>WOVY01014677.1:0-726949 GCA_013436015.1 Rhipicephalus annulatus
AGGCTCTTGTATGTCAGTATTAAGGACGTCCTTTTTTTTCCCACGAACACACCTTATTAAAGTGAAGATCTATACCTTGGGTCAACATCCCTGTGTGTGTTTTTTCTTTCTTTGTTTGTTTTCCTCTTTTGAGAATAATATTCCAGAACAATAAATCTACCCGAAACCACTATCCCGACATCATACTTCAGTCTTTGTACTCTTAGCACATTGAGCGAAATTCATTATTGCGAGAGCCGCGTACCCATTCCCCGTAGACACTGGCTTGAAAACGCTTCGCCAGTGCCCGCACACATAAGGCAACATTATTTTTATTTGCGAACACTTTAATACTTTGTAATTTGTCTTCACAGTGCGTGAAACCTAGCGCATGTGCACCACGAAGAATGTACAGCACAGCCATCGGCCAAGGTTGCTAGTAAACGTTCTGGCGACACAGCTACGAAACAAATACAATTATGTCATGCCGATACATGAGTGCAATATCGCTCTTGGAAAGCCTCCAGAAAATCTGTAAAATATTAGTCTTAATAAGTGAACGGTGAACGATGCACTTAGCAAATACCTATATTATAATATGACTGTAAGAAGCAAAAGCATTAAAACCGCTCCAAACAAAAGCAAATACAGAAAAAAGGATCATAATGCTAAATACAATCAATGTGCATTTAAAGAATAGCAAACAGGAGACAAATACCTTTGCGTCAGATGACCGATCTCAAATTGAAGCCAAGCAGCAGAAACAACAAATTACAGAAAAAACATAGCTGATTCTTCCATCATCGGAATCAGGACAACATGAAGGTGAAACTTGTCTGCACACAGGTAGTGCAGGGTTAATGTTCATTAATATACCGGATTTAAGAAAATTTCTATTGGTGTTTGACAACTCTGCCTTGTGTTGCAGTACATCTTCATTCCGACGACTAACCCTCATCATCATCATTTATTGGTTGGGGTAACTGAAATTCTTAGCGCATACTGCCTCTCGCTAACCCTTGCAAAGATTACATCATCAACCACATAAAAATCCCCCAACTTCGCAGCAAGGACGAAGCAATAAATGTGATAAATACAAATTTAAATGTCAAGTGAAGAGTGAATTGCAGCACAAAACCTCGCAGCGCGCCGCTCAAGCACAAAGCACGCACAGGATAAATGCAAACTACCAACTGTCACTGCTGGATATTTAAAGCGCTCTGCTCAGACACACCAGATGAAGCCTAAAGCAGCATACAAGTTTACACAATTGTATACCCGTTTAAAGAAAGCTTATTATGCGCAACAGTTTTTACGTATGTATAAACAGCGCACTGCTTTCGCAAACGCGGGCCATTGTATTCAGAGAAGTCACCTCCGTGCGCTGCTGCTATCTCTCCCCAAATTTTGCTGTGAAAGAACAAGATGTGCAAACCCCTCCATCGCGAAATAAAATTGCGTCAACATGTGACCTGAGCCTATTCGCTCCTCTTATGATGGTAGAAGTAGACGGTGCACAAGCATTGCCACAATCAATACAGTGACTTCTGAAGTAGATCCGTCGCGCCCCTCGCGTCGTCTCGCTAGCCATAACACGAATATGCTGAGGCGCCATGGAGCTCAAGAGTTTCACCAATGGTAAATGTAATATATAAATGGCTTGTTTTTCAGTATTCTAAAGAGCGTTCTATTAGTGGCCGAGTGGCTTAGCGAAGCACGCTGCGTAGGCGAGGGGTTTGAAAGTTCAATAACCAGCGACAGAACTATTTTTTTAGGGGCAAAGCTCCATCAAGGCTGTGGGTTGTACGTCTCCTCTAAGTGGTAGCCACCTCTCATTTTAGTGCTCGAAATGTCCGCTGGACCGTGGTACTTGTATGTGATGAGTATGTAGGGAAAAGATGCAAGATGGTGGTACTTGGAGTGTCCACTAGATGGATGGGACGGATGGACAAGATGGACGGACCGAAAATACGCAAATGGGGCAGGCAGGCAGGCAGGCAGACTGGCAGGCAGACAGGCAGGCAGGCAGGCAGGCAGGCAGGCAGCAGGCAGGCAGGCGAATGGACGCAGCCCAGCGATTCACAGTTTACCAATAAAAGCCCTGCGAGCTACGCCCCCATTCAATCACTATTCACTCCACTTATATGCTGTGATTGTTTGCGTCTTCTGTTACTATATATTTCACAACGTCATATTCGAGACTGAAATACAACAATGAAGTTTTGGTCGACCTCGGCATAAAAACGCTCTAGTACGTACTAAACAAAAAAACTGATTCTCTACGTGACCGAATCTGATAACTCTAGAAAACTGCAATTGAGGGGTCCTCGAGATTTACGTACATCCTTAACTTCATCGTAATATAATTAACCACTTCTATATAGTGTGATAAGCAGTTTTCATTTCTTTTTTCATTTTAATCTTTCCGCCAGTGCCGCCGCCCGCCGTTAGCTGTGCCTGACAGCCCATACAGTTGTCCCCATCTAACAAAAATGCAAGGAGGGTAAAGCAAGTTTTAACGTAATTATTAAATTATTCACCCTCAGAACCTTTGACATTTTCTGAATGTTCGCTTGAAGGTAAAAAACCGGTGGCCCTAATGTCATAACGCCAAAAACAATTGCCTGTGTTTCCAAAAGGGATTACAAAAAACAATCTCCCCGTTGCATCTGCAGACAGATCTTCACGAAGTGCTAATTGCTTGTTTGCTTCATCTTTTGTCGTGGCTCTCAACCACTAAGAGGGATCTACGACAACGGGACAAATGATCAAGCAAGAAAGCAGTTAGCACTTTGTGAGGATCTGTTCTGCTCATGTAAAAGGAGATTTTTTGTAATTCTTTTTTGGGAAAACACAGGCAATGTTCCACCTACGTAGCGGAACATCTTCATTCTTGGTTGTGGAAGAAATGCACTTGGTTATCGTGATGCTCGGTGTCCTCAGTTTTCCTTTTTCCTTTTACTGTCTAAAGAAATTAACATCAGTGCACGCACCTTACTATGACTAAAAAATGAGCAGAGTACGATAACACTCATGACTGATGAGATAACGAGACTTGTGACAGATAATGGACGTGAAAATAGCCATTTGGCCGTGGCTCAGGTCCATTGACTACTTTTATAAATGTCACAAAGAAGCAACTCAGTGCATTGAAAATCATAATAGCTAATAACAGAGCGCCCTTAAGATTATATTGTTACGTAAAATGACACGAGGAGTGGCTTTTTAGAAGCTACATTCACATTGATGCGTATTGCCATCTGCTAATACGAAGAGCCAACAAGCCCACTTTTTCGTAGTCGTCCTTTGAACGCTGATTTTCAGCTGCATAGCATTACCACCCCGGCGGTAAAAGCGCCGTCTTGTTGCACATTAAGCATGGTGTTCAGAAGACAGGCGGTAGGGTTTTAGGCTTCTGACGTGCACTACATTACTGGGCGTGGTTGCGGTCACATGCAGGAATGATCTCATGGGTGACGCCGGTTACCTGGTGGAACATACAAGAAGGGCCCATGTACCAAGATAACAATTTCTCTGATAAGCCACCTCCAAAAACTGGGCACCACAGGAGAACTAGATAACCATGTGAAAAGCGAATGTCGACATGCCGGTTGTCATAGACGGCATTCTGGGTAGCTTGTGAAGTTGAAAGTCTAGAGCGGACCATCGGACGCGCGTTGTAGGCACAAGCAAAAGCGACGCGTGCATATTCGGTTGATGGTGTTATAGTGGTCGAAAGTAGCGTGTCCAGTGGTAAAGTTGGATAACAGCCATACAGGAACTAAAAGAGTGAATAAACCAGTGTTGTCATGGCGCGAAGAATTGTACGCGAAAGTAACATGAGGTTGCGCCAGGTCCCAGTTATGGTGGTCTAAGGACACACACTTCGCGACCATGTCTATAAGGGTGCAAACTTAGGCACTCAGTAAGGCCATTTGCTTGGAGATAATAGGAAATGATCAACTTGTGTTGCATCGAGGAAAAGCGAGAAGATCGTTGATTACTCGTTACAAAAATGCACGGTCACAATCCGTGAGCAATTCGCGAGGAGCGCCAGTAGAATGACATCGTGAAGGAAAAGGTCCGCAACGTCCGTAAAGGTGCTGCTGGGGAGCGCTCGAGTGATGGCATACCTAGACGCACAATTTATCGCAACGCCGACGAAATTGTTGCCCGAGTTTTACTCCGGAAAAAGACCGAGATCACCTATACCAATAAGGAAAAAATGCTCGGTTCAATGGAGATTCGTTGAAGAAGTCCAGCCTGGGGGCGCACAAGGTCGCTTCCTACGTGGGCATTTATCGCAAGAGGACACATAATGGTGGATGGACCTGCTGAGACCACGCCAAAAAGCGGTGACGAACATGGTCGTACGTCCGAGATACACCAAGATGACCAGCAGTTAATTCGTCCTAGATTACCTCCAGCACAATTGAACGCAGATGTTCTGAGACAAAAATAAGAAGCTGAGAACCATCTGGATAAGGCAACGACGGTACAGCGTGCCGCGCAGGAGGACCTACATGAGAAGCCACGCGTCATTCGGAGCAGATATAAGACAGTCAATGAGTGGTTGCAGGAAAGCATCGCGAAATCGTTCATCACCAAAGAAGCTGAGACAATGACATGACGCCTGGGCTAGGCTCCATGGCCGATAAGTCACGCTGATAATCATGGTAGCGGGATAAACAACCGGCGTCCAGATGGAGACGTCCAGAGTTGTAAGCAACCAAGTAGGAGTATTCCTGTAGGCGTCACGCCCAGCGGCCAAGTCGTCCAGCGGGGTCCTACAGATTAAAAAGCCAACATAGCGCGTGATAATCTGTGATGACACGGACAGGGCGGCCATACAATCAAAGACGGAATTTGAAACCACCCAGACAAGTCCAAGACATTTGTGTTTTGTTGTAGAGTAATTGCGTTCAGACTTCGAAAGTAGATGACTTTGCACACGCAAATAAACGGTCGGTGCCACCGCTGAATTTACACCAAAACTGCAGCAATTCCGCAACGCGTTTAGATCGCGTGCTTCCGCTGGGTCTGGTCGAACGCCGGCATCGTCAAGAACGTGACTCAACACGGTAATTTGACGAAGAACGAAATGACACTTGAGAATGACACTTGGGGATGCATGGACGGACTCACGATGGACGTACGCACTGACGGTTACATGAATCGACGGATACACAGACGAATGCATGGACGGACGGAAGCACAGACTGACTGACGAAGGCTTCGCCCCTGCAATCATTATTCACTCCGTAGATATGCTGTGATCTTTTTATTGTGTAGCATTTCTTAGCGAACTTCGGCCACATTGAGCGTATCAATCTGTGTATCTATCTAGCCACCTACAGCTTTTGATCTCCTGGCCATTTGAATATTGGTATCGATACAAAACTTGGCATAACATAACATGACTCTATAACGGGTATATTTTAATAGTCATAACATAAAAATCATGACATGTGTGTCATGACTGTCGTGATTTACATTTGATGGTCTTGCTGCTCTTGCGGTGGTCTCGTTCAGATGACATGTTGTAAAACTGGTATAGATTGACATGACTGCACAGCGAACACAAGCGATGGACCCTAACATGAAAATTATGACATGCGTGTCACGTACAGACATGACTGCATGCCAAGCTCATGATGCCCTCACGGCCATTTCGCTCTCATCACAAATACGAAATTTATTAGAATGTAACGTGAATGGATGACGAAGGTATGTGGCTGGTGCAAACATGATAATTCTGATATGCGTGTCATGTAACAATATGACTGCAAGCCACGCTTATGATGCGCTGGCGGCTGTTCCACTAGTTTCACCTATACAAAATTCGGTATTACGGAACGTGAATGCATGAGGAAGGTATGTGATTGGTGCAAACATGGTAAACATGAGATGCGTGTGACGTAACAACATGACTACATGCTACGCTCATGATGAGCTCGCGGCCGTTTCGCTAGCTTCACATGTACCAAATTCGGTATTACGTGACGCGAACGGACGACATAAGTCAATGCTACATCTAAATATGATGATATTGACATGCATGTCATGTGACAACATAACTACAGGCCACACTCAAGATGCGCTCGCGGCCGTTTCATTAGCTTTACATATGCCACATTTGGTATTGCGTGATGTCGATAGATCACGAAGGTATGCGACTGGTGTAAACATAATAATCATGAGATGTGAGTCATGTGACAACATCCCTACAAGCCTCAGTCAAGGCGCCAATACACTTTGACGTCACACGGCATGCGTGCAGGCAGGCGTTCGTTTCGTCGCGTCGTGCAAGCCAGCGTTGCCACGTCAGGCGCCGGTCTTTCCGTATACTCGCAGGTGCGCACCACGTTGCGCTGCTTTGACACATGCACGTTTGAGTGCGTCTAGGGTCTCTCCGTTACGAAGAGAGGCAGACGCAGTGCTGTCTGGGTAACGCATGGGCACAAAATGCAGCATGTCGCATTTCGCTCTGGTTGTCTTCGGGCCTCGCTGACAGACGCTGGTCGCGCTGGTCGCACCTGGCGTGAAACTATAGTGTTCTCGCGTCTTGCTCAGCGTGCGCGCACGTCAACGTCACGTTGGAGTATACGGGGCACTTCATAATGCACTCGTGGCTGTTTTTCTAGCTCCACATATCCCAATATTTGGTGTTGCGTTACGTCAATGGATGACGAAGCTATGCCATTGGTGCAAACATGATAATCGTCATACGCGTGTCATGCAAGAACATGACCACATACTACATTCATAGCATGCTCGCGGCTGCACATATACTAAATTTGGCATCACGGCACGCGGGTAGATGATAAAGGTAAACGAGTAATCCAAACATGATAATCATGACACGAAAGTCGTGTGCGGCTTAATTTACCTCCGCCTCGTAATGTTTTGGTGATTTAAACTGACATATCACCCTTCCTCATTCGTGCTTCACATATCATCAATTGCCACTGTCCGTGGGATCTGCCAATTTTTTTCGTAAGCATTTTGGCCACTTTTCTTTGCATCACTTCTCGCTCAAACATTGACGCGTGGTGTGGCCGACGGTAAATGGGTTCAGAGTCACCAGTGTTGATTCGGTGATTGAAAATTATACCTGGCCGAAGGGACAATCATAGACGTCAAAATAATCACTGTACGAAGTCAAAACCTGGCAGAAGGAGTCATTCTGGTTAGATGAAAGGTCTGATGCAATCATGTTCTGAAAAAAAAAAGCATCGTCCTAGCTGCGTGACCGTGAGACTGGGCTGTTATGAAGATTGGATACAGCGATACCGCTGACATTGTCACCTATTATGGCAGTTAGTTTGGCTAGAGACGTCTGGTAGGGCAACGCTTGAGGAGTGAAGCCAAAATTTAGGAGCGGAAGGAACACACATTTATCTACTATGGTCGCGATAGTATAAGGCACAGTAGGACTGCACGTCAGCCGAATGTCAGTGATCGGCGTAACGATGTAATTACCGTCAGGAACGAGAGGGGCCGATGACAAAGACACATACGTGACGGCTTCATGTGGCAGGCGAATGAAAGTGGTTGGGATCAAGCAGCTAGTAGGTTTTGTGCAATAGTTGGCGAAGAGTAGAATTGAGTGATACGTAAGGTTTAATCACCATAACCACCACATGATTATGAGATACATCGTAATGAAGGGCTTTGAAAATTTCTACCACCTGGTGTACTTTAACGTGCCCCCAAATCTAAGCAAACGAGTCAACAACATTTCCCCCCATCGGAAATGCAGCTGCGGCCGCCAGGATTCGACCCCGCGACCTGCGGGTCAGTAGCCAATTACTTTAGCCACTAGACCACCACAGCGGGGCGGCGAAGAGTGAGAGGTCGAGGCGAAGTGTACCAGAAGAACAATAAATTGAGGCCGACTGTGCCGAAAGGAGATCAAAGCCAAGTATGAGGTCCTGAGGGCAAGCAGCTAGCGCGGCACAAAGGACCACGGTGTAACGACGGGCAATGCTGACTCGAGCAGGGCACTTTCAGATTACTTGTACAGTGCTGACACCGGCAACACATATCGCCTGCGTCTTAGATGGTGTCACATTCTTTTGCAAGCGGCGGCATACAGAAGCGCTGAGGATAGACATGTGCTCACCTGTGTCATGAACCAACAATAATTAACGTTACTCCAACGGCGTCAATGATATGAGGAAAAGAACGAGCTGTCGTTCCCATGGCGAAGCTCACCGTCGACCTCTTCTTTATTAAAACATACCCAAAACTAAGTGCACTCGTCCTGCCCGAGCAGGGACACTGGCCTCGTAAGTTCCGTACCTTCTGCAAGATATTCTTGGCAGGAGGTAGGGAAGTTACGAGGCCACTAGAACTTTTGTGCTCGTTGGAGTTGGGTGATTGAACTCTGTCGGGCATGGAGGATGTTGGAAAATGTTTGAACCTCCCGCCGTATTGCACGCGCATAGAAAGACTGAGAACGACGAAGATGAAGATAACGTTCAAGGAAGTAGAATACGCTAGAATTTGGGTGTATATTATTTTCTATTGAGTCTGATACGAGAAAGCCTTGTAGCCAGTGGTGGAATTCTGAGTGCTCTCGTGATCATAGACGACGACAAGCAGCTTGGAAGCAGCTAATTCATAATCAGTCCCCCAAAAATTGGGCAGATTACAAGTTTATTGCTGCTACATTTAAGCGCACCGTGGCTAAAGCTAAAGAAGACTATGACAAAAAACATTTCGACTTTCTTTCCAAACCTAGAAATAAGAAAGCGTTATTCCGATATATGAGATCGCGCAAAATTCTGCCGTCTCTAGCTAACTCTGATTATGACAGGTTATCGACGGAAGAAATGACTAATTCGTTGGAGACAATCGGAAGAGGTCTAGCTAACAGATTTTCGTCGACTTTGACAATCAACTGGCAAAAGTCCTCTATAAAGACTGACTACGAAAAAGTGACATTGTCCGAAATGTCAAGCGTAATTAGAAACTTACCCTCTTCGGCTCCTGGTCCTGACGGTATAACAGTTCCTATGATTAAAATTTTATTCCAGATATCACCCGGCGACGTCCTCAACCTTATAAACTATTCCTTAAGCAATGCCTGGATACCACATGACTGGAAAATAGCTAGAGTGATTCCCATATTAAAAAAACAAGGGTCAGGTTTTAACATTGACAACATCAGACCAATCTCTCTAACATCTCACCTGATCAAAATTATAGAGAGAGTTCTCAATAATAGAATAAAAGTTTGGATGGCTGACAAGCTAATATTGAAACCATTTCAAATAGGTTTTCGTAGCGAATGCTCAATTTGGTGTGCTCATGCCGACTTAGAGAGCCGAATACAGCTTGCCCGAAAAAGACGACAATACGCGGTACTAGTAACACTAGACATAGCTAAAGCTTATGATAGCGTTGAGCACTCAATTTTATTGAACTCGTTACACGAATGTGACTTTCCGCGATATATTGTTGATTGGGTAGCAGAGTTTCTAAAATCGAGAGAATTTTATTGTGCAAAGGATGGATGTCACTCATCTAAATTCAAACAGCAACGTGGAGTACCTCAAGGGGCGGTCCTATCTCCGCTGTTATTCAATGTGTTGATGAGCTCAATTCCCATTGAACGAGATATCACTGTCTACATTTATGCAGACGACATTGCATTTTTCGTTTGCAGACAGTGACATTTATTCTTTGCATCAAAAATTGCAAAAGTACATGTATTCTCTTGAAATTTGGCTGCATTCAATTTCATTGTCTCTAAACATCAGTAAAAGTGCGCTCCTGGTGTTCCCTATAGCAGATTCTATTCAAATTTCAGTACTTTATAATCAGGAACCGATTCCACAAGTAGAGTCTATCAAATATTTGGGCATTATTTATAACGAGAAACTTAACTGGAGCCCTCACATAGACTATATCGTGGCAAAGGCACAACGAGCATCAGGCTTATTGCGAAGGTTGAGCAACAGAAAATATGGGTTACGTAGACACACCTTATTAATGATATATAAAATGTACATGCGCCCAATACTAGAATTTGGGTGTATATTATTTTCGGGTGGCCCTACGTACAAAATTAAACCGTTAGTTCTATTAGAGCGAGAAGCGTTACGTTTGTGTTTGCGACTCCCCAGGTATGTCGCTATTAATGTACTATATCAGGAAGCTCGCATACCAACTATTCTTTGCCGATTCCGTATCCTAACTGTACAAACATACTTGAAATTTTACGGCTTATCAGCGAGACGGTCTGCATATGCCTTTATTAGTGAACCCGACGCCTTCTTCCTCGCTCACTGGCCACGCTTTCGTACTCCCCAGATTATTTTTGTACAAAAGAAACTGGAAAGCATAAAGGTGGATATCAGATCGGTAATTGGAACCAAAGCATTAAATCACAATATTACGATAGAATGTGATGAAATTTTTCCCCCACTATCTAAGTTTCAATCTTCGAGTTACTTAAATGACAGGTTAGAAGATTACATAGCTCATGCGGAAATAAAGAACATAATAGCCACAGACGCTTCTGTGAATAAAGAAAAGGCAGCAGTAGGAATCGTCTCAGATTACCTCGGTTGGTCATTCTCGGTAAGACTACCAGACTTCACTCCGGTTTTCGAAGCTGAGCTCTTGGCTATTATTTTAGCGCTACGAAAACTTCCTTCAAACGAAGAGAGTGCAATGATAATTACTGATTCTCTTTCGCTGTGTACTACTCTCACAGCTTCAGAACAATCAAGAGCTCTAGCGACATTACAAACATTAGTTCCACCTCATGTGAAGTTCTTGAAGTTAGTCTGGGTCCCGGGACACTGTGGCATACGGTTGAATGAAATGGCCGATTCACTATCTCGAGCCACACTTGATGGCCCTGTGATCTCGGTACTACCAGAATCGGAACACATAGTGTCGATCAGATATAGAAAATTGGCTATTTATACGGATATGATGGAAAATATTACTAAATATACGGACTATCAGCACCTTACATATCCCTGGAAACCTCAGTGGAGTCAATCTAAAAAGTTAGAAGTTATTTTAACCAAATTTCGATGTCGTGTCCCTCCATTAAACTTTTACTTGCACAGAGCTGGTCTGGCGATATCCCCCCTGTGTCCATTTTGTGAAGAAACGGAAACAATAGAGCATTACTTTATAACATGTAAAAACTATTCATTAATTAGGAAAAGACTTTTAATTGTTCCGTTTCACGCAGTAGGATTAAATTTAACTGCAGATAATGTTCTAAGTTTCGGTGCCTTTAGCTTGGGACATTGCCACAGGAGCGTATTCGATGCTGTATGCAATTTCATTCGAGAATCAAAGCGCATGTCATAATAATGCCTGCTTAAATATATTTCTGACGACACTTGTCTAATTTTGAATGAAATTTGCATATTCATTTGATTGTGACCGGGTGAGATAAGCTCGATTGTCTGGTCTACTCAAAATTTCTGTCTTACACTGTAGTATTACCTCACCTTTACTCTTCTTGATTCAATCTTCAATTATTTGTTTAGTTTAATATTCTTTTTCTAGTTAATTATTCTTTTCTATTATATCATTAGTTTTTCATTTAGGATAAACCTTTTAGTAGATCTCATATAGGCTACTTCTAGATTTCATGGCCAATCCCCCATAGTGGGTATGTGCCAGTGCGAAGGGGCAACAACAACAACAACAATACGCTCTTTGGCAGGGATGCTCGGATTTGCGTCTCTTTCATTTGGCGCCTTTAAACGCCTAGGTGTGGTTTTCCCATGGCTGCACCATATGTATTGTTTATAAAATTGGATAGCCAGTACTGTGACAACCATACACGTTTCACGAGTATTATGGTCCATTTCAAAAGTAGTTCCGGGACCTGGCATATCTGTGTGGTAGAATACTTGATTGCCATGCAGAATGTTTGGGTTTGATTCCTGCTGGCACTCTGATACTCAATCATTGCATTCGTCGGAACACAGCCGTTGTCAGATTTTTCCTAACGCTCACGTGTTAGAACTACCAAAGTTTGTACTCGGTGTTCGTAAATCTATATAAACGGTCAATCACCTGTGAAACATTCTCGCATACCTGTGGCACCTACCCGACCGCGGTTGTGTGCCAATGTCTGGTGGAGATTGTTTGGCGATGTACGCGTCGAGACTGTGACATTATTCATGCCATAACGAGCAAGCTGCATTTGTCAAATCATCTTACTCTCCCCTAGTAATTACCCCTAGTTATGATTTACCCCAAGTTAAGGAATGATCACGTAAGCACTCAGACGTAGGCAGATAGATAGATAGATGGATGGATAGATAGATAGATAGATAGATAGATAGATAGATAGATAATCTGCAGCTAGCAAAGAAATGCATCAAATTTGAAAAATGGCTTTCTCGACTCTTGAGCAAAGCACTATTCCGCGCCACCAGATCTGTTATCTTCAGATAGAAAGCTATATGCATCATTTATGCAGAAAAAGGCCCAAGGTGCAATAAACATGCGGAAAAGCTACCATACATACACTCTTTAAAAGTTGCAGCAAGGTAAATGTAATGCGCTAAGAGAGGCAAGTTAACCTGAAAATAATAAATGTTTTTCTATGCTGCACTGGGCAATGGATTTGAAGAACTGAAAGTATCAAGCAACTGATGATTTTCAGATATCGAGAGATAAGCACACACACACACACACACGCACACACACAATGTAACAGGTAATTGAAGCCACGTAATGGACAATCGACGCCACGTGTGACAAAGAACAGTCACCTCGGATTGCTGTAGTCGAGATTGATTCTTGAGTCTTAGGTATGCGACGAAGCTGTGAAGGTGGGCGCGAAGTATACCGGATGTGTTTCACATAGCACTTGCAACATTGCATGCAAGCATGGCTTCTCGACAGTGGAACGCGTATCATTTTTTCATTTTTAAGAACGTTCTTCGACGTATTATCCGAATGCTCGTTACCAGTGATGCCACAGTGGCTGATGCACCTATTTTCAGCTGAATTCCGCTTAGGCTTCAGGAGTAAAAATTGAACAGTTTGATTATTGTCTCATGCCCCTATAATTGCAGTAGTAACAAGACCACAAACGCAAGCAAGACTTCACCATATTTTAGGTGAGCAAACCCAATGAAAAATTGAGATATTGAACGTACAGTTAAGCTGGAAAAGCGTAGCCAATATTAGAAGAGCATGCTGACTGAAGTTAAATAGTTCAGACCTAAAATTAAAATGAATAAAATTCAAATGCCGCAGTTGGGGCCCTGAACCTTGAACCTTATGATTGTACGTCCGGTGCTCTTTTACCTTTTTTCATAAAAAAATAGCAGCTATTCAAAGAGAGAAATGTTACCAAGGACACTTAGCCAATGATATTAAAAATAAAAAAAAAATATTAGAAAGTGTTCGCGCGTTTCTATAGGTAGTTTAGATATTAATTACACAAGAAGTACCGTGATACCTCAAAATAATTGTATACTGTTAAGATACATACCACTATGTAATGTGTTGATTTGGCCACGTAAAAGGACGTGGTTTTAGGTTTGATTAACTGCGTATATATCTATCACTTTTTCATTATCAGTTTTAATTGAAGAAAGTAATATGTTGTGTTTGTCCTCAGAAGCCATTCTGTGTAGCAATAAAGAGAACAGTGAGACTAATTTGCGTGCCCTACAATATTTCCGAAATACCTCCTCCCTCAAATATAGAAGTACCAAACACGTGAATATGAAAATTGAAATGAAAACTTTGTGAAAACAACATAAGAAGGCCACACGTGCGTGAGATGGGTGACGTATGTGAAGCGCATTATTTTCACTAAATATGCGTTATTACAATATCTTGCTAACATACGCATACGCGTACTTTTTCCCTGATACATGCTAGTGTGCAAAAAACCCAACAACATCAGAATCAAGCCTAGAAAACACAACATTACGGGTACCTTGTAGAGTCGCTCAAATTATTTTAGGCGCTTTTTTTTGAGCATTCACAAAATTATTGGTAGTTCTTAAGAACGACGTTTCTTCTGCTATGTTCATCAAGAGAAGCCTCAATACAAAGCCAGATAAGAAAGGCAATGTTGAGCCGCTGAAATTCAAGAAATAAACATAAATAGTATGTAAAACAAGGTTCCACACTCCGAAGCTTCCAGGAATGATTTCATGTCACAAGAACGATCATGGCACAAGAAGGATCCTTCATGTGCCATGATTTCATGGCACAAGAAGGATCCACACTCCGAAGCTTCCTGGAATGATTTCATGTCAACGCAATTAAAACTATGACAGGCAGCCGTTTTCGCAAAGAGGGTAAATTTAGAAAGACTGAAACCACGTCGCCATAGTTTGTGTGGTGTTCGAAGCAGTTCACGTCGCGGCAAGCTGTCGCCCAAAAAAGCATGCCTACTGTGTGCCCGAGTGTCCACGCTGCAGCGGTGATGTGTGACATGGCAGAACCACTCGTCGTACAAATAAGAAGCGAGTGGAACGCTCGGCATACCGCACCATTCCTGAAAAAAGGATGTTGCCTTTACGTTGGCATAGCGGTCAGTTTATATACGTTTGCTTGAAGCCTCTGCTCCTCACACTGTACTATTTATTCGACCATCAGTCAAGTCTGCGTGCGACATGTCGGGAACCATAAAAGTAAGCATTGCGGGAAGTGTGAAAGACAACGAAGTAGGACATTGCCCGGTATTGGAACACGGTAATCCTGCATAAAACAAATATGATTCGTTGGGCTTTAAACTTTAACCGGATAGGGTGAAGAGACCTGCCATAGTGGGTGCATCTCTATCGAGTGCAACCAATTTACTGTGCTACAGAATAGAAGTATGATAGTGTCACTAAAGAAACGCTGTTGCTGCAGAAACTTTTTGCTCACGTTTTAGGGGCCTTCGCCTAACTATATACCTAAGCAGTCGCCGTTATACCGATGCTAAAATTGGGGAATTCTAAAGCTTCTCTTTCAAAAGCACCTATGCCAGATTAGGACGTGAGTGTCAATAATCGAGATGGCTTATAGCTCTCCCATAGTTGAGTATGAAGTACTCAATATTGTTAAACACTATTTCTATGCAGAGTAGATAGTGTATATATACTTTTCATTTTATGACGTTACTCGAGAAGTTGAAATTTAGGATCACAGGAATGACGTCGACAAAGTTGAAAGTGGCTTGTGTTCATGAAGTTATTGCATAAGGTAGCATTGTGTATATTGGGTAGCATGCTTTTACCATGAGCAATTAGGCATACGGAAAAATTTTGAATTTGCTAGGCACCCACTACAACACTTTTTCGTATAACAATGAAGTGGATTCATTAAAGTAGCTTATTGGCTCATTATTGCACCACCTCAAAAATTTTTAGAATCCGTCTTGCACGAACAGAGTTGCAAAGATTTGTCGCACGCTGCAATTGCATTCTCTCTTGGTTCGTCTCGAAGAAAGCGCTGGAAGCAAAGCAGTGATCGATGACACGGGGAAACAAAATACGTCACGTGCATCAGCTTATCTCAGCAGCCGATAGACAGCACGCGCAGCACCCAATCGGAGTGTAGCAAAACAGCGCCATCTAAAATATCCTCGTTCAACTAAAGTTTGTATGTACTTTTGAGAGACTGTGCTTTGTATTATTATACTGTTCAGGAGACACTGCCGGTTACGCCTGATGCGGGACAAGATTAGATTAATAGGAGATTCGCAGTCTGAAAATGTAACTAAATTACGTTACACGTTGCAGTTAAGAAATTGCAACGACTACGTAACCAAGTTATCGAAAAAAAGTAACGCATTACCGGTAATGGTGTCGCTTGCTAATACGCTACCGCCACCACAGGTTAGATGTGATCCAGGCTTTGCGTCAAAATAGGAATTACCATTGTTTTTTTCCTTAGAATGATTTTTCACTGAGTGAATTGTAATGAAAAAACTTAGCAGATCCCACGTACAGCGGGAATCGATGATATGCGAAGCCCGAATGAGGAATGTTGATATGTCACTTTAAAATCAGCACATCGTAACGAGGTGGAGGTAAATGATGCAGTACATGAGTTCCGTGTCATGATTATCATGTTTGGATGTATCGTTTACTTTCGCCATCTATTCACTTCACGTGATATCAACTTTGGTATAGGTGGAGCTAGCGAAATGGCCATGGGCACGTTATAGCATGGTATGTTGTCATGTTTTGACATGACGCGCGTGTCGGGGCTATCATGTTTGCACCAGTCATATAATCTGTCATCCGTTGACGTCACGTAAAACCAAATTTGGTATATGTAGAGCTAGCAAAACGACCAGTCAGCGCATCATGAAAGGCCCATTATACTCCAATGTAGCGTTGACGCGCACGCACGCTGGCCACAGCGAGGTTACGTCAGCAAAACGCAAGCACTCTATTCACCTTTTCATAAACGCCTCCTTGGGCGCCACTATAGCCCTCCTTGGGCTCTGCAAATTGGTGCGTCCTCTTGAAAATGCACTGACAACGCTGCGCCCTTAGCCTTTGTACTCCCGCGCACAGTCCATCATGGCGGTGTTTTTTCTCCTTCCTGTGAAAAGGTGGACAGTCTGACTCCAGGCACGACCAGTGTTCGTCAGCGCGGCCCAACAGCAACCGGCGCGAAATGCGACATGCTGCATTTCGTGCCAATGCCTTACCCAGGTCACACTGCGTCTCCCTTTCTTCGTGATAGAGGAACGCTGGACGCACTAAAACGCGCATGCGTCAAAGCAACGCAACGTGGCGCGCGTCTGCCAGTATATGGGCAGGACCGGCGCCTGGCGTTACAACGCCGGCGTGACGCGTCCAAATGAACGCTGCGAGCACGCGCACCGCGTCACGCGAAATGTATTGGTGCCATGACTGTGGCATGTAGTCACGTTGTCACATAACACACATCTCATTATTATTATGTTTGCACCAGTCTCATACCTTCGTCATCCATTGACGTCGCGTAATACCGAGTTAGGTACAATTGAGTCTAGCGAAAAGGCCGCGAGCACATCATGAGCGTAGCATGTAGTCATGTTGTTAGATGACATGCATCTCATTTTTATCATGTTTGCACCAGTATCATACCTTCGTCATTCATTCACGTCCCGTAATACCAAGTTTGGTATAAGTGAAACTAGCGAAAAGGCCACCACCGCATCATGAGTGTGGCATATAGTCTTGTTGTTGCATGACACGCATGTCATGATTATCATGTTTGCACCAGTCACATACCTTCGCCATCCATTGACGTACCATATTACAAAATTTGGTATGCATGACGCTAGCGAAACGGCTGCGAGCTCATCATGAGCGTGGCATGTAGTCATGTTGTTACATGACACGCACGTCATGGTTTTCATATTAGGGTCTCTCGCTTGTACTCGCCATGCAGTCATGTCATACCATACCAGTTTTGCAATTTGATATGTGAACGAAACCACTGCAAGAGCTGAAGGACCACGAAATGTAAATTATAACATTCATGACATACATGTCCTGATCTTCATGTTATGACTAATCAAATGTGTTTTGCATACAGTCATGGTATGCCGTACCAACTTTGGTATTGATACCATTATCGAAACGGCCAGGAGAGCTAAAGGTCGTTGGAGGATAGACAGGTAGATAGATACGCTCAAAGTCGCTAAAGTTTGCTAAGAAATCCTTCGCATTTAAAAAGAAAGAACCTTGTTTTTGTCCTGCAGGATGCGCTCAGCATAACGGGTGTGTCACATCTAGGGACCGGCAGGGAATACCTGACGGCCGCTTCGGCGCCTGCTGGACGGCTCATCGCTTGTCGGCGAGATGTGTATTGATGAAGGCTCTCTCACACTTGTTCGAAGTAGAGCCTCGAGAAAGTTTTCTACACTCCCAGAGCATGTGTGTGAGTGGCGCTGTGTTGTAACACGTGGGGAACGTGTCGATGGGGTACGCATCGGTATAGTAAACGTGAAGTTTTGCAATTTTTGGGTTCGTGTGAGTTTGTAATACGTGTATGGTCAGCGCCTGTGGTCTGTTAAGTATGGGATGTTGGGGTGTAAATCGGGGCATTCATTATAAATGTTCTTTGTGATGTCATGGCACCGAATGGGTGCATCCAGATTGGGCATCAACTCAGGGAGGTAGGGTTTCTCTGCGGCGACGCAGTCGGTAAGTGTGCGTGTTTAATTATGGGCGATCTCGTTGAGGTTCGATGGGGCACCCGCCCTCCGGCCGAGATGATAGTGCGGTGCGTCAGGGAACTCTGGTATGTGCTGCGTAGCCACATTCGAAGGCTTCGATACCTGGTCTGAAGTAGCCGAGCATGACTTCTCGTTTTTAGATGCGGAGCATCTAATACTCGAGGCTTGTAGTGCGGCGCCGTCCGCAAGCTTCCTCCTCCTTCTTCCACCATCTGTGCATGCCTTCCTCCTCTACACACCGCGCGCGCTTCACTCCTCCACCATCTGTGCACCCTTCCTCCTCTACCTACCGCGTGCGCTTCTCCTCTTCACGAACATTCGCTAGCTGTATAATGTAGCGCGCTTGCACCGTCACGCTTCGAGAACATCGGCAGCTGACGCGCGCGCATGCGCCGTTGCGCTTCTCCCCCTTCTCGAACATTCGACAGCTGACGCGTGCATGCACCGTCACCCATCATCTGTGCCGCGCGCGCTTCTCCCCTTCGAGAACATTCTACAATTCTCCCGATTCTCCAGTGGACGCGCATGCGCCGTCGCGCTTCGAGAACATTCAACAGCTGACAGTGCATGCGCCGTCGCGCTGTATATATACTCATGGTCGGCGCTCGCTCGCTCAGTTGCCACTCGTCGGTTGGTTTGTACGGCGCGTCAACGTCCAAGGTTGCGGTGAAATGAATTCCAACGAATCCACAAACACAATGATCGATGTCCCTTCGACCAGCGCCGCCCTTTCGCATACGTGTGTACGTGTTCACTCATTTAACACCCCCTTCTACAACCACGTTAACCAATTTAGCCATTGACCCAAGTAAGTCGCAATTTAACACCCCATTTCACAACCACGTTAACCAAATTAGCCATCGACCCAAGTAAGTCGCACTTTAACACCCCGTTAACCAATTATATGCTCCGCATCCTCCTCAGTGTTCCCCCGAGGGAAGCTGCGGGCAATTTTTTTGAGCGCCCCTACGGCTATAGCTACTTGCTCCGCTATTATGAGGTTTTGTGTAGGGATCGTCATCGAGTTAAGGACTGCTTGATATGCGGTGTTTAACTTCCTAAAACCACCATATTATTATGAGGGACACTGTAGTGGAGAGCTTCGTAAATTTCGCACACATGGGGTTCTTTAGCTCGCACTCAAATGTGAGCACATATGCCTGCGCTATTTTTGCCTACACCGAAAATAAATCCGCCTTTTTATTTTATGAAGCCATCAGCGTTGACTCTGTCATGTATTTAATAATATGTGTTAACGTTTTGAATACCCCGCCAGACGGTGTATCTCTTGACCAACGAAACGCCAAGATCACATTGGAGTTTTGCCTTCTAACCTTTCTTGGGCAACTACTCAGTGCAAACAAGTTTGCTCAGCATTCGCACTGTACGGCGGCATTGACAGGAAGATAGGCGGAGTGTGCGATGTCAGCATTATTAAAATGGCTAAAAGAACAAGCATGAAAGTTAAACGTGTGTTCGGAATTCGCAGCATTGTTCAAGGCAACACCGTATTCAAGCGAATTAATGTGCACCGTCACTCGGTAAACATTTCAACAGTGCAGCGACGTCAGCGTGACTGTCGTGCTATATTCTTGTCAGCTGTACATCGCCCATCTCGCAAAAATGTTCGTGCGCACTTGTCTTTTTTTGAGCAAAATCTTTAGTTTATCCTGCAGCACAATAACTCCTACTCTTCTTAGCATAAAAATGCACGCGTAGCATTGCTGACCACCTTATACGGGTACGTTGACTATTGTGTAGCCATAACTGGGTGGGTTTCTGTTACAACACTCGCCTGAAGGAAGCGTCTGCTAAGCTACTCTCGCTCCCCACTCTCTTTTAGGCATTCCTCCCGGCGTTATCCCGCAAAGCCGACGCAGACGGCGTCTGCTAGTAGGTTTCTTGATTATAAAGACTTATTGCCCGCGCTGACAAATGTTGACTGGCCACCCCGTATACAGGGTGTCCCACCTAACTTGAGCCAAGAAATTGAAAAGGAAAGACACTTTAGTGGCGAATTGAACCAAACGCGTACTACTCACACTAGCCTGTAGGTACTCAGGCTATTTTTTTATCTAAATCAAGGTTTTAGCTAAATCAAGGTTGTCTAAGAAGCGTTTTCAGTGAAGACATTGTGGTTTTTCGACTATTAAGAAGAAATGGTGTAAACACAAAGCTGGTAGAAAATAGGCGGTCCTGACTCGAGCTTGTGTTTATATTGGATTCATACAATAATAAAACATACGTATACATAACATAAACGCAATAAAACTGCCAAGATAAGATAAGGTAGTGAGACTAATTGATCTCATTGAAAGCTCAGATGGTTTTCTGTGAGTAGGTTGAATATGTGGCACATCGTGGTGGAGGCCTCAATCATAGGCTGCTTGTTTGTGTGGCCTCTGAGATTCATTACGGCATTATGATGATACTTGACATACTGAAGGAATGCCCCAAGAAATGTACGACGACGCACGGTTGCAACTAGGCACGTGGGGCAAGGACTCGGGAGTTATAGACGCTTTCATGGTTGCAAGTGTTGTACCACAAAAAAGCTTCCAGTCACCTCATTTACCAGCTCCTAACGCTTAAACTAAAACTACGTTTTTTTTTTTCCCCCGCCGCGGTGGTCTAGTGGCTAAGGTACTCGGCTGCTGACCCGCAGGTCGCGGGTTCGATTCCCGGCTGCGGCGGCTGCATTTCCGATGGAGGCGGAAATGTTGTAGGCCCGTGTACTCAGATTTGGGTGCACGTTAAAGAACCCCAGGTGGTCAAAATTTCCGGAGCCCTCCACTACGGCGTCTCTCATAATCAGACGTGGTTTTGGGACGTTAAACCCCACAAATCAATCAATCACGTTTTCAAGGTCTTTTCAAGGGTAAGCAAAATCTGTTGTTTCTCGCCTAAAAAGAATGTGCGTAAAGTACAAGAAAAATTTTATAATTTTTATGTAGCTCAAGAGAACATATATTTGACTATATTTTGTGAACAGACAGAAGGAAACTAGAAAATCAGCGGGTTATATTCTAAAGCTCTTGTTGTCCAGCTATGCTACTAACGTATATCGGTGGACGGAAATGGATCTCATCAATGGCCCGCGTTTGTAAACATTGAAAAATACGCCAGGTCTGCGGGGAAGGTGCCGCCCAGTCACCGCGAAAGTCAAAAAGCGGCCTTCCAGAGCCTTTCAAAACACTCATTTGGTAACTACCGCAAACACACTTGCTTGGTACTGACCAGGGCATTATAATACACTTTTGAGTAGTAGGCTGGCATTCGCTATGCCATTTTTTATCATTATTATGAGAAGCGTGGTATTCACTAAAGACTTGCAAGGAATTTCATGCTAATGGTTCATGCAATGGCTGACCACGATGAGGAATTAGGCTGAGGTGGATATGTGCCACAGTTAATAGGGGAACAACAAAATGCTTTTGTAATAGGTTTTATATATTCTGGTTTGTCGAATTCTTCTGCACTTTTTCACGTTTTTTTTCAAGGAAACATTATTACTGTTTTGATCTAATTTTTTCTTTGTTTAGCAAGCGTTGCACAAAAATATCTATTATAAAGTACAGTTTCGCCAAACCCCCTTGTGGGTATGAGCCAAGATCTCCTAGGCGACAAGACAAGACAAGACAAGGTTGGAGCGTTGGACGGCCCAATCGTTACGCTATTCGCATTGCGAGACAACCGGTTGTTCTCTCACTGTTTTAAGACGCTTTATAAGTAGTATTAACGCGATTGATTTCCTGACATCAAGCCTGCCTAAGGCAAGTTCGCCAACAAGTCACAAGCACCGCCGTAGCTCAGTGGTATAATACTGGGCCGGCACCCAGGAGACCCGAGTTTCAGTGGGCTGTGTCCCTAATGCTACGTTATGTGATTACGGACTTCGGCGGCGGTAGCGGCGGACAACTGCGCGCCACCCGAGTTGTGATCTGATAACAGCTTTCACTGTAAAAAAAAGCGAAGCTTGTTGGCCGAAATGTTTTGGGACGTAAGGGCAAAACACAAGGTTTCTAAACGGCTTTTTTATGTTATGCGGAACCGTCGAGTTATTTTCAAATCGCACAACTAAATATAAGGGAGCCCGCACAACTATCTTTCTAATCAGGCATATAGTATTAAGCTCCGCGTTTTTTTAATAAAGAAAACCACAAAACATTTATCAAACTATACGATGGGTTGTAATGCGTCTGCGACACTTGGAAGTAACCTCCCACGTTCTCTCGGTAAAGATTATATTGCAGTGGATTTTCAAAGCCCTGGATGACGTCATCTCGTGTAAAGTACAAATAGGGATGATAAGAACAGTCCTCAAATGCGAGGCAAGTTTTGGTCCCCGTCTGTATTTCCCGCTTTCATACACGAAAAATAGGCCCAGATCTTGTGTCAAAGAGGTACTCAGCATGTTATTCACAGTCGACTACAAAGGCACATGGAAGAGCATGCCCTCTACCCGCATACAATGTTCGGATTCCTCCCTAAACTTTCGACACAAGACGTAATGCTGCAACTGAAGAGTCACATTATCGACGGTGAAGACGGCCTTCGTTTATGGGACACGTGCTATTCTGGGGCTAGACCTCACCAAGCCATTTGACAATCGGCTACATTCATCCCTTCTTGACACCCTCGCCACGCTCAAAGAGGCGCCCGTACCTATCGCTACATCCGCAACTTTTAACGGACAGGACAGCCACACTCTCGGTCAACAATTTGTCTGCACTTTCCATCACACTCGATGGGAAAGCGGCACCACAGGGGTCAGTCCTCTCCATTTCTTTTCAAGCTGGCCATGCTTCACCCTCCGCCACTTCTAGAAGATATCCCCGATTTCCACCTTAGCATATACGCGGACTGATATCACCTTGTGGATTGCCAGAGGTACGGACGGAGAGATACAGGATGCACTTCAATTGACTATTGATAGAATCACAACTTACGCTGAACAACGAGTATTGTCCTGCTCGCCCCAAAAGCCAGCGTTTCTCGTCTATCGACCTAGATATCCCTACAACAGAGACCTTCCCACGATAAATCTGCATGTGGAACATCACCCTATACCAATAGTCTCTACCATTCGCGTATTGGGCTTCCGCAATCAGCAGAACGGCGGTAGTTCGAAAACATTGCAACTACTACACCATCATGTCTATCAGACTACTACGTTCCTCTCCCGCATCGCAATAAACAGCACGGCATGCAAAAGGCTAATCTCATACGACTGGTGACCGCCTTCTCCATAAGAAGAATCCTTTACGCTGCTCCATTTAATAAACTTAAGCTCACCGACAAGAAGGAACTAAACATATTGATCAGGCACTGCTACAAGTGCGCACTGCATCTCCCCATGTCTACTTCCAATGAGAAACTCAATGACGCAGGACTTCATATTACTACAGACGAATTCAATGAAGCCTGACGTTTATCACACTACGAACAATTATGTCAAACTACTACATGACGTCACCTCATGTGCGCACCTGGCATACCTTTCATCTCCCAGTTTGGCCAGAAACTCCCAATTCCTTCGGACATTCGCAACAACTTCGTGATCTCCCGCATACCACGCAACATGCACCCTGAATAAAACCTGGAAAGACCAGTAGACTGTGCCAAGCAACTAGGCAAGCGCTACAGAAAAGCCACGCACGTGAGGTATGTAGACGCAGCGAAATATTCTACGCATCGGGCCGTGGCCCTCGCTGTCGCCACCGGGCCGCAGTACATAATTACCGCAACTGGCCCCATTCGCGCAAACAAACCCGAAGAAGGCGAAGAAGCAGCCATCGCTCTCGTCTATGCTTCAACCGAAGCATCCTGCATCATCAGCGACTCCAATACTGTCGCCCCACCGCGGGCGGTGGTCTAGAGGCTAAGGTGCTCAGCTGCGGACCCGCAGGTCGTGGGCTCGAATCCCGGCTGCAGCGGCTGCATTTTCGATGGAGGCGGAAATGTTGCAGGCCCGTGTGCTCAGATTTGGCGCACGTTTAGGAACCCCAGGTGGTCGAAATTAGCGGAGCCCTCCACTACGGCGTCTCTCATAATCATATGGTGGTTTTTGGACCCCACATATCAATCATCAATCATGGCTTCATTAGCATTGTCTTCTCAAGATGTGGGATAATTACCTTGGTCTTACCATAACTTGGCGTAATTAGCTTGGCCATAGCATGTCCTGGCCTAACTTGCCAAGTATACCATTCAGCCAAACAGCTAACCTGCTGGCCGCATTTGATCGGATGCTAGCACGTGATCACAACAAAAACGACGCGCACCGGCCGAGCAGCGCGCTTGAATATACACGCTGACACGTGGTCTAGCTAGAATGTACAAACCAACATGTGGGCTTAGATTTAGCTGTGGTCGCGATGTTGTAAGACGCTCGAGCTAGTGCTGATCTCACAGGCCACCGTGATGATTATTCTGAAACAAACTTAGTGCAAGGATTAAAAGCTTCAAAATCAATTTCAACGCCTCCTTATCAAAAAAGTATCACCACGAAACGTTTCTGACACTTTTATTGCACTTGCACTCAGGGGAGGGACAAATAAGTGAAAGAAGGTGCTTTTGCTTTAAAAACACCGCCCAACATAGCCGACCGTCCTTGACGCGATGACTGGTTCTATCGTAACCAATGAAACGCAGCCCGCTGAAGGGTGTGTTTGACTTTTTCGTCTGCTTTTACGCCATAAAGGGGCGTCGCCAGAGCTCGGGAATATCCCGTGTTCCGTGAAACTTGGCCGATCCTGCATAGAGCCTTGGCTGCGCTTAGAAAAGGTGGGTAACAATTTAGAGCACCAGACATTTTAATATGGGAGAGATGAAAGCCGTTCCGTAAGCCTCACACTTGATGAGGCCATATCGACAGAACCTAAAGCTCCTAAAATACTGGAAGGCTCACTGCTACAGAAATTTGTCTTGAGGGGTTTGAAATGAATGTTAAACAATTCAAAGTACAAGGTACCCTGCTATGGGGGAGCAATGGGCTGTCCCAGTTTTAAGATCGCTGTGTGTATAGAAAAAATTGTGCCTATAAAAACTCGTTAAAACTTTAGAGTACTTGGTACTCCACTATGGGCGAGCATAACGCCTTTCCTTCAGTCACAACTAATGATGCTGTGCTGACACCAAAAGTACCGGGAAATTGAACTAGCGAAAGCGCTGTTTAAGTAAATTTTATTTCTAAAAGAAGAATACCTACACCTAAGACACTCATAAGTTATATTTTTCGTTCTAAAGACATTGCTGATATATCCTAACATACAATCAAATGCAAGACAGTAACTTTTTGTACCTGTGAACAGAAATTCTAACGTGCACAAAAAAGACTATGCACTTTAGTACGTACGCTTCGTGAAAAGGAAGAAAAAACAACAATATAAAGTGCGTATATGAATATATAAACACTTAGTTGTGTTTAGAAAAAAGGGTCATTGATTTAGAGTATTTGGTACTCTACTGCGGGAGAGCATAAAGCCATCCCGGGGGCCTCACACTTGATGAGTGTGAAACGGCACTCCCCACCAGATGTGTTTAGAAAAAGTTTATTCTATCGTGGGACGTAACAAACATATGCAACGAGCATCTATACAACAAGCACAATAACAAACAAAAGACAAAGCATCACATATATGACGCAATAAAAAAGTGTCCAAGTCAGTATGGTTTCCCTAACACATGTTACTAATGACTAAATAGAATACATATGTACTCTAATTCACAATATGGACAATGTACATGTTGATATATGTAAAGATAATAGAAGACTTCGTGAAGATGTTAGCAAGTATATACAACAAGTATCAAGATTCGTGAAATTTGCATAGCTTACAGCGTTAGAATGAAGTGAATATGTACCAGAACTCACACTCATACGGGGCACACACAAACACATACAGATTACATGCACTAATCACACACTGAAAGGTGACCTGGCTATAGGAACAACGCCGGGTGGAAGACTAATTTAACACGTCTGTGAACTTCGGACAGAAAGTGGCATGACAATTGTCGTAGAAATTATTCCTCCCCAGGAAAAAAACAGTTCCTCCGACAGAAACAATAAAGTTCACAGTATAAGCGTTCAAGAATTGGAAAAAGAGCACAACGACGATGACCTGCCGCAACACCAGCGCGCCCATTACGCCACAAACAAAAACTCCCGCACCTAATAAAAGGCGTGCAAAGCGACTACGCGAGCAGCGACCAGATGTGGAAAAGCGATTAACACCTAGGCCACGAAAACTAGTGTTAATGGACTTGCAAAACACCTTTGCAAGAACACATTGCTGGAGCTTATGCACGTTAGACTCCTGTAATGGGCAGTTAAGACAAGTGGAAGATGGGACCATGCCCCACTTTCCAGTCTGTCCCGTGTTGGGAGTACTCTGCATCCAATACACCACATGAAGTCACGGAGGTGACCAGGCACAAACAATGCCGTTATCGCGCTCCCCGAGACATGTCTCGGTTGTAATAAACGGGCTGGAGGAACCAGAGGAAGCAGAAGTGCCGCAATTGTATCTACAATGCGGCTTTCGAGAATGTCCAAATTGGGACAAACCAGCGGCGCGCGTCGATAAATTGCTACTGCCGTTGAGTAAAATTCAGGCACGTTAAGTGTTTGTGGTACAGAACTAAGTCTTCCACCTGGTAGTAAATAGCGTATTTTGGTGCCTAAAAACTGCTGGCAAGATCACGCGCGGGACACTGATAACTGTGCAACAACCGAAGTAAGAACTGTAGGGCAAGCAGCCGGCAGCGAACAGACACAGATGGGAATGCGAATTCACCGCAGTTTCTCGGTTGCCCAAGTGCTGCTCGGCAAACCATGCAGCTCTGTTCCACCTGATCAGAAAAATGAGCCAATGAGGGATTGCAACAACCTGGTGATTCGTAATGGGGGCTGTACGACAGGAGATATGTACCATGCAAGGCCGCGAAACACAGCCTGTTCTAAATACCATCTTTCGAGCGTCGGTAAATTATACTCTTGTAGTTTCTGTACGAGTCGTTTTATATCTTCGACTGCTGAAAGCCACGAGAAGGCTGATATGCCGTAGCAAGTATAATCAAGTCCCAGAATGTGAATGGAGTCACAATTTGAAGGCCGAAAAATGGACTTTGGCAGGTTTCTGAAGAACCAAATAATAAGTATCGATATTAAGAAAAATTTAACGCAGCACCAGAAATCGTGTCACACTCAGCAAAAAGTCGTTGCCCATGGGAAAAACTGTCCTTATTCTTCGAATACAACGTGATGTCACCAGCAACTGCTGACACCGTCATGGTACCACTGCCTGGAAGAAGAAGGCGTTGAACGTATGGATCCGTGATTAGCGAGCGAAGGAATGGTTAGAGGCTGAGTGTTTGGACCAGGTGATGCAGCTCCCGCGCGTTCCAATCACAGCAACCCCATCTTGGACCTTGTACATCCGCTCACGTGTCTACTACACAGTTAAAATATCCCGTGAGTAGGACTTGACAACCGTCTAGAAAATACACCTGCAGGTCACGGAAATATTCACTAGAGTTCGCTGCATGAGCTGGCCCATAAATACACAAAACTCGCAGCTTAAAGAATGATAGGACGCAATCAAAAGCCAATACCCGTCCAATCCCGTCACAGAAAACATGATGATTGCGTAGAAAAGTGCGGTTAAAAGTAAGAACTTCAACTCCACTGAAGCGAAATGTAACGAAATAAAAGTATGAAATATAAGCGCGTTCGAATGCACGAACGTTTCCAATGGTAAAAACCGGTTTCTTGTAAACGCTGAATATCACAATGTTCTGCGTGGGCTATGCTGATAACTTCGGCTTGCTTTATTGGATTACGGAACATTTGAAGATTTAAAGAAATCATGTTCAGGGTGTCAGCCATATTGAAATGTTTGCGAGTTACTGACCTGGTCATGTTTTAGGATTCGGCAACTCGGAGATCTGCCCGGGGGAACTAGAGTACACACACTACTCAGCACACTTCGACCCTCTAGAAGGTCAGAGTTTCTTCGGGTGCTGAGACCCGGGACGGCTATCCTGGGTCCTGTTCAAGCTTGTTCCAGACGTGAGAGCGCTCTTGACATCACGTGGGGCTTGCGAGTCCACGTCACATCTACCTGGGCTAAAAGAAAGTCCGCTGCTACTGTCGACTCTGAGGCTGAAGCTGCTTTCTGACAAACGAAATAGTGGCGGGGCTGCAGCGCCAACGTTGTCGCTGTCTCTAACGACCTTGATCACAGATTGCTTGTCGAGACGCATCAGTAAAGAGCTCCCATGTCGTCTTGCTACTTGTTCAAGGAAGTCACAAGCCTGGCTTTTAGAATGAGCCAATTGGCTTTGCTCATTCGGTTTTATTTTGTTTCTAGCGAAACACCAGCCCCCGTAGACCTCGCAATGACGGCGTCTACTGAGCACTCAGCTACTAGATTTAGTGATGAATCCAGTGTGTCGGTGCCTACAAGCATTTCTTTCTCGGCTTCGAGTTACGTCGAACATGGCACGACATGTTTGCCTGGGGCAGACACTAGGTCAACTGCTGTGGCTGTTGTTATCGATGAGATTGGCAAACACGGCGCAAGTTGTAATATCTGCACACTTCTTCCTTGTTTAATGTGGCTCTCAGAATCAAATTCTGGCGAGCTCCGGATTTTCGTTGATCTGTTGCGATTATTGACATGGACAGTAGGGCAGCCAAGGTCCCCGCAGCAGCATCTGAATATGAACGACGCGCAGGGCAGACAGTGGTATGGTGGCCATCTCCGCAACGTCGGCAGGGGTGGTTGCAACCTTCGCTTTCGTATCCGTGCACACCCCAATTAAAACAGAATGGTGCTGTGCACTGTGCTCGATAATGACAACTAGAGCCACACCCACGACAAACACGTTGCCTACCACGGTAGTTGAAGGTGACTCGATAACCACAAGCACGAAGATAGTTGGGGATGGGATTTGTGGGACTCATTTCCATCCGGACAAAGCGTGTGCCTGTGAGAACGCCGCGTCTTGGGCTCATGAAGCCAGTGGTCACAGTGAATGCCTTGCCGCATGGGGACAAAGCCTGGACGGGTACCTCGTTAGAGACAAAGGCTAGTAATAACAGGCAAGCAATGTTAGTTACCTGCGGGCCGACAGGGACGACAAGAATACGCTCGCCGCCGATGGTCAAGTAGCCAGTGTCGACAATGAGAGTTATGGAAGCCATGCTCTTGACAGTTACTTGGAAGTTCATGCCTCCCTTGTGCTGAACGCAGTGTACACCTGAGAGCCAGTAAGCCAGTGTCGACGATGAGAGTCATGGAAGCCATGCTCTTGACAGTTACTTGGAATTTCATACCTCCCATGTGCTGAACGCAGTGTACGTCTGAGAGGCCAACAAATGAGGCCGTCGCGTCGACGACAATGTCTGGACTAGACTCCGCAGGAACAACAATGTCGAAGGCCTGTGCCTTCGAAGGCGTCCACGATGTCAAAGGTGCCATGGCTAGATGAGGTGGACGTCCCTGACGTGGAACACGCAGGTATGTCAACGGGATCATTTTGTCTTCGCCTTCTTGTGTTTAGAAGAAGTTGTTGACGATTTACACTACTTGGTATTGTACTATAGGAGAGCTTTGTTCAGAAAAAAATTTATTGCCACAAACGTCAATAACACTCAGCGGAATATTTCCTTCTTAGAAATACTCTAGCGATGCTGACAAAACAGGCGTCATTTACATGAATATGAAATGACGTTAAAAGATAATGTACATTCGATGGTTCACACAAACACAACTACAAAAGATACCTCAAGGTAAACAAGAGACACAAATAAAACATGAATGTGTACATTTTGCATATTTACATGTTGGCATAGCATTTCTGCCGGCGCATCAACACATCAGCCAACCAATACCAGGCTGGCCACAGGACAAGTTTCACTCGTCCGCCACAGACCGACACAAAAGGGCAAGACCAGTGGCAAAGAAATTCCTCCTCACCGAGGAAGAAGAGCTCCTCCGACAAAACAGACTGCAGCTCCGAGTACAATCGTTCTAGGATCGGGTAGAGCGCGCGGTGGTGGCGGCCCGCTGCAACCACCTCGCAGCGGTTGCGCTAGAGGTAGAAAGAGCCGGCAACAATGAAAAGACAAGCGAAGCGGCCTCGCAAACAACGCCCAGAAGAAACGAAGCGATTTACTCTGAGGCAGCGAAATCCGGCATGTACGGCTCTCCAAAAAACGCGAGAAATGACACAATGCCTCAGAAAATGCTGATTTGTTTCCTGAAGACAGCAGTTTGGACATGTTGCTGACTGGACCATTCTCCACCTTTCGAGGTGGTCGAGAGTGGGAAGCACTTACCAACCCAGGCGCCACATGAAGTACCGGAGGGGTCCAGGCAGAAAAGAAGCCATTAACGTGCTCCAAGACACCCGTCTAGAGAGAGCACGGCGGGCTGGCCGAACCAATGGAAGCAACAAAGCAGCAGTTGTCTCAACTATGTGGTTGTTCAAAACATCTATGCCAGGAAAGCTCGAATTGACATGGCGAAAAAATGCAACAATTGTTGCCTAAAACGCAGGAAGTGTTATCGACTGCGGCCCCCTGTGAAGTTGCACATTAGGCATGAAATGCCGAAGGTGAGTACCCAGAAAGTAATATGAAAGCGATTGTGCAGGAGATTCCTCCCCCTGCACTAGGCGCAAGAAAGCGCAGTGCCAACGTTCGACAGCATATGGACACTGAAGGGAAAGCAAAGCCTCTCCGAGAACGCTGCTGTCCCAGTGCTGCGCGAGAAACCAACTCAGTGCCACCTGACCAAAAAAAAAGAACACAAAGCAGACTGCAGTGCTCCCACGATACGTAAAGATGGTTGCGCGACGTGAGACACGTACCAATTGCGACCGCAAAATAGTCTGCGCAAGGTACCTCTGCTCAAGAAGCGGGAAGTCCAAATGCCGTGAATCCTGAATTTTCAGTCTTACTTCTTGGAGAGCGTTTAACCAAACGGATTCGCAAATGCCGTAGTGGTTGTATAAAATACCTAAAATGCGAAGGGACGCGGCCGGCTGAATAGGAAAACCGGTGCTAAGCCTGGAGCTTGGAGAGCCAATGAGGAAATACCAGGATTTTGAGATTTTCAGCGCTGTACCTGAAATGTCGCCATAGTAGTAAAAATACACGCAGGCTGCGTGAAAGGCTATCTTCATCTGAAAGGTGCAAGGTTATATCATCAGCGAAAGCTGTGACTTTCACGACACCGCTACCAGGAAGCGCAAGACCCCAGAAACGTGAATCCGCGTCAAGAGCACGCAAGTATGGCTCAAGACTGAGGACAAATAGCACATGAGACAATGGACATCCCTGACGGACTCTCGTGTTATGGAAAAGGTGGCACTTTCCCAGCCATCTAGAACTAGTGTGCTTTTCAGACAAGTGTATGTGTTTTTAATCATTTCCACAAACGAATGAGAAAACCTGAAGGCTGTGAGCACATTAAGGATATACGCGTGCTCTAGACAGTCAAACGCTTTTTCCTGGTCTAAAAACACAAGGATACTATGCGCAGATCGCGACAGAGTATAGGCTATGATATCCCGTGTGGTAAATGACAAGCTGTGTATTTCTCGTCCAAGCACTGAAGAAGTCTGGTGATGACCTACCAGGGTGTTCAACAGACCCCTCAAACGTTGAATGGCTACCACCGCGAATATCTACTAGTCAACGTTGAGGAGCGTGATAGGTCTCCAATATTCAGGATTAACTGAGGAAGCATCACCCTTTGGGAAAAACACAATGCGCCCATCTCGAAAACATGATGGAAAGACACCGTCCTCGTAGCATCGCCGGATAACCGCGGTAAAGGTAGCACGAAACTCATCCCAAAATGTCAAGTAAAACTCAACAGGAAAACCGTCTGGCCCAGGGGCCGTTCCACGTTTCATAGATGTCAGTGCCGCTTTTACATATTAAACTGACGGAGGGATGTGCAAATAATCCGCAGATTCTTGAGGAATACGGGGCAAACTTCGAAGCATTGGCGGTGTTTCATCACAGTTAATCCGCATGGCCGAACACGATATTGCTTCGAAATGCGCCAAGAAAACAGATCAATCACGCGTAGGAAGCCGCTGTGCAGGTGGTATTTGTGCAATCATAAAGACAGATGGCTGTGATTGCCCAAAAAACAAATGTCTCGCGTAGCGCAGCACCTCGGGATGTGCACATGGGTTGTGTCTACAGCGCCATGCTGCTGCGACCAGGGACGAAGCAGCAGTCAAGCGCTGAAAGCGTTCACACAGTTCACGCTGCCACGCTCGCATCAGAGAAGGCGTCTTGGGGCGAGAAGCAATGCGTAACTTCATCGCAGTATCTGCAAGCTCTTCAGAAACACGTCGATGAAGTGAACGCCCCTCCACTGCGCAGCGCAGGCACCACTGTGTTTTAAGCGCATCCCAATCTTCAGGACCAGAGGCCGTGAGTGACACACGTATTGCGCGTGGCAAATCTGATCTTGAACACGCGTCCTGCAGGGCGCGAAACATCAAGACGCCATGGCTTTTCCGAAAAAGAAAATGGAACTTCGAGCTTCAAGACAATAGGCCGATGATCAGATACGTACACAGGAGAAGGTAGGAAGGACGGAACGCATAAATCGGAGACAAAAGCCTCTAACGCTCGTGAGATATAGGCCCGTTTGAGCCTGCTGGAGGATCGTCCGCGTCGCCATGTCCAAACAAAGGTATTTCCGTGCACTACAGTGTGCGCGTCCAGTAATGAAAAGTGGTGGACAAGGCGTCACAGCTCGCAAGAATTCCAACTAGACCGGCCCCAGCCAGGACCTTGTACATCGGTTCGCATATTTAGAACGCAGTTGAAGTCGCCAATCAGAATGACATCACGACCGTCAAGAAAAAACACATCCAGGTCTCTAAAAAAGTCATTAGACTGTCCAGCTTCCGGTGGCCCACACACACAGTATCCCTAATCTGAAGGAAAAGTAGCTACAGTCTAAAGCCAAAACCCTGCCTACGCCATCGTAAAAAGCATGATGATCCCGCAATGGAGCTCGATTAAAAGTAACAATACCGACTTTTGTAAAACGAGATGTAGCGAAGAAGAAATAAAAATCTAGATTGAACTTTCCTTTAATAGCGAGCACGTCGAATAGCGAGAAAAAATTTGTTTCCTGGAGGCACAAAACATCACAATTTGCAGTGTGGGCGATACTAATCACTTCAGCCTGCTTTGCCGGACTGCGAAAACCCTGAACGTTCATTGAAGTAATATGCAGTGTAGTAGCCATAATAAAACGTGAAGACTAACCTGGACGCATAGTTCTAGACGGTGTCCTGGAAAGTGTCCAGGGGGACTTCCTCAACAAAATTACAACGCACTGTTCGACCCTCCAGAAGAAGTTGAAATTTTTTGGACCGTTGAGATTTACCACGGCCATCACTGCGTTCATCGGAGGAAGAGTTGAAAGTGCGCCCTCGCTTTGTTTCACGTGGAGCTCCCATGTCGACGTCAAAATTGGCAAGGCTAGACAGTCCGATGCTACTATCCAGTCCCAGGCTGAAGCCGTCTTTCAAACCCGTGTCCCGTGGAGCTAGGGACTGAGCCGCCGGCAAGCTTGGATCCGCATCCTTGATGCTGGCAGCACTGTCCACGTCTCGGCAGGCCGGTGTAGGCACACTTTGTGTGGGCGCTTTTTTACGTGCACGGCGCGATGCAGAAAAGGTCATAGCGGCCGCAACAGAAGAGGCTGTAGTATTTTCGCCACTTTTTTCCGAAATAACAGGGCTCGAAGGGTCAACTCCAACAGCAGCAGCCTGAGAACTGGGGTCGTTCGCGCACTGAACATCAAGTGGCGTCAGAAAAGACACGCCGACGCCGTTTTCAGGGCAGTGCATTGCGTCTTTCGAAGCGCACGGTTCCTGCACCAGCAGAGAGGCCAATGCGCCAAGCGTCGCATCGACAATCGCGCTTTCGTTGTGTGCTTCGTTTGAAGTAACTTGTAGGAGTGAGGCCAGCACAGCATCGGTGACCTCCTCTGCCTCCCTCGAGTCGTTAGTTGGTTCCGTTGCCGGTGTCAGTGGTGGAAAGGCACCAGCGGCAGCGTCTGAGTAAGAGTGGCGGGCAGGGCAAACCACAGTTGGGTGGCTGTCCCCGCAGCGTCGGCATGGGCGGTCACATCCTTCAATAACGTGACCGTACACACCGCAGTGACCACAATACGGTGTTGTGCACTTAGCTCGTAGATGGTCCGCTGAGCCGCATCTTCGACATACACGCTGGAGACCACGGTAGTCGAACGTAGCACGGTGCCCGGAGATGCGCAGGTAGTTCGGCACAGGATTAGTGGCGTTCATCTCCATTCGAACATACCGCGTTCCAGTGAGTACGCCGCATCGCCCGCTCATCAAACCACTGGTGAAAGTGAGCACCTTGCCATATGGGGATAACGCTTGGACGAGAACTTCGTTTGAGACGAACGATGGCAGGAACAGGCAATCAACGTTAGCTACCTGCGGGCCGACAGGAACGAGAGGAATATGCTCGCCACCGATAGTCAAGTAGCAAGTGTCGACAATGAGAGTCGTGGAAGCCATGCTCTTTACAGTTACTTGGAAGTTCATGCCTCCCATTTGCTGAACGCAGTGTACGTCTGAGAGGCGAACAATTGAAACCGTCGCGTCGACAACAGTGTCTGGACTAGTCCTCGCAGGAACGACAATGTCGAAGGCCTGTGCCTTCGATGGCGTCCACGATGTCGAAGGTGCCATGGCTAAATGAGGTGGAGGTCCCTGACGTGGAACACGCAGGTATGTCAACGTGATCATTTCGTCTTCGCCTTCGTGTGTTTAGAAGAATAGGTTAATGATTCACAGTACTTGGTACTGTACTATGGCAGAGCTTTGTTTAGAAAAATGGGGGTAACGATTTAGAGTACGAGGTACTTCGAACGTCAAGAAACGCGTCTTTGGCAGAGCTTTCGTCTGATCACAACAATAATGGGTGTTGCTAAATGAAACGAATCGTGATCTTGTAAAACATATTATCTCACAAAACCACAACACACGTTCATCCTGTGTTTTCGCCAACACAAATAATATTCTTTAGCTGTCCAAATAATATCAGAGCACTCACAGCACAGTGGGGTATCACAAAGCAGAGCGCGTACTTGTTATGCTAAAACAAAAAAAACTATTACGCAGCTTCGCACTAGTAGTGTCAAGAAACAGTGATTGTGGGTGGCTTTTCTTGCTTTTTTTCTATTGTTTGATTCCTCTCCTTTTATTTAAGAGCCTGTTCTTTTCGTCTTTCTGTTTTTTGGCGTCTTTTCTTCCATCACCACATATTTTTTGCTCTCTCTCTCTCACCATTCCTTGTTTCATTCATTTTATTTTTTATTTGCTTTCTTTCTGTCTCTCTATTGCTCCCTTAAACTTTCTTTTATGTCTGTTCAATTATCTCTCTGTTTTTTATCTCTCTGTTTTGCAGTTCCTTTTCATTTTTTGTTTTTGTTTCTTTGTGCCTTTTAACGTCTCTTTTTCTTTCTCGGTGTGTATTTCTTTCTTTCTATATATATGATTTTCTAATCTTTCCTTGCTACATTGCCTCATTTCCCTGTTGATTATTATCCCCTGTCTTTCTCTCTTACCCTCTCTCTCAATCTTTGTGTTTATTCGCTCTCACACTTATTCAAGCTATCGTATTCAACCATAGACGAATCGAAGCAGTTCCTCTGGGAATGAAGCAGACCATGAGAGGGGTTGAAGAGAGCGTCTACCCGCCGAGTTAGAGCTGTCACAGTGATTACAGTTCTTGTACGCGTCTCTAACCTTATCCTAGTACAAGCAGATTCATTGCTGGAAGCTTGGAGGAAGCATAAGCTTCGGCTTCGTCTGCACAACGCCACAGAGTACTACGACACTGCTCGCGTCACCTCCTGAATCACTTATTTACTTCGCTTCTCTGTCAATATCATGCCACATGAAAAGGAACGCCCTGTAGGCATGTGAACAGGCTCTTCAAAACTATCATAAAATGCTCCTTGATGTGCAGTCGCCAAGTGCCTGCTGTGACATAATTTTTGGGGGATGTTTACCGCTATCACTTACACCTCTGTAAAGAAACAAATGCGCTCATGCAGCTGGGCACGTTATTGATGCTGTCGGTGATAACAATAATTAAGGATGACTGGTGCTTTGTAACTGGTTGGTCATTACCATGCTTACACGCCTCCGATACGATTATATGATTCTGCCGCTGCTTGAGTTACGTAGAAGATAAGCATTGTTTTTCACATACAATGTCAAGGCAAATGGCGGCTGTGTGCTGGAATGTCTGCTTACCATTGAAATGTTCCCTGGTCCAACCCCCACTGAAAGCAAACATTATTGGCGGTGGAGCTGCTGAGAATCGTCAAAACTTCGTGTATCATCTCCAATATATATGATCCTCGAGAATGGCCCCTACCTTGAAATGCCGGACTGCACATAGCCCGGGCAACGCAATAACCCGGCTGGCTTGCTTTCTACTCCACTACTGGCATGCAGTCTGCCGCTGCACCAATTTGTTTTCAGTGGATTCAGTAACCCGGATGGGCAAGAGAATGAGCCTGCAGGGAGACTTAAATTAAAAAAGATACATACAGACGAAAATGAATGGATTGATGGATTGAAAACTTTTATCGGGGTTCTGAAGGATTCCCCCCCCCCGTTTTATAGGGGTGGATCGCGGGCCGCTCCCACGCTGAGACTGGAAGGCCCAGCCTCACTGCTGCATTGTGGGCCTTCTGGACAGCCCTGAGTTGTATGAGAACTGAACTCGTGATCAATATATGAAAAAAATTTCAGAAAATTCTCCACTTTTTTCTTGGTTAAGAGGGGCACCTCCAGAGCATGTGGTTAAATCACTGCGATTCTGGCAGTCCGGAGGAAGTTCTGAAATATCGGAGTAATGGTATAGGTTATGAAGCTAGGGTATGTTCTCGTGTGAAGCATGCGAAGAGAGATTGCCTGTGGCCTCGACAAGTTTTCGTGTGGCAATGGAAAGGAGCTCCGGTCTAATTGATTGTGCTTCGTAATCTCGTTGAAGGTAGTCAAAATGTCCCTAAAATGAAGGCTGGGGGCTGACTCCTCTGTCTGAGGAGCACAAGTCCCGGCGTGGTAAGTGAAGCCTCGCGACTTGGAGTGGGCTAGCTCGTTGACATTGGGAAGGCCTCTAACCCTCAAGCCAAGGTGAGCAGGGAACCAAATTATAGTGTGGTGAGTGAGTTCCTTGGAGCAAGAGTGCTGAAAACTTTCTTTCACATGGAACCAGAAGCGAAGGCCCTTGCAGCGGATTTAATGTCCGTATAAATATCAGTACTTTGTGGATCAAGGAGTGCTAGTGCAATGACCATCTGTTCTGCTTTCTAAGAAGTGGTTTGTACCAACGCTGAGGATAAAATCTGACCTTTACTATCTACAGATACTACCGCAAAGCGGGCGGAAACGCCGTACTGGGGGGCATCAACAAAGCATGAAACAGACGAGCGGGTGTGAGCTTAAGCTAAAAGAGAAGAGGCTAGAGTGACACGCCTGCACACGTTGTACTGTGGATGCATATTTCGTGGAAGGGGGCACACTCTGATGCGAGAGCGTATATAATCATCAAGTAGCGTATTTTTCAATTCGAGCGTTAAGGGGTTGACTCCAGTGTCAACCAGAATCTTTCTCCCCGCTGGATACAGAAAAAAAGAGACAAAAAATAGCAGAGCATTTCAGCAAAAGTAAGGTAAGAGTAATAAAAAAAATAATAAAGATAGAGATACAGATCGACAAAGGGAGAAATAGATAAAAATAGAGACAACAAAGACGTACAAAAAGAATTCCACCCAGTGGAAAGAGAAGGAGATAGAAATATATGGTATTGTATAAGAAACAGATATGAGTGGGAAAAAGAAGATGTGACAGGTAGGAGCAAGAAATGCCGGAAGGCAGATGGTCAAGCATGGCGTAGTTTTGAATTGTATCGCTTATTAAAGCGATGGGGAAAAAAGGATGAGGAATGGTATAGTGACATGGAGAAGAATGAAGAGGAGTAAAAGGGCGAGCCATGTGATCGCTTGTGTAAAGCTTAGCATGGCAATCGACAGTGCACTATAGCAAGTTATGGAAAAAAGCTCAATCGAAGGCGAAGTAATGTGAATGTTTGGAGAAGTGCAAGATAGAGCGAGAGCAATCTAGGAAATACAAAGAAATAAAGAAACAAAGGAAGTAAGACAGAAAGAAATAAGCACGACATAAAAAAGCAGACCAATGTGAGAGAAGCAAGAACGCACTTAAACTGCCGGTTATCAACCATCCTTTTACAGCTGTGTTCCCGAAGGAGTGGGTCTGTAGCTCTCGCAATCATTAATCGTGTGACATCGTTTGTTTTCAGGCCTCCACGCTCGAACTTCTCATCGCTTTCTCGCTGTGCTGGACACCTGCGCTTGTGCGATATGACCACACCTGAAAAATACGAAACCATGTGACCCGCGGGTAAATGTAAAGGAAACACATTTTATGAAAAATAACTAGATTTTGTTGTAGTGAAATTAAACAACGAGGAGTTCTTTTGCAGTTACTTGAAAGTGTTTCACGGTGAAAGCAATATGCTCACTGGCAGTCGGTTTTTGACCCTAGTTGCACCCTACTGAAAGCTTGTCTCACCAGACGTGGTATTGCACAGCTTCCAAAAAGGAAAGCATTGCAGGCTTCCTACGGCGAACCTGGTTTGGCACTGCAGCCATAATCGGCCAAACTGCAACCTAGCAACAACGTCGGGTACAGACTTCGTCGTTTCATGTCATCATAACATAACAAAACTTTGCTATTGCTGACGTCAAGCTGACGTCATATGGTGTCATCTTCACTTTATAACCATTCTACCACTGGCAATGACTTCGACGCAGTGGTACCTTATAGTCTATTAGCGCTTTTGATCGGGGCATTTGGGGCTTTCCAGTCCGAAGCCATAACCCGCACTTGAATACGGTAGCATAAAATGTGATCCATATCGAAAGAACGAAATAAGAAAATGAAAAAAATACAGGGACGGGCAGCAAGATGTATTTTGTCGAAGTAAAGTACACAGAATAAGTAACCGAAATGCTCACTCGTCTAAACTTGCCTGAGCTTCCGTTGTGGTGAAAAGTGGCTAGAATAGAACTCATTCACTGAATGAAACATGGCTGCTTCAACTTTAACCCTCATAGATACATACAAAACAGAATGTCACGTATTTCACGATCTCTCAGATAGAGTGATCCGGATCAAATTGTGCCCATATTCGCAAAGGTCGACTTTTAAATACCCCCTCTTTCTGAAAACGACTGAAGAGTGGAAAGTGCTACAGCATCATACAACTGAACTTAACTGTTTGGAGGAATTCAAAAAATTTTTACAGGCCTATTTCTTTTTTCAGGTAATTGTATATAAGCGTTATTACCTTCCCTTTTTCTAATGTTAAAGGTGGCTTGTATGCTTTGGTATCAGTTAGAAAAACTATAGATAATGATAAAAAAGTTCTCGATTTTGATGATTATAATTTTCAAGCATGTGAAACAGTGTATGTTGTGTGTGGTGTCTGAGATTGTGTTACTCTTTGCTCAATATTGGTCACTACTCTGTGAAACTTGAGTATTTTTGCGTTGACCATTTGGTAACAGTTCTATTTCGTTTGAATTGGGATTTGTATGGTCGGTATGATGTAGTTTTGTTTAAAGCTGTCAGATTCATCGATGTCTTGATTTCACTGTGTAGTGCTTGTGTCTTTGAACAATGAGCGAAGAGTATTCCAGTACTTCAACCAGTATCGGCCTTTGGTTAACAGTAAAAATAAATATATAAATAAATAAATATATAAAACAATGCGTAAAAAATAACAAGCACGTTTGTACGCATAATGGGTGCCATGAAGCCTGGCTAGGTTTTCGCGAAACTAGGAGTCATTTCGAGTTTTGGCGATGCCCCTTATGAACGTGCCAACAGTACGGTACATTCAAGTCTATCCTCCGCACGAGCTCTGACAAGTTTGGTGGTGACTCCGAATAAGACGTACCTTTTTCCAATCGTTTGTCGTTCCAGTGAATACTGATGTGCACACAATAAAATGCTCAAACTTTTCCAGAAAGGTATTTTTTAGCGTATGCTACACTGGCTGAGCTTCAGCAGGTTTGCGTGGTTTATATAGAGCCGTTCTGCGCATGCCCGAGGAGCATCACGCAGCGCGTAGCTCGCTAGCCAGGGATGGCCTGGAAGCTCCTGGAGATATGTGTCACTAGAGAGCTGGTGCGCAAGTCGCGCGAACCAGCCAAGTTGTCTGGTCATTTTTTACATTTCTCCGTCCATTCGTACGTGTGCCGTCCATCCATCTCGCCATCCATTCATCCTTCCGGCCATTCATCTTTCTGTCTGTCCGTTTGCCCATGTGTCTAAATATCCGCATGTTATGCACCGTATATCTCGGCTGGCGGACCTCAGCCACTGCTAAGTTTTTTTTTCAAAATTATTGGCTGTTAACATCATTTTGAAGCGTTTAATGCCTGCGTTTCCTTTAGAACAAACAGTACCATGGCAATCAGCCGTGTATATTAGTTCCGGCTGGACGCCTCTGAACAAAGCGTGGGAGGTGTTTATCACCGAGACCACGAGTATGAAGAAATAGATTTGTCTTTACCATGCAGCGTATTGCTTGGCTGGCGTCCGGCCTCTTTTCCTTTTCTTCTGCCACACTTCGGTCCCGCGCGCCCAACTTATTTGCAAATTAGTGGGCAGCACATTTAGGTAATTTTGTCAGGTCTTATTAGCCCTGAGCTCATTGATTCGAACCTTACAGAAGCTTTACAATGAAGCCAAGCCAAGCTACCACTAAGATAATTAACGTATTGCTGATGGCGAAGGCAATTAGAAGCACTATAACACCAGGCTCATGTGAACCTCACCCATTAGGAAGTTGCTAAATAAAAGCGTGCTCATTAGGATTAGGCGGAGTAGCTTCTTTTCCAATTAGGTGTTTGTTATCATGTCAAAGTTACGCCGTGTAAAGCTGCACTGACAGAGAGCTTCTCAATATCGCCTCAATTAGGACCAGTAGAGCACAAGCTGATGACTTCAAATTTGCACAAGGAGAGCAAGCTGACAAAAAATTTGGGACAGGAAAAAAGAATTCTGCTCAGCATCCGCCGTATGAAACGCTTACAATGAAACCAGCACTAAGAATCATAACATGCCCCGCAGCGGTGGCCTAGTGGCTAAGGTACTCAGCTGCTGACCCTGCAGGTCGCGGGATCGAATCCCGGCTGCTGCAACTGCATTTCCGATGGATCTGGAAGTGTAGTAGGCACGTGTTCTCAGAATTGGTTCCATAATAAAGAACCACAGGTGGTCAAATTTGTCGGAGCCCTCTACTACTGTGTCTCTCATAATCATATCGCGGTTTCGGGACGTTAAATCCCACAAATCAATCTATCAAGAATCACGAGTTACTAGGTGCCGTATTGGAATTATAAAGTTTTCGCGTTCGCGTGCCATCCTCTTTGATCGTGAAACGCCCTCTGCGAGCATCAGTTACGCCTGACGCGTTTGCTACTGCCGAGGAGCAGCGCTCACACGGCATCGCCAGTGAGCGGCAAGACTTATATCTAAGCTGAATCACAGAAACTATGCACGTATGCACGAACAACAACAAGATATTAAATGCGAAGAATTTCTTAGCGAACTTCGACTTTAAGCGTTTCTATCTATCTATCTATCTATCTATCTATCTATCTATCTATCTATCTATCTATCTATCTATCTATCTATCTATCTATCGATCGATCGATCTATCTGTCTAGCTAGCTAGCTAGCTAGCTAGCTGCCTACGACTTTTAGCCCTCCTGGCCGTTTCGATAGTGGTAATGATACCAATCTTGGTCTGGCATACCATGACTGCATGAAGAACATATTTTACAATTCACGACATGAAAATCATGATATGTATGCCATAAAAAACATGATTTACTTTCATGGTTTTGCACGTCTCACTGTGGTTTTGTTCGCACGGCATGCTGCAAAATTGATAAGGCAAGACACGATTGCATGGCGAACACAAGCGACAGACCCTAGCATGAAAATCATAAGTGTCGTGTAATGATTGATTGATATGTGGGGTTTAACGTCCCAAAACCACTATATGATTATGAGAGACGCCGTAGTGGAGGGCTCCGGAAATTTAGACCACCTGGGGTTCTTTAACGTGCAACCAAATCTGAGCACACGGGCCTACAACATTTCCGCCTCCATCGGAAATGAGTGTCGTGTAACAACATGACTACATGTCACACTCATGATGCGCTCGCGCCAGTTTCGGTAGCGTCACATATACCAAATTGGTAATACGGCACGTAAATGGATGACGAAGGTATGATACTGGTGCAAACATGATAAACGTGAGACACGTGTCATGTAAAAAAATGGCAGCATATCCACGGAGTGAATGATGGAGAGTGGGGCGAAGCAATGGTTCGTCCATGCGTCCGTCTGTGTGACCGTCCATGCGTCTGATTGTGCGCCCGTCCCTGCGTTCTTTCGTGCCTCCGCCCCTGCGTCTGTTCATGCGTCCATTCATGCATCTGTTTGTGTGTCCGTTCGTTCATCTATTCAACACTCCAAGTCCCACCATCTCACATATTTTTATCATATATTCCCCATATAGAAGCACCGTCATCCAGCGGACATTCCAAGGACTAAACGAGAGGTGGCACACGCACACTTTCTTACGGCCTGCGCTTTGGGTCCACTTCCCACCTTTAACCACCTCGAGTTCATGGTATATTCTAGTTCACTGTATTCATGGCACTGCGACCAAACGCTCGCTAAACCTTTCGAAAACCAAGGAGGTTACGCCCAGCGAGTATAACGTAGCAACCTTTCCCTGTCAGAAAGGGCTCAATTTACATGCCAATGGCTGCTAATGAGAAATGAGAGACAGGAGAATTCGGCTTTTACTTTCTTACGGCTTGCGCTTCGTATCTATTTCTCATTTTTAACCACCTTGAGTTCATTCATGGTATATACAAGTTCATTGTATTCATGGCACTGCGGCTCAACGCTCGCTAAACCTTTCTAAAACTAAGGAGGTTACACCCAGCGAGTATAATGTAGCATCCTTTTCTTGTCCGATAGTGCTCAATGTACATGCCAATGGCTGCTAATGGGGATCGCAGCATGCGCGTTGACTAAAAGCCGAATGCTCATGTCTCTCATTACTCATTAGCAGCCATTGGCATGTACATTGAGCACTATTTTTTATTGTTAAACAACGCACAGAAGAAATCTCTCACTGGCACCACCTTGGAGGTCAAGTGTTATACCTATTTCGGGTATGTGCCACTGGTGGTTACATACGAGGGACGCCCAAGCCACGCCATAAGCGTCTTAGCGTCTCACGTCGTTGTTAGCGTCTCACGGCGTCTCTGGGCTGGCGGACGCCCGTCATGGCAAGCCAGCCCCCGAAGAAGGCACTAGCCTTCGACGTAGTCGTCCCCGAGGGGACTAGTCCCGAAGACGTCGTTGACGCGACGTCTTCAATAGTAGGAATCGAAGAAGTGTACTGCGTTCAGCACTTTGGAGGCCGGAACTACCAAGTTACCGTCAACAGTGAGGCCGCACTGGCCCAAATCGTAGACGCGTCGCACCTTATCATCCGAGGAGAGCGCGTCGCCATCGTACCCCTGGGACCCCAAGTGACCCAAGTGACCGTCCTGTTCCTGCCGTGCCGCGTACCCAGCGAAGTCCTCGCACAAGCACTCTCTCCCTACGGGAAGGTGCTGCACATCACCAGAGGACTCATGGGATCGCGCCCAACCGTGACCACTGGGACGCGATACGTCCGCATGGAAATGAAGGCTTCGTCACCGGTGCCCAACTACCTCAAGGTCGCGGGCCATCGAGTGACCTGTGACTATAAAGGCATCCAGCGAGTGTGTCGTCGATGTGGAGACAGTGGGCACTTCCGCATGAACTGCACAGCTCCGTTCTGTGGAAGGTGCGGCGTTTATGGCCACGACGGGAAAGGCTGCTCGCTGCCGTGTCGCCGTTGTGGGGACCCGCATGCCACCGTGGCCTGCACCATCAGGCCATCGTATTCCGAGGCGGCATCCAAGGATTTCCCTCCACTTCAACCAGGAACGCCATCTAAGAACAAGTGCGACGATTCGTCGGCGCGAGCCGTGGTGGCCGACCACGACCAGGGTGTGCCAATCGCGGCGCTGCACCAGACGCCCACTGCGTTCCCAACGATTCCGGGCCTGGTAATCCCTCCAGGTACTGAAAACTTAAGTTCCCCGCGTCCCGTGGCCATTTCTGAGGAATCGCAGGCCAAGCCCTCGTCAGACGAAGCGCCTCGTGAGGACGGCGTCTCGGATGGGAATATTGCATCTGAGGCTCCTCGCGTTGCTGCTCTGTCGACAACAAGTTCAGGTGTCATCGAGGAGTCTACATCTCAAGACGACGACGCCTGCATCTACGAGGACTCCAACAGCACCGCGAGTGAGGCGCCCCTACAAATTGACGAAGACACCAGCCCCAGTGACATAAGCCAGGACAGTGGAGACGTCTTTGTACCATCCTCGCTCAAACACCCGGACACCAAACGCCCCCGGATCACTACTCGTGACTTAGAAGCCCCCACCAGAGACAGAAGTCCCCTGCGGACTTCGACGCGATCCCGGATGCCCCGAGCCTCCGGTGGATCGCCTGGCCGGAAAAAATGACTCAGCCACTTGCGGGGCATTGGCTCCCGCACCTGATAAAGGTACCCCTGCATTTGCGTGATCCGATAGTATGTTTTCATTTTCCCCATGGCTCTTACTCTAAAAGTTATTACTTTTAACGTTCAAGGTTTCCGAAATCCACAAAAACAGGCTGAGGTATTGGCTTTTGCACGTTCAGTGCACTGTGATTTGCTGTTCGTGCAAGAAACAAATTTTTTCAAGCTTTCTGATGTACTCGCTTTCAAGCGCGCGTTCAATTTTGATTGTTTCTTTTCGTGCGCCAGCACGCATTCGACTGGCGTCGGAGTCGTTATTTTTAACCGAGGTCTTTTACGTGACCATCATGTTTCCTTCGATGCCTTCGGACGCGTGCTGGCGCTCGACTGCACCTTTTTTTTGTTAAGAATAAGATTTGTTGCCGTGTATGCCCCAGCGGCACGCGAGAACTCAAACGCGTTCTTCCAATCTCTTGATGCGTTCCTTTTAAATTCCCGACATGTGGTACTTTTAGGGGATTTCAATTGTGTCTTAGACTCACACGCAGATGTTCGAGGTCCGGGTCGCGGCCGGTCAAACTGGAATGCCAGAGAACTCGAACGTCTAGTGCAGCAATTGGCATTGAGTGACATTCATCAAATTGTGCATGGCAGTAATTATGCCTATACCTGGCGTCGAGCAGCGTCGAGCAGCCGAATTGATCGCGTGTATGCATCCCCCAGTCTCATTACCTACGTTCACGACACCGGGGTAATGTCATTGCCACCGACACCGGTGTACATTAGCGACCATCGGCCGGTTATGTTATCTCTCCGCCTGCCAGCGGGGACGCCAACGGTTCACAGACCATGGCGTCTCGATTGCCGCGTCCTCCAGGACTCTCAGGCTACGGAGAAATTATCCCGAGCGTTACGCGCATCGCTTATTGGGGCCGATGTAGCTGATTGGGATCGCCTCAAAGAACAGTGGTGGCATCATTGCAGTGCGTCGGGCAGAGGACTTTGCACCCGTATATCGAAAGATGCGTCATTGTTAATCCAGAAGATACGCATTGCCAATCGAGATCCCAGTCCTTCCACTGTAATGCGGGCATGGCAAGAGGAGCTCGTTGAACGGTACCAGCGTATTATGCGCGCTTCTTCACTATCGGCTGCAGCTTGGCGCTGTAGACGTGCACCCTGTGCGCACCCTGAGGTGCTAAGGTATGCACGCAGAGCTCTGCTTCATCCACCAGGCTCGCCTGCCCACTCGCTGAGCTCTATCACCCCAGCTTCTGCGGGTACGCGCGACTTTCAGGAATTCACCCAACACTTTGAGTCAATAGCTAAATCTGGTACTAATGTCTGTTACCCAGGATCCGTTTCTTCGCATCCTCTACTAACAGATTTACCTCATGATTCCAACATGTCAAATGCCGTCCTCCTATCACAGCCATCCGATGACGAAATCAAAGGCGCATTAGACGCAATGAAAAAGAGATCGGCCCCAGGGCCTGACGGACTTCCTGCAGAGTTTTATGTACAGTTCTGGCCTATCATTGGTCCAACTATGTCACGCGTTATTCGCAAGTGTTTCCAAGATATTACACTTCCAACTTCTTTCCACAAAGGCCGTATAACACTAGTTCCCAAGAAAGACCCAATGTCCACGCGACCAGAAGATTGGCGCCCTATTACCCTGCTCAATGTAGATTACAAGCTCTTGGCTAACATTTTGGTGCGCCGAATCAGTCCATTTCTTGCAACATTAACCGCTCCCCACCAGATCTGTTCTGTTCCGGGCCGAGAAATACACACCCATACGTGGTTAACGCGTGACATCATTCAATACACCATTAGCCGATGTGCGCAAGGACTGTTGGTTTCATTAGATCAAGAGAAAGCTTTCGATTTCATAGAACATGGCTACATATTAAATGTTTTACATGCATATGGATTCCCGGATAAGTTCATTGACCTTATTAACGCGATGTACACTAATTTAGAAAGTACCCTTTACTTAGATTCCCGTGAGAGTCACGCATGTAGAGTCACCCGTGGGGTCCGCCAAGGGTGTCCCCTCTCTCCAGTGTTATTTATCCTTGCAATAAAGCCCTTCTTAAGGGCCGTTGAACATCACCCGCAGATTCGTGGCTTACCTCTACCCGGTAACACTCAAGTAAAAGTCGCTGCATATGCAGATGATATCACTCTATATGTACATAATGAACAGTCGCTGCAGCATGCTCTTGATACATTCCATGATTTCGGTATTATCTCCGGTGCAAGGTTAAACTTTTCTAAAAGCCAGTATTTTTTCATTGGCAACCCCAGCGGTCGTATCAACATCACGTCGCCTTTACAGTGGTCTCCTGAGATTTCAATACTCGGAGTTACTTTCACTGTATTTGGTATACAGGCTAGCATCTGGTCATCCGTTGTACAAACTCTTCTAAATGATATCAAAGCAGCCAGGTACTTCGAATTCCCCCTCTTGGAACGCCGATACTTAACACAAACAGTGTACCTAGGAAAATTTTGGTACCTTTGCCATTCTGTTAAACCACCGCTCCACGTCTGCAGGAAAGTGCAAAGCTGCATCAGTTCATTTTTTTGGTCTGGTGGCACAGAATTGTTATCGCGTCCAGCGTTAGCTCAACCGCGAGATCAAGGCGGTTTTGCATTCCCCAACGTTTCCGTCACGGCTTCTACATTGTGCCTCCGCACTCTATTGCGAATACTAAGCAATGATGACGTGCCCGCTCAGACACTGGCTCGTTACCATCTGGGGCCATCACTACGTGTCTTCTTGCCGGATAGCCAAATAAACAAAGGTCCCCAATCAACTGAATTACCATCTTTGTATCGAGCCCTTCTGGCATTTCACCGACGTTTGGAAGCTACGTGCCCAGAGATAGAGGTGGCCGATTCTAAAGTTGTGGACACAATGGCCGCCCTTCTACGGCCCTTGGTGCCCCAGCATCGTCAATCTGTATTGAACCGTGCTTGGAAACCAATAACTGCCGCAGTGTTGCCAGGGCATCTCAGAGACTTTGTCTGGAGGTTGGGCTGGGGCTTGCTCCCCACGCGAGATCGGTTGCAGCGATGGCAGGTGGTTCGCACTTCCACTTGCCCCAACTGCGCCATGGTAGAGACCAATCGACATGCGACGTTTGAATGTGTGGTTTCCCGCCTTTTTTGGCGTGCGGTTAATGCTGGTTTTCGGGGACAGGGTGTGCGAACTTTCGTGTCCAACGGCCGATTTCCGCGTAGCCACTTCTCCGCTCTCTTAATAGTTGCGGGGCTGTTCAGCCTTTGGAGAAACCGATGTGAGGCCGTAGCTGCCAATTGCCGCCGGCGTGCCTTGTGGCCGATACTGGGGAGATTGAGACGAGAGATCCTCGCGTTCCTCTCCGAAGAGCTTTTCTTCCTCGGGGAGCAAGAATTTCTGCGGCATTGGTCGTGCCCTTTCGTCAAAGTGGAACACGAAAGGATAGAACTCATTTTTCGACCGACTTGGTGCTAAGCAGCGCCCGTTGAGTTGTTGTATATGATTTCATTTGTTACAAATTGTGTTTCATTTGGATCTATTGTATCGTTATACCCTTGTATCGTTATATCACATTGAATTTTTGTGTACATGTATGCCAACATAATCATATATATTAGAGCAAATGTCTTCACTGTAACGTAGTGATGTTAGTCGTGAAATATAGATGTGCTGAAGTGTATGTGCCCTGTTACTGGAATGGTATGAAGCCTTTGTGTTCTGTACATGCTGTAAATAAACTTTTTCTAAACAAGGAGCTTCGCCCCTAAAACATGACTAAATGCTACGCTCATGATGCGCTAGCTTGACATGTACTGAACTCGATATTCCGCGACGAGTATGGACGCCATACGTAAAAACACATGCAAACATGATCAACATGACATGCGTGTCATGTAACAACATGACTACATGGCACACTGATGATGCGCTCGCGGCCGTTTCACTTGCTTCACATTTGTCAAATTTGGTATTACATGACGTCAATGGATAACGAAGGTATGTGACTGGTGCAAATACCATAATCATTAGATGCGTGTCATGTGAGAACAAGACTACATACCACAGTCAAGGCACCAATACGTTTCAACGTGACGCGCTGCGCGTGATCGCCGGCATTCAATTCGTCGCATCACGTCGGCGTTGTCACGCCAAGTGCCGGTCCTGCCATATACTTGCACGCGCGCGCTGCGCTGCGTTGCTTTCATACATGCGCGTTCCAGCGCGTCCGGCGTCCCTCCGTCACGAAAAGAGGGAGACGCAGTCTTGTCTAGGTAACGCACCGGCTTGAATTTCGCGCCGGTGGCCGCCGAGCCTCGCCGACGGATGCTAGTCGCGCCGGTCGCGCCTAGCGTCAGACTAAAGAGTGCTCGCGTTTTACTAACGTATCGTCGCTGTGCCCAGCGCGCGCGTGCGTCGATGCTACATTGGAGTATATTAGGTCCTTCATGATGCCCTCGCAGCCGTTTGATTGCTCCACATATACTAAATTTGGTGTTACGACACGTCAATGGATGACAATTTATATGACGCCCCGCCGCGGTGGTCTAGTGGCTAAGGCACTCGGCTGCTGACCCGCAGGGCGCGGGTTCGAATCCCGGCTGCGGCGGCTGCATTTCCGATGGAGGCGGAAATGTTGTAGGCCCGTGTGCTCAGATTTGGGTGCACGTTAAAGAACCCCAGGTGGTCTAAATTTCCGGAGCCCTCCACTACGGCGTCTCTCATAATCATAGAGTGGTTTTGGGACGTTAAACCCCACATATCAATCAACAATTTATATGACTGGTGCAAACGTAATAATATTGACACGCGTGTGATGTGAGGAACATACCATGCTACTAGTGTGCTCGCGGCCTTTTCGCTAGCTCGACATATACTAAATTTGGCTTAACGTCACGTGAATAGATGAAGAAGGTAAACGACGAAACCAAATATAATAATCATGACACGCAGGTCATGTGCCGCAACATTTACCTCCGCCTCGTAACGTTGTGCTGATTTTGAAGTGACATATATACATTTCTTATTCGTGCTTCGCACATCATCGATTCTCACTGTACATGTACGTGTCATCTGCTAATTTTTTCATCGCAAGACTACGATATCTCACCTTCTAGCTCAATGCGATCAAGACGCAACACTCTCATCCGTGTTGCCCCTGAAAAGCAAGCGCCCTTAGAACCATTTACGACAAGAAATGCCACTGTTCACTTGCCTGTGCATACCCGGTTTTCACAGTTTCTTCAGGCGAGTTTTGTAAGTAATAAAAACTCACCTATTTATTGATCTGCCCTATTAAACAGTCCTAAGTGAGCTTCGCGTGAGTGCTTCATGCGCGCTATTGCCGCTTAGAAGAGTAGATACTTCCGGGCTCCAGGAGCAACAAAAGAGCTTGCCTTGAAAACGACAACCACACACAAACGCACCTGGGAAGCGCGATTATAAAATGGCAAGGAGCTCACACAACGATCACGCACACACCATTACACTGTTAAAATATCAACCGAGTGGCAGGGCTTATCTGTTAAAGTATTGGGTATTGGATCCCTGCTGCTGCTGATGATGATAATGATGATGATGATGATGATGATGATGTCGTGTATTCAGTCCTGTCTTCCTGTCATGACCGCCGTGGTGCGAGCGCCGAGCGATCTTGTGTTCTTGAGAAGCTCGGACCACCCTTCACGTTAGCCCTGGAATGATTGGAGAGTGATAATTTGTTGTGGAGTTGGTGATTTGTTTTTCGAAGGATACACCACTTGACGAGATATTCCGGAAGCGAACGTACATTGTAGATGATATGAAAGATGCTATGTCAATGATGGCCTTAAAGAAGGTATGGAATTGGCGGCTGCTTACCTCACGATTACGCGTCATTCACATAACTCCCAAACAATATTGAGAAAATTTCTTTTTCCCTATTAAGCCATACACCCCAAAAATTTTCTTGGTATTGAAGGTGGAGATAGGTGAGTGGAGCGTCAAGACATATTCTTTGGTGAAGTAGCGCAGCTTGGCCCGAGATTCGTACGTCTGTCCAAAGTGATGGCTGCATGCAATCAACGTTGCATTTCGATGCGACCACAGTTAGCATTTGAGGTACTTTTAAAACGTCCGACTTTATACCAAATGCCCGAACCGTGACAAAGTGAAAGTGACAAAGTGTAAGGTAAGCAAATACAACTATCTAGCGGGTTTGATCTGCGTAGCGTCTCGAAAAGCTCCGTGTGCAATTGAACAATTGTTTTTTTGTGTCTCTTAAAAAAGCGGGCACTATCATGAGCCTCGATTCGTTAGCAGTAGCATACGACTCATTTGGCTTTGTCGCCGTTGCTTCACTGACAAAATTGTGTGTTAAATGCATGCAAACTTCAAAAAAGGTATGAATTATGTCTCAATTGGTACCGTGGAAGTGTTTTTGTAGTAGTTGACTCAAGAATGCTAAAAAATGCAGCATACCTCCATATGTCTGTCCGTTCATCCGTGTAGACAGATGGACAGAGGCGCAAACGCACAGACGGATGGATGGAAACTTGCCAAGACGGACGGTAGCACGGACGTGCTGACGGAAGGACGCACGCGCAGACAGACAGAAGCATGAAAGGACGGACAGACAAACAGATGCACGGATGAATGCACGGATGAATGCACGAATACGCAGTGTCGTGGATGGACGGACGCATGGAGGGACAAGCAGACGAACAGAAGCAGGGATTGTCAGACAGATGGACGAACAAATGGACGAACTCACGGATGAACGAATGGAGAGATGGGTGGAAGCATGAATGAACAGACAGACAGATGGAAGCATGAACAGATGTATCAACGAACGGACACACGGACGAACGGATGCTTAGCCCCACTCATCATTCACGCCGTGGATATGCTGGGATAACCACTAACGCCATCTATATTATCTCCAAAGATGAATAGATGAATGATTGTAGAAGGCTGTGCCCTTTAGATTGAGCGGCGGCTCACGCCACCTAGCCATAAAATTAAGGATTGTCACTACGTGCTCACGGATTGAATTTTGCCCACGCCTTGATTTTAGCTACCAATCAGTTAGCCTCTTTTGGTTATTTCTACCGTTTAAAGTTTATTTTGCCTTCTTTGAGCCTAAACCGCTCTGTGTTGAAAAATTCTGTGTCATTATTATAGACAATAGGGGGGAAGTTTTTACAGAACATTATCAAATGTTAAGCCGTTTCCTCCTCATCTCCACGTGCACTCCATAACGTGTCTGTGCCTTCGTACTTGGCTTGGTACGTCTTGGTCCGTAATACTCCCGTTCTGGCCTCAAACAGCAGAGAACTACCCCGAGAATTATCGTAGATTTGTCCTTCTGCAATTTCCTGCTTGAAAGTTCGATAGGTCTCCAGTGATGAATTCGTAAGCAATCCAAACTTCCACAAGTGCCTTTCAGTTTTATTTACCTTCTTCTTAAACAACGTTTCATTCAGGCTGAGTATTCTGCTGTTGTTTCAATACTTGTTTAACAACTTTCGAGTTCGCTTCTTCCATTTATAATCAACATTTTTCATTTACAAGTAGCTGAGAACTTTCCTAGCCCAACGCTCCTCTCCCATTTTCTCAATCACTCCTTAAAATTTATCTTGGTGCTAGCTTCCCTGCACTCGAACGATGTCAATCCCGTGTCACCCTGTACCCCCAGATTTGGGGTACTCTCGTGTGCTCCCAAAGCAAGTCTACATATGCCACGTTGTTTAATTTCCAATCTTTCTTTAACTGATCTCATTACCAAGACCACATCACCTAGCATCAAACTGGAGGCCATGACACCTTTCCGAATCTCTCTCGGAACGTTCTACCTATTGTAGATGCACAGTGCCCTATTTTTCATTACAGCTGCATTCCTGATGTTCTTACTCGTTAAGTATCTATCGTGCTGCCTTAGATACTCATCCCCATTATTATTCATGCACCCAAATATTTGTATTTATCCACTATTTCTAGCATGAATTCACGTACCTTACGCTCACTGTCTTAGTTATAATTAAAGAACATATTTGCCAATTTTCCACATTTCAACATCATATTAAACCTGCCTCCCTCATTACTGAAGCTCTCTATCAATCCCTTCAGGCCTTCCTTCTTGTCAGCTAATAATACTATATCATCTGCATTTATCGAAGCTGTCAATGACTGTTCAACGTGTTTTTCTTGCTTGGTAAATCAAAGGTTGAAGGCGAGTCCACTCCCCTATAATTTGGCTTGTAGTCCCTGTAGATACAGCATAAATAACAAAGGTGACAAGGGACACACCTGTCGAAGGCCGCGTTGTATATTTATAGGTTCGGATACCTGTTCTTCCCATTTAATCAGTACCTTTTCACTTTTATTGATGTCACTTAGAAGATTAGTTATTCCATCTTCCACATCTAGTGTGTCCAGTATTCCCCACAAGTCTTCTTGAATCACACTATCGTAAGCTCCTACCTTGATATCTAGAAATGCCAGTAACAGGGACTCATTTTCCCCACGCTATTTCAATACACTGCATCAATGAAAACAGATTTTCCTCCAACCTCCTTCGTTTAAAAAACCCATTCTGTAGTTCTCCCAGCACCCCTTCACTTCCAACCCATGTCTGTAGTCTTTTCTTTACTATCCGCATCACCAGCCGGTAAACTACTGAAGTCACTGTCATAGAATGGTAGTTGTTCATATCAGCTTTGTCCCCCTTTCCTTTATAGATCATGCTCATTCTGCTTAGTTTCCACTCATTGAGGTCTTCAACATCCCTTATTGCTTTGCTCGCTTCATCTCCTATTGTTTGCTTAGAGTTCGTTCCTAGTTTCTTTATTAGCAGAATTGATATGCTGTCAGGGCCTGTTTATGCGATATTAGGAACTCTCTTCTCTACCTTTTCCCACTATTCTTGTCCCAGTCGAGCCACTGCGCTCATAAACCTTTCCAGAAATCGCAGCGCCGCACCTTCCCCTGGTGGATCGGCGCTAAGGCATTGTGGGAGAGCAGAGCGCCGGCGGTCAAGCAGACGACGCTTTCACGCTTTCGGCTGCTTTCATCGCGCGCCGTGAGTGGGTTTGGCTGGTGTATGGAGTCGCCATTGTGAAGAAACGCTTCTTCTGATCGCTTTGACTTTTATTCACTTATACTAGACTGTGTTGTTCGTCGCAAAAAACCGCAATCATAACTGAACATGCGTAAGGAAAGTGGCGGACACATTTTTCGTGTCTGGAATTTGGTAATAAGTGAAAGTCACCTGACGTTTCATTCATTGCTTACCCGCCAAGGCGGTCTAGTGGCTGAGGCACTCGGCTGGTAGCTCGCAGGTCGCGGGGTTGTATCTCGGCCGCGGCGGTCGCATTTTCGATTGCGGTGAAAATGCTTTAGGCCCGTGGGCCTAAATTTCTGAAGTTCTGTAATACGGCGTCTAATTCAACGTCTAATACGACGGTAAACCTCAACACGTATATTATTCATTTATTGCTTCGTCCTACTTCATGGCTTCGATGTTTGTAGTGCTGAAGATAAGTTGGACTTTTGTTATCTGTGTCCTTACTGTGATTACGGGGCTGGGATTTAACGCTTGCAGCTCACCCTGTAATTAACTACGCAAATTTATTAAGGCGAGAGGCTTAGATACTTCGTTATAAACTCACAGGGTCCCCTATTCTTCCGCGTAAGATTATTCGATAAAAAAGGCCATTTTTTTCTCAGTCAATGTACAGATCCTAACCCGCCAGTCTATGACTGTCAGCAGGGTGTTGCTGTGCGTGTGAACACGTGTTGCGTCGCGGCTGGGAGAGAGCACTGGCGTAGCTTGGGCATGACCAGGTGCCGGCGTGGCTTGAAGGGGGCCAGTGCCCCTTTTGCTCCCCCCGGCCGACGTCCCAGCCCGCCACCATTTACACCATCCTCTGAAAACTTGCTGTACTTAACGAGGTTTGCACTGCCTCCAAAAACAGAGGCGGAGGCAGTGAGAAACTGATATTGCATTGCCTCCATGATGAGACCATATTGGACAGCTCCGATATCAAGCGATAACTTGATCACGTGAAGTCATGTGATGTTTTTATGACGTCACAATTTTAGGCGATGTCTGAAGTCGTGTATGTTGTCATCACGTGGTGTTTTTTTCAATCACTCGACCTCGCCGACATGAGACATGAACGGTCAAGTTTCAGGTTCGACGAGGCATCCCAGGTTTTTGGCTAAAAACGAAAATTCACCGCAGGTGGCTTTGGCTTTCCGTGGCGTCGGAGTCAACTAGAGTGATGCAAAAATCGTCGCGTGAAGGCGTCTCCACACGACGTCATCAAGAAATTACGGATCACCAGGATATGTAAGTTCATCATGATGGTCCCACGATCGCGTCATGAGACGACATCGTCGCTTTGTACTGCTTTGTTATCTTCTGTTTGGCCCACCTATCACGGAGGCCGAGCAGAACCAGGTGAGGTGCTAAATGTTTGGAATGCCTCCTGTCATAAATCAGCGCAGAGCCACTTAAGCTGCAGAAAACATTCGCAGGGAGGGCGAGACCAATAAATTGACTGAAGAAAAAGAAACAGATGGCGCTTGCCTTCAGGTCAACTTGGGTGATTGCATAAGAAATCCTGCGAGTTTTTTTTTTGCGCTGTTGCGTAGTATTTATTTTGCTGTTTACTGGATGCTTTCGTTCAATAGCATCTGCTTTTTATGGACCTTAAACCTAGAGGCTTCCCCTAATTTCGCTCCGCGCATCTGCTTTTTCTTTCCTGTGTTAAGGTAAAGAGCGCTAGCTGTCGTCTCATGATTGTTCATACAAAAACTACAATCACCGTCTGTTTCTTTCACGCGTCCAGCTTATATAAGTGCTGCTGTGGCCGTCTGTACCGTTCTCATACTGAATGAGGCTTTCAACGGTGCTTTTAAAGTCATTCTGAAATTAACAGCCTCCCGCAGCAACGTTTTCTGCCTTAACCCATCTGTGCCCAGATAGGGAATGCTTATTAGCACCGTAAAAATATTGATGCTGCGATATTTTTCCTTCTGATATCACCTAAGGTGAGTTCTTCAAATGTTTTGTCTTTGTCCATTGTGGCAAAGGTGACACGAATGATTGTGTGTTTTGGGCAGCTTGGAAAGGCAGATCTATACAAACGACAACTTACTAAACTAGCATAATCATTCACTGTATTGAAAGAAGAGATCCTGGGAACTAAAGCAGTAAAATAGATTATTGTGTGAATTATGAACACTGACGCTCATTCCGCTGTATATTTTTTCCAATTGTTTACTAGTGATGACGTTTCGCACAGTCAGGTTCAAAATTCTTAAGTAAATTTCCAACTCACAGTCATGGAAACAAGAACTACGCAGAGACCGCAGGTTTTAAACTCTTTGTAAGCAAATACTGCATGCGAAGTATCCAGTCTATGGACGTGTTCTTAGCTGGTTTTTATTACTCACAGCGTCCCAAGTGCAAATTCTCCCACAGCATCATTTGAAACAGGCAATCAGTATTGAAATATACACAGCGTAATGGAGCTCGAACTCATTTATACGGGTGGAATTTCAACATTATCATTCGCGAAGTGCACGGTCTTGCACAGCGTATCGTGCGGAAACATATCACGAGTGTTAGTTACCGACAGAAACTACTAATACTGAAGCTGTACGGTCATACTGACAATAAAACAAATGACAAAAGCTTGAGCTACGCGGAAATACGATCAACGGAAGCACAGGTGACTCGCTGCGAAAGCCGAAAAAATTTTCCAATTACAATGGGCCTTTTCGTGGGTACGTATTCAATTTTCTAAGTCAATAATGAGTCAAGGCTACTACGGTTTCTTCACTGCATATTGCTCTGGATGGTGCCTCTTCTGTGAGTGCAGATTGAAGCAGCAAAACAGCGTTACGACGCGCGATATTCCCGCAACAAAGTGTTCGTACGCCCGTGTGCTCTGGGAAACGGGGTGAGCCAAGGCTTCCGCGAGCAGACGACACTCCGCCGGCACTCCAGTTTCCCATAATGCTTTGCATTCACCGTAGGAGGGCGTGCGTGAATTTCTGGAAAGGTCCATTGCTCCATACAAGGACATATACACACAGCGCCATCTATTAAGCAACTCATAAACTAGAGGTGGCTACATACTATTACTAATACCAATACTACTACAGAGGACAATCCACGACCAAGATGCTTCGCCCCTGAAAACGGTTGTAACGAAACGTTGAGGCAACCATATTTGAAAACAAGACTAAATCATGCTTTCATGCATAATAATTATGCACTACGGTAGCGGCACAAAAGGCATACGTTTGGCAATTAAAGAGCAGTCGAACATCATTGGAACTGATCGTAAATTGTCTTATCTCGTCAATAATTTTTTTATACAATGAAGTTCCACTAGGAGAACTTATTGAGGTTCTGTACGATCAGATGTTGGCTCGGTTTGCAGAAAAGTTCGCATGTGTACTATGTGTACCATGATGCCACGATTATTGTGCGATTGTCACTGAAGTCGACTGTCTGAGGCCCAAAAAACGGCTTTCAGCTCTCCCATATTAGAGTAGCGACTACTTGAAATTGTAAACCACGTTTTGTAAGCACATTGTTTGTGTCACCTCAAATCCATGTTCATGTAATTGAAGTCTGTTTTCTCATCATCGTCATTGAATATTTAAGAAAAGGTTTTGTTGGAATGTTATTGACGTCTGTGACAATGCTTTTTTTTAAACGCGTTCTTTCTAGTATACGGTGTGAAGCTCCCGGGAAGGCTTTATGCTCTCTCATAGTAGAGTGGGAAGTAACTAAAACCATTCATCGCTTTTTTAAAACACAGCTATATCTGTGGTTGACACAATGGCCGCTCTTCCAAAGTTCTTGGTGCCCCAGCATTGTTAATTTGAAATGCACAGCCCGTGGAAAGCAATTACTGCAGCAGTGTTCACCACGGCATCTCCGGCACTTTGTCCAGCGATCGGGCTGGGGCTTGCTCCCTACTCGAGATTGGTTGAAGCGGTGGCAGCTGGTTCGCACTTCCAGTTGCCCCAACGGCTTCATGGTTTGTACCTATCGAGACGCGACGTACTATTGTATGGTTTCAAGCCTTTGTTGGCCTGCGTTCCATGCTAGTTTTTGTCGATTGGTTCTGCGAACATTCGTGTCCAGCGGCTGATTTTCAAGTAGGCGTTTTTCGGCTCTTTTACTAGTAAAAGGGCTGTTCAGCCTTTTCGCGAAACTGAAGCGAGGCCGTGGATGGGAATTGCCACCGATGTGCTTCGTCCAGCGCAAACGATGGCGCGAGAAAGAGTAGGCAATGAAAGCAAGAAATCGAAGACTGAACAAAATTGTGGATTCCTATAAACATTAACTGCTCAAGCTAAAGGAAGCCGCACACGTGAGTGTATTTCCGGAAGTCACTACCGACGCCGAGAAGGGAAATGCCAAGACACTTTTGGTTGTTGATCAGGTGAGAAATTACAAAAGGAAAAAGCCGCAGTGGTCAGAAACTACGCTGAGGCATAGCATCATCTTGAGATATTTGTCAAAAACGTCGTACGAATAGTTGCGCTCAGAAGACCTCCTGAGATTGCTATGCAATGGAACCCTTAAAAATTATGTTGGCGTGGTCTCAAGGGAAATTTTCTTTACTCAGCTAGTTCAGTGTCGACTTGAAACTGAATTATTGCTCCTTGAAACACCACAATCATACGTTTGTTCAGTGAAGAATAAAGAAATGAGAATACGCCAGAAAATATAGTACCATAAACAACGGGACTCATGCAATGGCGACGCGGACTTGGGCGCTTAGCTGCAACACCTTGTTGACAGCTCTCAGAATGAATGCCTGGCAAACTCGATCTTCTCATTTTTGCTATCTGGCCTCCATGATTGATACAAGATACCTGTAGGGTATTTTTGCACAAAAGGGTGCAAAGAGGAGCACTAGGTAGAAGTCACCCGCCATGCGATGCAAAAAAAATCGGAGATCGGCTTAAATGTAGTCGGGGTGGCAACGGACACCCACAAGATTAACGTGAGATCAATGGAAGTTCTGCGTGATGGGCCGCTGCACGTACGCGTGCCGCATCCTGCGGATGTCACGAAGGACATCTTCCTTGATTTTTATTAGAACCATACAATAAAAATATGTTAGATCTTAGTTTCTAGCAAAGCACATAGGCGGAGAACAAGAAATATTGGCAGCGTACGTAAATAAGATCTACAAAACGCAAAAAGAACTCAACAGTAAAGCCAATAAGGTTTCTTTCAAGAAAGCACATTTCCCCTTTATACATTGAGACAATGAGCGTTAAACTAGCCGTGCTGTTGCTGTTCGACGCAGTAATTGCAGCCCTAAAATATTTCAAAGAGCAGGCGAGTCACACTACCATTGTTGAATTCGCATCGGGAGGTCCTACGATCCAATTCCTGAAGACAATGTAAAATGGTTCACTTTATTGTACGTAAGCAATTGCCAGCAGTGCGTCTACTACAACAACACTGATTGCCGTTCATTCACATATGCATAGACGCAAGACTCGATTGGCTGGAACACGCTTTCATCGCATATGTAGAAAATCTGACGTATACAAGTAAAAATGAAAACTTCTTCAGCAGAAAAACTTGTCATGCCCTACATTTCACAACGCAATCAAATGTTGCCTGCATAAGATACCTGTTGACTGAGAAAATTTTCAAGTTTGTTCCGACTCGGAAGATATCAAGTGACCCTATTGAAGCCATGCTCGGATTCCTGAGGCGGAGTGTAGGACGTGACGATGCATTGGACGTCAGGAGCACAATATGTGGTCTTACAAAATGCTGAAAACATGAATCATAGCCGCTTCCAATAATAGCAACGTGCCGAGCTTGGAGACATTCTCGTCGATGCAGCTTTTGCCAATTCAGCAGGCGCGCCATACGAGGACACCCACCCCAGCTAACCGTATTTTGGACATAGCAGCAATGCGTCTAAGGAAACACTTGCTGCAGACAAGCCGATTTTCTCGAAGCCCGACGTCGCCAGCCTGGCAATGTTTGCTGGTTTCAATGTTCGTGCTGCAAGCGAGCGCGTTGCTTGTGCTGGGTGCATCACAGTGCTTCAAGCACCAAACAGCAGAGCTCCAAATCATGTCCTCATAGAGCACCAACACCGCGGCGGCCTTTACTACCCGACGCAAGAACTTATCAAAATCAATGGAGGCTTGCAAAGATTTGTGGACTGCGTACTTTCGCAACAAAGGTCAGTCAAGAAGCCTCTTGACGTATGCGTGGGGATGTCGGTACAGGAGCTCGTTAGCCTGCCCGTGTTGAGCTGCAGCATCATTCATTCGAACCACCGCAAAGTTCTGCTGGAAGTGATCACAAAAAAGTTCATCAAGCCGCTTTTCGCTAACGATGCCTAGGGAAAAACCTACATGAACAACACTGTGAAGTTTCTTCCGAGGAAGCTCCTTTCAAAAAAAATTCTCAAATTGTAGCTCGTACAGTGCCCACAGTACTTGGGACATCATGTCGCAGTGCCGCCCTCCTATACGACAATGCATGTATTATCACGTATTAGGATATACCGTGTCTCAACAGCATACGCGATACATGTGAACAATGCTAGCATGGAAACGTTTCAAGAAGAGGTTTTTTTGTACTCTGTGCTTAAAGCGTATAGTTTTGCTTCGCCTGTTTGGTTTGGTTGTTTCGGTGTTTCCTTCACCTTATGCCCAATTATAATTTTCAGCGTCTATGTGTTTGCATCTGCGTCTATCTTTCTTTCTCCTTCACCTGGAGTTATTTTGCGCAACTAATTGAATATTTGTACTTCCGAGCACGTTTCAAAGCGGAAAAGCTTGAAACACATTCACGTGCTTACAAGCAAACAGATTAGTTCCCTTTCTACCAGAAAAAAATGTGTGTGATACTCATACTTTCCCCGCGCTATTTATATTGTCCATCCATATAGACTATACTCATCTTCACTGATTAAGCTAATCCTACACGTTTGTCGAAAATTTTATGACTTACACCACGTAGCGCGGCAAGCTGAATATGCAACATTTTGCCCACTTTTAGGCTTGCCGCGAAGCCATTTGCAGGCTGGGAGGGCGTGGGCGTGGAGAAGAAACTTCATTTCGGGAGTGACCTCGCCAGCATAATTCTATGCTACATTTATGTTAGAAAGCATTCGCATGCCTTATACCTTGCCATTTTGGTGTGCAGCAAATTAGGTAACAAAGCGTGTACAGTGCCACCAACTTGCCTTACGGGGCTTCTTGTTACTATTTGTTTGTTTATATAGATAAATATTTTCAGTTGTTTGTTTATATAGATAATATTTTCAGTAGTTCTAAGAGAAAAGGGAAGACAAATGTGAGCCCCGTAACTGTCTGCTTCAGGGAGCGACACCTCAACAGTATCTTACAAAGGATGGGGGTGAGTAGGGAGAAAAAGATTAAAATTATAGGTATATATATAGAGAAAGATGCGCTAGGCCTGCGAGTGAGTATATATCGAGGGGGTAGGAGATATACGAAAGATGAAAACACGGTCACAGGAGTCCGAGGACAGGGAACCACTTGCGAAAGCTCTTGTCGGCGTCAGCAGATGGCCTAGAGCAGGTCCAGTCGGTCAGAGCTACACTGTCGTTGAAGGTCGTCGGCGTCAGGAGATAACTGACGTAGGGCCAACCCAGTTGGCCAGAGCTACGCTGACGTCGGAGATGGCGAACTGGTCGGCAAGGAATACAGCAAGCGAGTCTCAAACAACACGCACGCAAAGCTGCAGGTAGGTTTCAACGTGTTTCGACGCAGCACTGTTTGCTTTGACACGCAGCGTTGTCTGCTCTCCTCCGGCACCACCGGTGGACCGGCGGCTCCGGGAAACGCCATTGGGTGCGCTGGGGTTATCACATGACCAGGCGGTACGGAGGCGAGCGCTGTCGCAGGGATCCTGGTCAAAACGCGTGGCAGGGAGCTTCCTAGGAGAAAAAAATGGCAGCATATCCACGGAGTGAATGATGGATAGTGGGCCGAAGCATCCGTCCCTTTATTCGTTCTTGCTTCCGTCCATTCATTGGTGTGTCTGTGTGGCCCCCCGTGCATCCATACACCCGTCCGTGCGTGTGTCTGTTCGTGCGTCCGCACGTTCACCTGTGCGTCCATCCTGCTTTCGTCCCTGCATCAACTCCTGCGTCCATCCGTGCGTCCACCCGTCCGCGCAGCCATCCGTGCGTCCGTCCATTCATCTGTCTGTGTGTCCGTTTGTCCACCTATTCAACTCTCCAAGTACCACCAACTCGCATCTTTCATCATATATTCCTTATATAGAAGCACTGCCATCTAGCGGACATTTCAAGGACTGAACGAGTGGAGGCACATGCACACTTTCTTACGGCTTGCGCTTCGTGCCTACTTCCCACCTTTAACCACCTCGAGTTCATGGTATATACTAGTTCACTGTATTCATGGCACTGCGCCTCTTCGAGTGCACCTTCGTCTGCTGACCCGACATGCACAGCACCCGTTGTCCTCGCTACAAGTGGACCGACCAGGCTGTACCTATTGACGATGCCTCGATACGCATAGGCGCATGATCCCTTCAGGCTTTGCACCAGCCGTAATCCCTACAGTGCCTCCATGGACATTGACTAAACCACTGGTGTGCCTTCACATACGTGGAATTTCGTATAAGTCGCGTGTTTCTTATATTGCCCACAAGCAACTCTTCTTGACACATTTAGATGACCGATACAGCGACTCTGTGCACATTTACACCGATGGCATCCGTAACTTCATCCGCCTCAACAGCAGCATGACGATAGTTATAGCGCGAGAACAAAACGACACAAAGACAAGAAGGACTCGCGCTATAACTATCGTCATGCCGTACCAACTAGCCCAAGCTGCCACACTTCTAAGCTGCAACCTTCGTGATCCCTCAACTCAGTATTTCCCGACAGTACAAATTAGATCATAGGTCATCTTCGACAGCTGCAGAACATGTTGCTATACAAGAAGCCATAAAATTTGTGAACGACCAAGTGCCGCGTAAATGGACGATTCTGGCTGATTCAAAATAAGCGCTTCAAGCTATCCATTCTTGCTCAAGAAGAGGCCAATTCTCACGCTAACTCACGCTAACTCAGATTCCTCACGCTAACTTTTTTTCAAGTTAGCGTGAGGAATCGTCCAAGCATTTGACTTAGTACACAGGAGCGGTCACTTGATTACACTCCAATGGATTCCTGGACACTGCGGCCTGGTTGGCATCGAAACAGCCAATAGTGTAGCAAGAGCAACAATATACAACACTCCTATGTACGTTAGAGTACCGTACTCGCGAAGTGACGTCAACACATTGTTGACATCACTCATGCGCGAATGCGCTGCCACTTACTGGTCGCTACCAGATCACCGGAACAAGCGCCTGCAGGAAACAGACCCCGGTATTACTTTTCGTCTTTCAGATAAAATCTGCCGAAGACATGCTAATATTGATTGATTGATATGTGGGGTTTAACGTCCCAAAACCAATATATGATTATGAGAGACGCCGTAGTGGAGGGCTCCGGAAATTTAGACCACCTGGGGTTCTTTAACGTGCACCCAAATCTGAGCACACGGGCCTACAACATTTCCGCCTCCATCGAAAATGCAGCCGCCGCAGCCGGGATTCGAACCCGCGCCCTGCGGGTCAGCAGCCGAGTACCTTAGCCACTAGACCACCGCGGCGGGGCAAGACATGCTAATATACTGCACCGAATTCACCTGGGCGTCGCCTTCACTTGCCACTACACCCACCTAATTGGCCGTGCGGACAGCCCGAATTGTGAACGCTGCCAAGTGCGCGAAACAATAGCTCACATATTTTGTGACTGTGCAATATAAGGGGTGCAAACGAAAATGCTAACTGCAACGTTGGCAAGCATTGGACGAACATCATTAGGCGAGAGCCACATATTGTCAGCAATGAACGACCAAACAGTGTAAAAAAATGGCAGCATATCCACGGAGTGAATGACGGAGAGTGGGGCGAAGCATTCATCCGTCCATGCGTCCATCTGTGTGACCATCCATGCGTCTGTTCGTGCGCCCGTCCCTGCGTTCGCTCATGCATCCGCCCCTGCGTCCGTTCATGCGTCCATCCATGCATCTGTCTGTGTGTACGTTCGTCCATCTATTCAACACAGCAAGTCTCACCATCTCGCATCTTTTTATCATATATTCCTTCTATAGAAGCACCGCTATTCAGTGGCCATTTCAAGGACTAAACGAGAGGTGGCACACGCACACTTTCTTACGGCTTGCGCTTCGGATCTACTTCTTACCTTCAACCACCTTGAGTTCATGTTATATACTAGTTAACTGTATTCATGGCACTGCGGCCCAATGTTCGCTAAACCTTCCTAAAACCAAGGAGGTTACACCCAGCGAGTATAATGTAGCAACTCTTTCTTGTCCGATAATGCTCAATGTACATGCCAATGGCTGCTAATGGGGATCGCAGCGTGCGCGTTGAAAAAACGTCGAATGTTCCTGTCTCTCATTCCCCATTAGCAGCCATTGGCATGTACATTGAGCACTATTTTTTATTGTTAAACAACGCACACAAGAAATCTCTCACCGGCACCGTGGATATGCTGCCATTTTTCTTTCTTTAACCCCTCTTCTTCCTTCTTGGGGGCTTCCCGACGAATATTATGGCACTTGCCACACTCTAAAGTAGAGGATCTATGAAAACGGAAACAAATAGCACTTGTGAGATCAGGCATCCCTGGCGAACAACTCTTTCTACTTAAAAGCACGTTGTCTTCACGGCACTGATGAGGAGCCTTGCGTCTTCTTGCGTCTAGTTGCTCTGTGTAGAGAACGTGTCTTCAAAAAAACGTGTTTGGTGATTTATAGTAGATTGGTACTGTGCGATGGAAGAGCGGAAAGCCAACCCTTGGCACACAGGATTAGGGCACAAGGCTAGCACTCATTGTAAACGGAACCCATATAAACGTGAATCGCTGTGTCGTTCAGTTTTTTAGAAAGTGATTATTGATTTAAAAACTCAGTACTGTACTATGAGAGAGCAGAAAGACGTTCCGTCAGCCTCGCACTTGATGAGGCCACGTCTACCAAAAACCCGTGAAGCTGTTCAGAAATTGTGTGTTTACAAAAATTTTTTTTCCCGAAAATGAGCACCAATTACAATTCAACAAAACATCGCGACTGAACACAACATGCACACACACACTAAAAACTGCTAGAAGCAGGGAGTTTTTTTTTAAACCTAAGAGGTTACACCCAGTGAGTATAACGTAGCAGACTTGTCTTGTCTTCTGTGCGTTGTTGAACAATACAAAATTCACAGCATGCGCGTTAACTGAAAGCCGAATTCTCCTGTCTCTCGTTTCCCCTTAGCACCCATTGGCGTGTTTATTGAGCACTATCTTTTAGTGTTCAACAACGCACAGAAGAAATCTCCCACCGGCACCACCTTGGAGGTCAAATTGTTATACTTGTTACACACTACTACAACGGCTACGAGGGACGAACGGGTGTTGCTATAAGAAGCTTCGCCCCTAATAGAGTGACGTTCCAGGCATAATTTTTCTAGGAGGCGTTGACCAGTCACATACTTTCGTCGTCTATTCACGTCTCGTATTACCAAACGGTATATGTGAAGCTAGCGAAACGGCAGCAAGCGCACGTAATATTAGCCTGCGCGCACGCTGGGCGCAGGGACGCTACGCTAGAAAATGTGAGCACTCAGGCTGTAGACTCACGCTAGGTGGGACCAGCGACTGTCGGCGAGGCCCGGTGGCAACCAGCGCAATATGCGACATGCTGCATTTCGTGCCGATGACGTTACCCAGACAGCACCGCGTCTGCCTATCTTCATGACGGTGGGACGCCGGGTGCGCTCAAACGCACATGCGTCGCAGCAACGCAGCGCGGCGCACCCCTGTTAGTACATGCCTGGCGTGGAATTGGCCGCGTGACGGGATGAAACCGACGCCGATGCGCATGTGCGCTGGGTCATGTCGAAGTGTATTGGCGCCTTGAGTGTGGCATGTAGTCAGGTTCCTACGCGACACCCATCTCATGATTATCATATTTGCACCAGTCGCATACCTTCGTCATCCATTCGCGTGACGTAATACCAAATTTGCATACGTGAAGCTAGCGAAGCAGCCGCGAGCGAGACACCTTCAGAGCCTCCACTTGGAACCATGCACCTGGAGAACAATGGTGGTCAGTGTTTGTCCGATATCGTGTTGGAACACAGCCTTGCACTACTGCACCGGAACGGAGTCGCCTTCACAGGCGGCCCATCTTCATGCTGTTCACTGAACAGCTCGCGCTGTCCTATAGACTGTTCTTGGCGTCTTTTGCTTGGCGCCCCACCACTAGTACTCTCGGTCGAAACTTGAAGTTGTTCAATTAATTCCACCGGCTCAAGCTCCTTCGATGGGGTGCTTATGTAGCTTTCATCGGTTTGGCATGCTGGCTCTTGAGAAACCTTCCCAGATGCTATGTCTGCTGGTACTTTTGGTCCATCACCACCAGGCGGTGTGGCTGTACCTTTTTGAGCATCTGAGTTCACCACGTCCCCTGCCCCTTTCGCCGAGTCTTCAGCCTCGGTCGCGTCCATAATCAACTCTGCTGTGTCTTCACCTTCAGCTGATTTGATAGCCGATGCGTACGTACGCACGCACTCATCTTCACCGTGGCCAAACCATCGACAACGCGATCGTCGGGATACTTTACACTCGCTTCTAACTAGGCTGGTGCCTTGGCAGCGAAAACACTGCATTGGCCGACCAGTTGCAACGACAAGTGCCACTTCACCAGCCACCATGATTGGATACGGGATATCTTCAACCTTCACGCCACTATTGAGCTCGCGCAGACCGTGTGGTTGACCTTTCTCGCATACTCCATGAACGCGCCAATGCTCCCGGATGACTTGTACGACTTTCCCAAAAGCTGCCAACGCCGTTAGCACGTCTTCGTGGTTGACGCCATACAGCAACCAATGAAGGTGCTGCCGTACTTGCTGATCCCGGAAGCCTACGATGATGCAGCGTCGTACCGTTACTTTCAGCTGATTCACGTCTAGCAAGCGTTTTGTAGCGTCCGCGTTACTCATGGTGACCGCCCAGACATGATTTATCTGGTAGGCCCCCAGTGCCAACAACTCCGGCAGCAATCCTGTAGGGCTGAGCGCGTCTCGGAACTCTCCTACTTGATTCTGTCTGCCACACACATCACCATGTAAAAATATTGGCAGATCTCACGTACAGTGGGCATCAATTATATGCGAAGCACGGATGAGAAATGTTCATATGTAACTATAAAATTACCACAACGTTACGATGTGGAGGTAAATGATGCCGTACATAATTTACGTGTCGTGATTAACAAGTTTGGATGAGTCGTTTACATTCGCCATCCATTCAATCCACGGGGTACCAAATTTAGTGTATGTGGAGCTAGCGAAACGGCCACAAGGACGCTATGAGCGTGGTATGTTGTCATGTTCTCACATAACACGCTTGTCAGGATTATCATGTTTGCACCAGTCATATATTTCGTCATCCACTGACGTGACGAAACAGCAAATTTGGTATATGTGGAGCTATGAAAACGGCCGCTAGCACATAATGAGCGGCACAATATACTCCAATTTGAAGACTCGCTCTCTGGATTTCATGCCGACCGGTTGTGCCCCCGCGATATCCGTCGACAGCTTATGTCTGGCTGACTAGGCTCGCCCTACGCCATCTCCTGACGCCGAAAAGAGCTCTAGCCCAGTGGTGCCCTGTCCTCGGACTCCGGCGATCATGTCCATCTTTTCTATCTCCTCTTGACTTCCTTCATTTTCTGTCGTTCGCTGTCTCTGCGCTTTGCGCTCTCCTTCCTCTCTCTATTTATTTACATTTTACTCCTATCCTTTCATTCCATCCTTACTCCCATTCCTCGTGGGCTACTGTTGAGGTGTCGCACTCTGATGCAAACGGGGCCCACTTTTCTCTTCTTTTCTGTTTAAAAATCACATACTACAATGTAGCGTTGACGCGCGCGCATGCTGGGCACAGCGACGCTACGTTAGGAAAAAGCTAGCACTCTATCGCCTGACGCCAGGCCCGACCACCGTATGTCAGCGCGGCCTGCTGGCTACTGGCGTGAAATGCGACATGCGGCGTTTCGCGCCGATACGTTCTCCAAACAATACTGCGTCTCCTTCTTCTCGTAACGGAGGAACGCCAGTGCGCTCAAACGCGCATGCGTTAAAGCAACGCAGCATGGCGGGCCCCTTCGAGTATTTGGCAGGACCGGCGCGTGGCGCGATGAAATGAACGCCGGCGAGCATGCGCACCGCGTCACGTCAATATGTATTGGTGCCTTGACTGTAGCTAGTAGTCGTGCTTTCCTATTGCATGCATCTCACGATTATCATGTTTGCACCAGTCACACACCTTCGTTATCCATTGGCGTCATGTCATACCAACTTTGGCATATATGTGAAGCTATCGAAATGGCCACGAGCGCATCATGAATGTGACATGTAGTCATGTTGTTACATGACACGCATGTCGTGATTATCATGCTTGGATGGGGCATTTACCTACGTCGTTCGTTCGTGTCGCGTAATAGCGAGTTTGGTAAATGTAAACCAGCGATACGGCCGCGAGCGCATCATGAGCGTAGCATGTCGTCACGCCTTTGCGTAACACACACCTCGTGTTTATCAAGTTTGCACCAGTGTCATACCTTCGTCATCCATTCACACTCCGTAATTCCAAATTTGGTATACGTAAAGCTAGCGGAACGGCCGCCAGTGCATCATGAGCGTGGCATAGGCCCGTATTCACAAACGCTCCTTCACTCAAGGGCTCCCCTCGACTTGACGAAGTCAAGGTGGAGCGTGCTCCTCCACTCAAGGGGCCGCTGCGTTTCATGAACGCTCCTTCACACTTCCTTCGCCAAGGCAGGCCTTGGAAATGCTCCCTTCACTTGAGTGAACTGCATGCGCCGAGAAAAGCGCCTGATAACGAGAGTATTCGCAATTGTGGTTAAGAATTGCCTATCTTTGTACATTAAGAGAACGCCTTTTCTAGTTATTCTTTTTTCTAAATTGACATTACAGCAAAATACGTGCACTTAGAGTGGTAGTGTTGTTTCCCTAAGCCTTGTGCTGATAGAGTTAGCGAAACCCTCCTTCAAGTCTGGCAACAGTCGAACCCAGGCAGCTGAACGAACAGCTGATGACATTTCGTCTGCTGCTGAAGTGTCTACCTGCTTAGTTTATTTTGTCTTGTATGCGTATATTAATTGCAGTTTATATTTACGGTAGTGTTTGCGTGTGTGTCGTTTGAGAGCCTACTTTCGCCGGGGTGACTAACGAACTACGTGAGTGATGACAGGAAGCGCAATAGATGGTTTGCTGCTTTGTTTACTTTCGCTTTACTGAAAGCCTTCTGATCACTAATGTAGCCACCGAATGTATAACGCGGTGGAATGAGTATTTTTTACTATATATCACAGTATGTTGGCGTGCTTTTAGCATTCACCACCGCATTATGTATAATGATTACACATACGTAAATTCGTTCTCGCAACGGGAGTACGTGCACAGTTCCTAATTTCAGGGGCCTGTGCAATGTTTATTTTTCTCATTTACTGCGAATGTCACCGTGGCGCTTTCGTAGTTGTTCCTCTGCGTATAATAGAAAATTTGAAAGACATTGCTCGCAACTGATATTCAAGGTTATACCAGGGTAGCGTTAAAACTAGGCATGTTATACTCGTGGCTGAGCGTTCGAATTAGACTGCTACGCTAGTTAGAAAAGCGATCGTGTGCCTTTCTTTCACTATTGGCAAAAAATACATTTTAAAGTTGTTTTCTTCATTTAGTAACATATATAGTCGGTTAACAGGGACTGGTGTGTGTGTGTGTGTGTCAACTTCAACATTTTAAACTTCCAAGGAATACGTTTTTGTTTTTGCATAGTTTTTCTATTTGCCCTGCATTTGTGGATGCGTCTAATTTGACAGGTTCGGATAGAAGTAACCTTTAAATTTGTGTAGCTTCTGTCTCCAAGTTCACACAGCGGCAACGTCTTAAATTTTTTTCCCGTCTCCTTCATCTGCATGCTCAGAAGCACACTCGTTAGTGCATGAATGACCTTCGCACTAATGTTTTGGATTTTATTTGCATTATAACTACTGGAAATACCTGTTGAAAAAGATCGTGGTGTCTGTGCTGCATTCCAAAGCCCCGGCACAACATAAATTATAGGGGATGTTTTATTTTTTTGGAAATCATAAAATTGAAGCCGCGTCTGACTTTTGGCGCTGTTCTGTTTCAAGAACTATCCTGTGGGTTCTCTCAACCTTCGAGAAAGCATCGTCAAGAGCAGCGTATATTATTTTGCTGATTTATTGAAGACCAGTGCAACAAAGCGGTGAAAAATGCTCAAGAGTATTGCAGTCATCGCGGATACATCTGGTCAGAACCCTGTAAATAAAATATCCGCTATTGCTGCATCATTAGCAAGTGTACCAGCTAGAACCACGCCATCTCAGTTCCGTGGAAAAGGAGTGGTGCTGCTTTATATAAAACAAGTTTAATTTTCCTTGAACTGCTTTCCTGTAGAATCGAAGAAGTGGTTTTTGTAGTCCTGTCTCATCATGAAAAGACAAACACGACGATAATTATGTATTGATAAATGAACAAAACAGAAGTTGTGAATGGCAAATGGAACTTTATTACGTGTGGCTGAAGAGGAGCAACGTGGCAAACGTAAGAATGCAGATGAAAAGTGTTCATCAATCAAACATATGCAACCTACACACTGTAAAGATAAAGTACGAGCTCGGAGGACATCATAAACAAGATCAAGGAAGTAGACACCATAGCGCGCCTAATGCAGTGTAGCTGCACGCCTTCACTGCTGTTTTTGTGCTTTTGTATACAGTCGTGCAAACTCTGCAATGCATTGATAATACGGCAGATTCTAGGAGGCCTTTTTTCTGTGTTCTTCTGTCGGCAGCTGGTCCCCTGCACAAAAGAGGCAAGAAATAATATTAGAAAAACGTAATAGCTTGGATACAAAAGCCGCATTTTTCTTTAATTCTAGCTGTGCACACATTCATTAGTATATCTCGCGCTCAGGAACAGACATGGTTGAAGTATTGAGCTTTGACTATTTTGACACATGTTTGGCTCAGGCACTTGGGCAGCTGACCAGGCATATAGGTATATAATTTCATTATCTAATTGCACGAATCAGTGCCATAGCCAGCAATTCTTCGTGGGGTAGGAATGGGGTTAAATTAAAAAAAACAATCTCATTATGTATTTGCTGTATTTATATTTCATATGTTCGCGTTTTCATACGACACTCGACGCACTTTTGCGTACATGCAGTTTTCACAGAGCATGATCATCTACTTGATCCCCTAAATGTGTACTTGGTTGTTGATTGGTATTGTGAGCTGCATAGGCACTGTATAAAGAAGCTATGTTTCACGCGTAGTAGCTACAGCAGCACCCTCATTGCGCCCTAATGTATTGTGTTGTGCTTTTCTTAAACTGTCTTTAATAGTAATCTGACCGAAGCAGGAAAAAAAATAAAAAGAACAAAGGAGAACTTACCTTCTCATTGGTACAGATGGTCGTCTAATGGAGGTGTGCTTCGTCGTAAATTTCAGCTAGGGAAGCAAAGGTTCACCGGAGAGGAAGCCACTCTAAAGTAACGGTGAACCCAGTGCATCAAAAGTTTGCTATGCCGCTTGCATGTCAAGCTTTCGCACCACGCTTGAACTGATGCGGTGTGCGAGCTTCATCAAAACACTTCAAAGCACTGGAATCCGCAGTAAGTCATGGAGCACTCGCACGAAGAGTATACGCACACCCTAAAGCAGGTAATCCACTGGCTCATGCACGGAATGCAACACATCACGACACTGGTGAGTGCACCTTTTGACACCACGCCCACTTGTCCCGGCGCCACAGTAGCCATTGCTGAACCGTTCGAAGACAGCTCCGTAGTAAACGCGCACCGTCATTGTGGAAAGAACGCGGCGGTGGCAGCCTACTTGATCGAGAAACGCTGTCACAGTAAGACGGGCTCCGCTATGGACGCGATGCTGGCGCAAATATTTCACTCGAGGGACGATTCAAGGTAGCTCGATCGCTTCCTTGACAATCTCGAGGAAACGCTCAAGATTTTTTCAAGTGAAGGAAGCGTTTCAAGTGAAGGGCGGTTTGTGAATGGGAAAACGCCACTTAAGGAGCGTTTCGAGTGAAGGGTCGAGTGGAGGAGCGTTTGTGAATACGGGCCTATATATAGTCATATTGTCATATGACACGCATCTCACGATTATCATGTCTGCACCAGTCACATACCTTCGTCATCCATTCACATACTGTAATACGAAATTTAGTATACGTGACGATAGCGGAACAGTCGCGAGCGCGGCATGTATTGATGTTGCTACATGGCGTGCATGTCAATAATAAATGCGAAGCATTTTTTAGCGTACTTAGGCGACTTTGGGCCTATCTATCTATCTATCTATCTATCTATCTATCTATCTATCTATCTATCTATCTATCTATCTATCTATCTGGCCACCTATGACTTTTAGTTCTGCTGACTGTTTCAATAATGCTATCAATGCCAAACTTGGTGTGACATAACATGGCTTTACGGAGAACACATTTGACTAGTCATAACATAAAAATCATGATAAGTATGCCATGAATGTGATGATTATTATTTCATGGTCCTGCAGCTCTTGCGGTGGTTTCGTTTACATGACATGTTGCAAAACTGTTATGGTATAACATGATTGCATGGCGAACACAAGTGACAGACCCCAACATGAAAATCATGACGTGCCTGTCATGTGACCGCATGACTACATGCCACGTTCATGATGCGCTCGCGGCCGTTCGCTAGCCTTGCATATACCAAATTTGGTATTACGGGACGTGAATGGATGATGATGGTACGCGACTGGTGAAAACATGATAATCATGAGTGCATGTCATGTGACATCATGACTACATGCTACACTATGATGCGCTAGTGGCCATTTCGCTAGCCTCACATGTACGAAAATCGGTACTACGTGACGTGAATGGTCGACATAGGTAAATGACGCCTCCGAACATGACAATCACGACATGCGTGTCCTGTTACATGACTACATGTCACACTCATGATACGCTCGCGGCCGTTTCGCAACCTTCACATGTGCCGAACTTTGGTATTACGTGACGTCAATGGATGACAAAGGTATGTGACTGTTGCGAAGACGATAATTATGAGATTCGTGTCATGTGAGAACATGACTACTTGCTGCAGTCAAAGCGCAAATAAATTTCGACGTGACGCGGTGCGCGGGCTCGCCGGCGTTCATTACGTCGCGTCACGCCAGCGTTACCATGCCAGGTGCATGTTCTGCCATGTACTCGCATGCGCGCGCCGCGCTGCGTTGCTCTGACGCATGCGCGTTCCAGTGCGTCCGGCGGCCCTCCGTCGCGAAAAGAGGGAGACGCATTGTTGTCTGGGTAACGCATCAGCGCGAAATACAGCATGACGCATTTTGCACCGGTTGCCGTCGGGCCGCGCCGACGGACGCTAGTCGCGCCTGGCGTCAAACTATATAAAGTGCTCGCGTTTTGATAACTTAGCGTCGCTGTGCCCAGTGTTCGCGCGTGTCAATATTACGTTGTAGTATATTGGGCCCTTTATGATGCGCTCGCGGCCATTTCGCTAGCTCCGCATATAATATACGAAGTTTGGTTTTATGTGACGTCAGTGGACAAGGGAGTAGCTCCACATACACTAAGTTGGTATCACTTGACGGGAATAGATAATGAAGGTAAAGGACACATCGAAACATGATGATCATGACACGGAAGTCATGTAAGGCATAATTTTTCTCCGCGTTCTAATTATGTGCTGACTTAGTGACATATCAACCTTCCTCATTTGTGCTTCGCATATCATCGATGCCCACTGTACGTGGGATCTGCCATTTTTTGTGTTAGCGTTATTTTCAGCCAATTAATGTCATTAGGCATGGACCATGCTCGCCTTATGTTCATTAGAATAGCACATGATGATAAATAAGCCAGATGAAAAACGCAGCTCTAAACCTTTATGCTGACTCATAAAGGCGCCTCTGTGATGAAAAGTTCAGTTGCAAAATAGAATGAACTGCCTATATGCAATCTACGCAAAGAAGACAGCTGTAACTGCCCATTTATTAGACAACGTAACTTTCTCTTTCGGGTGTGACGCACATGACAAATGAAACAGGGGCATGGTAACAATACATTTATTTTTCGTTTATTCATTTATTTCTACTGAACTGAAATTTTTAAATATTTTACGTCTGCTTCGTTGTTTTTCGGGTTTTGTTCATGGTACAAACAGCGCTTCGACCATGCTGTGGAAAGCTATTCTTATCACGTGGTTCAGCAAGTCATAAGAGGCTGGTAATAAAAGCGACATATAGCAGACAGAAATAAAATGCTGATATGCCACGTAGCCTGCTTCTGCTTCCATTTCGCAATCAAGTGGACGCCCCGTATCTTCAGATGAGTGATAGGCAAAGGAATCGCTTCAATCAGCTTGTTCAGAAGTGCTGCTTTACGATGCGGCAGGGAGCACTGTCACATGGTATTTTTATATATCGTAGGGATCGTTTATTATTCAGAAAAACTGAGTACGCAATTGATACGTCACTGAAAATAGCGCTGTTTATGCCTCTTGTGGTTGACTACAACTATTTCATTGATACTTCAATGATTACAACAGTATTTATAAAATTATATATTTAGTTATAACGCAAGTAAATCCGATTACAAAAAGTATGAACCATCTCCCCGAAGGGAACCCTGATGGGATGAGAAGCAGCAGTGGTTCACAAGGTGTTGACCCGGTATAAACGGACGTTGACCTGGGTGCTGGAAGAGCGGTTCGGAGCGAGAGTCGGTGTAGTGTTTACTCGAGTAAACGTTTCTTTGAAGTGCAAAGACACTGGAGGCGCGAAGCGTGTAAGACGCTTGCACTCAGCTTTCTTGGCTCGCGTCTCGTCAGGGTTACCCGCGCGCTGTCTGTATTCTCGAACGCGATCAGTGTTCTTGACTCGCACCTTGTTGGTACTTCTAGACTTCCACTGCCCACGCTTGCGTCCGGCTTCCCTAGCTCTCGCCTCGTCGACATTCGCGAACGCGATTGGCTTCGCTAACCCTCGCAACATTGGTGACAGCCGTTAATGGTACGCGCAAAGTAGCGGCAAGTATGCCGTGACGGCGTCCCTCTCGTCGGCGCGATCACGCGGCAAGCAGCGGCATGCGTTCCACATTGTCGGAGCCCCGAGATTTTCGAGGCGCGCGCAGCACGCGCACTCGCCAGGTCACGGCTTCTTCTCGCCGACAGATGGAGAAAGGTGGTGTGGGTGAGATGAGGCCTACGAGAGGGGTGGGCATGAGCGTTGCGAGTCGTGGAGACTAAGAAATGAGAGAGCTGACAAGCGGTGAGCGCGTGGCAGGCGTCGGGTAGAGACGTGAACTCGCACTGCTGAGAGAGTGGGATCTACTTGGCATTGCTTTAACACCCGCGACGAAAGGAGTGATGTGGATGAAAAATGGCGTTACACAGGCTATCCCAAGAGATGTTCGCATCTAAAATTACTATTGTCTAGTGCCCTGTACTGAGAACAATGTGCATTAGGGTTTTTAGGGGCGAAGCTCCTTAAGCCATGGGTCGTATGTTCCGTGTCGTCGTAGTCATCGCCGTAGCCCGTTGCATTGCATTGCAGTGTCAATAAAAACGGTGTCACAGCATATCCACGGAATGAATGAGCGGATTTAAGTGTCCGTTAGTAAGCCTGTGTGTCCATTGATTCGTCCGTTAGTACTTGTGTCCGCCCATGTGTCCGTCCGTTCTTGCGTCCTTCTGTACATCCGTCTGCTTCAATCCACTCCTATCATTCACCTCGTGGATACGCGGTGATTTTTAGGGGCGAAGCTCCGTATAGCGGCACCTCTTCGTCCTTCGTACCTGTTGTAGTAGTCTGTAACAAGTGTAACATTTTGACCTCCGAGGTGATGCTGGTGAGAAGTTTCATCTGTCTGTTGTTGAACAAAAAAAGATAGTTCTCAATGTACATGCCAATGGCTGCTAAAGGGGAATGAGAGACAGGAAGGAAGGAAGGAAGGAAGGAAGGAAGGAAAAACTTTATTTGCAAGGGTTTGGGACAGGGGTCATGAGCTTTGTGGGTGGGGCACCTAGTCCAGGGCTCCACTGGCTGCCGCCGTCTGTCTGACGTGACGCAGAAGTGCAAGCTGCACCTCTGGGTCAGAGCTGGCGAGCTGTGCCTCCCATTGCTCGAAAGTATTACAAAGCTTCTACTGACCTAAAAAGGTATCTAAATTTGGTGGCCGTTTTAGGCATCCCCACGAAATGTGGTAGAGCGATGGCGAGCCGCCACACCACGGACAAGCACACCCATACAGCGTTGTAAAAATTTTGTGTAACCTTTGAAGATTGGGAAATACTCCCGATTGAATTCGGCGGAGGTCAATCGCGTCCTCCCCTTCTAATGATTTGTGGGGGGCGCTGTATTTTTTTCGCATGCTTCGCTAGTTAGCAAGAAGTTCGCGAGGGACCATTCTAGATGGGTCATTATCCTCCTCGATATCTTCCTCCTGGAGTGTTTCAAAGGATTGAATATGCTGTCGAAGCTCTGCTCGGTTCGTGAGCCCTCGAGCACAAGCGTCAGCACTTTCGTTCCCCTCCAGGCCTGCGTGTCCTGGACACCAGATCAGTCTGTATTTGTTCGTCAAGCTCCCGCCTAAGAACTTGCTTATTTTTATCAAAAGGCGGCCTCTTAGAAAGAAACGGCACGCTTCCGGCGAGCCGGAAATGATAGTTGTCTGCGGTTACTCTCTTTGTTCCTGCGCTTTGATTGCGAGGGCAATGGCAAAGCATTCCGCCTTGGTGATCGAGAACGTGTACAGTGATGCACATGTCACCATGCAGTTGACGTTGCTAAGTACCGATGCAACTGACCATTTAAAATTGTACCTTGAAGCGTCCACATACAAAATAATTGATTTGTTTTTGAATGTTTTTCGGAGCCATCGCACTCTCTTCTCTCGGCGCTTTCTGTTTGCTCTTACGTCCATGTTCTTGGGCAGCGGTGAGATCGAGATCGTGCTGCGGACGGGATCCGGGATTTCTACAAGAACCTCGTCCATGTTCTGGTGGTATGGCGGAAAGCCCACCCTAGAAAGTATCTCTCTCCCCGCTTCCGTTTGACTTAGACGATTTCTCTGCTCAGTCAGTACCGCTGTCTTTAGCTCAGGGGATGTATTATATATACCGAGGGCCAAAAGCTTTTGGGTTGGTGTGCTTACCGGTAGCCCTATGGCCACTTTTAGGCACCCCTAATTATAGACTCGATGGTTTCTTCTTCTGATTTGTTTAACACGTGGAAAGGTAGACTATACGTAACCTTACACAGTACAAGTGCCTGTAACAATCTAATTGTGTCTCGTTCCTTCATGCCCTGTTTGTGGTATGTTATTCTATGGATCATTCGTGCAACTTGTTTCGTGGCTGATTTTAATATGTTTATTGTATGATTCGCTCGTCCATTACTTTGAACCCAGTAACCCAGAATACGTGCGACGGTCACCTCACGTACTTTGACAGCTTTAATGTTTATGTCAATGCTTCCGTTGCTTTTGTATCTTTTTCCATGTACTCTAATATATTCAGATTTCAGTAAGACGGTAAGTCGGGCCAGTCGGTTAGGATACATCGTGAACTTTCTTACAGCGCAACACCAGAAAAAATACAGGACAGGGAAGGAGTAGAACAGAAAGAAAAGACGGCGCTGACTCACAACTGTTGTTTATTGGAAAAAGTGGGGTGAAAAATATTGGCAATATATATAGGTCCCGGCAGCCTACTCCACAACATGCGCAGAATACGAGGTGCACCGAGGTAGCGTTATCACACTCATGGCAATAAACAAGCTTGGCCTAAATAACTTAACTCTTTTTCATGCAGTGTGACGGATGGTTCACTAACGCACTTGCTACCCCTAATCTTTATATGATATGCCTCAGCGATTTCTCTAGTTATCTGGTTAGGATGCTTGAAGATGATGGTGGTTCTCTCAAAAATGGGACGACAACCGCATGACCTGCAATGTTCCGGCAGATGAAGTACCGGTAGATAACCGGTACTTACCGGTTAGGTAGATCCTAACCAGATAACTAGAGAAATCGCTGAGGCATATCATATAAAGATTAGGGGTAGCAAGTGCGTTAGTGAACCATCCGTCACACTGCATGAAAAAGAGTTAAGTTATTTAGGCCAAGCTTGTTTATTGCCATGAGTGTGATAACGCTACCTCGGTGCACCTCGTATTCTGCGCATGTTGTGGTGTAGGCTGCCGGGACCTATATATATTGCCAATATTTTTCACCCCACTTTTTCCAATAAACAACAGTTGTGAGTCAGCGCCGTGTTTTCTTTTTGTTCTACTCCTTCCCTGTCCTGTATTTTTTCTGGTGTTGCGCTGTAAGAAAGTTCACGATATATTCAGATTTTTCTGGGGCAGAGCTGAGCCCGCTTGCCTTCGCAAAGTTTTCAACTGCTGTTGCAGCCTCTTGAAGTGTCTGCTCTTTGTTAGCTAGAGATCCACGCGTTGCCCATAGGGTGATATCATCCGCATAGAGAGTGTATCCTAACTGCGGGACTCCATCCAGAGCTCGCGTGAGTCCTAACATGGCGATATTAAAGAGCAGGGGAGAGAGGATGGCTCCTTGAGGGGTACCTTTGTTTGGCATCTCAAAAGCGTCTGACGTGACTTGTGCTACGCTTATCGAAGCCCGCCTTTCTGTGAGAAATGCCTTGATGTAATTGTAAGTGTTTGTCCCACATCCCATGTTGTTTAATTCTGTTAGGATGGCCTTATGCCAGATATTGTCCAATGCTCCTGTTATATCAAGGGCTAGTATTAGATGTTCTCCTCCTGTAGGTATATAGCTCAAAACTTCCTCTTGTAATAGGAGAAATGCGTCTTGGGTGGAGAGGCCATTGCGGAAACCCAGCATAGTGGCTGGAAAAAGGCCGTTGTCCTCGATAAAGTTTTGGAGCCGATTATGAATAACCCTTTCGAAAAGCTTTCCCATGCATGACGTCAAAGATATGGGCCTGAGTGCCTGCAGGGATGGCTTCTTCCCGGGTTTTGGTATCGTAATAATTTTGGCTACTTTTTATTCCTCGGGTATCTTCCCTTTGAGCCAATAGTTGTCATTAAAATGGTTTGTCAGTGCCTCTATAACCTTATCGCTGAGGTTCCTTATCATTGTATTTGTGATTTGATCTGAACCAGGGGCAGAATTTCTCTTGGCTGCTTGGGCAGCCGCAAAGACCTCTTCCGTGGTGATTGGGGCGTTGAGTCTCTCGTTTTCCGCACCAAAATACTGCATTTCAATACTGCAACTATTGGTATTCTCTCCTATGTATCTGTCCTTAAGTGCTTGTATTAACTCCTCCTCTGTGCCCGGAAAACCATGCATTATTCGTTGTAGTGTTCTGTTCGAGGCCGATTTTGATTTTTCTGGGTCAAGCATGTTCCTTAGGATGGCCCAAGTTTTCGCAGTGCTCAGAGTGTCCTGTAGTGAACTGCAGAACTGAATCCATCCCTCAGTTGCAATTTTGTTAGCCTATTGATATGCCTCCTCTCTTAAAGCAGCGATTTTGCGGAGAAGGTTCCGGTTGAGTCGCTGGTTTTTCCACCTTTTCAGCATACGGCGCCTGCTCTCCCACAGGTGCAGCAGGTGCCTGTCGACTGCAGGAGTCTCCGCTGTTCTTGCGATACGTTTAGATGTTTGTTTCTGAGCTGAGATTATGTACTCTGACCATTCCCCGATCGACTCTGGTACAGAGTCGGGTGAGGGATCACGTCGTCTGTACCTTTCCCAGTCAGTGATCACCACGTCTCCTATGACCCTGCGTAGTTTTGAAGTTGAGAGGGAAATACTGATTATGTAGTGATCGCTGCCGAGATTCTCTTCCAGGTTTGTCCAGTTAGCGTCGTTAACATTACGTGTGAATGTCAGATCTGGAAACGTGTCTCGACTTACGCTTTTACCCAGCCTCGTAGGTGTTGTGGGTAGAGTAATTAAGCTCAATCCTAGTTTGGATACGGCGTGTTCGAGACGTGTTCCTTTAGGGGAATCTCTCGAATAACTCCATGTGGTGCTGGGTGTGTTAAAGTCACCCAATACCACAAGTCGATCTTTCGCCCCTGCAATACCAACGACATTTTTAAGCAGTGCACCAAAGTGCTCGTGTTTCTCTTTGGGAGGGCTGTATATATTTATTAATACGGTTTTCACTTTGCCTCTCTTCAGAGGAAGAAAGGTGATTATCTGATGATTTATCCGCAGACTTTCTATGTGCTCAACCTTTGCCGCAATACTTTTGCTAACCAGCGAGGCTATGCGGGAATAATTTGGATCTTGCAAACAATAATATCCCTGCAGTTTGACCATCTTGGGTCCAACCTCCTGCAGGCATATTACGTCTGGCTGAATTGGTACCGAGTTCATGTAATTTTGGAGTGATGCGGTGCGCTTGTGAAAAGTGCGACAGTTCCACTGCGAAATCTCTAAATGTTCTACACTTTTTTTATTATTTTTGGCCATGCTGCGTGGTCGTATCTATGCTGTCGCGGCCCGCTTTAGATGGTTTGTCAATACTTGGGGCGGACATGGAGCGTTTGTTTAGTGCCCTCTGCAAGCCTCCTACACAATCGTTAACATACTGCCTCTGAATTTTCAGTTCTTTTACGACAAACGTTTTCATTTCCCCCATGAAATCACCTAGAAGTTTATGTAAAGTAGCTATGCTTTCCCTGTTTGCTTGAACCTGCGTCTGCACTAGCTTTACTAGTTCACTGCTTTCTGATTGATTAGCGAACGAGCCTTCGTCTATCATTTCCGCGCTCGTTTCTGCACTATCCTTTAGGTGAGCTAGACGCTCTCGCGCCTCTTTATTGCCCACGGTGGGGTTGCCTATCGACCCTGGGTTTTGTATTTTCTTAGTTGCATTTTCTAAGTTGATTTCAATTGACGAGATGGCCATTTTACACTCTTTCCGCTCCACAGCCATTTGATTTCTAAGCTGTTTAATTTCTTGTGTTAATCTTTTGTTCTCCTCTAGAATTTCCCTATACTGTGGGCTATCAGTTGCAGGAACATTGGGAGGCACTGGACTCGCCCAGCTCACCTTGTTTGGTTGGTTGTTTTGTACGTCCTGCGTACTTAGGCCAGTGGTTGCTGCTACTGCTTCTTCTTTCCTGGCATGGGCGGAGCTTGTTTCCAAGCTGCTGCTCGGTGTTTTCTTCAAGTTTGGCTTACCAGGGGCCTCCACAGGCTTGCTAATATTCCGCTGTTGCGGGGTCTTTGATGAAGATCTCGATCTTGATCGTGATCTGGAGCTGGATCTAGATGCCCGCCGCGTCTGGAGCGTCGCTTCCTCTCGGTCTGAGCTGAACCAACAAGGAGGTTTCTGCTGGTGTTGCTCAAATTGCGGGAAATCCTTCTCAAAATAGGTACACTCTGTTTGTCTTCGAGGCGTCTCCACTCGTGATTTTCGGCGGGCCACATTTTTCAGTTTTTTTGCATGATTTGTCTCCTGTAGCGTGCTCTTCACCGCATATGGCGCAAATCAGGGCACATCAATGTTCTTGAGTAGGATCACACGTCCCACACTTGGAGACACATTGGCGTTCGAAGTCGGGCACACGTCGGTGCGGTGTCCAGTTGACCGACAAATTTTGCAAACCTGTGCGGTAGGCTTGTATGGATAACAGGTCGCCTCTGCACCCATAAAATGACACTCCTGGGGAGCACGTCACCCGTAAAAGGTATTATTGCTGACTTCGAAGAGCCCAGCATTCTGGTTCTCTCTATCTTTACCCCTTTTGTCCGTATTCGTAGGTTTGCCATCAGGTCGGCCTGAGTGGTTCCGGGTGGTAGTCCGTGAACGATGCCTCGCAGCACGTCTTCTGGGTTGGCCTCGTACGCATTGAAGGGGTGAATCCATCCTCTGATTTTCAATTGGTTGATCTCTCTCAGCCTGCCCGCCACTTGTTCGTGTGGCGTGGATAATATTATGATGTTCGATCCGGGGTGGACCCGCAGCAAAATACTTTCTCCTCCAAAGCTCTTCTGGCAGGCCTCTATCACTGCCATAGAGAGCTCGGATCCAAATAGATTTTTCACTGTGAGGCCCTTGTGCGGTCTCAGGATAACCTTTATGTCTTCCTTTGGAAGGGGCGTCGGTCCTCGGTGTTTTCTGCGCTGGAAATCCCGCTTGACTTGGCTGTCCCGTGCTGCATCGGCAGGCGGATGGCCTGCTGACTTTTCGTTTTTCTTCTCTAGTCCCTTCTCAGGTTCTTTCTGGCTTTTTTAACGTTATTTTTTCTTCTGCGTGAAAGGACGGTGTGCCAGCCGTCCCCCGTCCAAGTAAGAGCCAGACCCGCGTCGTCATCGTTCTTGTTATCTAAGTACGCGCTCGCGCGTCGTTACTTGGTTCCTTATTTGACGAGACGCTACTCTCGTCGCTCGGTTGATTCTCCGACACCGGATATGCGCCGGGAGGGTCTTCGTCAACGTCCATGTAGACGAAGAATTTCTAGGCGTCCTTATGCATGCGTGCTCAGTAGAAACAGGGGAATGGGCCGACCTCCGTTTTCCTCTGCGCAAGACGCATAGTCCGAAAAGGAGGTTAAATGGCACTCACCATTGACTTCCAACTCGGTCAGAAAATGTCGGAGAAAGTCGGTCGAATAGTGGTGAGTTAGTAGACGCACCCGTCACCGCACCTCTCCCGGTTTAGCGTCCCGGCGCCGCCGACCAAAGCCGGTGATACGGTAAGCGGCGTTCGTGCACGTCGTATCTTCAAATGTTGATAGTTCCTCGTGAAGCTGGTCCAGGTCCCAGATTTTGGAGTCCTTCAAGTCCTCGCAACTTCACGGATAAGATGACGAACTCTTCAAGTAGACTTGAATGAAACTTCCACCTGAAACCGTTTCATAAAGCGGAGAGCGATGTGAGCACGTCCTCACCACCCTACGCCACCTAGCAGATCAAGAGACAGGAAAATTCGGCTTTTAGTTACCGCGCCCGTGGCGAATTTTCTATTGTTCAACAACGCACAGAAGACAAAAAAGGGTTGCTACCCTATACTCGCTGGGCGTAAGCTCCTAGGTTTTAAAAAGGTTTAGCGAGAATTGGGACGCAGTGCCATGAATACAGTGAACTAGTATATACCATGCTCTCGAGGTTGTTAAACGTGGGAAGTAGACACAAAGCGCAAGCCGTAAGAAAGTGTGCGTGCGCCTTCCTCCTCTCGTTCAGTCCTTGAAATTTTCGCTGGATAGCGGTACTTTTATATAAGGAATATATGATGAAAAGATGCGAGATGGTGGTACTAGGAGTGTTGAATAGGTGGACGAACGGACACACAGACAGATGCATGGACGGATGCACGGATGGCTGCATGGAAGAATGGACGCATGGACGGACGCAGGAGCAGATTCATGGACGAAAGCAGGGACGGATGCACAGATGAATGTGCGGACACATGAACAGACGCACGCACGGACGGGCGGATGGGCGCACGGGTGGTCACACAGACGCACACATGAATGGACGGAAGAAAGAACGAATGGACGGACGGATGCTTCACCTCAGTATCCATCATTCACTACGTGGATATGCTGCCATTTTTTAGTAACGCTGGCGGTGCCTTTTAAAATCTTGCTGCGTGTTAACAGGGACACGCTGTATCGTGCGCTCACAAGTCGCAACAAATTGAGAAAGATACGGGAGGACTACCCGAACTCACATGCTTTTGCCGCATTCGCAACCTGTTTTAATCAAACTAGGGATACTATTCTAAATACTACATTCGTTGTATGGCAGTGACGAGATATGTTTGTCCATATTCAAACTTCGCATTTAGAAAAACGCAGATTAAGAAAGCGCAAGACAAAGAAGGTCATGGGTCGAGGTCCAGCACATCGCTTGAATACTTGAGTATTCTACGCTGCTTTATATATATACCTTAACCAATTCACCCAGTCTAGCATCGCCATGAAGATTAAAAAAAACTTGTTCTTTAAAATTTATTCCTGTTGGTATACTACTGGTTGCTCATAAAGAAAGAAATGTGCGCTGTTTGACTTTCAAACCAGGCGGCAACACCGAGTTCCTGACTGAACAGTGCATTTGGAGCATCTAACTGTCTCCACTCTTTGACTAGCAGGTCTAGTTCTGTAGCCTGGATTTCACTGTATGCAGTAAGATAACTCTTCAATTTTCCAACATAACTACAACAACAAACTCAGGAAAGTTTAGAGGATGTCTTTATGATAGCGTGTGTAAAAGATATATTTATAAGCAAGACAGGAAACAGATCCCGGTTGACAGCGAGAACTGATGTGAGACGGCGCTTCGTAAATAGTACGTTTTTTGTCAACGACTGCAGCTACAGCCTATACTGATCACGACAAAAACGACCTGACGTTCGAACAAACAATGAGCTCCTACATCGGTATCCGAGGAACGCCTTCCTGTTCCCACACTACTTACGTGCAGAGAAGAGTGAAGCATTCAAGAATTCTGCCTTTCGCAAGACATCCCGCAACGCACGCATCGACAGTGGCATTCTATAAGTCATACTCGGAGTGTGTCGTATACACTAGTTCTGCTTTATTGTTTTCGGAACAAAAGAGGGCCAGCAGCTATAGAGCACGCATAAATGATGCGAGCTACTTATAGCGAGACTCATACCAATGCCTCCTACACACTCAAGCTTCGTGTATTCCATACCTAAGTGACTTCGTTGCAGCCAGTAGAGTGGCGTGCAGTTGTTCAAAATAACGGCTTGGCCAAGAATGGACTGTATTAAGGTAGCATGGAAATCTATTATTTATAACTCATGCTAGAGGCAAAGGCCCGTGGTTCAAGGCTGCTGCTTTTCTGTAGATGTACTCGGCAAGCTTAACCTGGTCAAAGAGACATTCATGAGTTCTGTAATCTCAACACCAGCTGCACGACCGCATAAAAGGGCAGTAGTAGGATCGATGGTCTGCAATGCTGAAACATCTGGTAGCGACACCCTTTCTCGTGAACCCCGGAAGCGGACAAGAATATAAAACTTCCCCACAGTGAAACACAGTCAAACTTCAAACTGACTGGTTTTATGAAGGATGACCCACACCAATTTTGGCCCCATTTGTCACAACATAATGAGGGTCCTAGGGACATTGTCGTTAATGATGAACTCATGACGGAATTATCTCGTATTGCAACTTGTTTTAATAACTTTGTCCAATCTGTGTTTACTGATAGTTCTGCAAATGATTTTTCACGCTTTGCACTACAATCCACATACATTTCAACAATGCCTGAGATAAAGTTGTCAAATAAAGGTATTGTAGCACTTTTGCTTAATATTAAAGATAAGAAATCAATAGGTCCTGATGGTATACCAAATGCGTTTTTACGCAGGCATTCAGAATGGGTAGGCCGCTATCTTGAGATTATATTTAGGCATCGCTAGTACAGAAACGACTCCCAGATGATTGGCCAGTTGCAAAACTTGTTCCAGTACACAAATCAGGCAGAAAGCAAGGCATAAGAAACTACCGGCCCATTTTATTGACGTGCGTGTGCTGCAAGCTTCTGGAGCACATAATATAAAAATCAATCTACGGATATCTTGAAAACAAGAGGGCTTTTTTTCTAATCAGCGCGGCTTTAGACAGAACCTAACCAATCTTACACAATTTGTAGAAACAATTACTGACTTTTCGACTGCACTAAATAAGAGAAAGCAGATAGACGCTATATGTTTACATTTATCGAATGCTTTTGACCGGGTTGTGCACAGCGACCTAATAAATAAGTTAATAGACATGAATATAATTTATGAAGTTGCAGCGTGGATCTGCTCATACCTCACAGGTCGGACACAATACGTTGAAATATATGGCAACAAAGCAGATCTGCTTAACTTAACTTCAGGCGTACCACAGGGATCTGTTTAGGTACCCTTACTTTTTTTATTTACATAAATGATATTGCTAATGACGTAAGTACCGACATAACCGTCAGGTTGTTCGCAGATTGTTTATTATACCGTGAAATCAATAACAAGAATGATCAGGCGTCACTTAAGCAAGCTGTTAGTGCCGTAGAAAGGTGGGCCACTGAATGGAAAATGAAAATCAATGAATCCAAATCAGTCATGCTCAGAGTTACGAACAGAAAACACATGCAAATAAATGCCACTATGAGATGAATTCCACATTTCTAACGAAGCTGACTCGATATATACCTAGGCTTAATCATTTCAAATGACTTAGGTTGAAAACCATACGTGAAAAACACTTGTGAAGCTGCAGAAAAAACCTCAGGTTTCTCCGTCACAAACTAAAGATAGCAACGCCATCCGTTAAGCAGCTTGCATATTTGTCCTACGTAAGGCCAACGCTAGAATACGCCAGTGCAATGTAGAACCCCTTGCAGTCGGGGTTAATAAATTGAATAAAAAATACAGAGAAAAGCCGCAAAGCTAATTTTATTGCGTTATTTACGAGGTGACTCTGTTTCTAAAATGCTTCGCTTGCTTGAATTACCTTCGCTGGCTCATTTCCGGAAAGCTGGTCGACTTAGATTTCTATTTGTGTTATCAAAAGGACAGCTTAATATTGAAACTAAACCCTCTCTTGTTCCCAAGCCTTCCAGCAATGTAATATCATGCAATCATTTTGTGTAATCAGTCCAGAAATAAAATCTTGATGTGTATGCGTATTCCTTTTTTTCCACGAAATATCAAACAGTGAAATCAGTTGCCAGTACCGGAACTGAATTGGAAGAAAAAAGAAAGCTTTGAACAGTGCATTAAATATAAGTCATGAACATTAGGTGTTGTCATAGTTTTGTACATATATTGCCACGTTGTTCGAAAAGACATCGCGTAGTTACTTCATATTTCATACTATTTCACCATCACAATATATGTATATACGTTTTTCTTAACACCGTTTATATTTTTTCTTTGTGTATTAAATATGTTCTATCTTCTATACAATGCATTGCATTTTTAGTTTTATATTTACTATACCCACCCTGTTACGGCCATAACGGCCAACAATATTTGGAAATAAATAAATAATAAACAAATAAAGAAGATTGTAAACACGCTCAGTGTGACCTGCAACAGAGTGCTCGTGAATGTGAAAGGTGCATAATTCTGTAAATATAACGTCCTAACTGCACGATTCCCTATATAGTGCAATATACCTGCATGTGTTCCAGGTATGGTAATGTTATTTGAAAAGAACAAAATAAAAAAATACAACGGTTAATATACTGCAACCGAAGGCGAGTATCGTAGCATTGTGTAGTATTGTAGTATTGTGCACTTCATGTAGTGAAATGTGTGTTTTTTTTGTCCACAAGACCCCTTCCACGGAAATTTCGGCGCGTGTTAGGTAAAGTACACGACCATGATAGAAACGTTACGTGGGCGGATCTTCAGATAGATAGATAAATAGATATACAGCTAAATAGATAGATAGATAGATAGATAGTTAGATAGATAGTTAGATAGATAGATAGGTAGATAGATAGATAGATAGATAGATAGATAGATAGATAGATAGATAGATAGATAGACATAAGAAAAGTCCACGAAGCTGGCTTAGCATTGCTCCGCATTAAAAAAATGATTATATAACTTACTCCTAAGTATTTGCCAGCATTGACCGTCATCATAATGTTTGTATTCTCGTAGTAAGATGGTAAGTCGGGCCAGTTGGATAGGATCCACTATGAACTTAGTTACAGCGCAACACCAGAAAAAAATACAGGACAGGGAAGGAGTAAAACTGAAAGAAAAGATGGCACTGTCTTTTCTTTCTGTTTTACTCCTTCCTTGTCCTGTATTTTTTTCTGGTGTTAGCTGTAAGTAAGTTCACGATGTATTCTGTCAGGCCACACCAGCAATGGATGAATTTTTCGCACGCCATGAAGTTGAAAATTTCCTTCCCGGATCTGTCAGCGAAATACCTGATCATTTTGAGGTAAACGCGACTTGATGTAACTTGTTTATGTCATTGCACGTTTAAGGTGTGGCTTTACAATGTAATTTAATTACCTGTTTAGGTAGTATTTTGATTTCATTTCTTATTATTGCACGACTTTATCAGCATGTTCTAACGGTGTATTTTTTGGTTCATAGGCATACGAAAATGATTTGAGCGTCATTTCACTTGCATATTTCTTTGTTGTAAAATATCTTTTAATTTCTTATCAGCAGTGTATTTTGTTCTTTTGCTCTGCGTGCGCTGTTATTTGCAAGTCTTATATTACATATATGTAACCTCTCCTTTATTTTAGTTTTGAAGAGTGTTGTTCATTCAAATGCACAACACTCCCCTCTGCCGTGCCCTCGACACCTGAGAATGAACATTTGAATAAATATATGAGAAGGTTTTTTGTTGAAGAGAAAGCAACTTACTTGGCATTCTTATTAGGTGCTCTTGCTAAAACCGCTATTCGGTACCTAGTGACATAAACTGAAACCAACAACTTGCAGGTGCCTCTGGTTGAGCCGAGAGTCCATTATTTTCCAGAAAAAGCTGTTGCGAGATCACAACTCGGGTCTCGCGCAACGCCGTAGTTGTACACCGTCGCCGCCACCACCGGTGTCCGTAACCACATCGGGCGAAATAGAAACAAAACATTGGCCCCGTATCTACATGTAATCTGGAAATGTCGTCGAAAGACGATAGTCTTGCGTGGGGAGAGAGTGAACAAAACATTTACTTGGTGTTCTGCGCAAGAAAATTGGTGAATGGTATTCCGAAGGCGCTGCGTTAGAGTGCCTCGAGCATGCAGCAGAGGCGAACGAGCGCTTCAAGTAATGTCACACGTGAGACATGAGCGCCATCTGGCAGTTTTTCTTTTTTAGGGGCGAAGCGCCCTAAAACAGCACCCGTTCGTCCTTCGTAGTCGTAGTCGTAGTGTGTAACCAGTGTTAAATTTTGACCTGCAAGGTGGCGACGGTGGGAGATTTCTCCTGTGTTTTGTTGAACAATAACAAGTTCACGGCGTGTGCGGTAACTAAAAGCCGAATGCCCCTGTCTCTCATTCCCCATTAGCAGACATTGGCATGTACATTGAGCACTATCTGAAAAGTAAGGACTTCTATGTTATACTCGCTGGGTGCAACCTCCTCATTTTAGAAAGGTTTAGCGAGCGTTGGGCCGCAGTGCCATGAATACAGGGAACTAATATATACCATGAGCTCAAGGTGGTTAAAGGTGGGAAGTAGATCCGAAGCGCAAGCCGTAAGAAAGTGTGCGTGTGCCACCTTTCGTTTAGTTCTTGGAATGTCCTCTAGATGGCGGTGTCTTTGTATGGGGAATTTATGATGAAAAGATGCGAGATGGTGGTACTTGGAGTGTTGAATAGATGAACGAACGAACACAAAGACAGATGCCTAGATGGGCGCATGAACGGACGCACAAACAGACGCACGCACAGACGGGCGGATGGACGCATGGACGGTCACACAGACAGGCGCATGGATTGACGGAAGCAAGAACGAATGGATGGATGAATGCTTCGCCCCACTCCCCACCATTCACTCCATGAATATGCTGCCATTTTTTTTTTAAAACAAAGCGCGTGGCTTGGCGTGGCTCGATAAGGTGTAGAACGCAAGGCGACGGGTAGGGGCCACCACCGTGTTTTCTTAGCAAGGCGTTGGAAACGCTCGCCTTTCCGGACAAGCGTTGCATGGTGAGCGCAGCGTGATCAGCACAACGGTCCTTAGAATTACTTATGTATGCCTTTTCTATTAAAAGACGAACATGCAGATTGTATACGTGTTATAGTGCCTCAGATATTTGCAATATTTGCTTTTTAATTGACAATCACACACGTATGAACGCTGATCCTTGAGCAACATTGGTGGGCGCTGCGAATGTGGTCGGCCGTTCGGGTATCGTCTAGGGCTGTTTAAAATACTCGGTTCAGAGTAACGGTGGACAAACAGACAAATGTACAGACAGACAGACCAATGTTTTTGCGTCGAAGGTCTCCAAGAAAGATTAGCGTCTTTAAAAGCCTAGTACCAATGACACAGTGTGGCTTGAACCCGGGTTCGCTAGGTTCCAGCCCAGTATTCAACCACTGAACCACACCGGTGCTCGGGGCTTGTTGGCAAACTTCCCCTAGGCAGGCTGGCTGTCAGGAAAGCAATCACGTTACTACGACTTATTAGGCGTTTTAGAACCGCGAAAGACCAAGCAGGCAACGCACAATGCAAATTGCATATCGAGTGGGTCGTGCAATGCTCCAACCCATAACAAATGCTTGTTTTTGTTCAGCTATTAACTGTGGCGCATACCCACTTTAGGCATAATGCCTCATCGTCGTCAGCCACTGCATGAAAACGTGGCAAAACATTTCTAACAATAGTTTAGCGGATACCACGCTTTTCATAGGAATGACAAAAACAGCATAGCAAGTGCTGGCCTAATACCCAAAAATTCTCCTAATAATTGCTGTAGTGGGCAAAAAGCAAGTGTGCTAGTTGTGGTTACCCAATGAGTGTTTAGAAAAGGCTCTGAAAGTCCAGGCCGCTCTTCTAGCTTTCGCCTTCCGTGTGGGTCTAGCGTTTTTTTTCAATGTGAGAAATACTTCGCTTCATAGCAAACAATCTCTTATATATATATATATATATATATTCAGCAGGAAGTTCAAGGGGTCTGGTACGTATAAAGAACACAAGCGAGTACACGTACGAAAGAGCAATACTTTTATGCCAACGTTTCAGCCGTGGCACGGCCTTCGTCAGGGAGAAGGCCGTGCCTTCTCCCTGACGAGGGAGAAGGCACGGCCTTCGTCAGGGAGAAGGCCCTGACGAAGGCACGGCCTTCGTCAGGGAGAAGGCCGTGCCTTCTCCCTGAAGGCACGGCCTTCGTCAGGGAGAAGGCCCTGACGAAGGCCGTGCCACGGCTGAAACGTTGGCATAAAAGTATTGCTCTTTCGTACGTGTACTCGCTTGTGTTCTTTATATATATATATATATATATATATATATATATATATATATATATATATATATATATATATATATATATATATATATATATAGAGAGAGAGAGAGAGAGAGAGAGAGAGAGAGAGAGCCTTTCAAAGAACACAGGCAAAGAAAACAACAAACAGAGGCTTCCAGAAACCAGGTGATCACCCTGGAACACTGGAATACCACGTGCATAATAATCCAAATACGGCAATTGTTTTTCTGCCAAAACAATGGGCTGTTTACTGATGCAGCTGCCTTGAGCTGTTATTGCCGCTTCAAATATGAATTTAGTGCCTTGGTTAGACTGGGACGCGAGAACTGTTGCCTTTTCAAGCAATGGCTCGCACCCACGTCCAGAACAATGGCAGCCCAAAAAACACTATTTCTTCCTACACTCCTTACTTTCTGGCTATGTTCCTGTAGACTTACATTAAGGCGCATGCCAGTCTGACCTCCGTACTTTTGTCTACAAAACAAACGTATACTGTGAACAGTCCCTCTTCCACACAGAACAAACTTCTTTCCATGCCTAATCTTGCATTTGCTCCCTACGGTACAATAGTTCGAACACATGACTGAGACAATTTATTCCGCACGAAAATAACACCGACGCACCCACTATTTGGCCTATGTTTGTGTATGGTCACATCGTTTACAATTCTCCGCGTTTCTGCACGCACGGAAGTAAGCCAGAGAGGTGTGCTATCGCGCCCAGTAGGAGCTACACCACGCGAGCGCGTGGCCGAGCGCGCTGCAAGCTTGTACAGTAGCGCCGATTGTGACATACTTTTGAGTTATTGGGAGAGCTTTTGCTGTTGGTGCGAATGCATATTGCGTCTATTTGCTTTCACGCTCGCCCTCGTTTGACCCTGCGGTGATATCAGCTTCAATAATTATAACTGCCACCGTGTCTTGAAGACCAGAATTTGGGCTCGACAAGCCGAGCTTCACAAAACACGTAATATCTAGCTTTGCTCTTTTTGTTTGCTTCGTTTTATTGAATTAGGAATTCCAGACTAATGCGCCGCTTACCGTATTACGTTAAAGTAGCGGTGTCTAGCGCGCACTGTGAAACACTGGAAAGCTTCATCACATTGTTAACACAAAACTGGAAAACTCAAAACACTGGTAAGCTTCATCGCCTAACAGTTTGCGCCTGCGTATAGTTGAATTATGCCAAAACCAGTGCGCTCAACGTCGAATAGCAGGCATGACGGGGAGGCTTCATAAGACCGTAAATCGCATAATACAAGCTTATAATAAATAAGGCTACATCAGCGACGCTCCACATAAACGGCACTTTCGTACAACCACTGCTGCTCAGGACGCCAACATCCGCGACGCCACGAAGACAAGTCACTTCAGTACTGCCAGAGAGATTGCTGTGGCCGCTGGAGTGTCTGCAAGCACGTCGACAATAAACAGACGGCTAGCAGAAGGTAAACTGAAGAGCTACGTTGCGTCTCAGATGCCGCGCTTCTCTTTGTCTAACAGGATGGCGCGTCTTCGCAAAAGAACATGCCTCCTGCAGGCCACGGTAAACTGGAAAACAGTACTTTTTTTCTGCCAAGCCCACGTTCCCCACAGGCTGGGACCAAAAGTGACGTGTGTGTCACCCTCTCAGTGCCCGCGACGGCTGTGACTGTTTGGGGCGCTATGTCCCGTGATGGACTTGGTGTTTTGCATCGCATTGAGGGACACCTTACACCTGTCAAGTACTGCGATATCCTTGATTATGTCATAATACCTTACGCGTTGGACGGGCCTTTTCCTGACGGGGACTTCCTGTTTCAGCAAGACTTGTCACCTGTTCACACTGCAAAAGTTGTTGAAGAGCTCCTGAGCATGCGAGGGGTGCGTTGTCCTAAGTGTGTGTCCAAAGATGCAAACCTCAACATCATTGAGGCCGTATGGGGCAGAATGAAGGTCAGGCTGTGTGAAAAAGGGTTACACAGTTCATCTGCCGATGAGCTACGGAGCGCTGCCAAAGAAGAATGGATACGCCTTCAAAATGAACGCAGTTTTATTGACAATTTGTGCGCGTCACTACCGTCCAAAATGCAGGTTGTGATTGCAGTGCAAGGGGCCATGACCCGCTACTAAGGCGTGGCGACCGCTTCATCTGCTTTCCCGTCAGCCGCACTCTTGCATCTCAATACTATCAGTGCCAAGGCGTCATCGCTTCATCAGCAGCCGTTCAGCATTGGGTCCGCAGCCAAACAGCACTGACGAAGTTACTGGCCGGAATAGAAATTTTTATGTAGTTGCTTCTCATGTTATCTTCTTAGTGCAACTTCATTTTGTTTTATTTTTGTGCACGATTCTGCCTTCTTACAGTACTCTTGGTATTATGTTCCAAATTTTTTTGACTGCGAGAAATTTACTTTCCTTCGCCATTTCAAGCACCACTCAATAGATATTAGACAAGAAGAAAAAAATCGAAAAGCAGCAGAGCTTTTTTTTCGCCTAAATATCAGTTACCTTTTTTTAGAGCAGTGTATTTCTCTCTTTTAATGACCACACAATTATTTTGGAACGCCAGGTAAGTTTATTATTCGAGAAAACTCAACCCGATCTCACGTTGACGTATCCATGAAAAGCGCTTTCTGACTAACTATTTCCTTGACGAAATGACTGTAGAGTGGTACAGGTTCCTAACTAGTGTTGTTAAAACGTATTATCAGCGTAGTTGTAAACAAGCAAAGTAACAGCTGCCGCCCCCATGAAATAAATGCTGCTAGCTATCACCAAAAAGGTATTAACGGCAGCACATTGGGAATTGGCAGCACAGCTCTGCTAAAAAATATTGCTGAAAATATTTCACAGCCCGAGTCGTCGCCGGGTCTTCATTTTCTCGTAAAGCATGAAAGCATGAGATAATCTGAAAGTATCCAATTGAAGTAAAACAGTAATTTCACATCAATTCTTGCACGACATTAACGCAGAATCTTTCATAAGATTCGCATGACGTGTGCGGTGAAGTCGCTGCATTGTGCTCAAGTTTGCAGAGTTGGCGAACAAAATGAGGTGCAAAAGGTTCTTACACACGAGGAAGGAAGAAGGTGAAAGCAAGCATGTGGGAGTTATGTACATTCACAGGATCAGCCAAACTCTCTCCGATTACTCGAAAATAAGCCACGATTGGCGCTACTGTACAAGCTTGCAGCGCGCTCCGCCATGCACTCGCGTGGTGTAGCTCATATTGGACGCGATAGTACAGCACTTCGAATGCTCTTGTAAAAGCAGGGAGAAAACTCGGCTAAAAAATTGGCAGATCCCACGTACAACGGGAATCGACGATATGCGAAGCATTATTGAGAAATGTTAATATGCCACTCTCAAATCAGCACAACGTTACGAGGGGGAAGTAAATGATTCCGTACATGGCTTCCGTGTCATGATTATCATATTCGGCTGTGTCGTTTACTTTTGTCATCTATTGAGTCTACGTGATACCAAATTTAGTATATGTGGAGCTAGCGAAACGGCCGCGAGCACGCTATGAGCATGCTATGTAGTCATGTTCATACATGACACGCGTGTCAGGGTTATTATGTTTGCGCCAGTCATATATTTCGTCATTCATTGACGTCACGTAACACCGAATTTGGTATGTATGGAGCAAGAAAAACGGCCACAAGTGCATCATGAAGGGCTCAATATACTCCAATGTAGCGTTAACGCACGCGCACGCTGGGCACAGCGACGCAACGTTCGGAAAACGTGAGCACTCTATAGTCTGACGCCCGGCGTGACCAGCGTTCTTCAGCGTGGCCCGACGGCAACCGGCGCGGAATGCTACATCCTACATTTCGCGCCGATGCGTTACCTAGACAACATTGCGTCTCCCTCTTTTCGTGATGGAGGGACGCCGGACGCGCTGGAACGCGCATGCATCAAAGCAACGCAGCGCGGCGCGCGCGTGCAAGTATAGGGCAGGACCGGAGCTTGGCATGGAAACGGCGGATTGACGCGACGAAATTACGGCCGGCGAGCACGCGCACAGCGTCATATCATAATGTATTGGCGCCTTGACAGTGGCGTGTAGTCATGTTCTCACATGACGCACATGTCATGATTATTACGTTTGCACCAGTCAGATACCTTCGTGATCGATTGGCGTCACGTAATACCAAATTCGGCATAAGTGAGTTTCGCGAAACGGCCGTGAGCGCATCATGAGTGTGGCATGTAGTCATGTTGTTACACGACATGCAAGTCGTGATTATCATATTTGATGTGTCGTCTACGTACGTCGTCTGTTCGCGTCGCCAAATACCAAGTTTGGTACATGTGAAGCTGGCGAAATGGCTGCGAGCGTATCATGAGCGGAGCATGTTTTCATGCTGTTACATGATACGCATCTGATGTTTATCATGTTTGCACCAATATCATGCCTTCGTCATCCATTCGCGTCCCGTTATACCAAATTTGGTATAAATGAAGCTAGCGAAACGGCCGCCAGCGCATCAAGAGCGGGGCCTGTAGTCATGTTGTTAAATAACATGCATCTCATGATTTTCTTGTTTGCATCACTCACACACTTTCGTCTTCTATTCACGTACCCTAATACGAAATTTGGTATATGTGACGCTAGCAAAACGTCCGTGAGCGCACAATAGGCGTGGGATGTAATCATGTTGTTACATGACACGCATCTCATGGTTTTAATGTCAGTGTCTGTCGTAGATGTTTGCCATTGAATCATGTCATACTTTACAAGTTTTTCAACATGCCGTGCGAACGAAACCACCGCAAGGGCTGCAAGACCATGAGATGTAAATCATGACGTTATCTGACACGAATGTCTCGATTTTCATGTTATCACAAGTCAAATATGTTCCTAATACAGTCGTGGTATGTCATACTAAGTATGGTCTCTTTACCATTATCGAAACAGCCTGGAGAGCTAAATGTCGTAGGCGGCTACATAGATAGATAGATAGATAGATGGATAGATAGATAGATAGATAGATAGATAGATAGATAGATAGATAGATAGATAGATAGATAGATAGATACGCTCAAAGTGGCCGAAGTCGCTAAGAAATGCTTCGCATTGAAAAAAAACTGCGTGCAGGGATTAAGATGAAACACTGTCATCAGGGCAGAAACTAATATGCACTCGTCGTTAGATGGGGCTCGTGTTCAGCGCTATTATATATATATATATATATATATATATATATATATATATATATATTGTCACGGGGTCGTGACGTGGCTGAAGACAGGAAACTTCGTGTTGGGATTTAGCTGTTTATTTGGGCGAACCTGTGCCCGGTAATGGGAAAGTCTAACTACAGCAGCAGTCTTGCACAGATAGCAGTTTCGGACTGATAGTGGCGAACGCAGCGTCGGCCTTCGATCAACAACTGACAAGCGGCGAAGCGCGTCGGCATTTATACCCTTGCCGTCGAATGTTCTAGCGTTATCACTGGCGGTGGCGTAGGTTGCAGAACAATCTGTACCGTTCGCACAGTGGGCGTGATCTTATCGAAATGATCTACTACAGTCCGGAATCTTCTCGAAACCTGCAGGCGTGGTTTGCGCCGAGAATCGTGTGGTGTTTCGGAACGATAACAAAAACTTGGGAAATGGAACGTGGCATTGCCCCCCTCCGAAAAAAAGGCATTGTCCCGATGCTTTAACTAAAGATGAAGGTACAATAATAATGTGAGAAAGTACAATGAATAAATTACAACACAACAATAATACAAAAAACACTGTTTCAGTTTGTTAACGTGCATGAAACGGCTTGAGGCGCGCGACATGGACGACTTCAGGTTGCGATCGGCGTCGTTGAGAGTTCGTGATGCCGTCAAGGACAACCTCGTAATCAAGTGGGCCGAGACGTCGAACCACCTTGTACGGTCCGAAGTACCGTCGCCGAAGCTTTTCACTTAGTCCACGTCGGCGTATCGGCGTCCACACCCAAGTACGTTCACCGGGCTGGTATTCCACGAAGCGTTGTCGAAGGTTGTAACGGTGGCTGTCGGTCGTCTGTTCATTCGTGATACGAAGACGCGCAAGTTGTCGGGCTTTTTCGGCGCGTTGAAGGTACTCGCTCACATCGAGGTTTTCTTTGTCGGTGACGTTGGGTAACATGGCATCGAGCGTCGTGGCCGGGCTCCTTCCGTAGACCAAATCGTATGGAGATATCTGCGTCGTCTCCTGCACCGCCGTGTTGTATGCGAAGGTCACATACGGAAGAATGGCGTCCCACGTCTTGTGTTCGACATCGACGTACATTGACAGCATGTCGGCGATCGTCTTGTTAAGCCGCTCGGTGAGGCCGTTGGTCTGTGGGTGGTACGCTGTCGTCCGGCGGTGGTTTGTTTGGCTGTATGCCAAGATCGCTTGAGCTAAGTCAGCAGTGAATGCCGTTCCTCTGTCGGTGATAAGGACCTCCGGGGCGCCGTGACGTAGGACGATATTTTCGACGAAGAACTTAGCTACCTCGGATGCACTGCCTTTTGGCAGGGCTTTTGTCTCGGTGTAGCGGGTGAGGTAGTCGGTAGCTACCACGATCCACTTGTTTTCAAAATCCGACGTCGGGAACGGCCCCAGTAGGTCCATCGCAATCTGCTAGAAAGGTCGGCAAGGTGGATCAATTGGCTGCAGAAGTCCAGCTGGCCTTGTCGCGGTGTCTTGCGTCGCTGACAGTCGCAGCATGTCCTCACATAACGAGTGACGTCGGTGGTGAGACGTGGCCAGTAGTACCTTTCTTGTATCCTCACGAGCGTGCGGGAAACACCGAGGTGCCCTGCCATCGGATCATCGTGCAGGGCCTGCAGGAGTTCTGGTCGCAGAGCTGAAGGCACCACAAGGAGGTACTTAGCTCGAAGCGGTGAAAAGTTTTTCTTTGTAGAAGACCGTTTCGTGGAAAGAACGACACAAGTGCGCGCTTGAATACCTTCGGGACTTCGGCGGTCCTGCCTTCGAGGTATTCTATTAGGGCCTTAAGTTCCGGGTCGGCCCGCTGTCCTTCAGCGAAGTCGTCGGTAGTTATCGTTCCCAAGAAGTAGTCGTCATCCGGGTCGTCGGGTAGCGGTTGGTCGACAGGCGCACGAGAGAGACAGTCAGCGTCGGAGTGTTTTTTGCCGGACTTGTAAATGACAGTAATGTCATATTCCTGAAGTCTCAGGCTCCATCGTGCGAGGTGACCTGAAGGGTCCTTCAAGGTGGCTAGCCAACACAAGGCGTGGTGGTCGCTCACAACTTTGAAGGGCCTGCTGTAGAGGTTGGGGGCGAAATTTCGACCTAGCCCAGACGATGGCGAGGCACTCCTTTTCTGTTGTAGAATAATTTGCTTCTGCTTTGGATAGCGATCGGCTAGCGTAACTAATAACCCTTTCAAGTCCGTCAGCCCTCTGCACAAGAACGGCGCCAAGACCTACGCTGCTTGCGTCAGTATGTATTTCTGTCTCGGCGAATTCATCGAAGTGGGCAAGTAACGGAGGCGTCTGGAGGCGATGTTTAAGCTCCTGGAAAGCGTGTTCCTGTGGCGTTTCCCACTTGAACTCCGCGTCGGCCTTGGTAAGGTTAGTGAGAGGATCGGCGATGCGGGCGAAGTTTTTCACGAACCGCCTATAATAGGCGCACAGGCCCACAAATCGGCGCACGGCCTTCTTGTCAGTGGGCGGCGGGAAGTCGGCGATGGCGGCTGTTTTCCGTGGATCGGGACGAACTCCAGACTTGCTGATTACGTGCCCCAGAAACAAGAGCTCCTCATACGCAAATCTGCACTTTTCTGGCTTCAGTGTGAGTCCGGACGTCTTGATGGCTTGAAGTACAACTTCAAGGCGCCGAAGATGCTCGTCGAAACTCGAAGAAAACACGACGACGTCGTCTAAGTACACAAGGCAAGTCTGCCACTTCAATTAAGCCAGTACTGTATCCATAACGCGTTGATAAGTTGCAGGCGCTGAGCAAAGGCCGAAGGGCATCACCTTAAACTCGAAAAGGCCGTCCGGTGTTATAAACGCCGTCTTCTCGCGGTCTCTTTCGTCGACTTTGATTTGCCAATAGCCAGTCTTGAGGTCCATTTACGAGAAGTACTTGGCGTTATGGAGCCGATCAAGTGCGTCGTCTATTCGTGGGAGAGGATACACGTCCTTTCTTGTGATTTTGTTCAGGCGGCAATAATCGACGCAGAAACGTAGAGTCCCATCCTTCTTCTTTACTAACACCACGGGGGATGCCCACGGACTCTTGGACGGCTGGATAATGTCGTCTCGCAGCATTTCATGAACTTGTCTCTTCATGGCCTCACGTTCTCACGTCGAAACCCTGTACGGACTCTGACGGAGTGGTTTGGCATTTTCTTCGGTTATGATTTGATGTTTCGTGATTGGGGTCTGCCGAATTTTCGATGACTACAACAAGCAATCTTCGTATTGCAGGAGTAGGGCCTTGAGCTGTTCTTGCTTATCGTTCGGAAGTCTTGGACTGACGTCGAAAGCTATGGGAGGGGCTTGGTTCCTCTGAGCAGGTTCCGCAGAATCGGCCAGGGTGAAAGCACTGGTGGCTTCGACAATTTCTTTGATGTATGCAACCGTTGTTCCTTTGTTCACATGTTTGTACTCATTGCTGAAATTTGTGAGCATAACCGTTGCTTTGCCTCCCCGCAGCTCTGCAATTCCTCTTGTGACGCAAATATTTCGGGTGACCAACAGACGCTGACTGCCTTCAACGACGCCTTCCAAGTCAGGTGATTTAGGAGCGCCTACTGAAATAATGACGCTTGAGCGAGGCGGAATGGTGACTTGTTCTTTCAGCACATTCAAGGCATGGTGTCCTGACGGCGTGCGAGGTGGTAGTGCTTCTTCTGTGGATAACGTTATCGACCTTGTTTTTAGGTTGATGACAGCACCATGGAGGCATAAGAAGTCCATGCCAAGGATGACATCTCTCGAGGAACACTGTAGGACTACGAAGTCTGTAGGATAAATACGGCGGTTAATTGTGACTCTCGCTGTGCAGATTCCTGCAGGCGTTACGAGATGACCTCCGGCTGTGCGGATTTCAGGGCCTTTCCAAGCTGTCCTAAATTTCTTTAACTTTGCGGCGAACGACCCACTGATGACAGAATAGTCGGCTCCAGCATCGACGAGAGCAGTCACACAATGGCCGTCGATAAGAACGTCGAGGTCGCTAGTTCGCCGTCTTGCATTACAGTTAGGGCGTGGCGTCGGGTCACGGCTGCGTCGGCTTGTTCCGCTGCTTCCATGTTGCGTCGTACGGCCACCTTCGGTAAGCGAGCTTTTGCCTTCAGGGCTTTGCCTGGTTGGTGTTGTGTTCAAAAAGCTCCGTCGTGGCGGCGTCGTCGTCGGAGGATCTTCGGTCGTTCGTCGCACAGCAACCGCACCTCCATCGGTTGCTGCCCTTAGTTTCCCGGATTCGGGCTAGGAGACCGGCCCCCGCGTTGGGCCAGAGTACTGCCGGGGGTGCGGTGACATGCGGCGGCTGGGCGACGGCGAACGGGAAGGACTTCGTGGTGTCCATTGAGTTCCTGCCAGGTAGTCGGCGATGTCACGTGGCCGATCTCCTGGCTGTGGACGCGGTGCATTGACAGCGAAGCCACGCAGTCCCATCTGTCGGTACTGGCAACGGCGGTATGTGTGCCCGGCTTCGCCGCAGTGGGAGCAGAGCGGGCGATTGTCAGGTGCACGCCAAACGTCCGTTTTTCTCGGTGCACTGCGCTGGCCCGCTGGGAGGAGGAGGAGGAGGAGGAGGAAGGGAAGAAATGAAAGGCAGGGAGGTCAACCAGACGCACGTCCGGTTTGCTACCCTGCACTGGGGGAAGGGGTGAGGGGATTAAAGGAGAAGAGAGAGAGAAGTGAAGGGCAACGTGTATGTTGGTGGGACCTTGTCCATTGCACGCTTATAAGCGGTCGCGTAGTCCGGTTGTCTTCAGAAAACTTAGCAGTGCCCGCGTCGTTTTGCTGGCCAGCGACGCGTAGAGCCATGAGCCAAGTATCTTCTCTTCGGAAAAAGGTCTACTGTCTAGTGTCTCCAACGTTTCGCGTAGCAAATTGCGTTCGCTCGCAAAACGTTCACATGAACACAGTAGATGTTCTATTGTCTCGTCAGTGTCGCACGATTCACATCGGCAGCTATCCGCCATTCCTATGCGAAAGGAGTACGCCTTTGTAAAAGCTACTCCTAACCACAGGCGGCACAGTAAAGTTTCATCCTGGCGGGAGAGGTCCGATGGAACTTGAAGCTTTCTCGATGGGTCCAATTTGTGTAGGCGGCGGTTCCTGACACTGGGGTCACTCAGCCAAGTTTCCGACATGGTGTTAGCGAACGAGTGAAGGCCCCTTGCAGCGTCGGTTCTCGACAATGGAATTGGGGTTGTCTGGGCGTCCGCGTGGGCGGATCGGGCAGCATTATCAGCAAGGTCATTACCGACAATACCACAATGTCCCGGTAACCACTGGAACACCAAGTCATGTCCTTTCGATAAAACTTCGTGAATCACTTCTCTTATTTCATTCACTAGTTGTTGGTGCTCCCGCTGTCGTAAAGCTGATTGCAAGCTCTGAAGGGATGCCTTGGAGTCACAGAACACAGCCCATTTTTGAGGTCGGGCCTCCGCAATATAAAGTATAGCAGCACGTAAGGCGGCAAGCTCCGCTGCTGTGGATGTTGTCCTATGCGACAGTTTGAGCTTTATAGTGACCTGGTACGCCGGGATGACAACAGCACCTGTGGAGCTGTCAGCCGAGACCGATCCATCGGTGTAAATGTGGGTCCTCTGGCCGTATTTTTCGTTGAGTAGAGACAATGTCACCTGTCGTAGAACCACTGTTGAATGATGGCTCTTGTTCGTTATTCCCGGAATAGTGAGGCACACCTGTGGTTGTTGTAGGCACCACGGGGGTGACGCTGGTCTTGTTGCGGGAGTGAAGCCAAAAGGGAGGCATTCTCTATGGGCAGAAATAATCTTTGAAAAGATCGCGTGTGGTCTTTGAAGTGGCAACACTGCAACATGGTGACCAGGAACTCGGCAGAGGTGTCTTATGTGGGCTCTCAAATTGTCAGTGGTGATGTATGTTCGAATTGGATGCTCTCTTGCGATCATAATTGCCCCGTAGGTTGAGGTGCATCGCGGCAATCCTAAGCACACGCGTAGTGCTTGTCCTTGTAGACTTTCGAGAGTGCGGATGTTCGTCTTGCACGTACTTGCCAGTAACGGCAAGCTGTAGCGCAAAAATCCCAGAAACAGTGCTCTGTATAGCTGCATCATTGACCTTATAGATGCGCCCCAAGATTTTCCGCAGAGGAACCGCATTATATGGACAATGGAAGTTAGCCTTCTCTTCAGGTAATTGCAGTGGGCACTCCACGAAAGGTCCCGGTCAATGATCACACCCAGGAAGCGATGGTTCTTCTGGTATGGAATATTTTGTCCATTGATGGTAACGGGGTATTGTGTCATAGCTCTGCGGGTAACGCAACCAATGCACATTTCTCCGTTGAGACGGAAAGACCTTGCTTGCGGAGATATGAGCATGTCAAGGTGGCAGCCTGCTGGACTCTTGCACGTACTTGTAGACGAGTTACAGCCGAAGTTCATAGAAAATATCGTCAGCATATATGGATATGAGGATGGTACTTGGCAAAATTTCACGAAGTCCTACCATCACGAGGTTAAATAAAGTGGGACTTAATACGGCGCCCTGAGGGACGCCACGGGAGATATAGTAATTGATGGTAGGTCCATCTGAGGTTTGTACAAAAAAGGACCTTCTTGTCAAATAATCCTGGATCCATTGGAACATCCGACCACCGATTCCAACAGCTTCCAACGAGTCTAGGATGGCTTTATGTGTTACGTTATCATAAGCCCCTTTGACGTCGAGGAAGAGTGCCAGTGGTATGCGCTTGAGGCTCTTCTGTTGCTGGATAAATGTTGTGAGATCAATCACGTTGTCAAGAGATGATCTACCTCGCCGAAAACCCGTCATGCAGTTTGGGTATACGTTGTACCGCTCAAGGTACCATTCTAGGCGTGTAAGTATCATCCTTTCCATGACTTTTCCTACGCAACTTGCGAGGGCAACAGGGCGAAATGATGTCAAATCAAATGGTGACTTTCCTGCTTTGAGTAGTGGCACAAGTCTACTTATCTTCCAATCCTGGGGAACATTGCCCGCCAGCCATGAGTGGTTGTAATAGCTTAACAACTGTCCCCTTGCCTCCTGTTGAAGGTTGGCTAGAGCGGCGTAGGTGATGCCATCGGGTCCTGGTGAAGATGATCGTCGGGAAGCCGCCAAAGATGCGTCAAGTTCTTCTATAGTGAAAAGATTGTCCATTTCGTAGATGCGGGGTTCAGGGATAACACTCCTAATGGTGCCAGCAGACAAGGCGGACACACCGGCGATTCGCGTACAAAACTCATTTGCCACTTCAAGTTGGGTGTGGCCTGAATGTAGGGCTAAAGCCATGAAAGGATGTCTTTGTTGGGGAGCCGAGCGCAGGCCACGAATAGTGCTCCAGATGCGGGACAACGGCTTTCGGGGATCCAATGATTCGCAGAATGATTTCCAGCGTTCCTGTGCAAGTTTGTCTAAACGTCGTTGGACTTTTTTCTGTATGCGTCGTGCCAGCCTCAAGTCGCATATTGCTTTCGTCCGCCTGTATCTTCTTTCCGCCCTTCGGCCAAGCGCGCACAGTTTTTCCAATTCAACGTCGAAATATGAACGCTTGCCGGTGAACGGGAGGAGACAGGAAGCTTCCCTCATTGCCTCTTTGATGACATCCTCCAAGTTCTGGTCAGGGTCTTCACGGCATGTATTTTCCATGAGTCGCTGAAACTTGAACCAATCAATTCTTCGTATTGTGGTCTTGGGAAAGGAGTTAGTAAGACCCCTTATTCGCATATAAGTTGGAATGTGGTCACTCCCATGCGTTTCGATGTCTGAAAACCAGTGCACTTGCGACCGGAAGTTTCTGGATACCAGAGTCAAATCGAGGCAACTGCTGTACGTAAGGCCCCGCAGGTATGTAGGACTGCCATCATTTAAGAAACATAGGTCATGCTTGGAAGCGAATGACACGAGGTTTCTTCCTTTAGCGTTGATCGTCGAACTACCCCAGATTAAGTGATGTGCGTTGAAGTCTCCAGTTATAACCCACGGGCCCGTAGTTGTTGTCAGTATGTCTCGTAGTCGGTCTTGTTCAAATCGTCCGGATGGTGATATGTAGACACCAATGAGTGTGAATGACACTTTTTCCTTTTTAACACGTAAGCAGACATATTGATTGTCATCATGCGGTTGAACTGCATGATGCACATAAGTGAAATCTGTGCGAATGTAAACAACCACCTTGCTGCGTTCCTCGCACGTTGAAGAAACGAAAGATTGATTGATTTGTGGGGTTTAACGTCCCAAAACCACTATTTGATTATGAGAGACGCCGTAGTGGAGGGCTCCGGAAATTTTGACCACCTGGGGTTCTTTAACGTGCACCCAAATCTGAGCACACGGGCCTACAACATTTCCGCCTCCATCGGAAATGCAGCCGCCACAGCCGGGAATCGAACCCGCGACCTGCGGGTCAGCAGCCGAGTACCTTAGCCACTAGACCACCGTGGCGGGGCAAACGAAAGATTCATACCCTGATAGTTTAGGAGGTTGTTGCACGTTTGGTTCACATATAACTATCATAGGAATACGATTCATGAACATATACTGACGGAACGAAGAGATGCGGGATCTCAGGCCTCTCGCGTTCCACTGCATTATCGACGCTTGTCGGACCTCGTTGCGGAAGGAGAAAATTGGTCGAGCCATGGTTGCTACTGGAGACTTGCAAATACTGGACTTAGAGCATCCAGTACTTGTAGTGCACTCTGAGCGAGTGGAGACTTCAGGCTGCTGCACAGCGTTCGCATGGCATCCAGCAGTGTTCGGAACATTCTGATGACTTCTGTGTCCTCCTCAGGCAGCTTGTCAGCGGCTGGCTGGAGTGATGTGACTGTCGATGTGCGCTTGGGATTTGCAGGTGGCTGTGATTTCGGCAATGAAGGCCAAACTGATTCATCTGCAACTGTGCAGCTCGTTGTTATGTTGACCACGCTGGCCGCCTTAGGTCTGGGAGGCAAGGGCGGTGGAAGAGAAGGGTGGTGGAGTGGTGCTTTCGATGTAGCGTCTGCGGCGTTCTTTGATGAACTTCGGCGACGGTGACGCCTCTTTCGGACGGTCCTGGCAGCCTCTCGATGCGACGAATTGTCTCTGACCATTTGTTTCAATACCGCTATTTCTCTTCGGATTTTGGGGCATTCTTTTGACGAAGCTTCATGTGACCCATGACAATTCGAGCATTTGAGGGTAGTTGCTTCGCAGTCATCCACAGAATGGGCTTCCGCGCAACGAGGACACATCGTCCTATTTTCGCATACGCTTCTCACGTGGCCCATCTTCATGCACTTATAACACTGTAAGGGCTTCGGTATGAAAGGTCGCACTGAATGCCGAAAATGGCCCACCTTTACGTGTGAAGGAAGAGTGTCGCCCTTGAACATGATCTTCAAGCAGCGTGAGTTTCCCAAACGGACAACTTTTGCAATGACGCTGGCTTCATTTACCGGTTTTACCAGAACATCGAAGTCGGAGCTGGGAATGGCAGTATCCACATCGTAGATGACTCCAGTGACGACGTTAGAGCTCACAGGAATGTAGGAGCGAACTTTCATTCCCCCCAACTCGTTGACGTTGCGCAGTACATTAAGTGCCGCAGCATGCAAAACGTCGATGGCCAATACGTTCTTACGCGTGTTCACTCTGATGTCTGTGATCTCGTTTGGCACGAGTCCTTCCAGCATCACCGAAACAGATTGCCTGTTGAGGCGCTTCATGTTACCGTCCGGTACCGTCCGGTGGTGGCGGCGGTGTCGTTTGGCGACGGAAGTGCGACAGGGCGGCATTTTGGCGTGGACGGGGAGGAGCGTTGTGGCGCACTGCAGCGGCGTAGCTCACAGTTTCTGGCTCGGGCAGCGGTGTTTCGGGAATTCGAAGCGATTGCCGGACTTTTTCTCGCACAATGTCGGCGATCTAATCCACTTGAGGCTGCGGCGAAGGCAACAGTTTGCGCAGCTCTTTCCGCACAATCGCTCGGATCGTTTCATGCAGGTCGTCGGAGTCACTGGTTTGAGCAGCAGCGCATTCTGGAATCAGGCGACGATTACACTGTCTGGTGCGCATGTCCAGTGTTTTTTCAATGGTGGTCGCCTCGGATACAAATTCTTGGACGGTGTTCGGTGGATTCCTCATTAGTCCCGCGAAGAGCTCCTGTTTGACCCCTCGCATGAGGAAACGAACTTTCTTTTCCTCAGGCATGTCTGGGTCAGCGTGACGGAATAGGCGGGTCACCTCCTCTGTGAAAATTCCAACCTTTTCATTTGGTAGCTGAACCCGGGTCTCGAGTAAAGCAGCGGCCCTCTCTTTGCGCGCGACGCTCGCGAACGTTTGCAGAAATGCGCCGCAGAAGACATCCCACGTTCGGAGCGTGGACTCCCGATTCTCTAGCCAGGTCCTTGCGGTGTCTTCCAGGTAGAAGTACACACGACGGAGCTTTTCTTCGCTGTCCCAGTGGTTGAGGGTGGCCACATGGTCGTATGTTTCTAGCCAGGTTTCCGGGTCTTCAAGCGATGAGCCATGGAACGTTGGTGGTTCCCTGGGTTGATGAATGACGATCGCGGGCTGGGACGCTCCAGTTGTCATTGTCGCTGCAGTCGAGGTCATGGTCTTGGTCTTCCGCGCCTTGTCTTGTAGAAGGCCGTACTCCGGTGGGAGACCTTGCTGTCGGCGGCTCGTTCGCTGCTCTTGGTTCACGTCGGTGTCTTCTCCGCGACGGGGGCTGGGTTCACGGCTTGACGGGGGCGTCCGGTACATGAACAAAGCAGCACCTCCACCAGATGTCACGGGGTCGTGACGTGGCCAAAGACAGGAAACTTCGTGTTGGGATTTAGCTGTTTATTTGGGCGAACTTGTGCCCGGTAAAGGCAAAGTGTAATTACAGCAGCAGTCTTGCACAGATAGCAGTCTCGGACTGATAGCGGCGAACGCAGCGTCGGCCTTCGATCAACAACTGACAAGCGGCGAAGCGCGTCGGCATTTATACCCTTGCCGTCGAATGTTCTAGCGTTATCGCTGGCGGTGGCGTAGGTTCCAGAACAATCTGTACCGTTCGCACAGTGGGCGTAATCTTATCGAAATGATCTACTACAGTCCGGAATCTTGAAACCTGCAGGCGTGGTATGCGCTGAGAATCGTGTGGTGTTTCGGAACGATAACAAAAACTTGGGAAATAGAACGTGGCAATATATTATTATTTATATATATATATATTTACCATCAAACCGGCTGATAAAGGGGGCTGCATAGTAATTCTAAACACGTCGGACAACTTAAAGGAAGGGGAACGACTACTATCAGACACAAAATTCTACAAAAAACTTCCAACGGACCCGACTCCCGAATTTGAAAGGGAGATAAAAGTAACCCTAAATAATCATCGCCGGGGAGAGAAAATTACCGGCAATTGTTAAAAGCAATGTTACCGGCCCATTCTGTTCCCGGTCGATTCTATTTGCTTTCCAAAATACACAAGGCAGGCAATCCGAGACGTCCGATAGTATCCAGTAACAGCACATCAACAGAAATTATATCAGAATTCATCGATTCCTTAATAAAAAACATCCCCCCGAATTTTCCCTATTACCTAATGGACACAAATCACTTCATCTGCGAAACTTCAAGTCTCGACATCCCAAGCGGTAGTTTTCTGGTGACCATGGACGTCCGCTCACTGTACACCAACATACCCCACCATGACGGAATAGCGCCTATGGTTTCTGAATATGTAAAAACCGACTCATTAACGAGTGTAAGTGGCGAGGTACTGTTTACACTTCTTGACCTTGCACTAAATTATAACCATCTTGAGTTCAATGGCAAGCATTTCCTTCAGGTCAGAGCACTGCAATGGGCACAAAAATGGCCCCAAACTTCGCGAGCACCTTTTTGGCTTCACTTGAAATCTCATTCATTGAGCGACGCACCTTGAAACCTTTCTACTACAGAAGATACTTAGACGATATTTTTATGATATGGAACCACGATGAGGGAAGTATTTTCCGCTTCATAGAGGATTTTAACAAGTGCCACTCGTCAAATAAATTCACGCACAAAATTTCCAAAACTAGCATTAACTTTTTGGACGTCACTGTCACGGTCAAAAATGACCGCTTGTCAATAACCTTTACAAAAAGCCTACAGACCGTCAAATGTACCTAAATTTCAACAGCAGCCACCCAAAGCATTGCAAAACGGGTATTCCATATTCTTAGGCCTACCGGTACCGAAGAATATGCACCGATATGCGGGAATTTGACAGACACGGAGAACACCTAAACCATTCCTTATTGAAACAAAATTATCCGGAAGACATTATGGACGATGCCATACTACGTGCTCGCAACGTGAACAGGAATAATATAATTAAGGAACCAAACAAAGTATCTAAAACGACTTCCCAAACGAACCTTGTACTAACTTACTCCTCATCAGCGCCACGAATCAACAACATACTTTCCCGCCATTTCAACATAATCAGGCAAAGGAAACGACTAACTTCTATTTTCGCGAAGCCACCTCACGTGGTGTACCGCAGGGATAAAAATCTGAAGGACATCCTTGTCAGAGCAAAAATGAACACCCCCAAAATTCAATCAGGGTGTCATCCCTGCGGAAAAGCTCTATGCAAGGTATGCCCACAGATGGTCACAACACGTGAATCCAAAGCGTACTTCTCAGATTTCAAATTCTGCATAACTGAAAGCCTTAATTGTGACTCCAGTAACGTAATATACATGCTACATTGCAACATCTGCGGACAAGAATATATCGGCCAAACAGACACGCCATTTCGGCTGCGGTTCAATAATTACCGGTCGCACGCCAATTCACTGCCGAAGCTACTTTTATCTAGACATCTGCGCCTGCCAAACCACAGTTTTGAAAATATCAGCGTAACTCTTTTGCAGTCCGGTTTCTCAAACAGACGCGAGCGCGAACAGCGTGTGGCACATTTTATTTTCAAATTTTGAACATTAGTAGCCGGTATCAACGAGGACCGCGGAAGACTCTCCTGCCTCCGAGAAGTAAGCCGGGAGGAAATTGTTGACAAAGATTGATAGCTGGAGACCATGCTTGTTTTTTTTTTCTGACTGACTCGTACGTGTACACTGTCCTTTGTTGTTTTTTTCTCTTCTTTTTTCCATTTTTTTCTTTTTTTCACATGCACATACAAGTGGTTCTGTTCGCCTACCACTTGATGACCATTGAACGGGAACGGACGAAGATGAAAGAGAGCCGACCGACCCATTAGGCGGAAACCGTTTCTTTACGCACGCCGTCACGGACCCCTCCCGCCACCGCGGCGACAATCTTGGGTGGCGCGACACACGCCGAGAACTGACCAGCACGGGATTAGAATCGGATGTGGACGTACACGGATATTTGGTTTTGTTCTCAGTTTTGACAGTGGTTCTTCTTCTTTTTACTTTCTTTTTTCTTGTTTCTTTTATTCTTTTTGTCTTTTTTCTTCTCTTTTTTCGTTTCTTTCTTTTTTTAGTTCTCTCTCACTCTCGCAAACATCTTCCAAGGCGCGAGGGACGTGGCAGCAACGAAGCTTGTAAGTTCATGTTGGTATAACTCACCCCCTGATGAAGGGAGGACCCCTCCCGAAACTGTTGGGAAATAAATATATTAATCCTAGTTTACAACGCTCCCGTTGTGCCATATATATATATATATATATATATATATATATATATATATATATCAGGACGTGATCTTTTGGATCACGTTCTGATGCTGAGTGGAACAACGCATCGTAAGACCACTGCCTACCACCCACAATCAAACGGGCTGACGGAGCGTCTGAACCAAACCATTGAAGACATGCTTTCGATGTGCGTAGACATAGAACACAAAAATTGGGATGAAATCTTGCCATACATAACGTTTGCGTACAACACGGCCAAGCAAGAAACGACCCGCATGACCCCGTTCAGCCTCGTTCATGGACGAGAAGTATGAACTATGTTAGATGCGAAGCTGCTGCACGAAAGTGACGACATCGACCCAGACACCAACACGTTTACGGAACGCGTGGAAGAAGCTAGACAACTGGCACGTTTACGGATCCGCCAGCAGCAAGAGTACGATGCAGGCCGCTATAATGCTCACCGCAGAGCAGTTGTCTATCAAACAGGCGACAAAGTATGGATTTGGACACCCGTATGGAAACGAGGACTATCAGAAAAGCTCTTAAGAAGATACTTTGGGCCATACCGAGTGCTGCGACAACTGAGTGACGTCACTTTCGAAGTTGTTCCTGAGAATTCGTGTAGTACCAATCGTCGCCAGCACCATCCTGAACTCGTTCACGTAGTGCGCATGAAGCCTTACTTGAGCGAGTGATTGCGTGAGACTTATATTTTAACAAAAACTGCATTATTGACTTCGCATCAGGTCGATGCTCTTTGAGAGGGAGGCTAATGACCCGTGTCTACATGTGGACAAAAACGACGATGGGGGGATTTAGCGGACACCAGGTAGTGGGCCTCTGGCTTGACGCGAGAACGAAGAAAATCTTGTGGCTCAGCTGTTGAGAACACGCTGCTTTTGCTGCCTCAAGGCGTACTTGTGCTTTGTTCGCGTTGTACTGCGACAATATATATATATATATATATATATATATATGTATATATATATATATATATATTATGCTCCTCGCACGCGAAACGAAACGCACATGTGCGCGTTTATACATTGATGATCAGTGTCCCGTGGCCTTGGGCTGTAGTGCATTTTGGGTCATCGTCGATACCGAGGCAGCAAGCGGAGATCTCCCCTAACTGACATGATGAAGGTTGCACTCTGTGATTCGTCCACGCGCTATGCGTTACCGTTTTTAGGGTCGAAGAACCTTTGGGTAGAAACTTCTGCCTTAGTTGGCTGCAAGCGCGGCACTTGTATGTAGATAAGGATAACGATGAACGCTGATGCGCTTGTGGCATGCTATTTAATTCGCTGCGGCAAGCCAAGAGCTATAGGGAAGACAGGCTCAAGTTGGCACAGCGCCATGTAAACGCCCTTGCGGAAACAGGGCAACGCACCGGTCGCTCGGATGGGCCGCGCATGTTGGGTTTTCTCATTGCGCGCACTCGAAACGTGTTATTTGGAGCGCTTTTGTCGCTTTTCTCAAGCTATGGGCAGCGCTCCTCTGTTATTATGGAAAGAAGTCACGCATTGCTGCTGCATTGTTAGATGCTACAAATGCTTAACTTGAAGAAGACTTGGAAACTTCCCATCAAGTACTACCGTTTCCAGTGCGAGCTGTGCGAGAAGCAAAGGCGTCAAGAGTGGATTTTGGCAGTTCGCCGATACTCCGTGGTCTCGTTACCTTGAAAATTTTTCACCGTGTACAGTACTTCAAACTATTAATTAACTGAAAGAAACGCGATGGCCGAACATATAATAAAACAAAACGTGTTTGTAAACTGAAAACACGAAAAATAGGCAAGTGCTGTGCATTTTGCGATAGAGCTCTGGCTTTCCGAGACAACGAGTGGTTGTGCAAAGGCGGTGCCATCTGCCAGCTTAATACACTTAAACTACAGATACCATGCTGTAAGCCCTACAAATGTTTTATTCAGCTGATGGCTGTGAACATCTCCTCATCACTCAGTGTAAACAGATTTGTGCTGCGGGTTCGCGCTGAGTGTTTATACACACAGGTCTTGCAAGCAACACCCACCATTAAGATATCATGATGAGGTGTTGTGATGCTAGGATCGAAGTCATGAGTTCGATTCCCACGTACGCCAGCTGCATTAACACGGGAGCGAAACGCAGTAATATTGCACTCAGACTTTGCTGCAAGAATGACAAAGGGGTGTGTTGGTGCTGCATATTTCACGTGTGCTAAGGTATGACGCTTAATGCAAAAAGAAGTGACGCCCGGTGTTTGTGCACACTCTGTCGGTTGTCGTAACACCGTATATACTTCAAATAGATTTAGGTGCACGTTAAAAAAACTAAGGTGGCCGAAATCAATCTGAAGTTTCAAACCACGGCGTGACTCCTAATGTTATCATGGTTTCGCCAAGTGAAATACTATAATTTTGCATCCACCTGAGCGCCCCGCCGTGATGGTCTATAGTGGCTACACAGTAAAAATTTTTACACCCAGAAGGGTGTAAATGACCTTGTCCCGTGGACGACACCCTAAGGGTGTTAATTCAGCACCTTCCAAAAAGGGTGCTTTTTCATGCACCCTTAGAATAGGGTGTACATGTAAAAAAACTGTAGGGTGTTAAAAAACACCCTTAAGGAAGGGTGCCTTCGATGTCCATCACTTTTTTAGCACCCTCTGAGGAGGGTGCGAGAAGGGTGCACAAGGGTGTTGAGTGCCCATTGCAGGGGTGCCAGTATTCTTTTAGACTGCACTAATAGATATCAGCATGCACTGATTACACACTACTTGAAGAAAGTGGTCCTCATTATCAATGGTGCGCCACCTGTCGAGCTCCATTCATTGCGTCTGGGCAAAAATATAAACGCGTGCCATTGTGTATGAACTTGTGCTGGATCTATATATACTTCACAGTATATGCATAATGCGCGTTACAGAAAATGAAGCCTTGCTGCCCTTGCATATTGCGTTTATTTATTAGGCAAATAAAACAAACTTTTCTTCTGCCACACAACTTTTTCACCAGATATACATTCACGTATACGTACACTACACATGCAACACCTCAAATGTTTATTATATTTATTCAGTTTCACTTCATTGACAATTCTTTGCAACATACAATTACACTGGTTTCAGTTTAGTATACTGCTTCAAGTACATAGAGACTACAAATGAAATATACGCTAATATATCCCTATAATTCTTTCAAGTATCTACAATCCCAGTGGTTTCCAGTTTAATACTCCTTCATGTACACAATCGGTTAATAGGAATGAAATACAAGCATATATATACTTATGATTCTTTCAAATATATACAATCACCATGATTTCACTATATATGCCTTCATGTACACAATCGTTCCCAAGAAGTGATGCACACAAAAATATATATGGATAGTGTTTTCAAATGTATATAATCACAGTGGATTAAGCTTTGTATTCCTGGATGTATAACAATTGGTTATGAGAAATGATGTACATGCAAACATATACGTGTTTTTGCACATATAACTTTAGCGAATACTTAAGAAACCAATACAATGATCAGAAACACAATAAGCTAAAAACGAACACAAAACTGAGTCAAAACACACAAAAAACAAAAGAGGTAATGCATAATTAAGGCTAATGACACAGCTGGATCACTTTATGCCAAATGTCCCAGCCATTTTGGCAACCATCTCAAATGTATTCGAAAAACTCGTGCTGCATTGAAAATAGTGAATTTCTGGAATATTTAGGAGAGGAAAAATATTTGGTCACGTGGCTGCCTTCTGAACTTTCTGGAATGCCGTCTAGGTGTTGTATGTGAAAAATTTTATTTTAAAAGCACCGCTCCTTCTTTTCATACGAAACTCGGTCTACGTGGTACGTAAGAAGAGCTTAATTTGGGAGAGTTGGTTCATCGTGGTTGTGTGCTAGTCACAGCGCGACAACTTTCGGAAGAGACAGAGAGGACAGGAAAGAGCACCGACTGTCAACTGAATTTAATGAATGTGCTACGAGCGCTTTTATACGGAGTACAAGAACCGTGTTCATGCGCGACGACACGTGTGAGCACTACAAGATAATCTTTAACCGTGAAAAGAATACTCCCTCTCGGAAAGGATAAGTGAACGTGTAGTGATGCACTGATCATTGGTTTACCTGATAAAAAATACTTCTACAAACATTAAATTGGCATTAAGTAAACCTATTCTCGTGACGAATGGGGCAAAATTGACTATTCCTGTTGCTGTTTAGTACATACACTTTTGAAAGCTTGCAAGGGGTGGAAAACAACACGCTAATATCATATGTGCTGGCTATTTTTTTAATTGTGAGACACATGATGTGGTATAACATGCAAAGGTTTTGGTCATTGTTTTTTGTTGGTGATGTCTAACTTTACTTTCTGCAGGAGGGTTTTGCAAACGGGTGTGATGATTCTGTTGGGATACCCAGCATCTTTTAGTCTTTTAATCTGGTTTTTAAACCTAACCTCACCCTTGTGCTAACATGACTTCTGAAGGGTGGCCTGAGTACATGAGGTATCAATTCCTCTTTCTACTAATTTTGAATGCCCACTATCAAAAGGCAGAACATTCTTAGCACTCCTGGGCTGATAGCACCAGCCAATACCCCAACAGCATCATCACACTTGTTTGTGAAACCCTCCTGCAGAAAGTAAAGTTAAAGGAAGCAGGACCAAAAGAAAAAGAGAATGACCAATCACCTTTGCATGTCACACGGTACTACGTACATAAGGTGTCTCACAATTTTAGGAAAAGAGCCAGCAGATATGACATTGTTGTTTTCCACCCCTTGCAAGCTTTCAAAAGTGCATGTACTTACAGCAACAGGAATAGTCAATCTTGCACCATTCGTCACTAGAATAGGTTTACTGAATGCCAATCTAATGTGTATAAGATACCGCTAACATGTGGAAAAGTAAACAGGACAAACTGGGCAATGCTTCAATGATCAAGAAAGACGGCATGCTTTAAATGTTAAGAAGAGCTATAGTAGTCTCATGGCCGGACACCGTAAAAAATGTAAGTGTAGTCCTAGGTTTCATAAAACACGGTTTTTGAAAAAAAAGCAAGCAGAAAAATGAGAGATTTTAGAACTCTTTATGAGGAAGGCCAAGGATCAATGCATCAGTACACCTTCACTTATCTTTTCCGAAAAAGAGTATTCTTTTCTCGGTTAAACTTATTTTGTTATGGTCACACATGTGTTGTTGCAGATGAGCCCTGGTCTTGTGCTCAGTATAAAAACGCTCGTATCACCTTCAATAAAATTCAGTTGACAGCGCTCTTTCCTGTCCTTTTTGCGATAAGATTTTTATTACAGAAAGAATTTCATTTTCTTACAATTTAGGTATAATAATGAGTTTTCATTGTGTCACAACATGGAGAAAATTGCATCTCAATACGGACAAAAATCACAATTTTGTGAAATTCGTGATATTTTCTCGTATATTTCAGCAGCTTGAGAGGTCTAAAGATATTTTTTTCCTCAAAATATACCTTCTGTGGAGTAAATATTCACTGCTCAGATATTCATACAAAGTGCAATATTGCAATAAAAAAATGCAAACATAACACATTTTGGCTTTATTCTTGGAAGCGAATGTGGCTAAAAAATTGCACTATTACTATTGAGCTTCAAATACCTTACAGAAGCACATTTACTTAACAGGTAGACCGAATTTGCTTTAGAAAAAATAAGCGGTAGTTTTAAAACAAACATTTCCACAAACAGCACACAGACGGCATTATGCCAGGAAGTTATAAGCCAGCCACATGAACAAAACTTTTTTTCTCGCTGAAATATTCTAGCAGTTCACTGTTTTCAACGCAGTAAGTCAGCACTTTTTTTTTTCAAATACAATTCAGATGGTCGCCAAAGTGGCTGGGACGTTTGGCATGGAATGGTCCAGTTATATTTAAGCAAAATAACTTACACAAATAACAATGTTTGTTCATCTACCATGACCACACTAGAAAAAGTTGTTCAGGCATTGTGACACTAAAATTTTCAGCGTCGTACTGCCTGAACAACTTCTTTGATAAACTCCAAACTCACGCCGAGAAAAATCCGCTCAATCACGGTGGTTGTTAAAGGCCTTGCGGTCGTAGACAATGTTGAAAATAAAAAAAAATCAACTCATGAGTGCTGTCACTCCTTCTTCGTCAATACTGACACGAAAGATGTTTCGGTTATCCATGTGGAGGTTCAGGAAGTAGGCTTGCTCTAGACTGTGGCCGGGGGGTAGACTACGCAGGACGTCAGCGGCACCCTCTCATCCTGTAATAAGAGCAAATATGACTTCTCTTAAAAGGATGTTCGTGCTCTTCTGGCAGCACCATATATAAAGAATGTGTAGTGTATATCCTTCGAAATGGCGTGTAATTGACATTACACTGAACTCGAAGCATACAACCCATACATTCTAATAATTTCGTATGATAAAGATAAGAGTTTTCCAGCATACAGCAAATTCCCGAAATGAGGTGAAGTGTAAGACTACAGCTCGAAAATGGCACTTACGAAAGCCTGAACTCGCCTAAGAATCAAATTCCTTATAGGGTAGTGAGCCAGTGTGAAAAACAATTCCTAAAGTACAACGCTCAGAACATGTAACATTAATCAAAATGCACAAGAAACTCACCTCTTCATGTACAAACAGTGAAGACATCTCTGCTTTCTCTTTTACATGAGAACAAATGATCTTGGGCGTGGCACTAGCGAAGAGGTCTGCAAAAAAAAGTAAGAGATTTACTGACTTTAATCACGCCTCTAACAATCTGAGGAATTATTACAAGTCACCAATCAGTGCAATTCTGACTGCGTCTATAAGGGCTTCAAAAATGAACAATTTTCTCGTTCTTTCTACCCTCACAAGACGCTCCGTCAATGGAATCTAATCCAAATTTGACGCTGTGCTTCCTATTTGCCTGCTTTCTAGACGTAGGGCTGCGAACATGTGTTTTGTGCACCTAATCTAGCACAGAAATTCGTCATCTATAATTCAATCTTCTTAATTCATTGTAATTTGATAAAAGATGTGATAGCTCGTCCAGTTTTTAAAGAGTTGCGGGCCTGCAATAGGCACTGCCTTGCACGTATTAAAGCACTTCTTTAAAAAAAAATTCAAAGCTTGCTTTCAGAAAAAGCGTCTGGCATATTTCGACAACCAAGCCCATCCTCTGATGGCAATCAGGGGCACGCTGTTAGCGATTATTGACTACGGGATTTACAAACGTAACCCGTGCCTAAATACTCAGTTAAACACAATCACGCAAGTAAGAGCGCTCGAACGCGGCAACGCGCGCGGACGCCGACTACGTTGCAGCAGCCATGGCTTATGCTAGAGCAACCGCACATAGCTCCAACAGTCACGTATACTCTCTCGATTCTGTTATAACGCCGAACATTATCGCAGATGAAAGCGAAGCACGAAAACAGCAAACAGAAACGAGGGAAAACAACACACGGCGATGGCCACAACAACGCGTTTTTGCAAGTCTGCTAGATCTTTCCCTGTTGCTGGTGGCACTTGTCCTAAATAGCTTAAAAGACCGAGGCGCACGTGCTGGGAGCATCGCGGCATATCAGCACCTCCAACTATACCGTCTTTAAGCAAAAAAAAGCCATTTCGTACAGTGCGCCTCTGTACATAATTTTTGCTTTTTCTTTCTTTTTTTACGCTTACACCTACAGAAGCACGTTGAAAATTTGAGTAATAATAGAATTGTTATTACGATGTAGCCCAAAGCACGTCTTAAAACAATATCAATCACTTTGTTCAGTGTAGAGACAATGTGCGATCAGCAACTAATCCCGCCCTTGTTAAGTGATCACGTCACTCACTGTATGAGTGATGCAGGCACTTACACAACATCGCGCATAGCAGTGTGAACTCGTTAAGTCACACGTTTAATCGGGCATCTGCAACAGGCCCGCGAACGCATGCTGTTGTAAATGGCTGGCAGCCTACTTCGGCAGAGCTGCTGCAGGCGCCCAGCTAGCGCTGTATGATTACTACCTACGAAAACAGTACACTCACCGTTAATAGGCCCACGTTGTCCGTGTCCGCCACTGCATGAATATTCCTTAATCCGAGCGTCACTTCGAACACGGTGTCATGCGTGACCACCATTGAATATGCGCCTGTTCGCTAGAATACACACAGCGACCAAGACCCCAGACCAACGCAACGCATTTGAAAGACGATGAGACGGAGGGAGCAACGTTGAGAGAGAGAAGGAGGAGGCACTGGCGGCGGCGTGGCGGCGCCAGTGCCTCCTCCTTCCTCCTCCGCAGTTGTCCACGCAGGTGTTCGGTGACGCAACCCTTCGCTTATCTACGCCGCCGTTGTGGGAGCAACGCTGGCCGGGGTGAGCGTGAGCGGTGGGGGGGTGGGGGAGGAGCGAAAACCCGCCAAGGCGGCGCCGAAAGGCAAACGCTATGGCGCATACGGCGGACGGTCGTTCGGCGCGGAATGACTCCTTGTAAACGGCAACTCTCCTCCCAGCCAGTCGCACAGCGACGCAGATTCTTTACCAGCCTCGGGTTCTTTGAGTATTTTGACGGAATGCGATTGCAGTGGGCGAAAAATAGTGAAGCAAATCTTGCGGAAAACGAAGCGCACAATGGAATGGCCAGAAACAATAATTATTTCGTCCTCGGTGGCATTAGCGGGAGAGCATCGCCACACCTTTTTCCAGAGGAATTTCTTTTCGCATTGTCTGTGTCTGGCTATTCCGCGTATGGTGCCGCAAACACTGAATGCGTAGTCGAAGCTGGAACAAATTAATCCACAGTCGCGGATGTTTATTACAAGGCTTGTCACGGACCACGAAACGTGCCGAGGTTGTTATAACAAACTTTTTGCTGACCACATGATCAGCACATAATTCCATATGGTTGCCCAATGAGCTAGCTAAGCACCTGTAGCAAAGGCAGGGCACGTTCTTGTTAAACGTTGTTAATATAAACGATGGTTGTGCATAAGTGCAGTGACGGCTTTCCGTGTGAATTGGTCATAACCCACGTTTTCGAGCGTAGAAGCGCCTCAGCGGACCTAATCAGCTACCACAGCAAGTTCGTAAGCAATAATTTGGTACGAAAGTGTGCAGCTGTTTTCCATGTACTGAAAGTCCGTGTACAGTGCGTTGACCACCGCCATTTCTTAAGCCACCTCCCATATAGACTCCCAGTCTGAACAGGTGTGGGACCTTAAACACTATGAAGCAGTGCCCCCCCCCCCCCCGCACACACACACGAAATTTGAGGGCGCACGGGCTGATACACACGCATACTTATTCACAGGCGCACACACATACACGTATACACACATACGGCAACACACACACGCGACCGTAAACGCACGCATGCATGGGCGTACACATGTGCACAGGCACGCTAACACAAGCACGGACTCGCACATACACGCGCACGCACACATGCACGGGTGTACACACAATCGCGCTTACACGCGAACACATGCGCAGGCTCACGCACACACACCCATACTCGGGCGAACATTATGTTCCTGTATATAATCCACAGCAAACATGTAGCTTATAACCAACGCTAAGGAAAGCTTTCGTAACATGGATTGCAGTTAATTGCCATTATAGATGAAACGCGCTTTGCTTCTGCTGACATTCTGCTGTATTCGGAGAGCACCTTCACACATTCTAAGTCAATTAGGCCGTCATTTAACGCAAGGTCGACATATTCGTGCAGTAGCTACGCTGCTCAGCCGCCAATCCGAAGGTCGCGGGTTCGATGCCGGCCGTGGCAGTCGAATTAAGGCGGAGGCGAAAATGTGGAAGCCTTTGCACTGTGCGATATGAGCGCTCATTAAAGAACACCAAATGGTGAAAATCTCCAGCTTTCCACTACGACGACCCTCATAATCATATCGAGGTTTTTGAGACGTAAAATCCCAAATATTATAGTTATGTGTTCTTCTTATGCTGCATATTCCATCCGATGAATCGGCACCTACACCCTTCTCAGGCACAAAAGCACCCTTAGAGCCTATTTTAGGGTGCTATCGAGGCAAGCACCCAAACAAAAGGGTGCTTTTTTTCAATCGACCATTTATGGGTGTTAAAGGGTGTTGCAAAGGGTGCTTTCTCGTAAAAGCACCCTTTTTACACCCTTTTGGGTGCAAAAATTTTTACTGTGTACGGTACTGGACTGTTGATCCGCAGGGCGCTGGATTGAATACCAGCTGTGGCGGCTGCATTTCGGATGGACGCGTAAATGTTGTAGGCCTGTGTGCTCAGAATTGGGTGCACGTTAAATAGCCCCAGGTGGTCGAAATTCCCGGAGCCCTCCACTACGGTGTCTCTCATAATCATATGGTGGTGCTGGGACGTAAAACCACACATATCAAACCAAACATTAACAATGCATCCACCTGTTCCACGGGCAATATACAGCTGCTGCTAAGAAAACGAGCTAAAAAAACCAAGGCTGCAAAAAAATGTTTGAATGGCAACCCTCTGTGTAACATAAATACATGCTCGATCCTACTGGGTATTGTATATATGCCGAAGACGAAGCTACCTGTCAAAACAACCAAAGCGCCGTTCGAATCAGTGAACGCGCTGCGTGTTAAAGTGTTTGTATTATCCCAAATGAAACATGCATCTTCTAGTGGGCATAAAATACATTAAAATAAAATAAAAGGAAAGGTGAAAACTGTATCAGCAAACCGTCGGTGACATTGTACTCATCCGAAGAGAGAATAGAGAGTTTTAGTACTGCGTACGCTGCGTACGTGCCGGCGTTGCGTACGTAAGACGCCACGTTCTGCGTAGTGCGCATGCGCAGACCGCAACGCGGACGTATCGCGTTACGTACGCAGCCGCTACGTACGCACGCATGAGATGCGTGCGTGCGTACGTATCAGGTGATCGCGCCGCTCTCGAACAAGTTCGCGACAGCGCGAGACTTCGTTTTGCAAAATGGCGGCATCGAAGGCAAGCACAGACCGGCTCTGTGGCTTAAAATATGGCCATAATCTGGCTATAACACTTGGATTGGCTCACATTGGCGGTCAACAACACGTGCTTCTATTTTGATCTACCAGATGGCGCAACACGCTTAACGCTCGTTACGTACGCGGGTACTACGGCCTACTAAAAGCCGATTAGTGGCAAACGACGCCACGTAACGCAAGGCGCTTGCGTGATGCGTACGTAGCACCATTCCGCAGTACTAAAACTCTCTATTGTTCGATAGCTGCACAGCGTAAGGCTGTGTGAAGGCTGCGCATGTCTGTATGTTGTTACCTAGGCCTGGATTTTCGCCCGGTGTACTTTAGTTGGAAGTGCCGCTTGTGCTTGTCGTTGAGTGTTTTTTTTTACTTTGTGTGTGGGTGTTATTTGCGGCCGAATCATGTCAGTAAGCAGCAGGCAGGAGCGCGGTACCGAGCGACCGGCTTTTGCTAGAAAGGCGCCGAAACGCGTGCGGTGCCGTGCCCCGGACAGAGGTTGGAAGGCCTTAAAACGCGCTCGATCCCGGCTCTGGATGATTTACATGCCATGTTTTGGCATAATTTACATGCCATGTTCATGAAGGGCTCAGAACCATTTGGCATCCTTGATGCAGACAAATTTTGATATGGCGTGAAGTGACTGGTGTGGCAAACACGAGTGAAAAGTGGTGATGTGAAAATACTGACATGTCTTGCGCTGCTGGGCTTGCATGTCATGCTCATGACTCATTCGCGGCCAGTTTACTGGCTTAACGTACACCATTTTTTTTTGTTCCCCAGTGTGACTGTATGACGAACATTAATGGCACGTATTAATGCGAAAATCATCGGATTCATCTCGCGTCAGCATCCCTTGGATTTCACGCTCATCGAGCATTTCTTGAACTCCATATACACTAAATTTGTATTGCGCGATGTATCTGAATGACGAATATTCGAAAGAGATGAAGCGATAAATATCGTCGCATCCATGTCATGCACAAAGGATTTACATGTCATACTTAAGACGTGCGCTCAGCCGTTTTTGCTAGCTTTACATACAACAAAATTACTGTTGTGGAACGTGACTCTGTAACAAATATAAATCACAAGTAGAAGCATAAAAACCATGACATTCAATGTAGACCAAAACTTGTATGCTGTGCTCACGGTGTGCCCGGCCAGTTGCTGGCTTGATATACACCAATTTGGTGTTGCTCATTGTCTCTGCATGACAAACATAACTGGCAGCTGGTAATGAGAACTAGGAGACGATGATGCCGAGGAAGGTATAGCGGATGTTGTAAGAAGTAGTTGTAATGTAAATGTGAAGAAAGAGCATTGGATGAAAAGTTAGCTTGACACCACTGAGCTACAGTGGCGGTTATCCCCACATTTCCTTTGTAGGGCGTATTATAAATGTTCCTTTAAGCGTGGAAGCGTAAGTCAGCGCCACCTGTTTTCTTGGCGGTGAGTGCTGAAAACTTCGTTTGCCTGTTTAGCGCCGAACAGGCAAAAATAGGGTTCCACACTCTTCGCTAGTAAGGCTTCATTTCGACATTGTTTGTTTAATATGTCCACGATCTCAAAGTTTTGCAGATGCATAGGGGTAGCACTGCTGTTTCGACATTTCCTGTCAAGTAACCAGCTGTGCGCTCATGTTTTGTGAACTAATCAGCTACTTCTATGCGGTGGTACGTGAAGTGTATACGGCAGGGGTGGCTTGAGTGCATGAAAAGTAAACGTGAAAAGTTTCTAACTACTAAAGTATAGACTAGCGCTGTCTTTAAGGCTACATTGTATTTTGTTGATGTTTTGGTGTAGGAATCAAAACCATGGTTAATTGATATGGAAGTAGGCAGATGTCTTCAGTTGGAAGTCACAGATCCGTACCAGTAATTACATCTACAGCTAGCCTAATGACAAAAAATAGTGAATGAAAACGTAAGGACAATACCTTTCTACCTATAGAGAGAGGCGAAAAGCGAAAAAAAACTGTACGAGTAAAATTGCGTGTTTTCATAACTCACCGCATAGCGTCAGACTGAATTGATAGACTCCAACGACTCTCAAAACAGCACACATACATCACAATAAGTTCACGGAACATGTATGCCTAGCTACTACTAAATGGCTATATTTAAAAAAAACAACTTCAACGCTTCGTAATTTTTTCTAGAAAAACAAGTTACACTTTTTTGTGTTTTATATTGAAAAAGCCACTGCATAAAACGAAGACTTTTTCTGGAACTATTCAATAAATATAATGTATTTTCATAAAAATGTGTAGCTGTAACACAGAGACCCGAGAGTGTGAAGTGAAGGGAAAAAGGCACCCAGGTTCCACATGCAGGCAATAATTTACTATATAGAATTACTATTAACACTCATTCTGGAAATGGGAAACTTGATCTTGAACTATATATAAATAGGACTAATCAATTGACGATAACAGGTGAAAATCTTTTGAACATTCAGAAAGAAAACAGTTTTCATACAACACAATTTTCAATGTTCTGGTCAAAATAGAAACGCGGTAATAAATCTACTGCATCCTCTACTAGCAGAGGGTTTTATTGTAGGCTTCATTTGCAGGAAACTATCGCAATGCTTCCTATTCCCCGACCCCATTCGATCAACCTCTGAGCTTGGTTCTGCTTATCCTGTAGTCACCTTGCTGTCGAAACAACGCAAAACATCTATACGGTCTTTATGATTGCGTACCGAATATCGCTTTATCGTGCTCAATGCAAATATTTTGTAAGAACGTGAAGAAACACTAGAAATCAGATGCAGCGCATGCCTAGCATAACATAAATTACCAAAGTACGCGGGATCTGCCAAATTTTTACGATAACATTTCAAAGTCAGTACGTATTTACTAAAAGAATACACTACGCATTAGAGTTGACATGAGTATGCACCGAGTAGTGCACATCGCTGCTATTTTAAACCCTATAACCGTTACGTCTATTTGCCATTCTGTTTGGCCTACCCAATTTATTGTTAACTGTACTAGCATCGTTCTTACTAACTTGCAGTCATCTGAATTTATTATTTCCTCTCTTCGCTACATTAATATAAACACATTTTTTCAGCTGTCATCACCAGCGTTCCACTTATGCTAGACTAATATGAAATCTCATTTTATTCACCATAGACCATTTCAGTTTGTCACACAGATCCCGTTAATTAGGGAGGCGATCGCCGGGCTAATTCCAAGGGCCGAAGTATCGGCCCCCCGAACCGCACCACGAAAGCGTGGACAATTTAGAAGTGGTCCTTTTTGGCGCGCCAGCGGACGCCGGCTGTGGCCCAAAGAACAAGTCAGAGCCGAGAGTTGATAAACAAACAGAATTATATTCTCAATAATGGCAGATCGAAAACAATACACAAGAATGCCCACTCCACAATAGTTGCATACAATATGTCACCAATCAAACAACGTACTACAAAGTACAATCAGCCACACTCAAAACAACGGACACAGACAACAATACACACTACAATGCAGTCGCATGCATTGAACTACCAAGACACTTGAAGACTAAAGAGATAGAAAACCTATTCAGTCCAAAGTCCTTGGAACAAAAGTCTGAATGATACTCTTCCGAGAATCACCCACTCAAAGTCCAGCGTTGTTGTCGTTCCGCTGCCCCCTGAAGTTTCTCTTCCAGGAAACCTTGCGTCTTCAATTGACCACTCTCCAAGCTTCAAACTTCTTCGCCGGAAACACGTCGGCTTCACACACGCAGCTGTTGCCACGCGTCTTCGCTCGATAGCGGTAAACTCACGCTCTTGCCTGTAGCTCGAGCCTTCACCCCTCAGGTGGAAATACCCTTCTTCTCCTGCTTTGTCGCTACGGACAAAACCTTCGCCGACTACACGGCGGAATTCCTACGCGCCCTGGCGCTAACTTCCGTCTTCTCCTGCTTTGTCCCTACGGACAAAACCTTCGCCGACTACACGGCGGAATCCCACGTGCTCTGGCGCTAACTTCCGTCTTGTCCTGCTTTGTCCCTACAGACAAAACCTTCGCCGACTACACGGCGGAATCCCACGCGCTCTGGCGCTAACTTCCATCTTCTCCTGATCTCTCGTCTCGGCTGCTTGGTTAAATACCATCCGCGCGACATTCCAGAAAGTTCTCGTCATTTTGTCGGCGCGATACGCAGCGAAGGCTAGGGAGAGGCGCGAGACTGTACGGGGGCCGTCCCCGACAGATGACTCAACCCGACATACACGCCCCTTTCCTTCTCGAAATTTCCAGTGCTTGCCCGGCTGCCGCTGTGGGGTGAGGAGGTTCATCAGCGAAGCCACGCTTCCGAGGGGAGAGCGTCGCGCACCCGGGGAGCCTTTAGATGTTTGTTTTCTTTTTTTTCCGTTGACCTCGTGGCGTCACTTCAGCGCGTTATCGCAAGAATTTGGCGGCGCGCCCATTTTGAGCGCTCGTTCTGTGACACAGTTGCAGACGTGTCTCGCAAGAGTCACGCAAAGACGCATATTTAACCTCTCACACAAGACCAAATGAAACCTTCACGAAGGCGCAGCTCAGGTCAGGCATTTACACCGTTTTCTAAATTGGGTCACTGGTTGCAGAGACCATCATGAAAAGCCGAAATTATACAAGTGTCCAGCGTGGCATCGTTAACTTTCTTCCAATGGCGCTCGTAAAGTTAAAGGAACAATGTCTCAATTTTTATCTCTTAAGTTTATGGCCTCGCAAAGCGGAGAGCACCTCGCCTATATTAGACGCCAGAAGTGTCTGATACAACCTAAGCGAAGGTATGCAATGAACCGTCTCACCATTGCATCTAGAGATAGACAGACCTAATTCCCTCTTTACAAGGGGAACTCCTTCCGTTGCTCCATACCTTCCAATAGGATATACAAGCAAGAAGACTGTTCACCGCAATTTTGATGGCTTCTCTCACCGTATACGTTGCCGAGATAAGCGACCTATTTTAAGACTCCAAATCATGGACGCGCGCCAGTAAAATCACTCGTCCGGAGAAGAAAATAAGTGGGAGAGAGTTGGCAAAGCTAATGAAGAAACAAATTGCTAGTTAAAAACAAAAAAACGATAAACCGTTTGAAAACAAACAAATGAGCAGCCTTAATCTTGAAGCGCACTGAATCGTTTTTTTTGTGATAATAAACGGAAAACTTTTTATTTGAAGGATCCATACAGCAGAGAGCTAACAAGTCCGTCCGTTGTAGTTATCTTGTTTCAAGAACGAAACTGTGCAAGCTGGCACTAAAACATCCGCTAAAATAACACCCTACTGTTCTGTTGTCTAGCAACATGTTCAGATGAGCACCTGTGGTGCTAATTATATCTGAGAAGCCACTTAACCATCACCATAGGGATTCTTTATAGTTTCTTACATCATGGCTCAGGAATGGTCCTGGAAAAATTAAACAGCGCTAACAAGTAAGAGCATAAGAGAGACGACAGCAATTTCAACTCATTCAGAGAGGTAAGCTTAGCGCTTGTTTTCCGGATCCACACGTCGCTGTCTATTGGATGCCGCAGCTTCAGTCGAGCACGTGTGAAATAATCACCACCACCGTTGTTATCCGCATGCTTAAACACGACGAGCTAAGAACGAACAAGCTACACTGTGGCGGGCTTTGCGAAGCTTGTTTCAAGCGTCCCACATCTTTAGGACGCAGAGGGTCCCCGCGTCATTCACTTGCGTGATGTGCACATAAACTATTGTGCGAATTCTCTAGCGCAAACACTCGTCAACTGTTACGCTAACATATTTGTCAGTCAATGACTCAAGTGATTTGCACATTAGTATTTGTACACCACAGCAAAGTACCACAGTACTACAACAGCATCTGCCCGTCACAACAGCACAGCATCAGAGCAGTATTTTCAAACCAAAGCAGAGATTTACACAGCGAAGATTTGCACCAGAAAGTGTTTCGTCCAGAAAAGATGGCGCCGATTTTTACGCTACTTAAACATTACTGATCCGCAATAGTCAAACAGGCGAAACATAATAATGTAGATGTGACCTACGAGACGCAGCTTAGCTGGTTTAGAGACCTATCGCTGTTTTGCATAGAGACAACTTATTGAAAATGTTCCATGCAACAAAAATTACATGCAATCATGTGCCATGCCAAACAATTAGGTATATGAATAAATAATGGAACAGATTGCTTTGCTGAGGGCATGCCATACTAATAACTAGAGTGACTGCTGTATGTGATGTCACCTCTCCTAGAATTAGTTCTTAAGGGGACTGTCTTAAGCCAGAGGCACAAGAAACATGTGCAGGGAAATAAATGCACACCTCATAAGTGTAACTTATGATCAATATTGTTTATGATTGACACAGTCTGTAGATGCGGCAATAATTAAATAAAAATGTCATTTCTGCAAAGAAGAGTGATTGAATTGACTAAATGTTATACATTTATTTTTATTGAAATGAGGCGTTGAAGTGCGGCACTTTTTTATATAACAGAAGAGTGGTCCCGACGAGTGAAGTGGTAATGGCGGTACCAGCCTCTGCACCGAGCCAGTCAAACGCCGTCTTCTTCGCGGACAAAGTGATGCCCTTTGCCTTTCTGAGTAGCACACATCTTCTTCACCACATTTTCCTCCCCTCCGGAAAAGAGCCATTCTGGTGACTCATAGGCAGTAGACAATAGATGGATCGTAACATGGCTTTAGGCGGTCTACGTGGACGGTTTCTCGTCCACGGCGTCATTGATCATGGGGCTGCTCAAGCGGCTCCACGATGTAATTGACGCGTGATGTTTGCTTAACCACACGGTAAGAGCCGGTATACTTGTACATCACGTTCGTTCAGAGACCAGGGCTGATTAAAGGGATGCGAAGCCAGACAAGGTCATCCGATGCATAAGAAGCCGCTGGCGTCGGGCTATCATGGTGGTGTTTCTGGCATTGCTGTTCAGCACTTGTGAGGGAAAGCGCAATCTTACGACACTCTTCAGGGTATTTAGCAGCTTGTGACTGTGTCGTCGACTCGGCAAGATCCGGGCGGTAAGGAAGGATGATGTCTAGCGTGCAAGAGGGCTTGCGTCCATAAAGGAGGAAGTATGGAGAAAAACCAGTGGTTGTATGGACAGTAGTAGTATGCGCGTACGTTACGAAATTGAGAATACTGTGCCAGTTGGAGTGATAGGTTGCAACGTACATTGACAGCATTTCTCCTAATGTACGGTTGAATCGTTCTGTGATGTCGTTAGTTTGAGAATGATACGCGGTGGTAGTGCGATGAATGACTTGACATTCCTTGAGAAGCAATTTGATGGCATACCATGAAAACACATGCATGCCCTCGACCACTCAGGAGTTCACGAGGTGCACCGTGACTTGGGGAAGAGGAGGTGTGCCAATTTATTAGAAGGCAAAAAGTTCATACTGAGCTAGTTTGCTCTAGCCTGCTACTTTACACAGATGATACGCGACGGGGCAAGGAAGGAGGGATTAAGGATGATGGTGGGAACAAGAAGAGGTGGTGCGTATGTACAGTAGCCGCTTAGCATATTACCCTACAGTCTAGTATCTAGTCCATTACTTGAAATAAAGTCTAAAACGGCCTTTGTAGCAGTTTAGACACTGTTGGGTCGTTCATTACTGACGGTATGAGGCTTTCACTCACTGGCGTAAAATTACCCGACGCAATATGAAACGACCGGCCCCACTTGCAGACGCAGAAGGAAGTGGTGAAGTTTCTGCGTAGCGCGTAAGGTCATCGATGGCGACGATTAACTAGTGATTTCCAGCCGGTGTAATCAGAGGAGGTCCATAAAGTTCTATGCGAACATGGTACTGACGTCGGACAAGACAAGGTAAGGGTTGTACTGGAGCTGCAGAATGTGGAGTGCAATTCTTCCGGCACTGGCAAGCGACACAGGAACGTAAGTATTGACGAACGAAGTGATACATTTCATTACAGTAGTAGCGGTGGGACAGGCGGGTGTAGGTTTCTAACGCTCCAGCATGAGCGCAATGTGGGCTCATAGGTCCAAGCGAAGATGTCTGGGAAAAACTAGGAGCCATTGACGTCCTTCGAAGAGATAATTCTGTCTGTATAGCAAACCATCTCTGATAACAAAGTGCTGTATTTGATGGCGCATACCTCGAGGGATGGGTTGCGAGGGATTTGGACTCAACAAGTTGATAAATGAAGCAATCCAAGAATCGTTTTGTTGCTCCTGTAGCATGTCGCTGACACAAAGTGCAGATACGTCGGGGGCAGGCGAAGACGGCGAGTTGTCACCACATCGTGGAGGCGATCGACACAAAGCATCTGTGTCGTAGTGTTTTCGTCTAGATCGGTAAACGACGTGAACGTCGTACTCTTGTTGTCGAAGCGCCCGACGGGCGAGCTGGCCGGTGGGTTCTTTTAACGAGGAAAGCCAACATTTTGAATTATGATCTGTAACCACGCTAAATGGGCACCCGTAAAGAAAGAGTCGAAACTTTCCAGTGGCCCGTATGATGAATAGGCACTTTCTTTTAGTGACTGAGTAGCTGGCTTCTGCTTTTGTGAGCGCACGGCTGACGTAAGAGTCGACGTACTTGTTAAATACAGGTTCACGCTTTTCGAGCGCAGCGCCGAGAACAACTCCGCTAGCATGCGTGTGTATTTTCGTTGGGGCAACCGGATCAAAATGTCGCAGTATAGGGGGTGACGTAAGAAAGTGGCGCAGTGTGGCGAATGCATCGTCACAAGCTGACGACCCACTAGAAAGGTCGCTGTTGCCGGCAAGGTCCGTCAAGGGCGATGGTATGGAGGCAACGTAGCGAATAAAATGACGAAAATATGAACAGGGGTCGAGAAAGCTGCGAAGTTTTTTTCGGACCTTCGGCTTGAAATTCCGGCAACGCCTTGTAGTGTCGTCGGATCCGGAAGAATGCCATCTCTAGATACAACATGGCCAAAAATTAGGAGATTTCGAGCGCCGAAGCTAGCCTTCTTTACGTTGAGTCATAGACCAACAGAAGTGAGGCGTGTGAGCTCTGTCTCGAGGCCCTGAAGATGCACTGAAAAGTCGCTTGAAAATATGACGACATCGTCTAAGTAACAGATACATGTTTGCCATTTATGGCAGACACGCTGAGGCTACGTAGGACGTTGTCAATCATGCGCTCGAAAGTGGCAGCCGCGTTGGAGAGCCCGAATGGCATGACGTTAAATTCGTATAATTCATCGGCAGTAAAGAAATTCGTCTTGCCGCGATCAGCTTCAGTCATGGGAAGCTGCAATGAATGCATGCAAAACTTTATTACAAATGTTTTTTTCCGGTGAAGGTGGAGCCCTCATTACAGGGCCCCTGTGGCCTTTACCATCTTGCAAGCTCTGTCGATCAGCTGCGAATAACGTTAGCGTAGATCTAGTGACAAGAAGAACTCCGTGCCTTGTCATTCAGTCAAGGGCATCGTCTATGCGAGGTAGCGGGTAAACATCTTTGCGTGTGATCTTATTCAACCGGTGGTAGTCAACGGAAAATCCTATTGAGCCATCTTTTTTTTATTTGAAAAGTCGGGCCCTTGGCATATTGTTTTTTTCAAAAATACACATACAAAGTTTTCTTCATGTATGAAGTCTAGAAGAGAACAGTGGTGTGGTCATTTTCCTTGACTAGACAAAATTGGGAATGCCCACACGCTGTTAGGGGGCTCAATAACGCTGCGCTTCAACATGTCGTCAACTTGTTCAGCGATTATACGACGCTCAGATACCGATACCCAATACTGACGCTGACGTAAAGAAGCATGAAGGCCAGTGTCAATTCGGTGAGATGCTGTGGAAGCATGGTCCAAATATAGTTGCTGATAGTTGAAGCTGGCGGCGAAGCGCTTGAGGAGGGCGATGGTGTCAGCGCACTGCTGAGCCGCAAGGTTGGTGTCGATGCAGCGCAAAATTGCGTCGGTGAATTATGGGGAAGAGGGTGACGCAGAGGAATGAACAGCGTCAATTGGTAGCGTAGTAGAGTGGTCAGGAACTACACGAGCGCTCGAAGGATCAATGTCACGGGCAAAGCCCAGGGACTCTCCGCACAGTAACTTGGAAGGTGAGGGAAAGGGGTTTGCAAGATAAATTGCACTTGAGTCATCGTGTATGTTCAGAACGGCGAAAGAGATGAGGAAGCGATTGCGGTGGACAATTCCGAGATTATGAATACCCTAGCTCCTCCACCAATTAAAAAGTAGGTGTTTTAAAAGCTCCACTTTTTTACATAAAGAGCAGTCACTAGAAGTGAAGTGGTAATGGTGGAACAACAGTGTCTAAAAAATATACTAATTCTAGACACTGTAGTGGAACCAGCATGTGCACAGAGCCAACGAAACGTCATCTTCACACACTGCGTGATACCCTCTGCCTTTCTGAGTAGCACTCATCTTCGTTACTACAGTATGCACACATATAATGTTCTTTCTTTCTCAGTGGCGAACTATTTTATGTGTAAATACATCGAATACTTCGAAGACTAGAAGCTGCGCTGATGCAGTTTTGTTTTTCTCATAACGTCATAATACAGGCACATTTCTGAAAACTGCCTTATTAGACAGATTAGTCAATTCTTATTATTTACTTTTAGGAATTCAAATAAAGTATGCCAAATCGTGACTTATTGAATGACTTCAATGTGTCACTTTTTGATTGACCACGTCTAATAAAACCTGCAGTGAATTGAGTCCTATCATAAGTTCATATCTTAAATTTGTTTCCAATTCAGTGGTGCTCTGTGCAGAAGCCGTCACGTCCTGCGTCACCCACTTATTCTTTTTGTGCGATAGCAATGATATACTCTTCGCTGGACTTTGCCTCGACGTCAGCGTGGCCGTTACTCACCTTTATGCGTATATATATATATATATATATATATATATATATATATATATATATATATATATCACCAGAAGAAGCGAACGAGCAAACAAAAAACGATGCTTTATTGCCAACGTTACGGACGGGGACCGGCCTTCGTCAGGGCATACGTGCATATTACAATAATATGCACGTATGCCCTGACGTAATATGCACGTATCTGGGTAATATGCACGTATGCCCCGACGAAGGCCGGTCCGCGGCCGTAACGTTGGCAATAAAGCATCGTTTTTCGTTTGCTCGTTCGCTTCTTCTGGTGACTTATAACTCGACCGGAATCCAGGAAGACTTTCAAGAAATATATATATATATATATATATATATATATTGTGAAGAAGAAGATGTGCCTGCAGCAAGCAGCATCGCCAACGCCCGGCTCTCGCGGCTCGTGCTTCGGTTCGTTGCTGTGCCGATCGCTGGACGGTTCTTCACGCTGTCTCGTCGCTGCCTTTAACGGCTAATAAACCTCTTCACATTTGGTGGAAGGTGCTGTTAATCCCCGTTGCTACACCCTGGAGCTGCGAAGCCGCACGCTACCACCTGTCATGACTACCAACGCCACTGCATCGACGCCTTCGCTCCAGTTCAACTGCCCTGGCCATCCTAGGCTACGGGAGCCGAAGGTCTTCAGCGGTGCGGATGGGACCGACGTCGAAGACTGGCTGGAGCACTACGAACTGGTGAGCGCCAACAATAAGTGGGATGAAGCCGACAAGCTAGGCCACGTGATATTTTATCTCACTGGCGTCGCCGAATTGTGGTTCAATAACCACAAACACAACATCCCCACATGGAGCGTCTTCAAGACGTCATGTGCTGAAGTGTTCGGTCGGCCGGCTGTCCGCAAGCAGAGGGCAGAACAGCGCTTGCGCGTCCGCTCTCAGCAGACTGGCGAGACATTTACCAGCTATATTGAGGACGTCGTCGACCTTTGTCGACGTGTGAATGACACCATGCCCGAATCTGACAAGGTAAAAAACATCCTGAAGGGTATCGACGACGGCGCATTTCAAATGCTCTTGGCGAGAAATCCGAGCACGGTTTCCGAAGTCGTCAGCCTGTGTCAGAGCTACGACGAGTTAAAGAAGCAACGCACTCTGACTCGGCAGCCTCAGCATGGTGGTGAGTCACTGTCCAGTTTCGACACCCTGCCGGACAATTCACCGCTGCTTCAGCAAGTTCGAGCCTTCGTCCGTGAGGAAGTCGCCCGCCAACTTTCCCTAGTGCCCTTCACTCACGAGACCACCACCCGTCTACCTGCCCCGCTTCGCACTGCTATTTCGGAAGAGGTTGCCCAAGCTGTTCCTGTTGCGCACCACGAGCCGCCTCTATCCAGCCTTGCCCACTGCCAGCGTGCCGCGCAGCCGGTAGGCCCTCCTGTCGCCTATCCGCCAGCCATGCAGCCTGTGGCCGCGCCCCTAACGTATGCAGCGCAGCCTGTGGCTCCTCCTGTCGCCTGCTCGCAAGTGATGCAGCCTGTAGCAGCGCCATTCACATATGCAGACGCTGTGCGTAGGCTTCCGCAACCACCCTACACCTCGCGCTCACAGCCCGCGCACCCGGCTGCTTATACCGCACCTTGGGCGGCACCACCAGTAGCCAATTCTTGGAGGACGCCCGATAACCGACCGATATGCTACGCCTGCTTTACTCCCGGACACGTTGCCCGCTACTGCCGCCGTCGACCTCAGACGTTCGGCGACTATGTCCGATCGTCGCAAACCGGCAGCCAACCCTTCGCGCAATACGGGCCGGTCTCGTCACCTCGCTATGCCCCTCCTAACGACCCCGACTTCGTGACGCCGCGCGCAGCCTCTCCTCGTCGGCGATCGCCCTCCCCAATGCGTCGCCGGCCCAGACCTGACCAGGAAAACTAAGCACCGCAGTTCAAGAGGCAAGAACTGCGCCATTTTCGAACTGTCTAAGCCCTCGCCCCTCTCCTGCTAACGTGGTCGCAGTAACTGTTGAAGGTTATTCTACTTTCGCCCTTGTAGACACCGGTGCCGCTGTTTCTGTTATTGCCGCTAATGTCTGCCGTGTATTACGTAAAGTCACGACGCCGCTTTCGGGACTGTCACTCCACACCGCAAGTGCACAGCAAGTAACGCCTCTCGCAGCCTGCACTGCAAGAGTGTCCATCGAAGGCATTGTTTACACTGTGGAGTTTATTGTCCTCGCTGTCTGTTCGCATGATGTCATCCTCGGATGGGACTTCCTATCCCGCCATAATGCCGTCATCGACTGCGCACGCGCTGAAGTTGAGTTTTCACCCTTTTGTGATGTCCCATTACTTGACGCTCTTCATCAGCCGCCGAAGTTGTTCGTGCATGAAGACACCGATATTCCGCCTGAAAACTTCGCACTTGTTCCAATTTCATGCAACGCCTACACTGACGCTACAGTCTTTTTTATGCCTTCCGATATCTTCACGAGTCGTCGAGCTCTGCCGCTGCCTTTCGCAACGATTGACCTTGCCGCCGGAAGAAGCAATATGTTCATACTAAACCCGCTTTCCACAACTGTCACTTTGCTTGCGGGGGAATGTCTCGGCCGCGTGCAGGATCTCGACCCTTCGTCTTTGGTTGATGTCCCGGATGACTACTGCGACCACCCAAAATCACTGTCGGCCCTCGAGGAGTCGTCCAAGAATACGTTTTCCAGCGCCATCGCCGACACCCTTACTCCCACCGAACATGCCGACCTGCTTGATCTTCTGCATGAGTTCCGGAATTCCTTCGATGTGTCCCAACCTCAACTAGGCCGCACATCGCAAGTCAAGCATCATGTCAACACCGGCCTACACCAACCACTGCGTCAAAGACCATACCGTGTCTCCACTGAAGAGCGCCGCATAATCAACGATCAAGTCGAAGATATGCTTCGTAGAGACGTTATTCGACCATCTCACAGTCCCTGGGCGTCTCCTGTCGTCTTGGTGCGTAAGAAAGACGGATCTATCCGATTTTGCGTAGACTATCGTCGTTTGAATAAGATAACCCGCAAGGACGTATATCCTTTGCCGCGCATTGATGACGCCATCGACACCCTTCACGGAGCGGAATTCTTCTCGTCGCTGGATTTGCGGTCTGGCTACTGGCAAGTTCCAATGGCTGAAGCCGATCGCCAAAAAACTGCATTTATTACACCTGACGGACTATACGAGTTTAACGTCATGCCCTTTGGGCTTTGTAACGCGCCTGCCACGTTTGAACGACTTATGGATAATACGCTACGTGGCCTCAAGTGGAATATGTGCCTATGCTACCTCGACGATGTCGTGGTTTTCTCGCACGACTTTCCTACGCACCTCCTTCGCCTCAGGCAGGTTTTGACTTGTCTGACCAAAGCTGGCCTGCAGCTTAACCTGAAAAAATGCCGCTTCGCTGCACGCGAGCTCGTCATCCTAGGCCACATCGTGTCGAAGCACGGCGTATTACCCGACCCAGCAAAACTTCGAGCAGTCGCGGAATTTCCCAAGCCGACGACCATGAAGGAACTTCGCAGTTTTGTAGGCCTATGCTCATATTTCCGGCGCTTTGTTCGCAATTTTGCATCCATCATGTCACCATTAACCCAGCTTCTTCGCGGTGACGTGAACCTCTCCTCCTGGTCCCCTTCATGTGACGTTGCCTTCACTACTCTGCGCCGTCTGCTCACCTCGCCACCTATTCTTCGCCACTTCGACCCGACGGCTCCTACCGAAGTGCACACCGACGCCAGCGGCGTCGGGCTAGGTGCTGTCCTCGCGCAACGAAAACCCGGCTATTCAGAATACGTTGTAGCCTACGCTAGCCGCACTCTGACGAAAGCCGAAACTAATTACAGCGTGACAGAAAAAGAGTGTTTGGCTCTGGTGTGGGCGCTTGGAAAGTTCCGGCCGTACTTATACGGCCGCCCGTTCGATCTAGTAACTGATCACCACGCGCTTTGCTGGCTCTCCACGCTGAAAGACCCTTCTGGCCGCCTTGCGCGATGGGCACTCCGAATCCAAGAGTACGACATTCGCGTCGTATACCGCTGTGGACGCAAACACTCTGACGCTGACGCCCTGTCCCGCTCACCTTTGCCACCAGATCCGACGTGCGGAAACACGTGCCTCCAGTACTTGTCATCGTTAAATCTTGACTCAATTGCCACCGAACAACGTCGTGACCCGTGGATCGCATCTCTTCTCGAATATCTATCCGGTACGCCCAACCTTCCGGTATCTCGATCCCTCCGACGTCAAGCTTTCCATTTTGCCATCCGCGATCAACTTCTCCATCGACGCAACTACTCTCCTGATGGCCGCCGGTGGCTACTGGTCATTCCACGCACTTTGCGATCGCAGGTATGCGCTTCTCTTCACGACGATCCACAATGTGGCCACGCCGGGGTGTTCAAAACATATGAACGCCTTCGCCATCGCTATTACTGGCGCGGCATGTACAATTTCGTACGCAAATTTGTGCAGTGCTGTCCTGACTGCCAGCGACGCAAATCAACACCGCTACGTGCTACTGGCGAATTGCAGCCACTTCCGTGCCCTGCCAAGCCTTTTGATCGCGTTGGCGTTGACCTCTACGGCCCCCTTCCATTGACATCAGATGGCAATCGGTGGATTATAGTGGCGGTCGACCATCTAACACGCTACGCCGAAACAGCCGCTTTACCGAGCGCTACCGCTCAGGATGTCGCCTCTTTCATTTTACGTCAATTTATCCTTCGACATGGCGCACCTCGAGAGCTCCTTAGTGACAGAGGCCGCGCTTTTCTCTCCGAGGTCGTCGAAGCTCTGCTTTCGGAATGCCACGTCATTCATCGGAAAACGACGGCATACCACCCGCAAACTAACGGGCTAACGGAACGGTTTAACCGCACGCTGGGTGATATGCTCTCAATGTACGTGGCATCTAATCATAGCAACTGGGACCGTGTTCTCCCATACGTGACATTTGCATACAATACTGCAATACAAACAACCACGGGATTTTCACCTTTCTTTCTTCTTTATGGACGTGACCCTTCCCATACCATTGATACTCTGCTTCCCTACCGTCCTGATGCTTCCGAATGTCCACCTATCTCCGATGCTGCTCGACAAGCCGAAGAGTGCCGCCAGCTCGCCCGTGCGTTCACCTCGGACGAGCAGCAACGCCAGAAAGAAAACCGTTGCACCTCTCTTCCGGATCCCAACTATGCCCCAGGGTCTCTCGTGTGGCTTGCCATCCCATACCAAACTCCGGGACTCTCATCAAAACTTGTCCCCCGGTACGAGGGGCCTTACACCGTTTTAGAGAAAACCTCTCCAGTTAATTACTTAATTGAGCCAGTTTCCCGATCGGATGACATGCGCCGGCGTGCACGTGACATCGTCCATGTTTCCCGCCTAAAACCGTATCATGAGCCTCTCCCTGAAACTTCTTAGCTCGCCAGGATGGCTCTTTTTTTTCAGCGGGGGCGATATTGTGAAGAAGAAGATGTGCCTGCAGCAAGCAGCATCGCCAACGCCCGGCTCTCGCGGCTCGTGCTTCGGTTCGTTGCTGTGCCGATCGCTGGACGGTTCTTCACGCTGTCTCGTCGCTGCCTTTAACGGCTAATAAACCTCTTCACAATATATATATATATATGTGTGTGTGTGTGTGCGTAAAACCGTAAAAAAGAAAAATAATTCATAAAAGGACTCCGGCGGCGGAATCAAAAGTGAGACATCTGAATCGTGAGGGTGAGGCGTTAACCACGGAGCCATGAAAGAGCACCTCCTTCCCCGTTCAAACGGCAAGCTATTTATAGTTGTCACTTACCGCCCATGACAGGCATCTCGGAGAGATCAAACTATCGTGTTTCAGCATTATACGCAAAGTGGCGCAATAACCACGCATTGCCACAACGTCGAAACGCGGCGGCGCACGTCCTTATATCCAACGCGTGCTTTGCCTTGCAGAGAGGGAGCAGGGTGGACTCTAACTCACGCGTTTATCTCGCGGTAAGGACAATCGTACATCTTTACGGGCCTTGGACTTTCACCGGAACGATTTATTTATTGTTTTATTTTCAAATACTGCCGCCTATACAGGGCTATTGCAGGAGTGGGTGACATGTACATGAAATAAGTACATCGATTACAAGGTTGAACAATCATAGCAAATAAAAAAGAAAAAAAAAGATTATTTATAGCAGTGTGTCTACAAAACCTGACAATGACAATACAAGAATACTACCGGTTAACTCCTTCCGCCTTTCAATGACTCTAGGAAAATAACTGCTCCTAAAATTATTCGCGTGCGTAAAGAAAGATTTTAGGATAGACCTGTGGTGACGTCTAGTTGAAAAAGTATTAGCCTATGAGATGTAATCATCTGATAGTCGATAAGATCAGTGAAGTGAATGCAATAGCTTCAATGAATTGATATCCCGTCTGGTGGATAGGAGAGGGACTTAAAGAAATTTATTGCTGATGAAGGTGAAAGGTTACGATCATAGCGATGGCAATTGAGGCGAACTGCCTCCCTTTGTACAAATTCAATTTTGTGGATATCTCTTGTTTTATACGTGTTCCAGACATGAAGAATATTCTAGTATAGGGTGTAACTTAGTGCACTTCGGAGTATAAAATGACGTATTGTACAAGTAACCTTCTTTTCATTGCTTTGGGTGTGACCTAATCAATATGCGGCAATCATTAAATTAGTGTCGTAAGATAACTCTAAGGTATTTCTACTCTTGTGGCCAGTCAATAACTATTATTCATGTTCATTCATGAACACAGTGTGTTCTCGTGAGTGTACAGATGCGGCAGTGAGGACTGGCTGTTAGTGAATGATAGCACTACTGTTTTCTGAATGTTTATGCGCGTCTGCCAATGTCTACACCATGAGCAAAAGCTGTCGAAGGAATCCCGAAGTATGGTATGATCGCTAGTAGATAAAATTACATGATGCTAGACACAATTGTCGGCATAAAGACGGACGCTTGACTTTTGTTGTCGTTCTTGGGCACACAGAGGTCACTGCAATCGTCGCACAGTCTCCGTTTGTAAAAACGTCGCGCTTTCATGACACAGCGAAGTAACAGCTGAGATGTTTATTTGTGTTCATCTGTACCTGTGAAAAAGTTTCATGCTTCATTTGTGCGTGAGAAACGCGGGGCACGTTTCTATTTGCTTGCCATTCACCGCATCACCTTCCAACTTGTTGTTATAGCGTTCAATGCTTTGTCTTTGTGGCAAAGCTGCGACTTTTTTTGTAGACATGACTGCCGAAATACCACCACCATGTACTTGTTTTAAATGATAGGTAGATTTTTGAAGCAATGAGCTTTTTAGAGGCGAAGCTTCTCAAAGCGGCACCCATTCGTCCTTCGTAGTAGTCGTAGTTGTAGTCGTAGTGTGTAACCAGTCTTACGTTTTGACCTGCAAGGTGCTGCCAGTGGGAGATTTCCCCTGTGCGTTGTTGAACAATAAAAATTCGCAGCGTGTGCGTTTACTAAAAGCCGAATTTTCTTGTCTGTCACCTCCCATTGGCAGCCATTGGCATAAACATTGAGCTCTATCTGACAAAAAAGGGTTCCTGCGTTTTACTCGCTGGGCGTAACCTCCTTGGTTTCAAAAAGGTTTGTCGAGCGTTGAGCCGCAGTGCCATGAATACAGAGAAGTAGTATATAATATGAACTCGAGGTAGTTAAAGATATGAAGTAGATACGAAGCACAAGCCGTAAGAACGTAAAATCTGAATTCTCATGTTTCTCATTCTCCATTAGCAGCCATTGACATGTACAATGAGCACTATCTGACAAGAAAGGGTTGCGACATTGTACTCGCTGGGCGTCACCTGCTTGGTTTTAGAAAGGTATTGTGAGCGTTGGGCCACAGTACCATGAATACAGTGAACTAGCATATACCATGAACTCGAGGTGGTTGAAGGTGAGAAGTAGACACGAAGGGCAAGCCGTAAGAAAGTGTGCGTGTGCCACCTCTTGTTTTGTCTTTCGAATGTCCGGTGGATGGCGGTGCTTTTATTTGGGGAATATATGATGAAAAGATACGAGGTGGTAGTACTTGGAATGTAGAATAGATGGACAAATGGACACACAGACAGATGCATGGACGGACGCATAGATGGCTGCACGGACGGATGTACACATGGACGGACGCAGGCGGGGATGCATGGACGAACGCAGAAATGGACGCACAGATGGACGTGCGGACGTACGAACAGATGCACGCACGGACGGGTGGATGGACGCATGGACGGTTACACAGACAGACGCATGGACGGACGGAAGCAAGAACGAATAGGCGGACGGATGCTTCGCTCCACTCTTCATCATTCACTCCGTGGATATGCTGTCAGTTTTTTATCGTATTTTTTGTTATCGGATCGAACATTTCAATACAAAGTGCAGCTCAACGACGCACATGTTCTAAATCGTTTTCGTACCCGTTATCAAATGACTCTGACTTGGCATTGCTAAAAACGCGATTAAAATTGATATATCTTCACCATATTAAAATAGTCAAGTTATCCCACCAAAAAAAAATGACTCCTGATATCTAGCTGTCAACGCTATCGATCTTCTCTGGAAAGCGTTTCGCAAGTGTACAGTGAGCCCAGCATATGAATTGTTTCGGTATAGCGCCACCAATTTTCTTGATGGACATGGTGTATTCTTGCAAACTGTGGTGTACTGCAGCGATCGATGCTGCGTAATGCAGTCCCTATATCACGCTGTGGCTATGGCTGTACTCTTCTGCTAGATCAAAAGAGGAAGGAAGCAGAAGAAAACATGGGCTCAGAGGTGGGAAGATGATTGATTGATTGATATGTGGGGTTTAACGTCCCAAAACCACTATATAATTATGAGAGACGCCGTAGTGGAGGGCTCCGGAAATTTAGACCACCTGGGGTTTTTTAACGTGTACCCAAATCTGAGCACACGAGCCTACAACATTTCCGCCTCCATCGGACATGCAGCCGCCGCAGCCAGGATTCGGACCACCCGCGCCCTGCGGGTCAGCAGCCGAGTACCTTAGCCACTAGACCACAGCGGCGGGACGTGGGAAGATGAAGGAGAGCATGCAAAATCTATTGAGTCGTACGGATTATTCAGATTGCAACTACGTTATCGAGCTGTAGATATATGGTCCAATTTTTCCATTGCATTCTAAGTGAAACTGTCGTAGTGTTTTCACAGCATATTAAAATACACGCTGACTAGAACATACAAACAAGTCGTAATATGTTGAGATGTATGGCTTTATATATACAGCTGACAGCTGCGAGTATATTGGCAGCAGGTCTCAGCATTTGTGGCTTCTGGTTTTGAGAACAAATTGGCAGATTTTGCGTACTGTTAGTATCAATGACATGTGAAACGAATGAGGAAGGTGTATATACCACTTTGGGATCAGCACAACATTACGAGGGGGATGTAAATATTGCTGTACATGATTTCTATATCTTGGTTATATTGTTTGAACGTGTCATTTACATTCGTGATTTTTTCGCGTGACGTGATACCAAATCTGGCATGCGGAGCTAGCAAAACGGCACTGAGCACGCTATGAGCGCAGCGTGTAGTCATGTTTTACATGTCATGGGTATCATGATCATCATGTTTCGGCGTATGATTTACTTTCGCGATCCATTCACGTCACGTGATACCGAATGTTTTATATGTTAAGCTGGTGAAATGGCTGCCAGTGTGCTACGAGCGTAGCAAGTAGTCATGTTTTACATGATATTCACGATGATTGTCATTTTTGGACGTCGTCAATTCACGTCCCGTAATACACAATTCGGTGTATTTGAAGCTAGTGGAACGACACTGAGCGCATCATGAGTGTGGTAAGTTGTCATATTCTTACATAACACGAATGTCAATATTAGGATGTTTCCACCAGTCATGTACTTTCATCATCCGTTGAAGTCATGTAACACCACATTTGGTATATGTGAAGCAAGCGAAACGACCATAAGTGCACTATAAGCGTAGCATGTAGTCGTGCTTCATGTGACACGCATGTCATGATTATCATGTTTGGACGTATTATTAACCTTCGTCATCCAGTCACGTTCCGTACTTTCAAATTTGGTAAATGAAAAGCTAATAAAACGACTGCAATCACACCATAAGCGTGGCGTATAGTCATGATTTACATGGTTTGCATATTATGATTTCTACGTTACGCTCTGTCACTTATGTTCTCCACGGAGTCATGTCATGCCATACCAATTTTGCAATATGTCATGTTAAAAAACCCCACCAAGAGCAGCAATACGGTGAAAAGTAAATCTGATATACATTTCTTGAATCGCATGTTATGACTACTCACTTATGCTCGTCCTACCATTATGGTATTCCATACCAATTTTCGTATTGATAATATTTTCGAAATGGTCAGGAGAGCTGAAAGTCGTTGGCGGCTAGATGGATAGATAGATAGATAGATAGATAGATAGATAGATAGATAGATAGATAGAAAAAAAGCTGTTTGGGCTCGAGCAGAAAAAAAGCTGTTCTTAATTTCAATTCCCATTCTACACCACACAAAGCGCCACCTTAAGTGATATATATAGAGGTGGCTTTTCGTCCCAATGTTAGGTACAGAGCTGGGTGTCCGAGCTCTGTTAAAACCATGCTGGCAACATAAAATAGCTCATTTGGTCAATCGGGTGGGGCAACTTTTTATCAGGCAAATTTTCTCGTCACCTCAGCGCATAAGCTTGACATGCGCGCAATTTTTATTCTGTGTCACATAAACTGCGAGTGCCTGAGGCCACAAAAGTTCTTGCGTTCAAAAATTGCTTCGCAAACATAAATTGCCGGTCGTATTGCGTTTTGCGAGCTCCGTACACCATAATTTATGACCTTCAACTGAAATACAGTACATAGCAGCGAGTTCACATATGTGAATAGCTGCAAGAAACAGTAGGGCATAGCAGGCATTCCGTACCTGCATACAAGTGGCACATTGAATGATTGATGCCCAGCCTATGTACCCTAACACCGGAGACGACCATTCATGTGACAGCCGTTTTATTGGCCCTTTCATGCGTCAGCGAGCTTGTCTTTCTTCTAGTATGTAGCTGCTAGCTTATCTTTTTTCAGCAATAAGACCATCAGGTTCTACAAATTCAATGGCTCCCTCGACAGTTGAAGAATGACACCTCTTAAGAGAGCAGCACCTATGGAGGCCCACTTTAGCGGCACAAAGTTTTTTTCTCGGGTATTTTTTTGTTTCTATGAGCTGCAGCTATACATTCGCTTCCCACGTGTTAAGCAAAAAACAGCATCTTTTCTTAAATCCGGTGCTTTTTTGCTTGAAAGATGAGGTTAGAAATATACTGTGTTTCGCACAGCATATTTTGCACTCATTTGTTGCTTTCCTTTGGTTTCTTAGCTTTTGCCCGTGAAGCTATACAAGGTTACGAGCTGCTCACTGGTTAAAATTGCCATACAGGTGCATTAGAGTGACTTCAAAGTAGACCATTTATGGTGTTCTCAGATACTTATCCCGAAAACGCTATTTTTGTATTGATGCTTTCAACCTAATCAACCTTAAAAGGCTCACAAATCATCGCCCGCTCAAAAGCGAGACAGCAGTTCCTTTCTCGCCTCTACTAACCTTGTTACTCGCAATACCTCTTTCTCGAGCCTATTTATACCTGAAATAGCTGGATTGCCAACTCGATGCGTTAAGCTAACTGGCATTCTGCGCTATTCGACACACACACAGCTATCTCCGCCTGAGGAGCCGCAAACACAAAAAAACGAACTGAAATTAGTTTATCGCCAACAATATTCAAGCGAGACAAGGCCAATTGAGTTTGCAACTGCATGGCAAAGCTGCGTAAATGACGATTCGCAGTAGATATTTTTCGCATATCGACCAATGAAGAACCTATTTTATTCTGACTTCGCGTGAAGAAACAGTCGCGACCACTAACCGAGCGCAACGTCGGCAGAGAATGACGCGCTCACTTATCGTATCTTCAGAGGTGGTTTAGGGGGCCTTTAAAGGAACCCTTACAAGCCCGCGTTAAGAGATGAGGGAGTGAGTCCCTCCTCTCTTTCGCGCAAGCTATGTACCCTAATCATCATCAATATCATCATCATCATCATCATCATCATCATCAGCCTGACTACGTCCACTGCAGGACAAAGGCCTCTCCCATGTTGCGCCAGTTAACCCGGTACTGTGCTTGCTGCCGCCAATTTATACACGCAAACTTCTTAATCTCATCTTCCCACCTAACCTTCTGTCTCCACCTAACCCGCTTGCCTTCTCTGGGAATCCAGTCAGTTACCCTTAATGGCCGGCGGTTATCCTGTCTACGCGCTACATGCCCGGCCCATGTCCATTTGTTCTGCTTGATTTCAGCTATGATATCCTTAACCTCCGTTTGTTCCCTAAACCACTCTGCTCTCTTCTTGCCTCTTAAGGTTACACCTACCATTTTTCTTTCCATTGCTCGCTACTCTACTCACCCTACTCCCTACTCGCCCTACTCACCACTTATTAAAGACGATAGTCTTTCTTGGGGACCTTCAACGCAAAAATTTTGATCTGTCTGTCTGTCTGTCTGTCTGTCTGTCTGTCTGTCTGTCTGTCTGTCTGTCTGTCTGCACATTCGTCTGTTTGTCACTCTTAACGGCATGGGGTACTTGGAACGGCCGACCCCATTCGCAGCACCCACAAATGTTGCTCAAGGTTGAGCGTTAATGCTGGTGCAATTATCTATTATAAAACAATTATTGCGCATGTCTGGGGCACCATAACAACACATATTGTGAGCGCGACAAGCGAATGACTCTTTATTCTCTTTGTAATCATCATCACCTGTACATCTTCTTCATCTAAGAATATCATCACCGGCGTGATTGAGCTCGAGCCTGGCCGAATAAACCGGTTCCTCACAAGTGGTGGACTGTGCTTTTCGTTCCCTCAAGTCCTCTCGCCCGTTCTCTCTGGAACTCCGCTCGGGTCGTCGCGTCCAACCCCCTGCCATGGCGGCCCAAGAAAACCCTGGCCCATCCAACGTCGCCGTCCTACTGCAGCTACCGCCCCCCGCTCCGCCCAACAACACTCGCCTGCGTGATCCACCTGTGTTTTCCGGTCTCCGAGGCGATGATGTTGAAGACTGGATCAAGAACTACGACCTCGTCAGCGATTTGAACAGGTGGGACAATCCACACAAGTTGCGCAGCGTCCCATTTTACTTGTCCGATGTTGCGAAAACTTGGTTCTGGAACCACCACCCGGATCTTCCCGACTGGGACACTTTCGAGCAGCAAATTCGTCAGGTATTTGGTGCCCCTGCAGTTCGCACTGAGGCAGCAAAGAAGAAACTCGCTCAACGCACGCAGCTGCCGGGTGAATCTTACACCTCTTATATTGAGGATGTCCTTGCACTGTGCAAGCGCGTTAACACCGGCATGTCTCAAAACGACCAAATACGCCACATTATTAAAGGCATTAACACCGTCGCCTTTAACGCCCTCGCCACGCAAAATCCTGCCACCACCCAGGACGTGATAACCATCTGTCAGCGACTTGACGAGCTTCAGTCTCTTCGCCTTTGCTACGATGCCACCGACGTTCCTTTGCCTGCACCCCTCGACTTGCGTGCGCTTATTCGCGACATCGGTCGTGAAGAGCTGCACGGGCGCTGCTCTTCCTGTGCTGTCGAAGTTACTTCACCTCCTGAAAAAGATAGCTTGCGAGACCTGAATAAACAAGAGATCGCCTCCGCATCGCGTGCGACGTGTTCCAACAGTCCCTGCGTGCGCCAGACGCGCACGTACGCCGAAGTTGCCGCGCTCTCTGCCGCACACACCGTTTCTGTGCCTACAACAGCAGACCATACGCCTGCGGCTTCGTTATCACCGCCAGTGCGTGCACCACCTTACTACGCACCTCAGCGCCCACCTCGGCCAAGCTGTTACTACTGCGGCTATCGAGGACATATCGCTCGGTTTTGTCGAAGGCGCCAACAAGACGAGCAACGTGGCTACGCTCCCGAAGAACATCGAAGCTTCCGTCCGACCATGAACTTCCGTCCGACCATGAAGCTTGTCGGTGATGCTTTATGTCGCTACGTTTACCACATCGATGGCAACAAGTGGGTACCCGTCATCCCACGTTCTCTGCAACGTGAAGTTCTGGAAGCCTTTCATGACGATCCAACCGCTGCTCATCTAGGCTACCACAAGACTTACGACAAAATACGAAGTCGTTGTGTTTGGCCTGGCCTCTCTTCAGCCGTCGCTAAGTACGTCGCCTCCTGTGTCCATTGCCAACGGCGAAAACGACCGACAACTGCTCCGGCTGGCTTAATGCAACCTCTTCCTTGTCCCGCCTCACCTTTTGAAGTCGTTGGAATCGACTTGTATGGCCCTCTTCCTATATCATCCAATGGGAATCGCTGGATTGTCACGGCAGTCGACCACCTTACCCGCTACGCAGAAACAGCTTCCATATCATCTGGGACTGCCACTGAGATCGCCGATTTCTTTCTTCGCCACATCTTTTTGCGTCATAGGAGCTCCACGCATTCTCCTCAGTGATCGTGGCAAAGTCTTCCTATCTTCCATTGTCGAGCAAGTTTTGCGTGCCTCGAACACCGTTCACAAGACCACTTCTAGCTACCACCCGCAGACCAACGGATTGACTGAACGGTTTCATCGGACCCTATCGGACATGATCGCCATGTACATTCACTCCAACCACACGAACTGGGATGCGATTCTACCCTTCGTGACATTCGCCTATAATACGGCTGCTCAGCGCACTACCGGCTTTTCTCCATTTTTTCTCGTCCATGGTCGCTCGCCGAGTTTCGCTCTGGATGTCTCTTTCCTTTCGGCCCCTGCACCCTCGATGGCTCCTTTCTCTGAAGAATTTCTATCTCGTCTCGCACACTGCCGTCACCAGGCCCGTGTTAACACCGGCCTCTCTCAAGACACTCGAAAATCTCGCTACGACTCGTCTCGCCGTGTTGTGAGTTTTTCCCCTGGTGACGAAGTTCTTCTATGGACTCCACTACGCGTCCCCGGCCTATGCGACAAATTCATCAGTCGCTTCATTGGGCCATACACGGTGGTCGAACAGACATCTCCTGTCAATTACCGCGTTTCTCCTCTTAGCGCTAGTCCTGATCATCGTTGCCGAGGAACAGAGATAGTGCACGTATCTCGTTTAAAGCCTTATGCGCGACGCATTTCATAATACTGTCAAGCGACCAGGCGGCCGCTTTCACCGCGCGGGGGAATTAGTGTGAGCGCGAGAAGCGAATGACTCTTTATTCTCTTTGTAATCATCATCACCTGTACATCTTCTTCATCTAAGAATATCATCACCGGCGTGATTGAGCTCGAGCCTGGCCGAATAAACAGGTTCCTCACAATATATACTCTGCGTGTGTGTCTTTTACTAGAAAAGGCTTATATAGGAGATTTAAAGGACCGGAGCGCTTATCACGCTGCGCTGACCATGCAACGCTTGCACAGAACGGGGAGTGTTTCGAACGCTTTGCTAAGACGGGGTGGTGGTGGCACCTACCCGTCACCTTGCGTTCTACACCTTATCACCTCTGAGATGGGCGCGCACACCCATCTCAGAGCCAAACGTTTTGTTTTCTAAGAAAACTGCCAGATAGGGCTAACGTCTGACGTGTGACGCAACTTGATGCGCTCGTTCGGATCTGCTGCACGCTCAAGGCACTCTAACGCAGCACCTCCAGAATACCATTCACCGATTTTCTTGTGCAGAACATCAAATAAATGTCTTGTTCGCTCTCTCCACACGCAAGACTATCGTATTTCGACGACATCTGCAGAAACATGCAGAGACGGGGCCAATTTTTTCTTTAATGCACGTGAACGATCTCCGCACTAAGCGCTTAACCCTACCAGGATTTCGCGTTTCTCATATACACGCTGCTGTAATCGTGACTTGCGCAGCCATAAACGCACAAATAAAGGAAATCTTAGGGAGGGAAATAAAGGGAAGTAGTCATATAGGACAAAGGAGAACTGATGGGCGGCTGCATGGGAAAGCAGTGCAGGAGATTAATCACATCTCGAATCTCTCGTATATGCCAATCAAAAGCATTAAACTATAGACGTCACGAGAATTGCTTTCTGTGTCACGAAGGGGGCAGTAAGGACGACGAATGTCTGGGCAAAAAAACGGTCGTTTTTTATGTTCGCAGAGGTGATTTATGGGCCCTTCAACAACGGGTCCAACTACATAAACCGAGTTCACGGATACTGCAGTGGTTACGTTTATCTAAGAAACTCGACACGACCAGACAAATGCTTGCACGAAAAACAACATTTTAGTGATCAACCAAGCTGTACCACGATATGCATGCAAAATAGGTGCACCATAAACCAGAAAGGTGGAAGAAAAGAGTTTACGATTAGGACGAATTGGCATCTTGCAATTTGTGCGCTTTGATTTATGTAGTCATTATAGCCATCACGCTGCGACAATCCAGCCTCTCAAATGAATATTGCACAAACCTGAGATATTCACTTATACTGTAATGGCTGTCTAAACTGCAGAGTTGAAAAAATGCGCTGCACCTTAGAGAAGGAAAACTAAGAAATAAAAAAAACAATCCTTCTGCGGTCTTGCTATTCCGAACTTGGTACATATGTGACCCTGTTGGAAGAGGCAGGCGAAGTGTCTTTGAAGGTCACTTGGTGACATGTTGCCTACGTCGGAGGCTCATAATGCCCACTCCCCTCCTGAAAAAAAAAGACGGCTCAAGGTGCTTTTTCAAAAGGAGCCTCGCGCGAGATTAAACAAAATTTTCATGCAAAAAGAGTGCGATATATTCTTTCTTTTCTTACAGGGAAAGATTAGCTACAGAGTCGCGGCTTACAAAGTTGTATAAGTGTTGTGTTTGAAGAATATCGTGAAGATTACTTTTTTTATTACCAAAACATATCCCTTTCAGTTAGTTCGCACAGCAGAAGACGTTCCACAATTAGCAATGCTACACGTAACTCCAAGATATTCTTTATCGCTTCTCGAAGGAGTGCTTCCACGTAAAGCGGAAGCGGCGAAATTTCCGCGTAATGCGAGCCATACATCGCAACTCGCGACGCTCCTAAGGAACCGAGGAGTTAACTTCACCGAGCCAAACCCTCGCATGGTTGAGTCAGCGGGCAGCGCACTGAACTCGTGTTTGGATTGTTTAATGGTTTTTTCGCACCCATTTCGGCGCCGCGGCATTGGTTCTACTGCGTTGTGACGGGAGAACCATTCCTTCGAAGATCATACGGTCAAGCCATCTGTGTACGTCGAGAAAGGCACGTGTGTTTACAAAGAGCCTCCCCGGAGGCACGCGTCGGTTGCGACTTCAGACGGATAACAGAGACGTGGGCTACAGCTGGTGCGGCAAGGAAGCTCGCTATGTATTCTGAGCAACCCTCGGAAGCGATTTCTAGTTTTGCGAGGTATGTGGCCTCGCTGACCCAGTTTCATGTAAAGTGGTGAACGAGAGCGGGATGCTCGTTTCAGCCGTGGGTGGACAGTCATTGAAGTGGCAGATTGCATCTGTGAATGAGGGAAAGTCCGAATGCCGACAAAGCCAGGAAACCCCTCAGCGGCGTGCATCTATGGCTTCAAAAAGAACAACAGTGACGACAGATCTCGCTTTGACTTTGCATGGGGCAAAGGGCAAGCTAACTTGCTTGGAGTTGGCGACATCCTAGCCAGCTGCAGTACCCACGATTAGTATGACCTCGTTAGGCCGACAACATGGAATCAGAAGGAAGTTGTAAATAAAAGGGCTCTGGGATACTGCAGTCGTTCTCGCACAGCGTTACTCAAAAGATTTACTGTAGAGGACGGGCTCTTAAGGGGCAGCTACGATGAACCGGATTAGCCCCCCCCCCTCTTTTTTCGGTATTACCATATGATGCACTCATTGGTCAAAATAGGGTGAGATATTCAAAAAGTTGTTCCATTCCTTTACACGACTGCTTATAAACGAGGTGTATGTGTTAATGAAAGGAGCGCGAGCCGGTAATTGGCCGCTGTTGGGCGATAATCTTTGTTTACCTGTTCTGATCTTGCCTTTCACGTTTGCATTTAATAAACACTTTTGTTCTAAAAGTTCGCCTCCCTTGTTGCTTCCTACCAGCCTGGCATTGATCAGTGTTAAACTCGAGGTTTCCTGTTTTTTGAAACTTGTTTCCGCCGCCCTGCTCACAAACACACCAGGCAGTAAGTTTCGAATGCAAGCCCGAAATGCGCTATTTTTTGGCACCGTACGTCGTCCAACAAACACGTCTTAAAGATGCCCTGTAAACACTTTTCTCGACCTCATTGTTATGGGTGTATTGTACCTGGTTGTGCACACTGAAAGCATCAAAGAGAAGTGCCCCAAGAACGGTAGTGAAAGGAACACGCCGGGCAAAGTTACTCAGCGTAGAGGTATCAAAACGAAATGAATTAGATGCTTACAGTAAACTCAATTTGCGTGGGCTCACCTGACCGTGCTTTCCTCGCGTTGTGACGTTGCAAAGCTGCCCCATGAAATGAACTAAAAGCCCTACCATGCAGGAAGCTTCCATGACTTCTTGCTAGTTATCACCAATGTACTAAGGATGCCGTTGCGATGTTAACACATAATGTGGTACTTGAAGAGGCAATGACACATGCGAAACAAGGCAGCTCCTGAACGCTTCTATGCTGTTTTGTAGTTTTACTGATCTTCTTTAAAGTACGAAGCATTTCTTCGCGAACTTCGGTTACATTGAGAGTATCTATCTATCTATCTATCTATCCATCTATCTATCTATCTATCTATCTAGCCACCTATGTCTTTTAGCTCTCCTGATCGTTGCGAAAATGGTACCAATACCAAACTTAATATGCCAAAGCATGACTCTATGACCAGCATATTTGACTAGTAATAACATGAAAATCATGATATGTATGTCATGAATGTCATCATTCACTTTTCATGGTCCTGGTGCCTTGTGAGGTCTACGTTCACAAAACATAATTCAAAACTGGTATGGTATGGCATACCATAGCAGTATGACACGCGTGTCGCATGTCGCGTCTTACATGACATGCGACATGCGTGTCCTGTAACAACATGACTACATGCCACGCTCGTGATGCGCTCGAGGCCGTTTCGCTAGCGTCCCATATACCAAATTTCGTATTGTGGTACATGACTGGACGACGAAAGTATGCGAGTGGTGAAAACAATATAATCATAAGATGCGTATCATGTAACGACATGACTGCATGCCCCGCCCACGATGCGCAGGCGGCCATTTCGCTAGCGTCACATATACCAAATTTGGTATTGCGGTATGTAAATAGATGACGAAGATATGTGACTGGTGCGAACATGATAATCGTAAGATGCGTGTCATGTAACAACATGACTACATGCTACGCTCATTATGCAGTCGTGGCCGTTTTGCTAGCTTCACATGTACCATACTTGGTATTACGGACGGCTTAGGACGGCTTAAGGTAAATGATACATCCAAACATGATAGGTATGACACGCGTCTCATGTGACAACATGACTACATGCCAAACTCATGGTGCGCTCGTGGCCGTTTCACTATATTCATAGGTTCTCATATGGCAAATTCGGTATTACGTGACGCCAATGAATGATGAAGGTAAGTGACTGGTGCAAACATGATAATCATGAGATGCGTGTCATGTGAGATCATGACTACATGCCTCAGTCAAGGCGGCAATCGTTTACGACGTGAACCGGAGCGCTTGCACGTCTGCGTTCGTTTTGTCCCGTCACACCGGAGTTGTCGCGCTAGACGCCGGTCCTGCCATATACTCACAAGCGCGTGCCACGCTGCGTTGCTTTGACACATGCACGTTTTAGCACGTACGACGTCCCTCCGTCACAAAAAGAGGCAGGTGCAGTGCTGTCTGGGTAACGAATCAGGTGCGAACGTCAGGATGTCGCATATCGCACCAGTTGCCGTCGTGCAGCGCTATAATGAGGCCGCGCCGACGGACGCTACTCGCACGTCAACGTTACGTTGGAGTACATTGGGACATTCATAATGCGCTCACGGCGGTTTCGCTAGTTCCACATTTTAAAAAAATTGGTGTTAGGTGACGTTAGAGGATGACCAAATAGCTCCACATATACTAAATTTGTATCACGTGACGTGAATAGATGACGAAGTAAACGACGAATCCAAACATGAAAATCATGAGACGGGAGTCATGTACGGCATAATCTACCACCGCCTCGTAAGGTTCTGCTGATTTTCAAGTAACATATCAACCTTCTCCATTAGTGCTTCGCATATCATTGATTCCCACAAAACGTGGGATCTGCCTTTTTTTGCAATGACGTCTCTACATGCACGCTCTTTCACACCTACAGTAGCTTCTAGGGAGCGAAACTCAATCCTGATAAGAGTAAAGCAATGCACTTTGGTGCTTTGGTGCCATCGCTGAACAGTTTTCCGATGGAGTCCACTGAGTAGACGGAGTAAAGGTTCTGGGGGTGACCTTCACTGCGTCCGGTGAAGTAGCGCGTACCCCTGGAATGAAATGAAGCGCAAAGTGGTTAAACGTATTGAGGTTGCAAGGACTTTTCATTCACCTTTTTCTGAACGTGCGTATCTCATCGAGACAAGCATAGCAGCTTCTCTTTTTTATGTAGCGAAAATTCCATGGCCACCTCGACGAGTTTTTCTAAGAGTGGCAACCACATGTGGCACCTTCTTTCTGGATGAATATGCGGAAAGCGTCGCCACAGAACTGGTCCGCCTACCAACAAAAATAGGAGGTTTTAGCATTCTCGACTTCGAAGTTATGTGTCGTGTGCCGGTTTTGAGAAACTACATGTGAACTCATCTCAACTACAACATACCGAGGCCCAGAACTGACAAATTACCTTTTGGGAACTCACCATCGTCCCTTTGGATTAGCAGACGAGACGGGACCGGTGGCTGAGCTGCCGCCAACCGTACGAGGTGAAATCTCTGCATTTTTTTTCCAAAATACCTTACTAAACCGTGAACTCATGAGTATGTTACCCATTGAAATATGTGAATATATTGCTGTGAAAAATTTCAACGATAATCAGCGCAAGAAATGGCGCAAAACTAGAAACTGGTTCATGAAAACCACAACCCTACCCACTGAAGTCTGCGACTTCACTTGGTTAAGAGAATGGCAGCCGTTGTCAATGGCCAACCGCCTTGCGGCGTGGGGTGTGGCGCCCTCCCCCTAAAGTCCGCAATGCGGCCGGACGGAAACTCTAAATCATGTACTTCACGAATGCCCTGTAGCACGTACTTGCTGGCGTTTGGTGACTAGCATGTTCCAAGTCAATATGCAATGGCAGTCACGGCACAGAGACATTTTTGTTGAATAGATAATGTGTACTGGTGCTTTAGTATTGTGGAAGCGGAAGAGACTGGCATGCCTGTGGTGGCGCCTTCAGAGAGCCATGTTTTCTTTGCTACATCGCTTAAAAACCGGGAAGTTAACACACCTTAACAAACAGTTATTGATTGGGGGAAGGAGTCTTTCTTCCTGCGTTGGTCAACACGATTTATTTTTCTCAGAAAGAACAAAGTTTCCAAGCCTTGCCTTCATTACTGAGAAGGTAGGCTAGTGTTTGTGAATTCACCGAACCTGCATTTAGTATTGTATAACTATTTCTTTACTCATATACGCATCTTTAAATGTTTTTTTGTTGCTTTTCATGAATTGTGCGTACGTGCGCATAGTTTTCTTTGTGCACGTTAAAGTTTCTCTTTGCAGGTACAAACAGTTCCTGTTCTTTTTTACTTACTTTTTTAAACATATCTAATTCTTCAACACGAGACAAGCTGAGGGTATGATTTCTTATGATTTTGCAAACGCTGCTAAAGTTTAGGGCCAGAACGATTGAGCGGAGTTCCAACTCGGAAGTTGCGGGTTCACTTGGTTTTTGTTTCTCATTTCGTTTCTCATTGTCGGTGGTATTCATTGTTCTATTTACCACCTGTTTCAGGTAGTGAAATATTACATATAAATATATTAGGCGCGGATTGCATTATAGGGGTGAGCTCTCGTATGCAATCGTGTGCTATCGCCGTCGCTTGGCGAAAGTTTCCACGTGTAGCATACTGAGCGCGCACTCGTGCCAAGAATCTTTCTTTTGCTCTTAATTTACCTAAATGATAGGTTAGCGCACGCTCTTGCCCGCAACAAGCCTTTCCTCTGTTGTTCTTGAAGCTCGTCTATGGTGATCCCTCATCTACGAAAGCAAACAAAGTAGTGTGCTTACCGTAAAAAGAGGAAAACCACGCAAAAAATTGAAAAAAGGAAACATGGCCTAAATAAAAAGAAAGAGAAAGGGCATGAAAAGAGAGAAAATAGAGAGAGCCCGAAACACCAAAAATATGAGAATAGGGGAAGAAAAATATATAATCAAGGAAAGAAGAAAGGGGAAAACAAGAAGGAGTAAAATAAAAACATAAAGAGGGGTGTAAAATCAAAGAAAAATGAAGAGGGTGTCCACTTCCGCACTGCTTAGGAGTTTGACAACCATAGTGTGAAGATGCCTTAACGTTTTTTTGAAGGCAAGCATGGGACCATCCAGCGAGGGACGATGAAAACTTATTAACACTTTAATTACTTCCGAGCAAAATTTTCGCTCAAAGGCGCGTGCACATTCCTTCAGGGATTATAACCTCCAACTATGCAGTTATTATGAAAAAAATAAGTGTTGTTTTTGGTATACTTCCTTTAATGCAGTGCTCCGTCTTTTGTGCTGTTTTATTTTCTGAGATGTTGTACACAAGGAGGTTTCAAAACAAGTACTGTAGTGAAAAGCAAGTTCGGAAAGTAAAGCCAACCAATCGCCATTTTACTCCAGGCGCAACAAGACGTGTGAGGACATAAAATAGTAAATGATTTAAAGTACTGCGTACTCTACTATGGGATAGCAGAAGTCATTTCAATCAGAAAGGAGATCAGTCGTCAGGTCGCCTATACCAAGATCAACAGCATACGGCTCTCACGCTGTACACATTCAATAGTAGTAATATACTCAATTAGAAAACACTCCACATGTGCCGTAGCGTTACTGGTTTCTGGAGAATTCTCGAAGCCCTGCCAAATAACAGCAGATAGCAAGCTAAAAATGCGAATCTATATGTGTTCATTTTGTCGGGAGCACCAATGTCTTATTCTTCGTTTCAGCTAGCGTTCTTGTTAGGAGAGCAGATGCACTTTAACTCAGATAGGGTATGGTGAGAGGCCTTGTTTTGGGGTAGGACTCATGACAAATGGTGGCTTCACATCTGCTGCCAAGACAGAGTGAACGCTTCCACTTCAAATTTTTTAAAACCTCCTTGTTTGTAACTTATGCCCGAATATCCACTTTAGCTGAAAAAGAAAAGTCCGAGAAGAGTCTCTAGTTCGATATGCGCTTGCCAGATGAAATATCTCTGGCTGAATACAAATTTCATTTAGCGAACGTGCACTATACTCTTTCTATTACTCTTACAAAATTGGACGTCAGTGCAATTTGCCTGATATTGTCTAAAACTTAACATTCACCTGGTTTTTTATAGAACAGGGATGACTTTCGCGATTTTCTAATCAAATAGAATACAAGTTTCTCTTATTGAATAATTTATTACATTGAGTATATCCTCGCGTGACTAATTGAATATATGTTTCAGCATTGGTGAAGTGACTTCATCTTATTCTGGAGCCTCCGTCGGAAGTTTTCTCATAATCTCTTACACTTAATCTATCGATCTTTGGTGAAACTGTCACTTCATCGCGAGATTACTGAAGGCGAATAAATCTTAGCCACAAATCGCTTTTCCAAACCTTGAGCTATGCTTTCTAATGACTGCTTCAATGCCTGAGACGATCAAACGATAGATTTAGGGTTCAGTGCTTGAGGGATTAGCTTCTTGTGTCTCAGATATATAAATAAACCTCTTTTGTTATTGAATCTTGAAAGAAATTCAAAATAATTTTCATCATACTCTGCCTTTGCTTTTGTCACCGTATGTTTTAGAGTACCTGCAAATGGATTATTAATCTGACCATTTTTTGGACACTGATTACGTAGTAGCTTCTTCGAGCCAGCCTTTCTGCGCCTGAAATCCATAGTACAGTTATCATTCCGTGATCGCAACACAGGTTTTTGTTATTTTGTTCAACTGATTGAACCCTAAGTTCCGCTTTGCTACGCAAATCCTGTATAACTGAATAAATGCTCAATGATTTTTGCTTTACCGTTGCTTCAGACAGACTCCATGAAGCCTCACAAGCTCTTTTAAAAAAATACTGTAGTTTATACCCGTGAGTCTTCTAGGAGGAGCTGACATTAGTGGGCATACAATGTCAAATATTACTGGAATGTGATCCTTATTAGTCGCAGTGTCAACACTCGACCAAAATAAGATGCAAAGGCCTGATACCGATAAAGTCAAGTCAGTGAATGAGGATGACATCCCTCTGATGAAAGTGGGGATACTTGAGTTATGACAAGTGAGACTATTACCCTGAGACCAGTCCTATAATCGAGTACCGCACGGGTCTGTCCTTAAGCCCCAACTTATATCATGGGAGTTCAAGTCTCCCGCCAATACGGCCTTATTACCGCTAATAGAAATGAAACTATACAAAGGGTTTGTGTGATTGACACCTGATGGATAATATATATTTGCTATGTGAAATGTTGTACACGAAGGAAGACTAAAAAAATTACTAAAGTTTCGTACTCCGGCGACAGGAAGCTCAAGTATTATTTTTGCGCTGTGGGAAAATCTGGTAGAGATTCAAGTAAGTAACCCGCCAACTCATGACAATTGATCTAGGCGAAATGATCTTTAATTTTATAACGAAAATAGAAATGCTTGTTTTTGATCACCTAATAACTGCGATTCATCAGAGGGATATATGCCCACTACAGGCTTATATCCTCACCGTCATGAGCAACTGCATGAACAATTCGCACTACGTTCCTCAAGTGTTTAACGAATACCACGTTTTTCAGAAGATTGATGAAAGATAGCAAGCATAGTGAATGCCGTTTACTACCCAGAATTTATTATACATAATGCCGTAGTGGGTACCCACCAACTGTGCTTGCAGCAGTTACCCAATGAGTGTTTAGGAAAGGCTCTGAACGCTGGTATTTTTTATTTTTTGCTGTGACTGTACTGTGCGTTCAGTGCAGGCCTGGCGTTTTTGTCCTTGCCGAGATATGATTTCAGAGCAGCAGCTTTTGCTATATTACTACAACTTAAATTAAACATTCTACGGTCAGCTATTTTGAAGAGAAAGCAAAATCAATCAACTCCTATATTTGGTCGCTATTTTTGCATGAGAAGCGTCGGCAGCTCAAAAGCAGCCAAGCGTTGCATATCGGTTTTTATTGCTCATATATCTGCTATGAACGTGAAAAATCATTTCTTCAAGTAACTCAAGTTCTTTTTATAAATAAAAGAAACTGCGAATCGCGTAGAAAATCTCACAGTTTTAAAACTTAGGCAAACTAAAAATTTACTTGATTTCCTTAATGAGATTTATGATCTTGCGCCACCATGCCTTGAATTCACCACGTTAACACTAAATTCTGGATGGTGAAATCCTTTTCTGGTAATCTAGGCAAACTTCATGGTTGTGATTCATCAACTAAGTTATCAAAGTAGCTTTGGTCGAGTTCCGACTTTAGCGAAAATGTTAAGCAGTATGAAAATATTGACCGCTCTTTAAAAACACTTATACTTGGATGGAAAGGCGTAGTGTCACATTAGTCAATGAAAATATGCGTGCAGCTGCTATCCCGTTTCATGCAGATCTGATGACAGTGTCATATATATATATATATATATATATATATATATATGTATATATATATTTATATTGTAAGAATTTATTGGACGTCATCTTCCTCATCTGTCAATAATCATCATCAGTCTTCGCCCGTTCTTCTTCATCATCGGCGCCATCTTGCTGTTGCTTGAATAAAGCGTCAGCTGAACCGTTGCATTTCAAGTGGTGGAAGGTGCGTCCCGATCTCTTCGACGTCTCTCCATCCAAAGCCAACTCCTGCAGCTCCAGTTCGGGACGTCGCTTACGCCAGCAGAGCACCATGGCACAAGAGCAAGCCCAACCAAACCACCCGCTGGCGCAACCACCAGCCGCCAACCCTAGCCCGGTCAACAACCCCCCTCGGGAGCCTTCATTCTTCTCCGGTCTGCCTGGCGAAAATGTCGAAGACTGGCTCGACAACTATGACCGTGTAGGTGTCTACAACAACTGGAACGAGGCATCGAAATTGGAACGCGTCCAGTTTTACGTCCCTCAGGTTGCCAAGACGAGGTTCCTGAATCATGAGAGTGACTTCCGCGATTGGTCTTCCTTCAAAGACCAGCTCCGGCGCATTTTTGGCCCACCGACCGTCCGTTCAGAATTTGCTCGCAAGAAACTGGCAGAACGCGTTCAACATTGCGGTGAGTTCTACACTTCCTATATTGAGGATGTGCTTGCACTTTGCCGCCGTATCGACGACACCATGCCAGAAGCTGATTGTGTCCGGCACCTTCTGAAGGGTATCGGACCTACCGCTTTGAACGCCCTCGTCGCGCACAACCCTTCGACGGTTTCCAACGTCGTCTCTGTATGCCAGCGTCTTGATACCTTGCAGTCAATCCGCCTGCGACCCGACTTCTCTGAGAACCCCCTGGCAAACAGCATCGAGCTCCGATCCATCATTTGAGCCATAATTCGTGAGGAGTTGCAAGCCTACAGTTTACCTCCTTCTAACAACGTTCCCGCTCAACCCACCTCAAGCGATCTGCGTGGCAGTATTAGGAAAGAAATGTCAACGTTTCAAAGTACCCACAGTGTTCCAATATGTCCCCAACCCGCTTCGTATGCACAGATCGCTTCAATGCAACCCTCGCCGTCTCAAGTACCACCACCTGTGCCTGACCATGAACATCTCGCACCTCTAGTCGCCCGTCCACAAAACCCAACCTACCATTCTTCCTGGCGGGCCCCACGGCCTATTTGCTACTACTGTGGAATTCGAGGACACATTTCCCGGGTCTGTCGACGTCGGCAGCAAGATGAACGTCGTGGGTATGCCGCTTTTGAACGAGACGACACATGTGCTCGAGGTTAATACCATTATGCCGACAGTCGTTCCAACCACCGATCACCGTCTCCTGTGCGCATTTCCAACACGACCAACAATACCCGTGCATCCCGACCACGCTCCCCTTCGCCACTCCGACGCTCAGTTTCACCACTTCGGCCTTTCTCTCAACTGGCTGCCCAGCGATCGTAAAACTAAACAGCGCAGTTTCTGGAGGGAAAACTGCATCGCGGCGAAATGACCCAAGTCCTCCTAAACGACCGTCAAACATGTTATTGGTAACTGTGCAAGGTGTGCGGGTGTTGGCTTTGGTGGCCACGGGAGCAACTATTTCAGTTATGCGTGCCGACTTGTGTTCTCGATTGCGGAAAGTGAAGACACCCTACCTTGGATTATCTTTGATTGGGGCCAATGGAGCAATAATTAGACCATCGGCCCAATGTACAGCGCATGGCTTCATGGATGGTATTCGTCATCAAATCACTTTCGCTGTCTTAATTTCATGTGCTCATGAACTAATTTTAGGTTGGGTCTTTCTCTCATCAGCATCTGCATTAATTTCGTGCCGTCAACGTGTAGTCAAAATGACCGGGACCGATCACTGCAGCGAACGCGTCAACGAAAAACCATTGCGTTTCTTCACAGCTTCCGAATCCATACTGCTCCCGGGTCAGGAGCAACTCATCACCATCACTTCTTCGAATATTGCCAATGGTGACGTCCTTATCACCCCTTCCAGCAGCTGTCTTGCTCGCGGCGTAGTAGTCCCCTCCAGCCTGGTGCGGTTCAAAGACAGTGCTGCGATTATCCTTAGCCTGAACCCTACCCCAGAGCCTGTCCTCCTACCCCAAGGTTGTGCAGTGTCATGTTATGTGGATACCCAACCGGTATCTTTGGTCTCTCTTGACGCCTTGACTGCTCAGCCACAACAGGACCAGTCTGTTACTTCGTCATCCTTTGCTCCCGGGATAAATCCTGACCTTTCTTTTTCTCAACGTGAGGCGTTGCTAAATTTGCTAACGAAACACCAGGCATCGTTCGACGCCAATGCTTCGGCACTAGGACAGACCACAGTTGCGCATAATCGCATCGACACTGACGGTCAGACTGTTGTACGCCGTCGTCCCTACCGAGTCTTCTTGGCCGAGCGCAAAATCATCGAGGAAAATGTGACCGATATGCTAAAAAAACATCATACGACCCTCTACCAGTTCTTGGTCATCACCTGTTGTGTTGGTACAAAAGAAGGATGGATCGGTACGATTTTGTGTTGATTACCGCGCGCTCAACAAGATTACCCGAAAGGATGTATATCCGATGCCCCGTATAGATGATGCACGTGACTCATTGCAAGGCGCCCAATACTTCTCCATCCTTGACCTTCGGTCCGGGTATTGGCAAATACCGATGGACGAAGCAGCCAAAAAAAGACCGCCTTTTCTACGCCGGACGGTCTTTACGAGTTTAACGTAAGGCCATTCGGCCTATGTAATGCTCCCGCCACCTTTGAAAGGATGATCGACAGTATTTTTCGTGGCCTCAAGTGGAAAACTTGTCTATGCTACCTCGATGTTATAGTCGTGTTTTCTTCCACTTTTTCTGATCATCTGCGACGCCTAGATCAAGTGCTCACATGTTTCTCCAATGCCGGACTTCAACTAAACACAAAGAAGTGCCATTTTGGCAACACAGCTAAAAAAGTTCTAGGACATCTCGTTGGTAAAGATGGCATCCAGCCCAATCCTGACAAAATTTTCGCTGTCCTCAACTTTTCGCGACCCTTTCGTACCAAAAAACTACGCAGTTTCCTTGGACTCGCATCGTACTCTCGCCGTTTCATTCGCAACTTTGCCACTATTGCCGCTCTTCTCCACAAGCTTCTTGCCAGTACCGGTTCCTTCGATTGGAATGATAAATGCGAAGCCTCAATTCAAAAACTCAAGCAGGCACTCACATCCCCACCGGTGCTTGGTTATTTCGATGACAGGGCGTACACGATATTACAAACTGACGCTAGTGGACAAGGAATCGGTGCCGTACTCCTCCAGCGTGACCATGCCTTTCGCGAGAAAGTTGTCACGTATGCAAGGCACACTCTGACCTCTGCAGAGAAGAGGTACTCGATAACCGAACAAGAGTGCTTGGCTGTTGTCTGGTCCATCCAAAAATTTCGTCCGTACCTACATGGTCGACATTTTACTGTTGTGACAGACCACCATGCTCTTTGCTGGTTGTCCACAATCAAAAATTTGTGGGGACGACTTGGCCGCTGGATTCCCCGATTACAATCTTATCACTTTGACGTCATCTACAAGACTGGAAGACAACATCAAGATGCCGACGCTTTGTCACGGTGCCCTTTGCCGCAGTTTTCGGCGCACGTCACATCCCCTTGTCAAATTGGCTATACGGAGGACGCCTCGTCGATATCAGCCATTTCTTCCCTACCTTCATCCACCCGTCCGTAAGTACTTACTACTCACCAGCGAGCCGATTCTTACTGCACTGACATCATCGGTCGGCTTACCGGCGCTTCATCTTCCCCTAATGCGAGGCTCTGGAAACAACTCCGATTATTCAAGTTGGAAGACGATGTGCTATATCGATACATTTTCCACCCGGAAGGCCACCGATGGGTTCCCGTCATATCACGCGCACTACGCACTGAAGTTCTGCGCGCTTCCTACGACGACCCGACGTCAGGACACTTGGGTTACTACAAAACGTACGAGCGCATCCACAGTCGATTCTTCTGGACAGGTCTTTCCACGGCGGTAGCTGAATATATCGCCTCGTGCGCACTTTGCCAACACCGCAAGCGGCCCACAACTGCTCCAGTCGGGACCCTACGACCACTTCCTTGTCCATCAGAGCCATTCTCCGTCGTCGGAATCGACCTCTTCATGCCCCTCCCAACTACATCAGACGACAAGAGATGGATCGTCACCGCTGTTGATCACTTGACACGGTACGCTGAGACGGCCTCGATCACTTCAGGAACTGCTTCGGAAGTACCAACTTTCTTCTTGAATGCTATTTACCTACGTCACGGAGCCCCTCGTGTTCTTTTGAGCGACCGGGGCAAGGCATTTCTTTCAAGCACGCTCAGAGAAGTTCTTCAAGCATCAAAAACAGTTCATAAAACAACATCTAGCTATCACCCGCAAACCAATGGCTTAACAGAAAGATTTCATCGCACGCTGTGTGACATGCTGTCCATGTATACCCGACCGGACCTTCGCAATTGGGATCCCATACTTTCCTTTGTCACGTATGCATATAATACGTCAGTTCAACGAACCACAGGCTATCCTCCATTTTTTCTAGTATACGGTCGCCAACCGGCTTCACCACTCGACGTTTCATTCTTTTCTGGCCCCGTCAACTCTTCACCATTCGTTTGCGACCAGTTTCTGTCCCGTGTTGCTCGATGCCGTCGTTTTGCTCGTGTAAACACCGAAGCTAGCCAAGAAGATCGCAAACATCGTTACGATGCCACTCACCGCATCGTTCTCTACCGCCCTGGCGAGGATGTACTTCTTTGGACTCCTGCGCAAACACGTGGCTTATAGCTTGAGTCACGCTATCTTGGCCCCTACAAAATTGTCGAACAGACCTCACCGATGAACTATCTTGTCACACCTGTTCATGTCCTCACTGACCAACGCTGCCGCGGGACAGAGATTGTGCACGTTTCGCGTCTCAAGCCCTCTCGTATGCGTTCCCCAGCGTAATTCTGTCAATAATCATCATCAGTCTTCGCCCGTTCTTCTTCATCATCGGCGCCATCTTTCTGTTGCTTGAATAAAGCGCCAGCTGAACCGTTGTATTTCGATATATATATATATATATATATATATATATTTATTTATTTATATATCATGTCTTGTTTATTTACTATATTTCATGGTTATTATATCAGTGGTCAGTTTTCGCGTTAAAGCTTCTAGCTACACATTCGCAGAGTTATTTTCTGAACACAAGTCCAAGTAGCGTTCATTTTTCAACAATACTTATTTTGCGAAGTTGTGTTTTGTTAGGACTATACATGTGTGCTTGCGATACAAACAGTCTTAAAGGAGTACTGACAATATCTTTAAATATTTTGGCATTTTTGCCCAATTAAGATCACATGTTTTGATAAACCTAAAAAGGAGTGCTATGGTGACTCGCAATGCGCCGCATACATATTTAAGACCGCTACCATAAAACACAGTTTCAGTTTTGATATAAGAGTGTAACGTGTTATGGTTGTGTGACGTCATGGGAGACAGCCGTAAGCAACGCATTAGCGGCAAAAATCGCATTCACTTGTGATACGCATAAAAATGACGCGTACGTCATCTTCGGCCACCCCGACAGTGATTTTTCTGATGAAGGCTACATGCATGAAGTACAGCTCGCAAAAATCAGTGGAACTGTGTTAACTTGTCGGGATACTGCAAATGGCAGTCGGGCTGGCTGGCTGATGCTCAGCGACGAATATTTCAAACAAAAGAATATAATTTTAACGTGTTGGCTGACTCGAGTGTGTGAAGAATGTTAAGAGTGCACACTAAAAAAGCAAAATGTGTCCACATTTTGCGATGTCTCAACATCGTGTCCGTACACGACTAAGAGACCCCAACTGGTAAAAATGGGGGATTTGATTTTCGTGGAAAAGAAAGGAGCGTGAATTATAGTGACAGTTGACAGGATACTTTTTGCAATCTGAGTAGACTCTATATTTGTAATCGCGTTTAAAAGTTACCAAAATCAGCATGTAGCGCCCTTAAATAGAAAATGCGTAGCCTCTCTAAATCAAGATTGTATAAAGCGGAGCACCAACAAACTCTACCCTATTTCGTGATAAAGGTCAGACTCTGGCTGAAATGTCACAACAAACCGCGTTGCGACGGCTCACGGAGGATATACTTCACTCTAAACACACACACACACACACACACATATATATATATATATATATATATATATATATATATATTGTAACATACTAGAAAAAGATAGAGAAGAGAAGCAGAGGAAGACGAAGAGTCTTGGCACGACCGCAGTGTGCTGCCGCAAACGACCATCGTTCACCTCCTGTAAATAAAACCATCTTATCACAGCTCACTGTTACAGTTGTGGTGGAGGTGCTGGGTAATCGACACCCGAAGACGGAAGGTGAACCGCAAGTTCCTCGACGGAGCCGTCGCATTGCTGGACTTCCACCGAATCCATCTGGTCTGGACATGTCCCACAACGCAAATGAACACCGACCCCTCTCGACTTCTGCGCCGACCAGTTCGGCTTCACAACTGAGAGATGCTCGTCCCTTTGCCGGCAGACCAGATAAAGATGTCGAGGCTTGGCTCATCCATTACAAGCGGGCGAGCGCCGCTAACAAATGGGATGCCGCTTCTCAGCTTTTGTACGTCGTGTTCTTTCTGACGGATACGGCATTAAAGTGGTACGAGAATCGGGAGGAAACGCTAACGGCGTGGGACAGACTTGTTTTTGAAATCAAAGAGCGCTTCGGCGACCCAACAACGATAAAGAAAAGAGCAGAACAGACGCTAATGCAACGTGCTCAAGTGCCAGGTGAAACTTGCACGATCTACATTGAGGAAGTCATAAAGATATGTAGGACCATTGAATCCGGAATGTCTGAGGAAGACAAAGTCGGGCACATTCGAAAAGGAATCGCCGAGGTTGTTTACAGTTTCATCATCGCGAAAGACACCTTGACATTTGTCACCGATGTCATTCGTCATTGCCGCACTTTTGAACAACTAAAGACCAGACGCATCACGCCGAAGTTCGGCAGGCTACCCAATGTGACGACCATCGCGAGCATAGACAGCAACCAGGCGCTTGATCTCGCAACAACAAGCCGGCAGATAGTACGTGAAGAACTCGGCCTGTACGCGCAAGTGGCAAACCGCTCAAGCACTCGTCCCCCCTATCAGCCACCACAGTTCGAGCGAAACGTTGCTTCATTCTCCTCGCACCGAGTGGCGGAGGGCTTTGAGGATTCTGATGCCACACCTCAGTATCAGCCACGTCTATACGATAGAGGCCCTGCCTATGACGCACGATCACGACGAGCACAGCCACATTCTTATACTCAGGGCTCTCGGTCAGGCTACATCCCGCTGCGGCAAGGACAGTACCAACCCTACTACCAAGATGTAACTTACGACGAATACAATGAATTCCGGAGAGTGGCAGAAACCCGTTCTTCGCGTGATAACGAACTTCCTCGCCGACAGCAGCGGCCCAGGAGTCGTTCCGTTGAATATAGTATAAACCGTGATCCTCCCGTGTGCTACAACTGTGGTTTCAGTGGGCATATCACTCGGTATTGCCGCCAACAACGCCGCCAATCACGAAGGACACCAGCCATGTCTTCGCCACCAAGACTCGGTGCTTCATATGACCTGCGGACAACCGACTTGTTTCCAAGGGATCGTTTTTCTCGCGAGACCAGACGCAGTGATTCGCCAGCATCCGAGCGGAGTTTGACACCACCATCCAACCGTTCTCGTCGCTCGCCGTCTCCTGTGCGTTGTTCTTCTCCGCCGCCGGGAAACTAGCATCCGCGGCCAATGGAGGTGATGTCACCGAACGGTCTTTTCAAGATATACCTCTGCCTATTGTTATGATCAAAAACAAAGCGAATGTGTTGATTGATGGAATACCGACGATGGCGTTAGTTGACACTGGGGCGACTGTGTCTGTGATGAGCCTCGCTTTCAGAAACCGCTTAGGTTGCAAGGTTACGTTTTCATGGGACGATGCAATCGCCTTTCATGGTGTAGGAGGCGAGTGGCTTAATCCTTTTGGTATATGTGTTGTCAGTGTTTCATTGGCTGGAAAAGTATTTGTATCGGAATTTCTGGTTCTATCTCGTTGTTCGCACGATGTCATTTTTGGTATCGATTTCCTGGAGCAATGCGGTGCTTCCGTTGACTGTGGTAGTGGGGAAATATCACTAAACATTTTGTTTATACCATCGCTTTCCGAAGAAGACTACCGTGGCGAAGACACGAACACACTTAGTGTGATAGATGAAGAGATAGCACCATCTTGGTGCCTGACACCCGTTCGAGTCTCTTCTACAGCGGTTGATGATGCTTGTGTTGACCTCGTAGTGGGGCCTCTACGCAAGAACTGTTTTAAGAAGGACATACTTCTGCCTTGTTCTGTTGTGTGCATGACAAAAGGAGTCGCAACATTGTGGGCGCTGAACTGTTCTGCCACGCCAGTTGTGCTTCCTCGCGGAATGAATATAGCTCTCTTTGATGAAGCCTCATGCAACTCAATAGCAGCAATCGCTACGGACCTCCCCACCTCTTCCTCTGCTTGTCATATTCGCCATAATGAAGATTTAATGCTCGCTATGATCAGCAAGACTCTCAGTACAACGGAACGGTAAGCACTGCTGCAGGTCCTTTCCCGGCATGTTGCTGCTTTCGACTTCAAACATAGAGATGCACCCCTTCAGTTACCCTCGTCCCGCGCTCGTCACAGAATAGACACTGGCTTTGCACACCCCATCCGCCAAAAGCCCTACCGAGTGTCATCCTCTGAGCGCAAAGTTATCGCCGAACAAGTAAAGGACATGCTGAACAAAGGGGTCGTGCAAGAGTCGTCCAGCCCGTGGGCAGCCCTGGTCATTCTTGTCAAGAAAAAGGATGGTTCCTGGAGATTCTGCGTAGATTACAGGCGTCTAAACACTGTGACGAAGATAGATGTATATCCCTTACCGCGAATTGAGGACGTCATAGATTGATTGTTTGCCACTTCCCATTTTTCAACGCTTGATTTGCGCTCTGGTTATTGGCAAATACCTATGGAGCCCGGCGACAAAGAAAAGACGGCTTTCGTAACTCCGGACGGCTTATTTGAATTTAATGTCACGCCTTTTGGCCTTTGTAATGCTCCAGCCACCTTTGAAAGATTTAAGGAGACAGTATTACGTGGTCTAAAATGGGAGATATGCATGTGCTACCTTGACGATGTTGTGATCTTTGGTCGTACGGTTGAGGAGCATAACAACCGTGTCAGTCTTGTTCTCGACTGCATTGAAAAAGCTGGGCTGGTTCTGAATTCTAAAAACTGTCGCTTTGACGAACGTTAAACTCTCGTGCTGGAGCACTTGGTCAACAAGGATGGCGTCAGACCCGATCCTCGCAAGATAGAAGCAGTGAGCTCTTTTAAATCACCACAGTCCGCACGACAACTTCGCTCATTTGTCGGCCTATCCTCATATTTTCGTCGTTTTGTTCCACGATTTGCGGAGATCGTGTATCCGCTGACAAACGTCTTGCGACAGGATGCAACCTTCAACTGGACACCAGAGTGTGACGCCGCATTCTCACAAATTAAGTTTGCAATAACGTCAGCACCACTGTTGCGTCACTTCGATCCATCTTACCCGACTGAGGTCCACACGGACGCTAGTGGCATCGGTTTAGGTGCGGCGCTTGTACAACGTCACAATGGCGCAGAGCATGTCGTGGCATATGCCAGCCGTTGCCTGAGCAAATCAGAATGCAATTACACAATTAAATAGTTACTAAACAGGAATGTCTGGCAGCTGTTTTCGTCGTACAAAAGTTTCGTTGTTATCTTTACAAGAGGCCATTTAAGATAATTACCGATCACCATTCGTTATGCTGGCTGGTCGGTTTGCGTGACCCCTCTGGCCGCCTCGCACGTTGGGCGCTGCGACTTCAGGAATACGACTTTACGGTGTCGTACAAGAGTGGCCGTCGTCACGCTGACGCTGACTGCCTCTCCCGGATTCCTCTTGCGACTACCGACTGCGATGCCGAGAATTTTGACGACTGCCTTGTTGCTGTTACAAGCACGTTCCCCAACGCGGCTGATTTCCAGAGAGAACAACACAGCGATCTCAACTTGGATCCTCTTTTTGCCGCCGCACGTGCCTCCCAACACAGCGGTCGCTTTACTATCCGAAACAAGTTGCCCTATAAAACTAACTACTCCAGACCTGGAGCACGTTTTCTTCTAGTTGTCCCTGAGAGCCTTCGCTCCGATGTTCTACGTGCCATGCATGACGATGCGACGTCCGGTCATTTCGGCTTCATACGAACGCTAAACCGCACGCAGGAACGCTTTTACTGGCCCAAGATGTACGAAACAACGAAGCGTTACGTCGCTAGCTGTGAGACGTGCCAACGTCACAAGCGCCCGGCCATCGCTACACCAGGTCCCCTCCACCCGTTAACACCATCCAGCACACCTTTTGAACAAGTAGGAATTGACAATTATGGGTCCATTTCCGTTATCTAACAATAAGAAGCATTGGATAATCGTCTGCGTAGATCATCTTACGCGGTATGCCGAAACCGCAGCTATTCCCTCTTCTACCGCTGCATCCGTGGCGGACTTCTTGCTTCACTCCGTGGTCCTTCGCCATGGCCCACCACGTGTTATTATCAGCGACCGTGGCCGCCAGTTCACTGCCGATGCCATTGAAGAATTACTACGCATGTGCACAACACAGTTCCGTCATTCCACACCGTATCACCTGCAGACAAATGGCCTCATTGAACGGACAAACAGAACGTTGATCAACATGCTTGCCATGTACGTTTCTTCCAATCACAAGAACTGGGATGAAGTGCTGCCTTTTATCACGTACGCGTACAACACGGCAAAACATGAAACAACGAAATTCAGCCTATTTTATCTGTTGTACGCCAGGTTGCCACTAAGCCCTCTAGACACTTTCTTACCCTTCATTCTACACAATGACGACTCTGTATCAAACACCCTGTGCCTCGCAGAAGAAGCCCGTCGAATCGCTCGTCTTCGTACTCTGGCCTCTCAACGTAGTTTGAAGGAACGATACGACAACCGTCACGAACCGGTTTTATTCGAAAAAGGTGACTTCGTGTTACTTTGGACACCGCAACGCAAGCGTGGATTGCGTCAAAAGCTTCTGTCACGATATTCAGGCCCATTTGTAGTTTTGGAGCGTCTAAGCCAGCTCACTTACGTAATATCTCGTCTTTAGACCAATGATCGACGATCAAGCAGAACGCAGCTCACTCACGTTGCTCGCCTGAAACTTTTCTACCCTCCTTGTGCATCATAACTCGTCCTACGGGCTTCGTCTGCTTGCGGGGGAATGTAACATACTAGAAAAAGGTAGTGAAGAGAAGCAGAGGAAGATAAAGAGTCTTGGCATGACCACAGTGTGCTGCCGCAAACGACCATCGTTCACCTCCTGTAAATAAAACCATCTTAGCACAGCTCGCTGTTACAATATATATATTAGGAAGAAAGTGCAAACCTAAAGGCTCAATTTTGCGTGTTTTGACACACTAGTAATGAGTAAAGAGAAAGTTGTTAGGCCAAATCGTTGTGTAAATATGAAGAAAGAAAAGTGGAGAAAAGCACTTATACATGGAAGAGTCAGTCAGCGCTGCCTGTTACCCTTATGGCGAGTGTGGGACACCTTTTTTTTGCGCAATTACATTACGATTGCAATTACGTAACGATTACTTCCAATATCCCTATACTTCTTTGGCAGCATTATGCATCTGTCCGTTCTCAGAAAATCTGCTAGTCACAGGAGGAGGCAATAGTTCGCCCTCCCACCTAAATGCATGTACTTGAACACATGCACAACTGATCAAAAAAAAACAAGTCACACACCGCTAAGATTACTGAGATTCACTGTTTCAGATTCATGAGTAAAGGAAAGAACTATAAATTTAAGGGTTTGTTGTCTTTGTTGAAGACATTATAATGAGAACTAGCAAAAATTGATGCCAAACAAACTATAGGGGATGTTATCAAAAGTAACTTTAACAAAATTGTGAAAAGAAAAGTGAACAAAAACGTAACTTGGCAAAGTTTTTTGACAATTGAATTGACATTACTTTTTATAACATCCTTTATTTTACTGGGTAATGTTGTCGGGTAATTCTCATTATTAGAGTGGTGAGTAGGCTGACAAAGAAAGTATATGGCATTGATACTTCTTTTGAACACCTAAAAGTTTGAGAAACTTAAAAGAGAGGAAGCTACTTTGAGTAGACCAGAATATTTAGTTGGAGCAAAAAAAAAACGTACACACATTTTTACCAGGCTTTTCAACCTATTTTGAGACATAAAAGTGTATGCTGCCAGTAATATTAAGTACCATTACTTTTGTCACACTATGCACTGTAGCAGGTGTAGTTAGAGTGGTGATAGTGAAGGATTAATCAAGCACGCCACCAACTGCGTTCACATCAATGGTCGCGTATTTTAAAAATAAACCTGCTGTATAGTAAAAAAAATTTTAGAGCATTTATGATTTTATCCAAATCAAGTTAAACCGACTGGGTAAGCCAACCATTTTCATAAAATCAAAAGGCATAAAGTCATTCATGTATTATAACTATGTGAACAATTTCAGCAACGCAGGGCAAAGTGACAACAGTTCTATTAAAAACCCCTCTCATTATAACATGCATGAAAAGCACCACACTACAATATTTTATAGTGCATGTAATATCGAGACTACTAGACTGTCTATTGACCTTTCAGAAGAAGGGTATCTCCTTCACGTTCAAGGGGCAACAGCTTAGCCTTTTCCTGAGCTTTTCTGTGAATATTTCCTGAATTTCAGATATCATTAGGATTGATTTAGAGTGAACAGATTCTGCTTACGCATTGAAACCTAGTTCTGTATGTAACTGCAATTATGGGTGCCAACCACCTCCAAATAATTTTTAACATTTAACTTTTTTTTAACTGCAGCAGCACAACTAGCCATGGGTGCCCAAAAAGTAGCTAGAAACAATACCTTTACCTCTTTGAGCCTTTTGAAAGTGTTCAGCTTTTCAGTGCTCACCTTACAACATTTTTTTTAAATACGTGTTTGTGTGCCCACTGCTCTTGCTCCTTGTACAGTGAGGAGGAGCACATAGCAAGAAGAGACAAGAAAGAAGCATAGCGAAAAAAAGCGAAATAAGCGAGGACCTCTTTTGTATCGTACAATGTGTGTAACATTACTATTGAGACAACATATAGACAAATTATCACGGCTATGCATCCATTGTAGAGTCGTACACAGCTGCAACACCACGACTAAATTTCAACCTTGTGTTGGTTTAGGATCCCTTTATAGTGGCAAGCTAATGATATCTGCATTTGTTTGGCACATACTAAGATGCAGTGAAATGCGATATGGTAATCTCATTTAGAATGCACGTCATGTGGCTTCATTGTATATGTGGCCACAAGTAACTCTGGCTGCAAAGCAATATGGCAGAGCCTAAACAGACGTCACCGACCACTCCAATCTGAACTTGCCTTTGCTACTTGCCCATTATCATCCCAGCAAAAAATGAATGATTGAATCTGCTACAGATATGTGCTAGCTTATGCTAAGCACCAAGTATGAAGAATGTTTTGTCATTATTGAGATCAGTTATTTGTTTAAGAACACTTGCTGTCAAGCACAAATACATTGCTGTCGAAGCATCAAGACTCAAATATAAAGCAAAAAGAAGTGTCTCTTTAAAAATTACAGGCCACAAGGTGCAAGATAAATATTTGACACACTTGGGATGTAAGGCACGCACAAGAGGTGCTGCCATAATATACTTTTCCTTGTGTTGAAACCTGCTTGTTTTACTCACCCAACACATCTGTAAAGATGCCGTGAAAACACCAAGGAGCTGATGCAGCAAGGTTGAACACATGTCCAGGGATTCCACCATTTTTAAGCAGCCCTACAGCCTCCACAGTCCTGCAACCATTTGTAAGATAAATATAGTTCTACCCAAAGTTCTTGGTTTACAGACACACATGCAAGACGCATAACCACTTTATAGGAAGTTTGCATGATATTGCGCTGGGTAGCAAAACGGATGCCAATATCAAGTATCCCGGCCTGCCGCTTCTTTCTTTCCGTTCTTAATTAATCAATCCATGGTTAATAAATGTTCCCCCAATGTGAAGTGTACTGGCAGTCTGGTGAAGAATTGCAATGTATTTCAAACACAGTCCAATTCATGGCAAGTAAGCATGCAATAGCGATTTGTCAGCTGTTCGAGAAAAGAGCATGAAGTTTAGCTAAAACCCATGTTTTTTATAAACACCATTCAATTTGATATAACAGTTGTGAGCATTATGTGAAGGAACATGGATTCATGTTTAATCAATGATTTCTTATAATGTACTGATGTGAATGCAACTAACTGAATATGAATTGATAATTTTTGCTTGAGACTTTAGAGTTATGAACACTATCGCACTTGCCAGCTGCATCTTGTCCAAAACAGTGGAAAGATAGGCTAGTTTCTGTAGGTGAGCAGTAATGAGCAGTGCAAAGTAACAACAAGAAACACCAGTAACAAAGTATGGGGCAAGCACAGACTCCCAACTGTACAATTTATTGCACAAAAGTTCGCCTGAATATCAGTCCGACAACTCGTGCAAATTAAGGTCCAGTTGGGAATGAACAAGTTACGAAATCAACAATGCCTGCTTTCACTAACAGGACCCTCATTCACATAAAGTATGCAGCGATAGGCCCCCACCAAGGTACGTCACAGCATGATGTCACTGGCACATGTAAAAGGTGTGGCTGGAAAAACACCCCCGCTGGTGGCTCAGCCCGGTACAGTCGTGCGGTGTTTGGGGCAAGTTTTGATTTTTCAAAGCTTACACTTCACGTTACAATGTCGACATTAGCTGTAGTATGTGTCAGCAAACGTCTAGCTGTGTGGTAAACTGTGTGGTAAAATATTTGCCACGCTGTCTGTTTATCTTGAAGAAGTGAACACACGTAATGGCCTGTGCGAGGAACAGCGGCATAGTCTTCAAAAATGTGCACTGTTGATTGCGGCATGTAGTGTGCATTGAAAGGTATTGAGAATATCGGTTCAACTGAGAATATTGTGTGTGGTGTGTGCAGTGTCCATAACAATGTGTCTTGTTTGCCAAGACGTTAGCACTCAGGGCAGGGACCGGTCGATGAAAAAAATTGATTCGACATTTTAGTCAAGGTAAATATGCACTTGACGCGACCATCTGCGAGTAGGTACATCTTGGTGTTTGCGCTGTGTGCAGAAAAAAATTGCATGGTCACCGGGCTGGAAGATACCTTGTTTGTGCTGAAACAGCCAAACACCTGATGAGTTAGATGAGAAATATTAACGCATCAAAACTATAAGTGCTTGCATCAGCAACTACACAACAGCATGATAACCGCACCCCTGCCACACAGCAGCGAAACATAACTTGAACATGCTGGCAGTGTATTATTTTATAAAAAGCAACTCTGGCAGATTACAAAATCTCACATTGTGCATGCAAGTTTTCTTCAAAGTCAGGCGTACAAAGTAGGTGCTGGCCGGTACATTATTAGTTACAAGCAAAAGTGTCTTGCAGGTACATATGCAGATTGCACGAACACCTCTCTCTCTCTCTACACTAGGCACACACATTATATCTTTCAACAAGCACACGCCACTGTTTCTGGGCATAATAACGCTCTACCGTGAACGTATGCTAATCAACCCACTTAGGTGGTTGGCTAAGTGAATCGAGCCAAGTTACAAATTGTATCGCCCGCGAACGTAAACAAAATGCTGCTTTGCATCAAATGGCACTGCAGGCTTCGTTTAATCAACAACGTAGCAAGCGCCATGTGCGTCTTCCTCACTACATTGCACATATGAAAAAATCGATCACCATACACATGCATGTTGCCGCAGTTGTCTCGAATTAGCTCCAGTAAGGCAGCGCCGATGCGCCATGGCTCTGCTGGCGTTAGCGTTGTCAAAGCGAATCGGCAACCGCACTCGCAAAGGCGCGTAAGGTTGCCGTTTCACGACGCCTCGTTCGAGTGCAGCAACACACACTTGCACTGAGTGGCATACTTGGTCTACATAAAAGTGTCCTCCTTACCTTTAGTTTCTTTCACACTGTCCTGAGGGAAGCAACCACAGGCGTCAGCCGTCACCTCGGAGTCCTTCGAGCGCCCCGCCCAACCCGCCGATTCCTTGGACGACTCGCTCTTGATCCGCACTCGAACAACCGCGGGAATAGGGCGCAATCTTAGCACAACTTACGAACGAGCAACGGCCCTTCCTTGCGTAAATTTAACATTTCGTGCTCTCGTGTGTAGCAGCGCGAACACATGAGAGATGCAACGAAACGGTATGCCTACGTTAACAAAGAAGACAAACAACATGTGGCTTTAGCTGTGAATGGATTTGACTTGGATATCTGTGTGAGGAAAATAAGAAAAAACATCTGTCGCTGCTATAAACTGACAAAAAAGTACGTTATCTGGCAAAATAACTTTAAAAGTGATAAACGGTTATTCAAAAAACAAGTTACAACTTATGAATATTTTCAAATGTCTGTTTTGTTTTTGTTCTAGCAGACGATAGCCTCCTACTGCTTCTACGACTAACGTAGTGCGGTTTCACGTTCGGTGCGTGTCGCCGACGCAAAGCTCTACAGTAGTGATATCAGAGTTATCAATTCTCAATGAATCATAGGATAGCTACAAAGCAGTAACATTTTGACATAGGGCAGTACGCAATCTTTCAAGGTATGACATTTTTTGTGCTCTGAAGCAAATCGAAGCAAGCGGGCCGGCGCAATCAGCTGATGTCGCCACTACGCGAGGCATGGTCGTGCGCAATAGCGTCGCGCCCCGCGCTCGATTTGTCATCAAGCGATAGAGCTACTAAGTGGAATGCAGCTAGATGCAGGGATTAATGGCGTATCATTTCTAATTCCCTGTGGTGGCCGACTCAATCGCAAGAGAGCCCCGGGAAACAACCTTCAACTGCTCAAGCTTGTGTGTGGGTGTAAAAATACTTCTTTTCATCCGCGGCGGGGCAGCAATCTATAGTTGAAAGACATGCGAAAAGCATGTGACGTATATACAATCACAAAACATATGCACACAACAAGATACGATCGCATATCGTACATAAGTATGCCAACACATAGCGTGTGAAAAGCAAATTTATATACATAACTTAAACACACACCACCCTTCACCGCGATTAGCTTAGCAAGCTAACGCCCTCAGTTCACGTACACGAGCTCAACTGAGTGGCGCAAGTTCGAGTCCCGCTAGGTCAAATTTTTTTTTGTTTTTTTTCAACGTTTTTATTGTACTGCTATCTTTTCTAATGCCTCAGGTTCTAAAACAAAATAAAAGCAATATTGCGTTCAAGTACGTATGTGGGACTGTGTTTTTTGCGCAACAGTTATTAGTATTTTTATTTTCATTATTAATTTTTTAATTTATTTTATAATATAACAAAAGTAAGGACTAAGGGGAACATTGGGTCTGCTTGATTGTGAAGGGACTCGAGAGGTGACATAACTTAAACCAAAAAATTTATTTGAGATAAAACTGAGCATTTCACAGCCGGACCAGATTCTTCAAGGGTAGGCCCTAGGTATGCGCGAGACTTGCTATATGACTCATCTCAAGCTGTGGCAGCTGAGGGAAGGCAATATCACCAGAAGCAGTTCCAAAATATATTTTGGTTGATGTTTTTTGACTCCTCCAAAATAAGGGCTGCACAATTCTGATCGAGCCAAACCAAGAATTGCGGGCACGAAGTCATGAGACAGAAAATGAATAACGTTGATTGTTTGAAAAATTGCCTTTAATAAAAGGAAGAGTTATGGAGTGCTACGTAGCTTAACTCGCAGTAGGAATTATATATATACATATAGATAGTTTAAAATGGACAATGTTGCACACACAGATATTGGTTAAATTTCTTTGCAGCACAGTTGAAGCATCTATGTAGAACTGAAGCATCAAGAGAAGCTCATGCGTCCTCACTTTATTGCGCTTTACATAGCTTGTATGCGTCCTTGCAGCCAAGATATGATATATTTTAAAGCATTTGTTTAACCTATAATCTTCTTATTCATTAAAGCTGGCCCATAAGTTGTGTCTTATGTAGCACTACAATTGAAGCGTAATCTGCATGGTGGTCTGAAACAATGATTTTGAAAATCTCAAAACGACCCAGCTCTATACACGACCATCCGAGCATCAATGATAAGCACCATTATGTGTCCGTACATATCAGTTGTGCTCTCATACTTAATTATTTTTCTGACCACTCCCTCTGCCCCTACCTCGTTTCTGTCGTGAAGCTGTGGCAAGTTGTGTATAGCTGTATTTATAGTGTAGGAGCACATACTATCAATAAAAATTATTTTTAGGCTACATGCGATTAGTTTTCATAGGATTATCATTTCTTTTGTCGGTGCTCAGGAGAGCTAAGCTCATGGTCGATATTTTAAAATGACATTTCTCTTTGCCAATGTTAATGAGAACAGTTTCAATATTATTGACAAGTTCTTCACATTGAATTTAGTTCTCATTATTATTGTTTCTACCAAAAAACAAGCCCTTGAAGTTATGCTTTTTTGCTTGATTTGTTTTCGTGTGACAGCATGCAAGTAAATTGACAGTTATTGTCATTCCTTGTGAATGACACATTTTCCGTTTGACAGACTTTAGCACCTGGTCATCTGCAGAAGTTGTATTCATTCTGGAAAAGGGCGAACAGCGGTGACGGACAACACAGACTAGCCTGCGTTATTCTTTTGTACTATATATGTCACTGTGAATTCATTTAAAACTTTATAGAGCTCAGGATTTCCTGCTGAAAATGTGACAACAACTGTACAGTTTCCACATTTTAGCAACAATCTATTCCTTTCATACACTATTGCACATTTTCGTAAGCACCTTACAAAATCTGTATATTTCCGTAAGACCTTACATTCTGCATTTTCCTTATGAAAGCTTCTGTACACTCCATACACTTTCCTTATCCTTCCATATCTTCCATAATTAACTCTCCGTATGCTCCATAAGTTTCCTTATCTTTCCGTATACTCCATAAAAAGCGTTCCGTATACGCCATAAAATTTCCTTATCCTTCCGTATACTCCATAAGAAGCTTTCCGTAAATGCCATACAACTTCCGTATATTTCCATAAAACTCCTTATGTTTTCCGTATGTAGCATAAGGAAATGTTACGGAGTCCATATATTTTCCGTAAGATTTCATACGGAACGTTTCAGTAGGGTCTCCACATGTCAGCCTCCGTTTCCTTCACTTTTTTTCTTAACTGACAGTTCGTTTCGCTTTGGCCACCTGCTGTTTTCTAAGTATCTACCAGTCAATTTCCTGGTTCGCTTCCTCCCTTTTGTATCGACATTCTTCATTTACAAGTAGCTTAAAACCTTCCTAGCCCACGTGGGAGTGCCAGTCAGTGCCCTCAGTAACCATGGCGGCGAGTGTGGGCACACTAAATTTATTTTGCCACGGGACACCACAAATGAATCTCTTAGGAAAGAGGACGATGTTTAGTGCGAACTCCTGCAGACTGGGCTCCATATTGTATGCCTGCCTGTTTTTCTAAAAGTAAAGGCATTTCTCATACGCCTTCTCCCCGTAAAATTTCGGTAGAGAGTGCGGGTCTTCCCACAGTCCACATCCACGACGATTCTATGCAGCGGACGTTTCATGGCTGCCTGGCGATGCCTGATCAAGACGAGAACAAAAATTCTTCTGAGACTACCCCAAAGGTGCTTCGTCCAACTACAATGCAACTAACAGCACCGTATCTAGCCGCTACTAACCAGCACCGTTGTCCTCAGCCAATCGCGTGACCCAGGCATCTTTTCGGGCAGTTATAGTACTGACTTGGAGGAATGGCTTCAGCTGTACGAACGGGTGAGCGCTGTGTACAACTGGGATCCGACGCTTATGTTGGCCAATATTATTTTCTACCTTGATGGCACAGCTAATGTTCTGTTTTCCAACTACGAGGAGGAGATCACAAGATCACATCTGTAAACAGCAACTCATCGATCTCTTCAGCAGCCCATTGGGCGTCCCCATGCTGCGCAGAAAGAACTAGCGTGCCAACTCCAGTCCTGCGCCGAGTCGTACATTACATACATATATTGGCTCGTCCTCTGCCGGAAAGCTGACGAGAAGATGCCGGAATCTGAAAAGTTCACGCACATCCTCAAAGGAATCGCCGATGACGCCTTCACTCTCTTCGAGTTTCAAAACTCACCGACCGTAGACGACGTTATTAATGAATGCCGACGCTTCGAAGCTTTGTGGGCCTTTGTTCTTACTTTCGTAGATTTGTGCGGAATGTCGTTGACATCGCACGCCCGCTCACGGAACTACTAAAATGTGACTTTTCCGTGGGGACCTGAGCAAGTCAGAGTATACGTTGAACTGACGACCCGACTTACGACACAATTGATTTTCGGCCATTTTGATATATGCACTCTAACGTAAATGCATACCCATGCTAGTGGCCACGGAATCAGAGCCGTTTCGGCACAACGACAGCATGGCTTCCAGCGTGTTATTGCCTACGCTAGCAGTCTTTTATCGCAGCAGAACGAAATTACTTGAACACGGAACGTGAATGCTTCGCGCTCGTCTGGGCAATAGCTAAATTTTCGCCGTAATAGTATAGACGCCCCTTCACGTTTGTCACTGATCACCACGCCTTATGCTGGTTGTCATGTTTAAAAGATCTTAGTGGACGTCTCGGCCAGTGGGCTCCACGGCTACAGGAATATTCCTTCACGTTAGTCTACAATTCAGGCCGCCACCATGAGAATGCTGATTGCTTGTCGCGTCATCCAGTAGACCCAGCATACCTTTCTGAGAGCGATGAGTCGACTTGCGTTTTGGCAGTTTCCGCGTTCAGCAACATCGAAGATCAGTAATGCTGTGATCTTTACCTCATAGATGTAATCCTTCGGCTCCGTGGTCCCACAACTCCTCCGTCTCTCCGTATGTTCCTGCTCCAAGATGGCGTATTATATCGCTACAGCATGTGTCCTGACGGACTGAGCTGATGTTGGCCATACCGCAACATATCGTCAGACTGTCCTCGCACAGTTGCATGATATTCCGGCAGCTGGTCACCTGGCCGTTTCTAGAACATATGACCACGTTCGACGTCGCTTTTTTTGGCCTGGTATTTTCCGATGCGTCTGTCGTTACGTCGCCTCATGCAAACCCTGTCAGCACCGCAAAAAACCAAGCAACCCTTCCAGCGGGACGCCTTCAGCCTTTTAAATCCCATTCGAACCATTTTATAAGGTAGGTCTTTGTTTACTAGGACCATTTCCTTTATCGGCCAGCGGAAACAAGTTGATAGCAGTCGCCCCAGATTACACCACAGGGTATGCCATCACGCGGGCTCTTCCTACCAGTTGTGTGACCGACGTCTCTGACTTTCTCTTGGAAGACGTCATACTACACCACGGCGCTCCTCAGCAACTGCTTACTGATTGTGGTCGCTACTTTTTATCACAAGTTATCCAAGACATATTACACTCTTTCGCTACAAAGCACAAGTTCACAACGGCGTATCATCCTCAAACCGACGGGCTCACAGAGCGGCTAAATAGAACCATCACGCGGACATGCTCGCCATGTCCATTTATTCCGACAATCGTAACTAGGACTTCTGCCCTGCAATTTGTGACATTTGCCTATATTACGTCCCGGAATAATAGCGCAAGTTTCTCGCCATTTTTACTCTTGTACGGACAAGAACCCACGTTGCCTTTTGACACGCTCTTTCCTGCCGTTAGCCACATGTCAGATAATGCCCGCAATATGAACTTTGGAGCTCTTCAGGCACGCGAGATATCTCGCCTGCGTCTTAGCGATTCGCAGGAACGACCACGACTGGTCTACAACACGTACTATCGTGATCTCCACTCCAGTCGTGGTGACTTCTCTGGACGCCGTCCTGATGAGTTGGCCTGTGCGAAAAGCTGACTTCGCCATACTCGGTTCCGTGCCGTGTGGTGCACCAAGTCACCAACATGACATATGAAATTGAACATCTTAACGCCACCAGCGCGCGATCGTGTTCTGACGTTGTTCGCGTCACTCGGCAAAAGCGATATGACTCGGAGCAACGAAGCAGCGAGATGGTGCTTTAGCCGCCGGGGGAGATGCTACGGGGCGCCACAAATGAACATAATAGGAAAGAGGACAATGTTTAGTGCGAGCTCGTACAGACTGGGCTGCATATTGTATGCTTGCCTGTTTATCTAAAGTAAAGGTATTTTTCAGACGCCTTCTCCCCGTAACAATATATACCCAACAGCAAATGTAGTGATCGATGGTGGTTAACTAGTAAAGCCCTCTCTCGCATCTGAAGGTATTGCCCATGTTTTCGAAAGATTTCTGCAATGTTTGATTATTTAAAGCAGTTTTTTCTTGGCCATTTTAATTCATTATAATATTTTACGCCACAACTATCATTTTAAACCCTGGTTTAAGGGGTTTAAAATAATAATAATAATAAAAGTTTTAAATAATAATAATAATTCATGTCCTGGCCGCAGTGAGAGCTTTAGCCTGGGCGTGATCAATTCACACAATATCGGACCCTATAGTATCACACACTTGAAAAAAAGTGGCTTCTTATCATTGTCCAGGTAGTGAGTATTAGGTATTAATTATTTGTGGCTTCTAGGCAGTCCATGTGACTACGTAGAATTCATTATTACTTGCCCGGCAAGCGCCAAGCCGTATCATAAGATCTTGACGCAGTTTCAGTCAGTGCCCTTTGGTGAGTAGTGGTTATTTATTAGATAAATTGATATATTGTGCATATATGTCTTCAGTTTCACATTCAATGTTATTACAGTTATCGCTAAATGATCGGCATTTTTTATTACAGTACCACCTCATTTGCTGAAGACAATGCTGCAATCTTAAAAAACACGCACGCTTAAGTATAGCAAGAGCAGTACTGTTTGCATGTGCCGTAACCTAGCTTATCATGGTGAGCCATGTGACCTTTTCGCACAAAGAGTTTAGAAGACCTCCGAGCTTGCCGACGGACACAGCGTGATATTCGGCTCTACTTGGATAAAGCTAGCTGGCAAAGATGGCGTGACTTTCGCTCAAAATTAGATGTCCATCAACCTGTGTCCAAAATCTGGCGGGTTTTTGGAGGCATGCGCATGCCACTCCAGCATATTAGCCCTTTAGCCGCACTCGCCCTGCACGAACGAAAATCCCTCAAAGAGCTCTCAGAAGGATATTGCGAACTACTATCATCAAATCCAACGCTTTGGACCTCGTCTGCAAGTAACCAGCCAGGCAACTCACGGGCGGCAGTGCCAGCGGTAGACATACATTTTACAATTGAAAAACTGAGCACTGCTATCGGTGAGTCAAATAGGCGCACACCACCTGGCCACGATAAAGTAACCTATGAAGCCATTTCAAAGCTAGCCCACGCGCCCCGCCTACGACTCCTAAAATGATATAATTCCTCGTGGATGTCTGGAGTGAACCCAGCTGAGTGGAAGCTGACAAAAGTAGTGTTGAAACCTGGTAAGCAGCCGACAGGCTACACTTCTTTCTGGCCTGTCGCCCTACTGATTTGCATTGGCAAAGTCTTGAAGCGAATAATTCACAAACGATTGACATGGTTCCTAGAAAGACACAAAAAGTTTTCGCAAGAAATGAATCGGTTCCACCAAGGCAAGTCGGCTATCGACAAGGTCATCGCACTTGTCTCTTCCCTTGAAAAGGCCCTCTCGGCAGGTCGAATCCCGACAGCCGTATTTCTTGACATCAAGGGAGCTCTCGACTCAGTCTTTGACCATGCCATTCTCGCAATCATGGAAGACCTTGGCCTGGGAGCGAATCTATACAAATGAATTGAGAACAATCTAGAAGAGCGGAAAATATATATGAGCACTCCAAATGATCCCACACAGTTCTATACACTAGAGAAGGGCGTACCCCAATGCGCCATGCTGAGCCCGCTACTTTTCAACCTTACCATGATACACATAACAAAACCACTTCCTCAGTTTTTTCACATCAAGATTTACGCTGATAACATCTGCATCCGGAGCGCATCAAGGTCACGTTACATCAACAAACAGCGACTTCAGAAAGCTTTACAGAACATCTCCACATATCTAGCGCCCCGAGGCATGCACCTTTCTCAAAAAAGAGCACAGCCATTGCTTTCAGGAGAAAGAAAATGAGCAAATATGCACTGAATCATGTGTGGGTGGCACTAAGATGACACATGACGTGACTGAGCCAAAGAATCCCCGCGCAGCTTTATTGGGATTCTTTATATAGCCGCATGCACAGCCAGGGAAGGAAGAGGGTGTGACAGTGGGGCTCGTTATCGGCTTGCGCGCCATGATAGCCAAGTACGATACATGCACTACTCCTCGGTGGACGACAAGTGGCTTTGAAAAGAGGAAAAGGGAAGAAAAAAGCGCAGTCCCGTTACTGCCTCTCTTAATCGAGAGCACCGCCACAGTTATGAGCAGGGAAGGGGGAAATGGGAATGAAAGAGACGGAAGAGAAGAGGCAGGAGAAGGGTAGGGAAAAGCATTCGATCCCTCGGCCGCTGACCTATATACGGTCTCAAAGGTTCCTGAAAATCATCGACAGAAATCTTCCCTGGTCTCCTCAGGTCAAGAAACATCGAACTAGAATAGTAGCAGCTACTCAACTCCTCATATTCATTGCTGGAACACGATGGGGATGTAGTTGCCGCTCAATGGTAGTGCTGCAGAAAGCACACGTTGAAGGAACATTACGCTATTGCCTACCGGTGCTTCACCAATTATCAGCAGCAAATAAGAGAACTTCGGAAGCCGCACGCAACAGTTGCCTACAAATATGTCTAGGGCTTCCGAAGAGCTCATCAGCATTGGGGGCTGTAGGGGAAGCAGGATCCCCATTACAAAAACAGCGTGATACCAGTACGTTTTTGGTACTGGTACACGCTGAAGCCACTGGTACACGCTTGTAATCACTGGCACTTCACTGGGCACACTGAGAAAAAGCTGTGTCGCCCTGGTAAGGGCGCTGGCTCAACCACTGTGATGCTGGTGCGCATTGCGAAGCGCTGGAAGCGCTGGAGTTTTCACTGGCAAGCGCTGGTGAAGCACGCACTCTTTCTACCAGCGCAGCTGCAGCGTGCATGTTATTGTAGCATGTGCTGTGGTTTGTTCCGGTGTCATTGAATATAAAAACGCTTAATTTCACGGCAGGGAGAGATGCTACCCTAACAGATACCGAGCATAAGTTATTTTTGCTGCGCACGTACGTATCTCAACAACTATAATGCACCTTTTTTCTCTTATGCCCCCGCGTAAACCGGCCATATTCTCATCATCCGTGTATTGCTGTAACGTTTCCAAGTTGCAGTGTTTGTATGCCTAGAACTTCACGCCACTTCTAACAGAAACAGGTAATTGGTTTTGCCGCAAAATTGACGAAACGTAAATGAGCTCTATCGACCACTTCGCAAGGTTTCCAAGTGGAGGCGAAAAAAAAGTGGCCGTTCGGTTCCGCCACACCGTATAAATGTATGTCTGGCCATGCTTATCTTTCTACTTACTTCAGGTAAGACTTAGAAATGTTCCAAAGCTCAAATGCAGAATCTTTAGCTATACCAACTCAACGCGTCTGGAGCGGTCTTACCCAGTGCCCGGCCCAGCGAGCATTAAACCTGTCGGGCCTGCCGTGGTACTGGCGCTTCTTGATTCGTATACACACAACTTTAGAGTGTGAGAATAAGTCTAAAGTATAGTTTAGACATCTATGAAGCTAAATCAACTATTTTTTCTTATGTTGATGTTCGCACAAGGAGCGCTCATGATCGAACGTCGCGCTTTCAGCTATGCGCAGGCTGTCACCGAAAGCTGCCAGCCGCACTTAGCCGGTACTTCTCCGACTGATATGTAACAACACGCAATTTTCAGTTGGTAATTCAGTACGCCATCGTGAACTGATTCTCTGGCATATGTTTTCAGCGGATTGCATTCGTATTTTTATGGATGTTTTTTTGTAGTTCTTGGTATTGATATAACTGCATATACCTGTACACTGGCACGCCCGCTGTAAACTGCCAGCGGAGGCCAGAAAAATGGTTGTCGCTCGCCATCGCCACTTCGTAAATAAATTCCTGGCATCGATTGACCTTCCACTTACTTCAGATACTGTTTATGTAACAGAAATATTGTGAAAATCAAATGGAGAAACTTCAAGAATCGCAACTCAACTGCTTCGAAAGCAGCCTTACCCAGTGCCCCGTTCCAGCGAGGCCTATCGTGCCGGCCGCGTCGGTGTACCTGCTGCCCGCGCTTTTTACTTTAAGTAGGCACAATTCTAAAGTGTAAGAATGACTGTAAGGTCATTTACAGTCATTCCTTACAAAATGACCTTACAGAATGACTGTAAGGTCATTTACCCGCGTGTGGGGTGCGCGCACAAGGAGAGGTGACGATCGATGTGTCGTGATTTCAGCAACGTAGGCTGTCACCGAAAGCTTCCTTCTGAGAGCAGGAGCCAGTACTTCTTTAACTTCTATGTAAGAGCACGCAACTTTGCGTTTGTAATTTGGTACGCGTTAGTCAACTGACATACTGGCATACTTTTTCAGCGGATTGCAGTAGTCATTTCTTTGGCGGTTTCTTAGTTGCAGGTATCGATATAACTGTAACAAATTATGTAATCTGGCACGCTGAATGTGTACTGCTACATCGTCGCTTGCGCGAAAAAAATATTCAATATTCAATCGTGGGCTTGCATATTTACCAATCAAGACATTTAGAGCATCTGTACTTGTTGACCAGTAGCAAGTGCTTGAACCGACTATCAAATGAAAAAAAAAACTATCGGCAGCAACAGCTGACAATCTATGGCTGCCCTTCCATTCAATTTGAGATTTTTCACTCTTCAAGGTTCCCGAAATTGCAAAGCTTGACTTGCGTCCTTAACTCTCTTGAAAATCTTTCGAAAGGCTCTGCCTCTTGTTGGACCGGCACGCGGAACACATGTCGCTCGTAAATCTCGTTCCCTCGCTCGAGACAGCACTCATCGAAATTGCGCACCATTGTGGGGTAACGCCCTTATGCTCACCTTCATTGAACATAAAGTTGTTGAAGATTTCCAGTGCCTCTTCGCCAGCGGTGCTGAGAAAGATCGCTCCTTTGATCGCTTTTGTTGTGGGTTTCTCCGCCGAAGTTTCCGCCAGGAATAGGTCAAGTCTTTGCTTGAAGAGCTCCCAGTTGCGTCTGACGTTTCTAGACAGTTGCAGTGGTCCCGGTGGTTTTATGGTGTCCATTCTTTGCTGCTTGTTGCACCAGCCGTTGTACTTCTGACACCATGTATCATGTTTGGATGGCGGTAAGACGACACATAATGTGACTGAGCCCGGCGGCTGCATTTCCGATGGAGGCGGAAATGTTAGAGGCCCGTGTACTCAGATTTTGGTGCACGTTAAAGAACCCCGGGTGGTCAAAATTTCCGGAACCCTCCACTACGGCGTCTCTCATAATCAAATGGTGGTTTTGGGACGTTAAACCCCACAGATCAATCAGAGTGACTGAGCCAAAGCAGATTCCGAGTAGCTTTGTTGGGCTTCCTTATATAGCCTCATGCGCAGCCAATGAAGGGAAAGGTTGTGACAGTGGGGCTCGTTATCGGCTTGCGCGCCACGATAGCCAAGTACGATACATGCACTACTCCTCTGTGGATGGCCGCTGACCTATATGCGGCTTCAAAGGTTTCTGGGAATCATTATCAACAGAAATCTTTCCTGGTCTCCTCAGGTGAAATAACTTCGAACTAGAGTTGTAGCAGCTACTCAACTTCTCAAATTCATGGCTGGAACACGATGGGGATGTAGTTGCCGCTCAATGGTACTGCTTCAGAAAGCATACATTGAAAGAACATTACGCTATTGTCTACCGGTGCTTGACCGATTATCCCCAGCAAATAGGAGATTTCTGGAACGCCGCACGCAACAGCTCCCTAAGAATATGTCTAGGGCTTCCGAAGAGCTCATCAGCATTAGGAACTGTAGCAGAAGCAGGATATATCTGCCACTGGATGCCATCTCTATACAAAAAATCATGCGTAGACATCTTCGACAGGCATGACAGGGTAAAAAGCATTTTCTGTACCGATTTCACCTGACGCATAACAATTCTTCGTTCGGCGAAGCTGTGCGAATGCTTTAACTCTCCCCTGTTAATAAGCCACAAATTTAATGCCTGCAACTATTTTTCCCTGGACACTTTCGCCTCCATTTATAAAAAAGTCTGTGCCTGGCACCAATGGGGCAAACAGACGAATGTCACAGGTTGCGCTGTTGCAGACTACTCTGCTCTTATGAAGCGAGAACTATACTCAGCCCACGCACATTTACACCGACGCCTCAACCACACAGGAGACTTCCGCTCATGTACTTTATATTTCTTCTACAAGACATATGCTATCCTGTCGACAGCAACGGAAGACATCTTCGACAGCAGCAATACTTCATGGCATCAAAGAAGCTGTCTTTTACATCTTGCGCAAAACGCCGGACTGATGGATAATTTTTACCGACTCCAAAGAAGCACTACAGATATTCTTCAACCTCCTAAAGAAAATGAATTCTCACCCCATTTTATGCGACATAGCATATCTACATCACCTAGCTGTGACCGCAGGGAACTCTATCACATATCAGTGAATTCCGCCAACGAAAAAGCAGATGCAGCAGCACGCAAGAGTCTTCGACACTACCATTACAGACGAACTTATTTTACTACGTTAGATGCAGCTCACATGACCAAAAGACTTCCGATTGAAGAAAAAGAGACGCTGGTACCTTCCGACATATCTATATGCCTTCCTTCCCTCAATCAACCCCTATCTGAGATCAAGACTCTCATTCAAAATTCCTCGCCATCTAGAAACGCTATACCATCGTCTACGTCTAAACAGTGCCTATGTTAACAGCCTATGGTGCCGCTTCCATCAGTCAGCGAGTCAGTATTGCAACAACTGTGGCTCCGTCGAATCCGGGGAACAAATAATGTTTGAGTGTAGAGCGCATGCTGAGGAGCGTGCGCTTTATGAACATTTAATGCATTTTATAACCGAGAGTACTTTCTCCGTTGACTCTTTATTGAGAACTTTAGCCTGCCCCTCTTTACAGAGGCTTGCTATGACACTTTCGTTTGCGTACTTGGACAACATCGGTCTTCTAGACAATCTGTAGCTGTAGCTTGACACCGCAAAAAAACTCTCAACGCACGGCCTCTTTAAATGGTCAAAGAGGTGGGATTTTCCTTTCTCTTCGTTTTATTCTATCATCTATACTTCCAATTTGTCTTTTTTCTCTATCTCTGCTTATTTGTACTTTCAATTCTCAATCCACTTTTCCACGCAGAGTAGCAAGTCAGCGAGTTTCACATGCTGGCTAAATTCTCTGCTTTCAATAAAGAGTTCTATCTCTTTCTTTCACCAATTCTGTGTTGTTATAAAGCCCGTAACACCGAGCAATAAAGTTTCTTTCGTTCTGCCCCTTCTGCCGGCTGCGTTCCATTACTTCAGGGGCGACGAGGGTGGGACAATTCCACAATGAAAGCCAGGGCACCCAAGAACGACGACACGACCAGTAGCTCTAGCACTTCCCGCGTCCGTTTGAAGGCCTTTTTTGAGGGCCATGAGATCACAGATCCAGAAAAACGGCGCGCGCTTTTGGTATCAGCACTAAGTGACAGCGTTGTTCACGTGCTTCAGGGGCAGTGCCAGTCAGTCTCTGTGATCAGCCTAAGCTATGACGCCGTCGTACAGTTGCTGGACAACCACTTCTATGCCCAAGTTATTGATATTACAGCGAGCTACGCTTTTTTCATTCGAAATCAAGCCGAAGGCGAAAAGGTACGGGACTACATCAGTCACTGGAGACGTCTCGCACAGGATTGAAATTTTGAGAAGTTCTTGGACCGCATGTTGCGGGATTGAATTGCCTGCAAAAACTGTGACGAACAAGCTCAACGAAACATGCTGTCGCAAAGGACATTGAATTTGGCGGAGGCAGAGGCTTTTGCTCTAGCTGCAGAAACGGCTAAAACAAATGTGCGGGCTATGCAAGAGAGGAGCTTCTACGGAAATGGTTTCGTCAATTTCGTACAGAAGCATAGGATGAATCCGCAGAAACCCGGACAAGGGTATGCACTCACGACCGAGTCTATCCAATGCTGGAGATGTGGCTCGAGCTATGCTTCGGAAACGTGCAGGAACAAGAAAGCGACGTGCCACAAGCGTGGCAAGAAGGGACACCTGGCGAGAATGTGCTCAAGCGGTCGTGGTAACCCCTCTGGAACATACGCTTGAAGGAGCTAGACGGCAGTGAAGAAGAAATGCTCTACGCTTTGGTGGCTCACAGATGCAGTAGGAATGAATTCGTTAGACCATTCGAAAGGAATTTCATCTGTGAGGGCCGGAAACTGCGCATGTTGGTGGATATAAGATCCGCTATCAGCGTAATTCTAAAGAGGGTATTCGAGAACCATCGTCAACTGTAGCTGACACTGGAGAAGGCTTCACTGCGCCTGACGTGCTTCCTGGGGCCGCTGCTATTTCTTGGCCATGAAAGTCAAATGTGGTAACACGGAAGTGAAAAGCTCGCTAGCTGTAGTGGATCGCGATGGACCTTTGCTGTGCGGCCGCAACACCATCCAAACCTTTCGAAATGCTGGGATGGCGCTATTGCAAGCACGTGCGCTGGACAACGTAAATATGGTTTGATGTGACGCAGCAAACCATAACTTGTGGCTGAACTTTCGGAAATATTTGAGGAGAAGTTGGGTTGTTGTAAGGGGACGCCTGTGAAGCTACACAAAAACGAGGCTTCTGTGCTACGCTTTTGCAAGGCTCGATCAGTGCCATTTGCGCTTAAAGATAAGGTGTCGGCAAAAATTGACCGCCAAGTACAGGAAGCAGTGCTTTCACCAGTGAGAGTATCGGACTGGGCTACGCCTGTCGTGCCCGTAGTGAAACGTAACGGGGATATAAGGATTTGCGGAGATTTCAAAGTGACCGTGAATCCGACAAAACATTTGAAACAATATCCGTTGCCGAAAGTTGCGGACATATTCACATCTCTGCACTGGGGCGAGGTGTTCACCACTTTAGATTTACGACACGCCTATAATCAACATCCACTGGATGAAGAGGCACGAAAACTGGCTGTGTTGAACACACACGAGGGGCTGTTTGCATATAACCGCCTCGCTTTCGGCATCTTATCTGCTCCGGCTTTATTCCAGCTCCACCTCGAGTCCAATCTACAAAAGCCTGCCTCACGTCAAGGTGTACTTGGATGACATCATCATAGCTGAAAAGCAGAACGACGGCTCCACTCTGCGGTGAGTCCTTGAGCGGCTTCGGGACAACGGACTCAAGTTGAACCTTGACAAATGCAGGTTTCGCGAGAAGCAAGTATTGTTCTTAGGCCACAAGATCGACGCAACGGGTTTGCACTCCCCTGCCATAATGAACGCCATCACCATGGCGCTAATACCAGAGATTGTTAGCCAGCTGAAATCATTTCTGGCAGTGAATAAATATTACGCCAAGTTTTTGACTAACTTTGCCACCGCGTTGGATCAACTCTATCGACTGCTGGCTAAAGCAGTGCTATGGCAATCGAGAGCCGAACACGAGGAAGCCTTCAAAGCAGCCAAGCGCGCTATGGTGGATGCGAAACTTCTCGTACACTATGATCCCGAAAAGCCATTGCGGCTTGAATGCGATGCTTCACCGGTTAGGGTCGGCGCAGTGCTGTAACATCATATTGGGAACCGAGATTATCCCATGTCTTGCCGCTGAAGAACCCTGACAGCTGCTGAGTGAAATTATTCGCAATTAGAGCAAATAGCGTTGGCCTTGGTGTTCGGTGTTGGCCTTGGTGTACAGCAAATACTAACGCTGTAGTTTTCTCGCCGCGACGAGCTCGTGCCAGTCAAGATCTGATTTACTAGGGCTATCGAGTAGTGTTGCCAGATGCGGCGCGACGGTGAATGCTAAGGGAACTGCACGACAGTCACCCCAGTATCAGCGCAATGAAGCGCACAGCGCGTGAACTTTTTCGGTATCCCGGATTAGACAGGGACATCGAACTGTTGGTTCAATGTTTCCCACAGTGTATACAGTCCTAGCCCATGCCTGCCGCAGAAGTTCCGTCTTGTTGGCCGGCGAGCAACAAGTCGTGATACAGGTTGCACATGGATTTTGTGGGCCCTGTCATTGGCTACTAAGTTTTTGTGTTGGTGGACGCCAAGAATAAATGGATTGAGGTCATACCCTTAAAGACCGCCACGGCGGAGGGCACCATTCACGTATTCTAAGGTATTTTCGCACGTTATGGCCTCCCGTACTGCTAGGTATCAGATAACGACCACAGTTTTCAAGTGCACCATGTTAAGGTTCTTGCAGGAAAACTACGTGAAACACGTGAGAACAGCCCCATACCAACCGCAGTCAAATGGGTTGGCGGAACAGGCCATGAGGATTATAAAGGAAGGGCGTCAAAGGAATTAGACAGGTACGTTGGAAGAACGACTGATGAAATTTTTTTACGTTACAGAGCCACCCCTTTGGAAGGAGGAAAATCACCAGCAGAACTGCTCTTGGGCTTTCATCCGCGAACCAGGCCGACTGCCTCGCTCACTGACGAGAAGGTAGCCAGAAACGATGGTTCCGGCGAACCTTTACAAGTTTAAGCCCAAACGCGGTTCCGTCCAGAAAGGCGTGTATGGTCGCGCAAGCGTCAGTCTGGTCAGAGATGAATGCCGGCGACAGTAGTGTCCACGTCGAGAGCACGCATGGTTACACTAGAAACACCGGAGGGATCACCGTGGTGCCACATAGATCAACTCCGGCCGCACCTGGACTCGGGGTCATCACCCAACGAATGAAGCCAAGTCAACGACGAAGCTCAGTGTTCTCCCAAATAGGCAGATGCTCGTCAAGATACGGGCGTACGAGAAGTCAACTCTCCAGCCGAAGACAAACAACCGCTACGACGTTCTACTCGCCAGTGGAAACCACCGGATCGCCTCGCCTACTCTAGCTTAAGGGGGAGGGATGCAGTGTTATAAAAACGCGCACTGATGTATAACAAGAGCAGTACTGTTTGCTTGTGCTGTACTCTTGCTTATCATGAAGTGCCATGTGACCTTTTTCGTGTAGTTCTAAAGCCCTTAACGGTGAGCAATAAAGTTTCTTTCGTTCTGCCACTTTTGCCAGCTACGTTCCGTTACTTTAACAGCCAGGTAACCAAACCGATGGAGCCACCCTGACATGGATGTACGGAGGGTCTTGCTAGGATGTAGGGAGAGAGTTGAGGTGTATAACACGTTATCACGCCCAATCACCACCTTCGTTCGACTTCAATAAAGACAAGCCTCGTAAAGATTAAAACAATATCCAACAGAGTGATAGCATACTTCTGAATTGGCTTGTCTTTGTCCCAGGAGTTTACGGCAACAAGATTTGGGCAGTGAACCGTTATTTTATTTCAACGTCATTGGTCGGCTGATTGTCATCATTAAAAATTTTTATGGCCGTAATCTGCACTATAAACAATACACTAAGTGATCAGTAAAGACGAGTGTAAGACTTGGACGGTGCCTCTTAGTAGAATAAGGAAAAGTATTCCCTCCCTTTTCCCATTGTGTGCCGCCTATACAGCCTACCTAAGTCTGTGTAAACGAACCAACTGCCTGAGTGAAATTTTTCGTGTTTCTTCCTGCGGTGAAGCGTTATTCCAGACCGCATTTTTATAAAACAACATCTCCAGATTGCTGCAAAAAGTTTTTGTAAAAACATATCGCTTTGAGCTTCAAGACAGATCCACCATACAACTGTCCTGGACAGTATCAACGCGAAAGGCAATTACGTGTACAAAAATACATTGTTGAAACCACCCGGACAGCTTTGTATCTCTCCATCTAGCACGAAAGCACGAGAGTCAAGCAACAACAAAATCTCAAGAGAAGATCAAACGTGAGAGAGAAAGTGGACGAAGAAAAGTGCCCTAATAACTTGGAGACAGAGCCATCAAAAAGACATTGTGACTGATGTCGTTTGCGCACCAACGCCGGAAGCAGCCGAAGCAGCCACCTCTGACGGTAAAGACGTTGCTTCCCCCAGCACCACAATGACCACGGCGACAACCATTAGTACGAAGTCCAATTATAGAATAGAGAGGAACAAAAAATAAAATAAAAGAACTGCTTATCGCCCACACTCGAAAGCAACATGTTAGAGGGGGCACCTCGAGGTTCAGCCTCGAAATAAAGAAGAGTTAGGAAACAGCAAAACTTTAGTACCTCCTTTGTCTTCGTTTTTATTTTTAAGCTGTGGCTGTCTTGAGCGTAGAATGGTGAACAAAGAATGCCCCTCTCAATGCAGGTAGAAGCAAGCGTATTTGCCAGAAACTGGACACAACGGCAATCTTCCGGTCTGAAGGTTTCATGACTAAATACGCGCGCACTTATCTATCAATGAGCAGTGTGAAAAAAAAGAAGAAGAAGAAGGCAGCCGGCGCAACAAATTTTAGCTAATGCAACTTTGGCTTACAGAAGACGCAGAGAAACTAAATCTAGCTTTGCCAGATCAATCAGACCCTATTCACATAAATATAGCAGACCTTAGTCAACAATACAGTACTCTCCGCTTCAGTGCAATAATGGTACGGTATTCAGCTGCTGACCCACAAATCGTGGATTCAATCCCTGCCGTGGTCGAATTTCTACGCAGACAAAGCGGTAGATGTCCGTTTACAGTGCACGTAAAGAGCTTCAGATCATCGAAATTTCTGTAGCTCTCTACGGAGACTCATAAGCAAATGGCGGTTCTTGGGATGTAGGAACCCGCATACTGTTATAGCGAATAAAGGACTAAAAGTTCGAATTGTGAATATTCAGGGCCATATAACGCACGTACTGTTGTTTACAGCAGCTTAACGCGATACCAACTTAACTTGGGCTCAAACGTTACGTTGTGGGCAGCCTGATTTATACCAAGCCAAGGTGCAGCGACATAACGCAGTTAGAAGGAAAGCTTGCTCATAGCACTAATTGAAAAATAATGCCGTCGTTTATCAATGTGAGAGTTGTGTACTTTGTGATATACAATTTTTCAGTATCAAACAATCGGCCATTCACACATATGCAGGCAGATACGCGTCTACAGTGAAGAAGCATTTTGATACGCTTTTTTTTTAAGTGAGCCGTCGCATCAACCATCTTGCGGCTTCAATTAGTGTTACGTAGTGTTATTTTGTAGTTTTACAACAAGAAAAAAGCAGTCAACGTCGTGCGGCCTCCAGTTGCTTGCCGTGGTGGCACAGCAAAACATTGCTTAAGGTCCATCTTCCTCTGTTTGTTTATACGTGTCGTCCTTTTTCTCAAGTTAGGCTACCAAAAAATGTTATTTATAATGAACCAACTGTTCCCTCAAGCCAACCTAGTTAATGTCACGTGAATGCGAAGAAAGAGCTTTCTCGGTACACTTGCACCTATGGTATCAGGTGTATCTAAAGAAGCTATATCAAGTTTTCTACACTTTCTTAGCGCAATAACTAAAGTTGGCATTTTGTTTACCAATTGTCGCATCGCCGGCGTGTATAATTGTATTTCACGCATTCCTGGTGTTCAGTAGTGCTGTAAGTGCCGTACTTGAAGCGCACATATGAAGAAAGGCGACCTGCTTCCTTGGTATATAAGTATTGCACCAAAAGTGCACGTGAAACTTCGTGTTCGTTTACACGCTAGACCGATGCTTAGTTGAGTAATGATACTAAATTTTAGTCATCTAAAAGCATTTACTTATTCTGGAAGAAGCAGTGAACATGCACAGTTAAGGCATCTTGAATTGACACACATGTGCGAATATCTTCTCACATAGAACATGAACAGTTCAAAAAAGCGAAAATAAAATGAAGGATGTACGCCAATTACAATGAAGTAGCCATACGCACCTGCCTTTAGCAACGAGTAAATGGTTAACAACTTTAGTGAAGTTAGAAAAATTACAACCGTTCCCGCTACTGGCGGTGGCATTGGCGCTGGTGCTCATCACGGCATTGCGCGGGAGATAACCTAGGAAGGTGCCAACCACACATTCATTAGCTTGTGTTTTCTACTGGATCATGCCATTCGCTGCATACGAGAAATGAGAGACAGAAGACTCCGATCGTATACAGAGTCTAATGTTAGTAAACGCAAACACTGCTAATTTTTTTCGACAATGCACAAGAGACATATTCCACCGGTACTACATTGCAGGTCCAAATACAGTGCCCATGTATACGGGATGGCCAGTGAACGGATGTGCAGGCCTTTCGGGATATCCATGTCCTTTTAGGAGCGAAGCTTCTTACGGCGGGGCTTGTGCGTCCCTCGTAGTAAGTGACCACCAGTGGCACATACCCAAAATAGCGGTTCTTACAATGTCTGCTGGATGGGGGCACTTGTATATGATGAATACATGATGAAAAGTTGTGAGATGGCTGTGCTAGGAGTTTTCTCTAGACATATGGACGGACGAACGGACTGACACACGCACGGACGGACAGACAGAGGGATGGCCGCAAAAAGAGATGGACGGACAGACAGACGATTAAACAAACGGACGGATGCACCAAGGATCACACAGATGGACAGACAGACTGACGAATGCTGCGCCTCACCAATCATCATTCACTCCGTGGACATGCTGTGATTTTTTTTCTCAATGGTCAGCATTTTATGTCACTGGTGACTTCAGTTGTGTGTTAAATACGCGAAGGGTTGTAGAAGGTCCTGGCTGGGATTGGTGTGCTTGGAGTTCATGTGAGTTGCGATGCCTTGTCCAGTACTTTTCATTTGAGGATGCGCGCAATGTTATGCACGGGAATACATTTGTTCGCTCATGGCGATGTGGACGATCCTCATGCACACACCACCGGGCTTAAATTCCGGGCGTTTTAAAGGACGTTCCTCTCCAATTTACGTGTTCCACCCATCACACCTTCTCCTCTGTACATCTCTGAGTATCATCCGATTCTCTTAGAACTCGAAATTTCATTCTCTTTTTCGAAGAAAGCATGGCGTCTAGATCTTGGCGTCCTCGAGGATGCGCGCTGTCAGTCAGATTTTTCCCGTGGAGTACATGTTTCACTCACTGCGCCTGGTCCATATCGGAATGCGCTTAAAGCACAGTGGCGCCTACAATGTTCTGTTTAAGGGCGTTCGCGTCGTTCTCGTGTTTCTGAAGAATAACTGATACTGCAAAAAAATACGCATTGCCTTACACGCCAAAGCGTCGTCTACCCTGATGCAAACTTAGCGACGTAAACTGCGTGAACGCCCACAACGCTTGATTGCTGCCTCGTCTCTGGTGGCGGCCGCATGGCGTTGTAGGCACAACCCCTGTGCAGACCCTGAGGGTCTACGCTACCTGAGGTAATCGTTTTAAGTTTGAAGCATATAGCGAACTTCGGCGACTTTGAGCGTATCTATCTATCTATCTATCTATCTATCTATCTATCTATCTATCTATCTATCTATCTAGCCGCCTATGACTTTTAGCTCTCCTGGCTGTTTAGATGATGGTATCATACCAAACATTGTATGGTAAACGTGACTGTATGAAAAACATTTGAGTAGTCATAACAAGAAAATAATGTGTCATGAATGTGATGACTTACATTTAATGGTCCTGCAGCTCTTGTGGTGGTTTCGTTCACATGGCATGTTGCGAAACTGATATGGTAAGACATGATTGCATGGCGAACACAACCGACAGACTTTTACATGAAAATAATGACATGCGTGTCATGTATCAACATGACTACATGCCAAGCTCATGATACGCTCGCAGCCATTTCGCTAATGTCACATACACCAAATTTAGTATAACGGGACGTGAATGAATGGCGAAAGTACAATATTTGTGAAAACATGATAAACATGACATGCGTGTCATGTAACAACATGACTATTTGCTACTCTCATGATGCGCTCACGGCCATTTCGATAGCGTCACGTATACCAAATTTGTTATAACAGTACGTGCATGGATGACGGAGGTATGTGATCAGGGCAAACATTATAATCATGAGATGCGTGTCATGGAATATTATGAATAAATGTTATGCTCATGATGCGCTCGTGGCTGTTTTGTTAACTTCACATGTACGAAACTCGAAATCACGTGACTGCTAACGGATAACATTGGTAAATGACACCTCGAAACATGATAATCACGACATGCGTGTCATGTAACAACATGACTACATGCCACACTGATGATGTACTCGCGGTCGTTTCACCAGCTTCACATATGCGAAATTTCGTATTACGTGACGCCAATAGATGACGAAGACACGTGCCTGGTGCAAACATGATAATCCTGAGAGTTGTGTCATGTGAGAACTTGACTACATGCCACAGTGAAGGCGCCAGTGCATTTAGACGTGAACGTACTCACCGGCGTTCACTTCGTCGCGTCACGCCAGTGTTGCCACGCCAGGCACCGGTCTTCCCATACACTCGGAAGCGCGTGTCGCGCTGCGTTGCTTTGACGCATGCACGTGTCAGCTCGTCCGGCGTCCCTCCGCTGCGGAAAAAGGGGGAAACAGTATTGTCTGGGTAATTCATCAGCCGAAATGAGCATATCACATTTCACGCCGGTTGCCGGTGGGCCGCGCTGACGGACGCTGGTCGTGTCTGGCGTCAGACTATTGAGAGAAAAAAAATGCCCGCAGCTTCCCTCGGGGGAACACTGTGGAGGATGCGGAGCATATAATTGGTTAACGGGGTGTTAAAGTGCGACTTACTTGGGTCGATGGCTAAATTGGTTAACGTGGTTGTGAAAGGGGGTGTTAAATTGCGACTTACTTGGGTCGATGGCTAAACTGGTTTACGTGGTTGTAGGAGGGGGTGTTAAATGAGTGAACACGTACACACGTATGCGAAAGGGCGGCGCTGGTTGAAGGGACGTCGATCGTTGTGTTTGTGGATTCGTTGGAATTCATTTCACCGCGACCTTGGACGTCGACGCGCCGTACAAACCAACCGACGAGCGGCAACTGAGCGAGCGAGCGCCGACCTTGAGTATATATACAGTGCGACGGCGCATGCACTGTCAGCTATTGAGAGAAAAAAATTGCCCGCAGCTTCCCTCGGGGGAACACTGAGGAGGATGCGGAGCATATAATTGGTTAACAGGGTGTTAAAGTGCGACTTACTTGGGTCGATGGCTAAATTGGTTAACGTGGTTGTGAAATGGGGTGTTAAATTGCGACCTACTTGGGTCGATGGCGAAATTGGTTAACGTGGTTGTAGGAGGGGGTGTTAAATGAGTGAACACGTACACACGTATGCGAAAGGGCGGCGCTGGTCGAAGGGACGTCGATCATTGTGTTTGTGGATTCGTTGGAATTCATTTCACCGCGACCTTGGACGTCGACGCGCCGTACAAACCAACCGACGAGCGGCAACTCAGCAAGCAAGCGCCGACCTTGAGTATATATACAGCGCGACGGTGTATGCACTGTCAGCTGTTGAATGTTCTCGAAGCGCCACGGCACATGCGCGTCCACTGGAGAATCAGGAGAATTGTAGAATGTTCTCGAAGGGGAGAAGCGCGCGCGGCACAGATGGTGGGTGACGGTGCATGCGCGCATCAGCTGTCGAATGTTCGAGAAGGGGGAGAAGCGCAACGGCGCAGCGCGCGCGTCAGCTGCCGATGTTCTCGAAGCGCGACGGCGCATGCGCGCGCGTCAGCTGCCGATGTTCTCGAAGCGTGACGGCGCATGCGCGCTACATTACTACAGCTAGCGAATGTTCGTGAATAGGAGAAGCGCACGCGGTGTGTAGAGGAGGAGGGGTGCACAGATGGTGGAGGATTGAAGCGCGCGCAGTGTGTAGAGGAGGAAGGGATGCACAGATGGTGGAAGAAGGAGGAGGAAGCTTGCGGACGGCGCCGCACTGCAAGCCTCGAGTATTAGATGCTCCGCATCTAAAAGAGAGAAACGTCTTCATTCACGAAAGCATAGAGAAGGAGGGCACGGGAGGTGACGACTCCAGTGACGAGACGGGTCCGCTGTATCAGAGCTAGGAGGACCTCGGGAGGTCCATCGTGGAGAGCTTCATCCCACAGCTCCTCGTTGCGTAAAGGGTGAAAGAAAGCAGGTAAGAGAGGAAAGATATTCGCAGTGCACTCGATGGAGACATAGAAGGTCGTGGGAGAGTTTGCACAGCTGGGACAACGGTTGGAATAGCACTGCGGGTAGAGTTTATGCAGTGATACTAGATTGGGGATTGTTTTAGTCTGCAGCTGGCGCAACGCTACTGCCTCCTCTGATGGCGGTGGGGTGCTCTGAGTGTGACGAACGTTCCTTTAGTGCCAACTTATGTCGTTGTAAGTGAGAAGAGGAGCCCCCTCTCTGAAATGGTCTCCTCGCCTTGCCGGGCCATCCGGAAAGAAATTTCGTGGGCAACAGCGTGGGCGCGTTCACTGCCGGGCAGCGAGCCCTGACCAGGACTCCAGAGTAGTGGACCCAAAAGTACTGTTTGACTCAGCAGAATTTTATTGAGAATTTGGTGGGCCGCTTTCGGGGCGCCATGTCCTGATAGGAAGGTTCGACATGCCTGTTGCGAGTCTGGATATATGTAGACCTCACTGTGAACATGGACAGGGTACCTCAATGCTAAATTGACTGCAAGAACTTCATCGTGAGTGCCATGTGTCCAACGCATTGCAGCCGACTCCTGCAGGGAATCGGTGCCATCTAATACTACCGATTTGTAACTTTCGCGAGTTCAGGCTGTCTCTGTGTAAAGAGTACGCGATCGCGGGTTGTGTTCGAGCAGACGGCTGAGGTATCGCACGCGGGATTAACGCCGGTCCTTCTCATGCTGGGGGTGCATGTTACGTGGTAAGGAATTAACAGTTAGTATTTTGCGTATCGCAGGCGATATGGGCCTGGGCTGCCTTCAATCTCAAGTAGTGGAACGGGATATCCGAGGTGTAAGAGAAGATTTCGGCCAGTATGGGTGAGTAGGAGGCGTTGGCGCTGACTAACCCAATCTGCCTCAAGCAGCTCGCTTAGTGTGTTTTGTGTGCCTAACTTAAGAAGAAGACTTGTGGTACTGTAGTTCGGAATGCCGTGGGCCAGCTTTGTCGCTTTGCAGATGATAGCGTCTATGCGTAGTTGTTGCGATTGGGTCAACCACTGGAAGGGCAAGTGATATGTCAGCCGGCTGATTACGCAGGCCTCCACCCAGCGCAGCTGGTGTTCTTCTTTAAGTCCTGAGCGCCGATTCGAAACCCACCGGATCATGGACAGTATTTGGTCAACTTGTTGAGATAAAAGCCCAATGATGCAGTTAGCTTTGTCATCTGCTTGAACATGTAGTCTAAGGATGTGGGCATGACGGACATGTGGTGTGGGTATGCTATCTACGTGCACAATAATTGGGGAAGGAGGGCTACTGCTTCGGGAGCGAATGACGATGAGCTCTGATTGTTGAGGAGCACATTGCAAGCCTCCTTTTTTAGCTTACTCAACGACATTATCCACTGCTTTCTGCAGTTGGTCCTGGATGACTCCATCTGAGCTCCGTGTTGACCAGATAGTAGATGTCATCCGCATAAATAGCATGGACAACATTGGGGATGGGGTCGAGCAAGTGGGGAAGCCCTGCCAGTGCGATAATAAATAATGTAGGGGAAAGAACGGAGCCCCGTGGTGTCCTACATTCTTTAAGGTGGATCGTACCAGACCGATGCGGTACCAATTCCACAGTGGCCGGACAATCACGAAGAAATGAGTGGATGTAGTTATACATTCAAGCTCCACAATGCGACTCGGCAAGATTGTGAAGTATGAGGTCGTGTTCAACATGATCGAAGGCCACCTTCAAATTTAAAGCAATGAGTGCTCTCGTTTGGGCGCGAGAAGGAGGCCCTAGGACTTCCTCCCATAGCTGTAACAGTGCATCTTTGGCCGAGAGATGAGTTCGGTATGCCGATTGAGAATGCGCTAAGAAGGATTGTTGTTCTAAGAAAGGCTGCCGACGTCGCAAGAGTGGATGCTTCATCAGCTTGCCAATGCAGGAGGTTGGGGATATGGTACGTAGGTTTTGAACCTGAACTGGTTTGGCCGGCTTGGGAATTGACGAAATATCGGCGTGTCGCCACGCTCGGAGAAGCATACCTTGGCGCCTGTATTCATTGAATATACTGGTGAGATGGGTGATATCCGCGTCACTTAGGTTGCGGAGTGTGTTGACTCAAATGTGCTTTGCTCCCTGTGCCGTGTTATGGCGTAGATCTTGTAACACTACGCGTACTTCTTCAACCGTGATATCCGCATCCAACAATTCATTTGTCTCGCCTACGTGCGGATAGTCAGGGTAATGCGGTGTTGGGCCTGTCGGAATGTAACGTTTTACGAGCTTACTGAGAAGTCTCGAGAGGTCGTCCCGATACTCGTGCAGTAAGGTGTGTAACTGTTGAAATGTTTTTGTTTTCGCTGGTGGTAAGGTCTCTGAGGGATCAAAGGATCGACCATGTTTTTGCGGTGCCTAATGTTCCTGGAAGCCAGTTGCAGAATCCTCACCAGTTATTTCTGGTGAGGGTCGCTGCGTATTCTGGAGATTTCCTCGTAAATTTGATCTATACTTTTTCTCAGTTCACGGTTCCGGTGTTGGCGTTTCTATCGCCGTGTCAGTCCTCTCCATACGTCTCAAATATGAAGCAAATATAGGCCAATGTCTGGTGTTCCGGTCGTACTACATAACGTGCATGTGGTGACCTCTATATCTTGAGTTAGAGAGTCAAGCAGCCACCGCTCGTAACTTCGCCCCTCTGGCGGGTCCCGGTGACGTTCTCTGATTTTGACTCAGTCTGTGATGCGTAAACGCCACTCGGTCCTCCGGGCACCATGAAGTGGCTGAATGGTCACCACAATATAGTGGTTGCTGCCAAGGTGCTCCTCTAGAGGACTATGCGCTACCACCGGGCCCGTATTGCGTACAAAACTGACTTCAGGGCAGCTGTTACGTGATACGCTGTTGCCAATAACAGTAGCGCGCTCTGGGTCAGTCAGTAAAGTGTATCTCATGTTAGAGATATCATTCCACGAGCGTGTTCTTTTGGCCTGCGATTTGACATTACCCAAAACTGTATGTGAAGGAGAGGTAAAATCCCCGCATACTACACGAACCCGTCCAAAACTTCCCAATTCCGTGAGAAGGTGGTGAAAGCAGTGCGTACGCGAACGGGGGGAAGTGTACACATTCAGTTAAAACAAGCTTTCACTGTTTAAGCTTTGCGTAATTATTTTGATTATTTGGTGAAGGATGTTACTACTAGTTGTATCACCCGACATGTGACAGGTTTCGAAACTGGGACTCCCACAAGAGGAGAGGTACCCAACAGCGTGTTGAAGCCTGATTAAGAAGGCGGGCAATTTCGTTCTTGTAAGAGGATAACACCCGAAGTGACAGTGGATGTGGGTACGTACTCCTGCAGGCAATTCCACTTTTGGCGGAATCCCCTGCAGTTTCGTTGCCACACCACTAGTTGTGGTGTGTCACGCAACGTCATCTTCATCGCGGGAGGAAACGGAAGGGCGTGTGTATGGGTGTGACCGCCGTGCACTCGCATTGGATGTAGACAGCCGAGAGATTTGATCACATTTAATCTTGGTAGTTGGCACGGTGGTGGTACGAGCGAGCGGGCGTTCTGTACATGGATAGACGCACTCAATCATCTCAATGTGAAGGATTTCCATGCGGCGTCTTATTCTGTCGAGTGTAGCCTGCATACTGGTGCCCGTTTCTGCCACCAGCGCGTGTATTTGCTTTTGCAGGCATTCGCAACGCGCTTCCATGTCTAGACGTAGGCGTGCTATTTACCGCGAGAGGATCAGGGGTTGAGAAATTAGTGATTTGGGAGGACACGGTGGGGAGTGATCGGCGGGACGGAGCAAACTGTGGGGGACCCTCTACGTGACCAACCTACCGAGGAGCCGCTATTCGTTGCGTTTCGTTCGGGGCCTGCTGCTGCTTGGAGAAAGCGTGTACCTCGTTGCCAACAGGTTTGCTCTACAATGCCTTCTTGTGGGGTTGTTGCGTAGATGGGGAAGGAGCGCGCGTTTTCAATGGACGCCGTGACTCCTCGCAGGAGCAGGAGCGGGATTGGAAGCGAGTCCGGGATTGGGAGCGGGTCCGGGATGGGGAGCGGGTCTGCGATTCTAAGCGGGTCCGAACTTAGAGCGGATTTTTGACTTTTGGCACAATTAGGATCGGCTCTTGGAGCGCGACTCTTCTGCCTTTATCGGGGTACGTGAAAGGTGGGTCTCGGTTGTCTTCCTTGACACAGTATGGTCACTGGAGGGTTGGAGTTCACGCAGTTTGTTCTCGAGGGCTTTCCGCACCCATGCCCTATTGAGTGCCTGCCTCTCACGCTGAGAGCAGCTTGGATCCATCGTAGGGTGAGGTTTGTCACTGAATTTGCAGTGGGGAGTGCATGAATATGACTGGATGGGTTTGTTGGTACCGCACGTCGTGCATATGACAACGTCTGGTGTAGGGCAATTGTCAACCCGATGGCCCAGCTTAAGGCAAGTCTTACAAACCACTTCTCGGGGGCAATGGAGCTTCGCATATTATCGATTATCGCTGTACGTGCGACCTGCCAATTTTATCGAGCAGTCACAACCATTGGTTTTTATGACTACGGAGTTACCAGCTGCACAGTCGCTTCCTTCAATCTTTTTTTGAGGGGAGAAGCTCTTTAAGGCGTGGGTCGTTCGTCTCTTGTATGCAGTAGCCATCTCTAATTTTAGTCCTTGGAATGTCTGCAGGATGGCGGTACTTGTATACGATGAATACATGATGAAGCGATGAAGGATAGTGGTACTTGAAGTGTTCACTCGATGAATGGTCGAATGGACGGATGGACAGACAATGGACATACATACATACATAAATACATACATACTTACATACATACATACATACACACATACATACATACATACATACAGACGGACGGATGGATGAATGGACGCGGCCACCGTATGTTTCACTGTTTGCCAATAAAACCCTTCGAAGCTTCGCCTCCCTCATGATCATTCATTCGCATATGCTTTGATTTTTTGGCGCATTTCGAAGTGATGCCATGTTCGGCCATGCTAACGAACAGTGATATATTACCGCTTGTGCTTAGAGGTTTGCCCCGTGTTCCTAAACAAGCTGTTGATTGTCTGCACGTCTCTCAATCAACCGAAGAGGCTTAGGCGGTACTGCGATTTATTGAACGTGAACGGTTCCTGGGTCAGATGGTTTTCCAGTTGGGTTTTATTTGACACTTTGAAATGACTCTGGTATTGTCTTTACCGCAGTTATCTGGCGATGTATCGAGGATGGTTTTTTATCATGTTTTTGAGACGGCCGCATCGTACTTATCCCAAAATGTGACGCTTTGTCCATTAGTCCTGAAAATTGGGGACCTGTCACGCTCGTCAACGTTGAATATATTCTATTCGCTACAGTGATCGTTCAATGTTTGAGGGCTCTGGTGAACACGCTGGTCGGCATCGTTTCTGAAACACACAGCTTCTTTATCACCCGGGACATCATAGCGTATGCCCTGACACGGTCTGCGCATGGTCTCTTTTTGTCTTAGGACCAAGGGAAACCTTTTGACGCACTAGAGCACACATATTTTTAATGTGCTCACATCATTTTGTTTTCCTCATTTGTTTGTGGAGTCAATTACAAATACCTACTTAGGTAAAAAAGCACTCTTGTTCTGCATGGTTGGGAAAGTTCAGCTTTTTTATTACACGCAGGTCCGCCAAAATGCCCATTGCCTCCTGTTCTATTCGTCCTCAGTCTTGAGCCATTTTTGTGTACGCTGGACATGAATTCGCGTGTACGGGGTCTTGCGCTTCCAGGCAGCAGTGTCGTGAAAGTTATACCTTTTGCTGACGACATAACGCTGTACCTTTCAGATAAAAATAGTCTTTCACATAGCCTGCGTGTACTCTTTCAGTATGATGCCATTTTCGGTTCAATGCTTAACTTCTCCAAATCCCAGCATTTCTTCATTGAATCTTTAAACTCCACACTTAGCTCCACTTCCCTCTTCAACCTGATGCATCCCTCCGAATTTTAGGCATTCTATACAACCACTATGGCAACCACTAAGTCAAAGCTTTTGCTTGTCATTAGTTTCCTGTTCTTTTTTGTTCTTGAGACGGCTTCCTGCTCTCCCATAGTAGAGTACGAAGTACTTTAAACTGGTGAACACTTTTTTTAAACCCAGGGCATAATGCTGTATCTTTCAGATGAAGTTAGTATTTCACATTGCCTGCATTTATTCTTTCAGAACGGTGACGTTTCCGCTGCAGCACTGCACTTCTACAAATCCCGGTATTTCTTCATTGGTTCTTCAAACTCTTGACTTCGCTCTTGTTTTCCTTTTGAACCTGCTGCATCTCTTCAAATTTCAGGTATTTTAAAGAATGACATTGACATTTATAGCTTCATTTTGTTAAATGCTCTCAACAAAGTAAAACAAGAAATCCGGGACGCATGGTATTTGACTTCCTGCTTCTTGAGCGGAGGTATCTTGCGCAGACTGAAATCTGCGGTCGTACTTGGTAACTTTCTCACGTGGAGCAACCACTTTTACTTATCGTAGGGTTAATGTAGCCTGGGTTGTGTTCCTGTTTGTGTTTCCTGAAGGGAGGTTTTCCTTACCCTTCGGTGTTGATACGTTGCATAGTTGCATATAAAATGCTTGCACGTGGCACCAGTTGCCAGAGACAGATTTGTCTATGAAGTTTTCTTTGCACATGCGTTGAAGACTAAGGTGTAGTGATGTGGGTCAATTGCAAGTCTGTAGCACCTTTCCTAAACCTGCAGCTTCTGAGGTGGCAGTTCATTTCTACTTTTCAATATTTGCAATGATTTTTACAATATTTGCACTAGATGTACGTTGGTCCTTTTTACGGGAGCTGATGGCTTTGCATTTCCTCTGTACTTTCAATCAGCTCCCGTTTGGCAAAAATTTTCATCAGTTACCTGCTCTCATGTTTTTATCACAACGAATAGACTAAATACAGCCGAACACATTTTCTGGTTCCTTCTCATCACATCGTTTCCGAAATATTGAACGTATGCAACCTTACCCGTTTCCAGCCCTAAACTTTCACTCTGTTCCTCTCTAAGCCTCCTGGTTATTTCCCAGTTTGTTGGTTATTAGAAATGAAGACAATTCTCATCGACCTTATGTGGTCAGCGTGCTTATGCTGCCGCATAACGCTTTACGTGCTTATGAGCATTGAAAGACAAAATTTATCTTCTTCCGCACAGCAGCAATCACTCAAGGTGCTCTTGATATGCACGCACATGCTTAACTCTTACTACCTCCTCGGAAATCCTTAGCGGTTTAGAAAACACAGCTCATGATTTTGAGTACTTGGTACTCTGCTACTGGAAAGTCTAAAGCCGTCTTGTGGGCGTCACACTTGGTTTAGAAAAAAAAATCACAGCATACCCATAGAGAGAATGATAATGAGTTGGGCCAAGCCGGACATATGTCCGAACATATGAGTGGAGCCGGACATATGGGTAGGGCAAGCCATACATATATATGAGTGGAGCCAAGTCCGACGTATGTCCGGACAGACGGACATGTATATATGTCCGTCTGTCCGTCCAATCGTTCGTGAAAAATTGGAAACCGAGTGAAACAAAGACCACAAAAAGTGTACATATATACAGGAAAATCCACCTCCAAAAAGACAGAGAGAGAAAATGTAGGATAATGTTATTGTACAATTGCCAATAAGTATGCATACATTATATAAATGTATTGTTATCTACAAGTAGATGCGTATATAGGCACATATATAGGTATATATGTGTAAGTGTAATTTATATAGGATGACTGCCAGTTGGGCATGTTGGTATAGGTTCATAATGAAAGATGTGCCAAAAAGCGCAATTATTCAGAAAGAACACAGGACAAGCGCTTACTAGCAACTAAAAACTTTTATTTAAAAATGAGCATAACTCGCAAGTACGTCCGCTCAAACCACCCGTTTATCATCAACAGTGTGACATACCGAAAAAACTGCTCTCATAATCAATAGAACACAACAAAAAATCCATTTTAAGCGCCCCAGAAACTAAGAGCAGAGGACGTCAAAAGAAAATGCTCTAGGCCATGTTACGTGCCAAAAAGGGAACTCGGGATATGTTAGTAGAACATACGCTTGACTGACGCACATGTCACCGTGACCTTTCGTAATTTGATACGCTTCCGCTATTTCTCTCATTGTGCCGCTCCTTGTGCCTGTCACGTATTCGTTGGTCGGAAAATTTCTGGTTGGCAAGGGGACTACTTGCAGAAGATCATTAAGTGCGAGTATGGGGCCCTTTTTAATGAGCTCTGATATTCACGAAGGTGTACATTCATGCAACAACCTTTCCGACAGACATATTGCTTTTCACCTGTGAAACGAGTTTCATACACAAAAAATAAACGAAAAAGATTGTATTTGCAAATCAAAAACTTGTAAATTAAGACTCAGTCCGAATATCGGTGTATTAGGCTAGAAGTTTTGAACAGTATATCGCTGAGTTTTTGTTTGTTTCCGTGGTGGTCATCGTTAATGTGGTGGCGCTCTCGGCGAATTTTTTCCTTTTTTCTCTCTCTTTTCTTCTTCAAAATTAGCACTTTCTTTAAAAATCCGGTAGACTGCAAGACATCAGTGCTGAGGGCAGGGCTTTTTTGTTGTTTTGTTTTATTTACTTTAAGATTACATTCTGCCCAAACACACTTGTCTGTCCATACTTTTGTCTGTCTGTCTGTCTGTCTGTCTGTCTGTGCGTCCGTCTGTCTGTGCGCCCGTCTGTCTGTCCGTACGTCTGTCCGTGCATCTTATTGCACGAACTTCTATTGAATCAAATTCATCTAGAAAATCAGGCGAGAAGTGGCGACGAGGCATTGCCATCTAAGACAATATTCAGAAGATACTGGCAGGTACGCCTGACCACATTTAAGAAGTCACCTACCATTTAGAAGCTTCGGCCCTAAAAGTGGTTAACAATTTATAGTACTCGGTATTTTACAATGGGAGAGATGAAAGCTATTTCTTCGGCGTCAGACTTTATGAGGCCACACGGACAAAATATACACCATGAATGAGTTCCCGACGCACAACAATCGTCTTTAATGAAATCACCGTGGTACGGACATTTATAGTTGCTTGTGTGTTATGTATTGTGTTGAGAAAAACTTTGGCAGATCCTACGTGCCTGGGAATTGAATTTATGCAAAGCATGCGGAGGGAAGTTGACCATGTTGCAGTTTTTAATATTGAGCGACATGTCATGAAACGACGCAAAATATACGTGCAATTGTTGCCCGCACATAGAGGTGTTGAAGAGTCGCAGATGTTTATATAACCAGTTGTTTGCACTTGCGCAACGATGCCAACTGGAACATTCATATAGCAACACCAGAAGCTCATACGAAGTGCTGTGCTCACGAAGGTGCTGGCCCTGGGTATTGCTACATAAATGAACTTCAGTGCATGGCACCTAATCACAATCGACACTTAACCCGACGTGACGGCTGTCAAGGTAATGTTTAAAAAATTTGTTAGGCAGCATCGCAAGCACTATTTACGTTTTACGAAGAGTAAAGTCTACTTAAAAATAGTTCCGAGACTTGGCGTAGCTTTGTCGAGAATGCTTTATTGCCACGCAGAATGCTTTGGTTCGACTCATGTTGCACCTCTGACATTTATTCGATGCCTTCATTGGGTCGATGCAACCGATGTCGGGTATTTCTTAACGCTCACGAGTTAAAATTGCTCATGTGTATTCTCGTCGTTCCTGGGTTGGTAATAAATGTCAATGACCTGTGGCACCTACCCGCATAGCAGGGGCGCATACCCACCCGTTGGTATGTGCCACTTGCCTGGAGGGAAGTGCTTGAGGACGCACGCGGGAGGATTGTGACAGGATTTGTGTCTTGACCAGCGTGTCATTCGTCAAACCATCTCACCATCCCATTCTAGATTTAGTTCACGCCAAGTTAAGGGTGTGACCACGAGAGCACCCAAACGTAAGTGGTTAGATAGATAGATAGATAGATAGATAGATAGATAGATAGATAGATAGATAGATAGATAGATATGTGGGGTTTAACGCCCCAAAACCACCATATGATTACGGGAGACACCCTAGTCGAGGGCTCCGGAAATTTCGACCACCTGGGGTTCTTTAACCTGCATCCAAATCTGAGCACACGGGCGTACAACATTTTCGCCTCCTTCATAAATGCAGCCGCCACAGCCGGGATTTGAACCCGCGGCCTGTGGGTCAGCAGCCAAGTACCTTAGCCACTAGACCACCGTGGCGGGGCTGGATAGATAGATTGATAAATATACAGATAGATAGACAAATAAATAAATCGATAGATAGATAGATAGATAATAGTAATAATAACAGCAACAATGCCTTTTATTTCTTCAAATAAAACAGTACATGTGACTAGGCCTGCCAAAGCCAATTGGTGGCTTGAGTGGCAGAGCCTGGCAGACAGCAAAACAAACCGGACGCATTACAAGACTGTATTTCATGGCCTAAGAGGGATGATAGGACAAAAAACAACGAGCATATAAAAATAGGGACAACAGGGCATACAAGCAATAGTTACAAGCATTATACAATAGTTACGGCAATTGAAAGTGAAAAGGTATAAAGGAAAAAAGAACAGAATCATAGCAAATATTTCTTAAGGAAAGTACTACACTAGATGATTGTGAAGCATCGTGCTTGCGAATGAGTGTATATGAAATAACACACGACATGCATTACAATTGTAGACAGATGCGCCGTAGCAGTTTTTTTAATTTGTATTTTGTTTTTGTGCAAAAATGTTGGGGGGTAGTACATTGATATAGGTTGGGACATAATGGGCTCGTACTCTAGTTCCATACTTTGTTGAACACCGCGGCCTTCAATAACGTACTTTGTGCCTTAAAGAACGAGAAGTAACATACGGAACCAGGAATTCCTTGGTCCAGAAATGTTTTCAAACAACCAGTTGAATTAACAGGTCATTGAAGTTTGGAATACACAGCGTTTTAGAAATGTCTCAATTAGAATTCATGTTCAGGTCGTAAGATATATTTTTTCAAATCGAACGCAATATTCTGTTTATTCTATTGTGCATCGGACCGCGCAGTGTAAGTAAATGGTTATTCCGTAACGCAGTATACTGTAACTTAAAGCGTGTGTTATCATCTTACGTACAGAAAACGGCATGTTGCATCTTATGTTATATAATAGACATGACACAGCGCGAAGTCTTTTGCAAACATAGGCGAGATGACAATTCCAGGTAAGGTCGCTGTCAAGGTATAAGCCAAGGTATTTCACAACTGATGAATACTGTAATGGCCTACAAGAGCAGGATGATCAATCAGAACAATACGAAATGAAAGGATAGTCAAGGGTTACTTTTTTCAATGGATTATGGAGGCAGATTAGATTAGTTTTAGACACAATTATAATAACAAGGTTATCCGAAACCAATCTATGGCTATAGTGGCAGCTGACTGAAGAAGAACAATCGCCTCCTAAAAGTTCTTTGCAGTCGTCACAATCACAGTGTCGTTGGTGTATTGATATAGAGAAACCGGTATCGTGCTGTGAAGGTCATTTACAAAAATATTGAATAGCAGCTGACTAAGAATTGATCCCTGTGGAACGCTTGTTTTGATGATTTGGAATGTGCTGTGAGATTGTTCAACGGATACAAGTTGACACCTGCCTTGGTGGAAGTTTGCCAACAAAGACAAGAAAGCACCCCTAAACCCTAACCTGAAAAAGTTTATCCAATAAAAATGTATGATGGACACTATTGAAAGCCTTGCTGCAGTCAAGAAGGAGCGCACAGGCAACTTTGCTGTCATAGAACGCCTCGTTCAGCTGATCAGAGAAGTCTTGCAATAGCGTCTGAGTGTTTTTCCTTTGTCGAAAACCATACTGGCAAGGCGATAAAATGTTGTGACTATCGAGAAAGCTTGTCATCGTTAACAACAATTGTTGTTCTAGTATTTGTGCTATAGAAGACAGAATTGAAATCAGACGATAATTTTAATTTTATCACGTGCACCGATTTTGTGTTGAGGTATAAATAACTATTGATGTTTTCAAATTTATTGGAATTTCTCCACTAGAAATAATGCGATTTACTAGTGCTAGCAGAACTTCATGGTAGTATGCAAATGTACGGTGCAAGTCAGTCGTAGAAACACCATCAATAACAGCAGATTTTTTACACTTCAAACTGAAAATGATAGATCATAAGTCCTGTTGTGAGATTGAAATCATATAAGCCTATTCGCTAACACTGTGACGTAAAGTGCACGGGCCTACCTGGGAATTAGTGTTTTTAATTGTTCGAGAGAAAAAGTTGTAAAATCATCAGCAATCTCCTGTGCGTTATTGGCTTGACCCCAAAAATGTTATTCAAAATATTGACGCGCGTGTTTGCGCCTCTAAAGGTGTTAATTAACGCCCAAGTTTTTTTTTTGCTGCTGTTACTGCCATCCTTAAATTTGGCCCGGAAATGGGTTCATTTAGCCAAGCGAATCACAGCATTAACCTTGTTTCTGCTTCGCTTAAATTTGGCTCGCAAGTCTGAACAGTTAGTATAACGCTTACAATGTGTCCAAAGCAAGTCCTTTTGTTTTATTGCAGCGAGTAAATGTGTTGACATCCAATTACTATCCAATTTAGGTTGTTTAATGTGTATTGTTTGCGTCGCACTTTCTTTTAGGCTGATGAATGCTTGTACAACTTTATCGTAGAGATCACTAGGAGACGTTATTGACAAAAAGCTAGATAGATAGATAGATAGATAGATAGATAGATAGATAGATAGATAGATAGATAGATAGATAGATACGCTCAAAGTCGCCGAAGTTCACTAAAAATGCTTCGCATCCGCAAGTGATTAACGATTTAGAGTAATTGGGAGAGCTGTAAGCTGACACTTGGCCGCGCAGCCATTCGGACTGACAACATCTTTGGAAGTGTGTTTCGAAAAAGTGTTAACAATTTAGAGTATACTTGGTACTAAACTATCAAAGAGCAGAAGGCTATCCCTGAATGCCATGGGATGTACTAAGGTGATATCGTACACCATTGATGATGGTGAGAAATTTAGCATCGGTGATAAATCAATGAGCAGTACAAACCAACGCCCCTTTCTGGGTTATTTGGTAAGAACATGTCCACTCTGTTCAATTTATTGCAGGTAAGTTTTCTTGTATTCTGAATAGCGGAGGTGAGCTTCTCAATACAGTTATGCCATTTAACTAAATGGTAATAGGTCGTTTCATATTTCGCGCTCTTTGTAACAATCACAGGACAGGTAGTGAGAAACACACCCTAGGAGACCAAGGTATACAGCTTCTGCTGTTCGACTCCTCGTACTCAATGGAAGCTGCCGTGGTCGTGGTATGTTGGTTTGAAGCAGCGTGCGAGATATTTGATATTTGGAGCTAACACTTTTGGAGCTGCCCTTTGTTTGATTGGCCTCGCTTACGTACAGATTAAGATAGCTTCGGTAAGCTGCTCATACGTTTTATGCGCTTATTTCCTCACCGAGTAAATGGCTGTGCGCACTATAGGTATGTACTTTGTGCTTGTTCAAAATAGCTTTATACATGAAGTAGTTATGGCACTTGTTTAACCGTTACCATATGGAAACGAAGATTGAGGGGAGTTTACTTGCATAATTTCAAAAAAAAAAACGCCTCCAGCTTTAGGCTTTCAGTGACCCTATTATATTCGATTTCGAGCTACTCTGGAAGAACGCCATGTTTAATTATAATTTCAACGTGTATTAGAAGTGGAGCAGTTCTTGGTCGCACTTGTGTCGCGCTTTGGTGTCGGCGTCGTTCAAATCCTCACTAGCATGCTGATGTCTCGCGTCTCGAGCCAGCCTTGAAGATACCCACAAAACGGTCGCTCACACGATCACTTTTGGCGTCTTCTTCATTATTAAAACCCCTAGTGTATTGAGGTTCCTCCGGGTAACGATCATCTCTGTTAATTCTTTGTCGCTGAAATCCACATTGACTGCGCGGATCACTCCTTTATATGTGCCGTCCGACGCAGTCACGTAAGCCGCCAAAGCTACGATAGTTGTTGTCATAGTTATCTCTTGGACTCTGGTGTTGATTGATTGATTTGTGGGGTTTAACGTCCCAAAACCACCTTTGATTATGAGAGACGCCGTAGTGGAGGGCTCCGGAAATTTCGACCACCTGGGGTTCTTTAACGTGCACCCAAATCTGAGTACACGGGCCTACAACATTTCCGCCTCCATCGGAAATGCAGCCACCGCAGCCGGGAATCGAACCCGCGACCTGCGGGTCAGCAGCCGAGTACCTTAGCCACTAGACCACCGCGGCGGGGCTGGACTCTGGTGTAGGTGGGCGCATTCGCTTCGAATGGCGTGGCAACGATGAAAATGTTCTGGAAGGGATTCATGCAAAGCGTGTTGTCGAACACCTGCTCCGCTGTGAGAAGCTGCTTTAGTGAGCGAGCGCTTAAAGATAAGATCTGTCTTCTTGACATCCACCCCTCCACAGGGTCGTGTAATGGTCTGTAATCGATTCGCAACTTTCACAGGTGGTGGCGTCACCATGCGGCATCCGTCGTAACTGTAGTTTGAGGGATATCCACGCAGCCAGCCCATTCCATCGTTCAGTCGGCCTCACTTAGGCGGTTGACTGGTGCTTTATACTTTGTCGCTGGCAATTTCTGCTACGATTATTCTGAAGTCGGACAGGTACTGCAAGTCGTAGTACAATGATTTACTCTTTATTGCTTGCTTGCTGAGCAAGAAGAATCACAAAATATATTGGACACCGCTGTGCAGAAGCCGTGCTTTCAAAGGCGAGGTTTCCTGATTTGCACGAGCGTGGCCGCTCGATCTTCACCGGGCATGGCACGAGCAGCGTTCACCAAGCTGTACGTGCATTCCTTCACACCGCAGCAGACGATGTGCCCGGCATTCAAAACTTATTTTCCTTCAATATACACCACACACCCGTTTCTCAACCCTCAGTGTGGGATATAATACATGCTAGAGTCAATGACCTTCTCAGCAAAGCCTTTACAACTCTTGGCTGCAGCCGAAAATACTACGCAGTTCGAAGTGACGGGAACACCGGCGGCGGCTGCACGATCCTCTAAAGGACAGACATGTTAGGCTTGCACTAGCGCCCTCTCTAGGCGGTAAAAATGTGAATAGCGGGGAAGGTTTGGGATGCTGGACGCTTCTACGACGCGTCTCATCACGTTCTGTGAGGAGGCGGCAGTGCGGGAGCCACCATTTCCGTTTCCTGTGGCTGACGTAGGCGTGTTAGCCTTACAGGCCACCACTCAGCAAGTTTATTCTTCTTGCGGGGAACTTAGATCTTGCCCGCGCACTCTGCTTCCTCCGAATTGATATACATACCTTATACAATTGATAAACCAGGTTTGGAGGCCATTCTCTAGCTCGACGACGCGTTAGGCGTCGTACTTGCCGAGCCCGGGCGATGCATCGACGCACTAGGCGTCAGGGCAGCGGGTGATAAAATGTCTTGGGGAAGCCCGGAAAATTCACCCACTGGTAAAAGTTTTGTATCCAGTGGTGTACCGCAACAGACGGCTTCGAATGATACATAGTTCTTGCTGTATTGAAGTGAAAAGTGTGAGCGAAAACGCTTGCGTAAATGGGAGCCAACGTATTTCCACATCAGCACTCAGAGGAGAGAAGAGATGGAAAAGAAATTAAGGGAGAGAAAGACCATAAATGGCAACAGTGCGTGTAAGGCAGCGTCTGTAAAAACCGCTTAATTGACAATGTTGACGTCACTTCCCGTGAAAGTTATCGTAAAATATTTTGCTAAAGCTCCTAGCTTCTGGCTGCTTCTATCTTGTTGAGGAGATTGTGATTTTGGTGTTCATGTTGTTTCTCACAGTTACATTTTATTTGCATGGTGGAACTACATGCGTATGCCAAATTATGGCGAGTGGTGCATTCGAATATCTACCTTTTGAATGCGTAGCGTGCTGCGTGTCACACAATACTTTATTGCTCGATAAACAAAGAAAGATAGCTTGAAGGGCAAGTCAGCGTTTTAATGACATACTTCAGTCGCCAAATATCACAAACACACAGTAAGGACAAAAAACGACAAGGACCAGTCATTTCGTCTTTCTTTACGTTGTCATTGTGACACTTCACGGCAAAATTATGTCACTAAGCAAGTACCAACTAGGCCATCAATCAGTCTTTATATAATGAAAGTCACTATTTGTTACGTCGATGAAAAAAAACGATACGAAATAAAGCAGTGAGGCTAGAAACACGCTACACAAATGCTTTTGAACAACAGTGTCCTACTTGATTGCAACGTAGAATTTAATATTTATATTTGTCTTAAGTTTTATTAGCTGGAATATTGTGTTCGTCAGATCTTCGTTGAACGCTTCTTTTTCGCCTGTTTATTGGGTTCTTCACGAAAGTTTAGCTCCGGTGAACTCAGCTGGTAGACAATTTATCATCGCACCTTCGAAAAAGAAAAACCCCGCCATGGCGGTCTAGTGGCTAAGGTACTCGGCTGCTGACCCGCAGGTGGCGGAATCGAATGCCGGCTGTGGCGGCTGTATTTTCGATGGAGATTAAACTGCTGTAGGCCTGTGTGCTCAGATTTGGGTGCACGTTAAGGAACCCCAAGGGGTAGAATGTTTCAGAGCCCACCACTACGGCGTCTTTTGTAAATATATGGTTGTTTTTGGACGTTAAATATTACATGTAAATTATCAATCAATGATGAAAAACTGAAGGGATGGTTCAGATTTTATTGAAATACAATTTAAAAATAGCTAAAACACCATATGTGTCCTGACAAAACACTCGGTAAGCCAGAAAACGTGCAAAAAGAAAACGTGAAAAACAGCTCGCAGTAGGCCACTTGGTTGCCCAAAGTTGCGAAGAGAAAAGCCGCTGGGTTTGTGAGTGGAGTTGTGTTTTAAAAGTGACTCCGGTAGTGGGAGACGTTTTGAGCAATATTATATATATTGAGCAAATCACTTTTAATGTGATTGTTAAACAGGCATTAGTTTCCTTTAACAAAATCAACAGCCGGGCATGTTTTTTGCAGCTATAGGTCTACTGCTGATAGCTTTATCCTGGTCTGAAGCCTATTAAAATATAACGAATGCGTACAAATCGATGTGTCGTTGTCCGTAAACAAGCACAACTTTCACAAAGACTACCATTGCGCTGTAGCGATGAATGAGTATATCTGAAAAAACAAGAGATAGTCGATGACAGCAAATATAAACTTTTTTGGTGCTACACCACGGAAAATATAGTATAATTACTGTTGGACCACACTGTGGAACTGGTGTCACCTGTATGTTTCTCATATTTCTTAAAGGCCTAAAGGTATTTTCAAAACTGATCGGTATATATGCGCATATTTAGTTTATAATATTAGAGGGACACAACTCTCTATGTTCCAAGTGGCTGTTTTTCACCCCAATTTGTGAAGGCAAACTATTAATGAAGAACTTCTATCACCTCGAGCTTCTTTCGTGGCAGTCCCAACGCAATGAAGTTAAAATGGGTTACTCAATACTGGTATCACTATCCGACGTTCACAAGAACTGCAGACAGAAAGGAAAACTTTTGGAGCTTTCAACATTTACATGATGCTTTATTATTTTAAGAAAAAAATTGACGCGTATACACGAAGTGAATCATGATAAAGAAGCTTGCTTCAGAGGTAAATCTGGTGAACAGTGAATCTTCCGTATGTCTGCTCAATTATCATACTTATAAAGGCGTAACATGACAGTCGAGGGCTCGTGGAGATGGTTATGGCCTCAGGACAATGTTTTAGAAACCAGTTTGGGCTGCCTTGGCCCCGCTAAATACATCGACTTTCAAACGTGACATGATGTGTTTCTTCGGCCTCGCGGGCTCTTAATGCAGCACCCGCTTGTCGAGGAGCCCACTTCGCTTCGGTCTCGCGAGGCCACCCTGCTGATGCATTCTGAGCCTTCCCCACCGCTGCATTGCCTTCTTGGCTTCCTGTGTGATAATGATGGCTACCGTACAATGAACGGAGCGTGCCGTCGTGTCAGCATTCTTTAAAGGGGCTCTCTACCACCCGAAAAAAAGTTTTCTGATTGTGTTGCAAATCAAAATATTTTTCATCACATCGGCCGCAACGAGCATGCTTTCTTGCTAAAAAAAGAATTATATTATCAACTGGATAATGAAAGAAGTGAACAGTGACCTCTAGCGTCACCAAACAGTGAATGTGGTGAATCTTCACACTCTTTTGGTAGGACAAGAACTAATCGCAGGTATACTTATTTTGCTGAAAAACAATTATGTTCAATTGGAAATGGTATTTTATGCTCTTGAGGCAGCTTTAGGTTGAACAAGAAACCAGGATTTTTTTCTCATGGATTTTAAAAGGCGCCTTATGGCACTTCCAGCGCTATGTTCGTTTGCCTGCATGCCTCCCAACGAACTGCGGAGAAACGTGACCACGGCGTCCGCCACCGCTCACGAGAACAATAGAAAAGTGTTTGTGTGCCTTAAACGACCATTAAAGTCATTGCTTTATTAATGAGAAAAGCTAATGAAGCCTGCCGAAACCGCACGCGGTACAGTTTTCTACTTTCACCGGCACCGATCAGCGTTGTGGAAATGCATCCGACCGATATAAGGAGACATAACGCGGACGAAAACATTCTGCATGAGAAATTACCACGCACTTTCGAGAAAAACCAATGCAACGATAGACACTTCAGATAGTACGCTTTCTATTGCTACAGAAAACAGGAGAGCAATGAAGGGCGGTAAACCGTCCCTTTAAACCACTGGAGACAGCAGAGCTGCGCCTCTAGGGGAAGCCATGGGAACCAGCGGCTATGACAGCGGACAAGCACCGGGCACAGGAAGCAAGGTCCTAAATATAGAGCAAGTTGAACACCGTGAAAACTATTGAAAAGTGAAGCTCGGGCACTGCGTGAGTATGATTAGTTTGGCAGATTGCCTGAGACACTTCTTCGCCTGACCTACGTGACGGTAGTGACTACTACTACTACTACTACTACTACTACTACTACTACTGCGGCTGCTACAACTACTATACTACAACTACTGCAACTACTACTGCTACTATTACCAACGCTAATACAGCAACAATAGCACAGCGCAGTGTAAGAGAGTTCACTGTGTAATAATCGGCCCAACTTTACAAAGATGTGCCTCGAATAAATGACATTCGAAATGTATTGACTGTGTCTGATTAACGTGACAAAATTTATTCGCAAAGTGATGCTTAAAGCTTCTGTTAATAATCTGACGCAAGGGCTGTTCTTCATTGTAATGAAACAAAACTCGGCATCCAAAGATTCGAAATAAATAATTGAGAAATTGCATGCAGACTCCCTTCACTCATGCCGTCATCCATGCTGTATCGCGTAGACTGCCACACTGTTTCTATGAACAAGAGTATGGTTTTCTGATTGAGTTTGCTTGCGCCTATTAGGACAGAACAAACTTGTTTCCCTCGCTAACTCGTTCTGCACTTCATCTGTTTATCCAGTGCTTCAGGGGTCTTTTTTGCACCCTTTTCAATGAGTTTCGCAGTAAACCCTCGTCTATTCTTTCTATTTGTTCATTCATTGCGGCGTGCACGCACGTCTGTTTCATGAACACCTTGCAAACAATTCGTCAAGTTCTAGTCCTTCAGCCTTGTCAACGTGAACAATCATGCACTGTTACAGCAAGCCAAATGCACGCACTGCCAACATCCCGAACCAGCCTGTGCGGCCGCTGGGCTTTTGTCCACGCTTCACCTAGGTCACCGTGTTTGCTCTGAAAGTTTCGCGGGAAAGCATTTGCGTCGACACGCTTCGTAGTAACGTCGCTGCCTGAGCACGTCGCATCAACGTTCGCGGTTTCGCTTTCTCTAATTGTAGTGGGGTGGCGTGCGCGCGAAGGCTGGAGTACGAGTTCGAGCAGGAAGGAGCGTTGGCTCACGCTGTAATGGCAATCTGTTTAATCTTTCCTTTGGTTCTTGATCTTACTCTACACCCACCAGTTTCGCCTGGGAACATGAATGCGTCCCCACTATTCTCACCGCAAATCAGGACAAGAGCACAAGACAACACAAACGCCTGCTTTCCGCTGGAAGAAGGTCTTGCTGTAGAAAAAAATATTGACGCGAACGGTTGTCTGCACATGGGCATGTATCGTAGCACCACCAACCAATTATGCGCACGTTAATTTCTGTGCGATGGATAACTATTCAGGCATCTCACTTATTGCTAATGCAAACAGATGATAGGCTGACTCAGGCTTGCGCTTGCAAAGTTATAATTATATATCAGTATTCAAGAATTCAATGCGTTTCTTCAATCTTATGGCTTTTACACCCATCACAATCGTGGAATCTAGGTATGAGTAAGCCATCTCAGCGATGTGAAGTTAAAATAGCAAGGCTGAAATATACAACATTTAAATTCAATAGCCGCTTATTTACTACTATATCTGGTGGCCCTATGTACAAGCAGCAGCTCACGCTAGCTGGATGTAAATAACTATCATCACTTGTTGGTAAAGTGTAGAGGGCACTGGCTAACACATATAAGTTATTGGCTGTTCTTGGCTATGTGCTCTTACATTAGCAACATTGCACTAGTTTTATCTCATTGTTATGCTATATATGTGGACAATGCCCTTACTCGTGTCAGCAGCCTTAACTCCTGCGTATAGCCCAGCAACAAATCTAACTAATTGTAGGAGACGCGTTAGCGAAAGCGGTTCACTTCTGAACAGTTCACCTAATTTCTCTTCAATTACTGAATTTGGTGCAGCTAATATAAAAAGATGAATTAAAGCATGTGCGAGTAAAAGAATTGCAAGACAATTATAAGAAAGGAAGTTTTTCTCTCGGCATTTTAGTTGTCTAATGAAGTACACAAAATTGTTTACATTATCATCATTACAACAACCATAAAAGGTAGGTTTCTTGTTTGTGTGTAATGAAATAATACAGATTCATAAATAATTACCCAACTTGGAGCTCTTGGCTTCAATCTTATACCACTATAAGTGTGCAAGCATTCGATGACACGCCTGTCAATCATTCAATACTTACCTTCTAATGAAATGCCGATGTAAAAACTTGTGCACTCAACGACTCTCTAAAACAGGAACGTTGGTTTCTCCGACGCGTCTTTTCCTCATTTGCAAGCTACCGAGAATGAAGTTCAAAAGTTAGAATGCTGCACATGTTGCAAACTTGCGAACTATTGCGCTACAGCAATTGTTAAGTCAACTGGTATTGAGAAACGAGTAAAGGTCACCGTTTTATACCTCAGCAGCAAGAAGTCCAAGTTTTTTCAAGCATGGAAGATTTCTTATTTCTACATCAAACATCTATAAACTGAGAGAACTTCAGTATTTCGAACAGAATTGATGATGTTCTTTACACCACAAACAACGCAAGTAATTCGCTTTCAAAACGCATTGTTAGCTCGGCATTACAATTTGAGAGCCAATATATGATTCAATCCGAACTTCACTGCAAATAGGATATGAAATGAAAACAATCGCAGGGCCATTCTATACTTGCTTCGAGTGAATGCCTAAAAAGTTGAGAAATGACGGTGATAAGTGGCTCCAGAAAAATCGACGGACATGATAAAGTAGCAAAAATGAAACCACGTAAATTGTTCTGTTCACTGTGCCTTTAGGTTTTGTGCATAAAAATTTCGTTATGCTGCATTCATATATATGAATGAGCACTCTTTTTTATTCATTCAAGCGAGGACGAGTAGTTTTGAAAATACGTAACAAAAATACAAGCGTAATTCCAATGTCTTTTACGCAACGGTGTTCTTAAACACTAAATGAATCATCTTCCTAGAATACGGGGCTTTTTTTTTGCACGAAGGTGGATCGCAATACCTTCAAACACATTGATTGCCCATAGAGTAGCGGTCCCATCAAAATTACTGAAAAATAACGCACGATAAAGGGGTTGATAGACAATTACATATTGAATCGTGAGATAATAAAAAAATCATGTATTGACTAAACCACAGTGAACGCCTGAAAATAACGGAAACTGCTATACTCATACTGCTATACGGAAAAGAGCTGTTTAGGAAGCAACAATTCTGCAGCTAATCTCTAACTGCTTTAAAGCGCTGCCGCAACAACCCCTGCAAGTTGTTGCGGCAGCGAGCTCTGCTGCAAAGGAGAGCACGAATCTCTCCCAGCTACTATTCTGAGGGAAGCACAGGAGCTTGTTAGCTATACGAAAATATCTTGAACTAATTTGGTAGAGAACACAATTATTGTAATAAAATATATATCGAAACAATCTTTCGAGCAATGCCAGTATCGTTTGGGAAGGCTCCCCAGTCCAGAAAAGCTCTGGCTACCACTGCCATTTCGCCCTAGCGACGGGTTATCAATCAATCATTCAATCAATCAGTGTTTATTCAATGAACTGAATACAAAAGTGGTTGCAAATTATTCGAACCATTCGCCCGTGTGGCTAGGTAGTGGCCCAATTTTAATACATGAATACTTTTACACGTCTGGAGCAGAGGAGTACATGATATGATTATGAATCTATATACCAGTTTACTGATTGAATAGCTTCGAAGGTAGATTATATATAATGAAACGCACATTACAATAAATACGAAATTGCTGCTAAGTCCTAAGTACAAAAGTAATAAAAACGAAGTAATGGCATACATTGTGTAAAAAGAAAAAGACCAGGCACCAGAAAAGAATGCACAAAGTTTTCGCATAAGGCTGCGTTGAAGAATAAATAACAGTCGTACTTGTCTCAGAACCGAGATGAAAAAACAAGAAAGGGAGACATATGTACCAGGTGAGAAATAACAAATGATGGATGTGATCTTCACTGTGGTCAAGAACTTGACTGATTGACAAAAAGTATATTGCAAGTCAAATTAAATTTGCGGGCAAGTTTAACTTCAATTGAAATTGTGTTCCAGATTTTAGCACCGGCGAACTGAATTATCCGTTCGCCATATACATTTCTACAATCTGGAAGGTTAAAGGGGCCATTTACAGCATGCATTGTGTTTCGGGTAAGTGCAGAAAACGTACTCATTAGTAGGGAAATGTTGGTGTTAATGATTGAATTTGTTGATGCTGTCACGGAGTCGTGACGTGGTCGAAGACAGGAAACTTCGTGTTGGGATTAACTGTGTATTTGGGCGAACCTGTGCCCGGTAAACGGAAAGTCCAAATACAGCAGCAGTATTGCACAGATAGCAGTCTCGGACTGATAGCGGCGAACGCAGCGTCGGCCTTCGATAAAGAACTGACAAGCGGCGAAGCGCCTCGGCATTTATACTCTTGCCGTCGAGAGTTCTAGCGTTATCGCTGCCGGTAGCATAGGTTCCAGAACAATCTGTACCGTTCGCACAGTGGGCGTGATCTTATCGAAATGATCTACTACAGTCGGGAGCCTTCTCGAAAACTGTAGACGCGGTTTGCGCTGAGAATCGTGTGGTGTTTTAGGACGATAACAAAAACTTGGGAAAGGGAACGTGGCATTGCCCCCCTCTGAAAAAGGCATCGTCCCGATGCTTTAACTAAAAATGAAGGTACAACAATAATGCAAGAAAATACAATGAATAAATTACGATACGACATTATACAAAAAACACTGTTCCAATTTGTTAACGCGCATGAAACGGCTCGAGGCGCGCGACTTGGATGACTTCAGGTCGCGATCGGCGTCGTTGAGAGTTCGTGATGCCGTCGGGGACAACCTCGTAATCAAGTGGGCCGACACGTCGAACCACCCTGTACGGTCCGAAGTACCGTCGCAAAAGCTTTTCACTTAGTGTACGTCGGCGTATCGGCGTCCACACACAAACACGTTCACCGGGCCGGTATTCCACGAAGCGTCGTCGAAGATTGTAACGGTGGCTGTCGGTCGTCTGTTGATTCTTGATTCGGAGACGCGCAAGTTGTCGGGCATCTTCGGCGCGTTGAAGGTACTCGCTCACATCGAGGTTTTCGTCGTCGGTGACGTTAGGTAACAAGGCATCGAGCGTTGTTGCCGGGCTCCTTCCGTAGACCAATTTGTATGGAGATATCTGCGTCGTCTCCTGCACCGCCGTGTTGTATGCGAAGGTCACATATGGAAGATTGGCGTCCCACGTCTTGTGTTCGACAATGACGTGCATTGACAGCATGTCGGCGATCGTCTTGTTAAGCCGCTTAGTGAGGCCGTTGGTCTGTGGGTGGTACGCTGTCGTCCGGCGGTGGTTTGTTTGGCTGTATGCCAAGATCGCTTGAGTTAAGTCGGCAGTGAATGCCGTTCCTCTATCGGTGATAAAAACCTCCGGGGCGTCGTGACGTAGAACGATATTTTCGACGAAGAACTTAGCTACCTCGGGTGCACTGCCTTTCGGCAGGGCTTTTGTCTCGGCGTAGTGGGTGAGGTAGTCGGTAGCTACCACGATCCACTTGTTTCCGAAAGCCGACGTCGGGAACGGCACCAGTAGGTCCATACCCATCTGCTGGAAAGGTCGGCAAGGTGGATCAATTGGCTGCAGAAGTCCCGCTGGCCTTGTCGGCGGTGTCTTGCGTCGCTGACAGTCCCGGTATGTCCTCACATAACGAGTGACGTCGGTGGTAAGACGTGGCCAGTAGTACCTTTCTTGTATCCTCGCGAGCGTGCGAGAAACACCGAGGTGCCCTGCAGTCGGATCGTCATGCAGGGCCTGCAGTAGTTCTGGTCGCAGAGCTGAAGGCACCACAAGAAGGTAGCTAACTCGAAGCGGTGAAAAGTTTTTCTTTTGTAGAAGACCGTTTCGTAGAAAGAACGACGCAAGTGCGCGCTTGAATACCTTCGGGACTTCGGCGGTCCTGCATTCGAGGTATTCTATTAGGGCCTTTAGTTCCGGGTCGGCCCGCTGTCGTTCAGCGAAGTCGTCGGTAGTTGTCGTTCCCAAGAAGTAGTCGTCATCCGGGTCGTCGGGTAGCGGTTGGTCGACAGGCGCACGAGAGAAACAGTCGGCGTCGGAGTGTTTTTTGCCGGACATGTAAATGACAGTAATGTCATATTCTTGAAGTCTCAGGCTCCATCGTGCGAGGCGACCTGAAGGGTCCTTCAAGGTGGCTAGCCAACACAAGGCGTGGTGGTCGCTCACAACTTTGAAGGGCCTGCCGTAGAGGTAGGGGCGAAATTTCGACGTAGCCCAGATGATGGCGAGGCACTCCTTTTCTGTTGTGGAATAATTTGCTTCTGCTTTGGATAGCGATGGGCTGGCGTAACTAATAACCCTTTCAAGTCCGTCAGCCCTCTGCACAAGAACGGCGCCAAGACCTACGCTGCTTGCGTCAGTATGTATTTCTGTCTCGGCGAATTCGTCAAAATGGGCAAGTAAAGGAGGAATCTGGAGGCGATGTTTAAGCTCCTGGAAAGCGTGTTCGTGTGGCGTTTCTCACTTGAATTCCACGTCGGCCTTGGTAAGGTTAGTGAGAGGATTGGCGATGCGGGCGAAGTTTTTCACGAACCGCCTATATTAGGCGCACAGGCCCAGAAATTGGCGCACAGCCTTCTTGTCAGTGGGCGGCGGGAAGTTGGCGATGGCGGCTGTTTTCCGTGGATCGGGACGAACTCCAGAGTTGCTGATAACGTGCCCCAGAAACAAGAGCTCCTCATACGCAAATCTGCACTTTTCTGGCTTCAGTGTGAGTCCAGACGTCTTTATGGCTTGAAGTACAGCTCCAAGGCGCCGAAGATGCTCGTCGAAACTCGAAGAAAACACGACGACGTCGTCCAAGTACACAAGGCAAGTATGCCACTTCAATCCTGCCAGTACTGTATCCATAACGCGTTGAAAAGTTGCAGGCGCTGAGCAAAGGCCGAAGGGCATCACCTCAAACTCGAAGAGGCCGTCCGGTGTTATAAACGCCGTCTTCTCTCGGTCTTTTTTGTCGACTTCGATTTGCCAATGGCCAGTCTTGAGGTCCATCGACGAAAAGTACTTGGCGTTATGGAGGCGATCAAGTGCATCGTCTATTCGTGGGAGAGGATACACGTCTTTTCTGATTTTGTTCAGGTCCTTCCTCAGCTGGTCGCATCAATCTTTCGCCTTTTTCCTCCTCCTTGTTCAGGCGGTGATAATCGACGCAGAAACGTAGGGTCCCATCTTTTTTCTTCACTAACACAACGGGGGATGGCCATGGACTCTTGGACGGCTGGATAATGTCATCCCGCAGCATTTCATCAACTTGTCTCTTCATGGCCTCACGTTCTCGTGTCGAAACCCTGTACGGACTCTGACGGAGTGGTCTGGCATTTTCTTCTGTTATGATGCGATGTTTCGTGATGGGGGTCTGCCGAATTTTCGATGACGACGAGAAGCAATCTTTGTATTGCAGGAGCAGGGCCTTGAGCTGTTCTTGCTTATCGTTCGGAAGTCTGGGATTGACATCGAAAGCTATGGGAGGGGCTTGGTTCCCAAGTTTTTGTTATCGTCCCAAAACACCACACGATTCTCAGCGCAAACCACGCCTGCAGTTTTCGAGAAGGTTCCGGACTGTAGTGGATAATTTCGATAAGATCACGCCCACTGTGCGAACGGTACATATTGTTCTGAAACCTACGCCACCACCAGTGATAACGCTAGAACATCCGACGGCAAGAGTATAAATACCGACGCGCTTCGCCGCTTGTCAGTTGTTGATCGAAGGCCGACGCTCCGTTCGCCGCTATCAGTCCGAGACTGCTATCTGTGCAAGACTGCTGCTGTAATAGGACTTTCCATTTACCGGGCATAGGTTCGTCCAAATAAACAGTTAAATCCCAACACGAAGTCTCCTGTCTTCGGCCACGTCACGACCCCGTGACAATATCATTCATAAGTGATTAACAGTTGTCACTTATTCGTGTAGGGGCGTTGATTTCATTCACTAGATTATACGACCGGAGCATCAGTACGTAGTCATTGGGTATCCGGCGGAAAAGTTCTCATGAAAAAGACAGCAAATTCCGGTGTATTGCACATAACGTGCATAGAAGATCAATCCCAAATTATCTGTGCAATGATGTTTGATTTTTCAAGAATTGACCAAGCTTGGCATGAGTACGGTAACTTATCGATTGTTCGCTGCAATATTCGAAGTGCGCGAAAAAACTTGTACCAATTTAGCGTTCATCTGTCACGTCACTCATTTAGGTAGGGCGCTATGGCTCTTACCGAAACATTGTTGAAAGAAGGAGAATTTACACATATTCCAGGATACACATCATTGTCGCTACGTAGGAAGAGCACTTCACGTGGTGGTGGCATCGCTTTATTCTAAAAAAGAGCATCGATTACCAGTGCGTGCCCAACCATAGTACAAGCCAACCAGAATGTGAAGCCATGTTTGTGCATTTGAAATGTGGCGTAATACTCGGAGCTATTTATCGCCCACCTAGCTCGTCTGTAGCAACCTTCATTGCAACTATGGAAACAATCTTAGACCCTTTGTTAACCTACAACCTTCCACTGTTTAAATGTGGTGACTTCAATATTGATCTCCTCAAAGATGAACATCCTGACTACGTACTGATGTTTCAGTCATATAATCTAGTGAATGTAATCAACGCCTCTTCACAAAACGCTGGATGACGAGTAACGTCTAATATTGTTACATATTGTTACAACTTCTATTTCACGCTGAAGAGGCAAGAGAGACACCGAGAAAGACGACGTGATGCGGGAATGCGGGGCGCTCTCTCTTCTGCCACCTCGGCCTATGCTTGGTGTCATGTAAATACATCACAAATATCGCCTCGTTTCCGTGTTTTCTCTCCCGTAACATTGTGGTGGAAGTGTGGGGTATTGGCTCCAGTGCTCCTCGCGGCCAGTGCGAACGCCGCAATGAAACCTCTATGGGTTCTACCCAACTCCTCCAGACACTTGATCTTCCTACTGACTCTTTCATTCGAGTTGGTCTTGACCTCCTTATGACCTTGCCCTGAGTCTGCTTCCAGGAACAAATGGAGAGCTGTCGCTACGGATCAAACGACCCGGTACGTTATTACACAGACTCTACCAAGCAGCTGTGCCACAGATATTACCGATTTTCTTCTGTATGATGTCATCCTCTATCACGATGCCCCATACAAACTCCTCAGAGGTCATAGACGCTATTTTCTGTCCCGAGTTATTGACGCCTGGTGTCGCTTTTGCGAGACCTAACATAAATTTACGACGGCCTACCATCCACAAACTAATGCACTGACCAAACGATTCAAGCTGACTTTAAATGATATGCTCACTATGTATGTCTCCTGTGACAACATAGATTGGTACGCTGCATCGCCATTTGTTACATCATCATCATCATCAGCCTGACTACGTCCACTGCAGGACAAAGGCCTCTCCCATATCTCGCCATTTGTTACATTTGCATGCAAGTCCCCACGTCTTCATACCGCTGGTTTTTCACCATTCTATCTTTTATTTGGCTGGGACCCAACTTTACCTTCCGACACCATCTTTCCGGTGGCTGCGGATTCGCTGCCTGAATCCGCCCGTGACACAATAACCAGAGCTCACAGAGCAGAATTTGTCCTGGGCTCTCTTGTGCTGTTGTGAACCCGGACTCGGCTTGTTAGTCTCTCTGAAAAACTGCTTTTCTGGTACTCGGGACCCTACCACGTGTTGCACCAGGTGACCGGCATCACCGACGAGATAGCGCCACTGCAGCCTTCATCTCTCTCTGCTCCACTGCCTACAGAAATTACTCATGTCTCTCGCCTTAACCTATACCGCTTCGCAACACCATAAAAAGCACTGAGACGGTTCTTCAGCACTCATGGCCGTGCTAGAAGACTACTTCACGCTGAAGAGGCAAGAAAGACATTGAGGAAGACGACGCGATGTGGGGCGTGCTCCCTTTGCCACCACGGCTTACGCTTGGCGTCGTGTAAATACATCACAATTATCGCCTCGTCTCCCTGTGTGCTCTCCCGTAACAATGTGAATGAAGCAAGTTTTTGCATACTTCTACACATGATAGAGTTAGGATGAATGCCAGTTGGGCGGGTTGGTAAATTTTCGTGATGGAACAAGCACTAAAGTTATTATTTATTATTATTATTATAAAACTTTCAGTTGCTAGTAAGCGCTCGTCAGGGTCCCCTCTGAGTGTGTGTAATTTTTAGTGCTTGTTTAATTTTGAACATGATAGAGGTCTAATGAATATAGCTCCGCCCTCATTATGAGTGGGAATGTCTATAGGTTGAAGTACACAAGGTTCTGTAGCTCCACTGAGTGTAATGAAAGTATTTCTCGCTTCATCAGTAGAAAATAATTGGAATGAGGCAAGTAGCCGCAATAATTATCTCCTGAAACACTTTTTGTGCAATGCTTTGCTAGACGTTATGAAATGTATAGGCCGCATGAAGTTAAATAAAAGTTAGCCTAATGGAAGGTACTGACATCACTGAAGTTTTATACGGTATTGGCCATACTGAAGCTTCAATGCTGAGATGACTATTTATAACAACCGCTGAACCTTAGATGTTAAACTATCTAATGTCGCGGTATAGTAGAACTGCTACCAAGACTGTGGGCCTCTTGTGTCATTAGACCATAGAAATATGCAATGACTCTTGTACAGGAAATAAACGTTCATTCCATGAGAGTTTTCAACGGCTTAGTGACAAAGCCTTTAAAATAGTCTTAGGTTCGGGGTTCGCACGGTAGTGCAAAACAACAACCTAAAACGTTACACTCTTGTGGTGGCTTTTACAAGCTCACCTACAGAGACCACAGTGTTGTTGTAGGCTTCACGAATATCTCTACTTAACATTGTTGACTTACACGTTCAATTTCAAACTCATTGATATCATCGGTATATTTATTATTTTCTTTTCTTGCCCACTGAGTGTAACTAAGAGGGCAAGAAACGCGGAGTTGTGCTGTATGCCAATTTAGTATTCAGAGCTAATGAAGGCGGTACTTGGGACATCTTCGTCTTACACAAAAATGTTTCGTCAAGGACTTCAGTAATAAAGAAATGAGAACGAACGGGCTACTAAGAATTTCACAAACCGCATTTTGCACTGATTCCTCAAGTATTTAGGGCAAGCTACTAGACCCTATATGCCGAGTACTCCAAGACGAAGGTCCTCACTTTATTCACTTCCACCTCGTTCACAAATGCTCCACGATATTTCAGTACCTCTTCCAAATTGTTAAGCCACAATAACAGATGTTTTGAATGGATAAACCATCCTTTATTTCGCGCTTTAACTCTTCCGGCCCTAGTGTCGTCAATCGACGACACCAAACAAAATTTGTTTGTGCACCTTGGAAACAAAGCCAAAAGTGCTTATTCTTGGGGCCTGCTTCTTCAACGATCTTCACTGTTAATGACACCACCATTGTGGTGTCTTCGCGGTGCTGGGAGGTAGAAAAAAGGTCCGCGGACATCTTTCCACTTTGAGAATTAGAGTAATTGCGCCGCAGAGGGGCAGTGGGGGTGGAGGGGGGGAAATCGCTTGAATATTGCGTAAGTGGGTTTGGTTTGGCGATGCTTAAATCTTATCGTCATTGTTATTCTTAATTATTTAATCAATGGGAAGCGTTGCTTTTAACGTCAAGCCAGAACCAAGTAAAGATGCCCTTGACTGAATTCCGAACGCGTAATTCAGTGCCTACGTATATGAGGTGGCCAGTGAACGGTTGCGCAGCACGAGCTGCCTGCTCGGCCTTATGAGGTGATAGAGGGGGAAAGGAGCGACCCTTTTGCGGGTGTCTTTCTGAGCCGGCGCACGACGCCAGCTTGAGTACAGAGGCAGTGGGGATGCGGACGGTGCCGCCACCAATGCCGAACACGACCTTGTGCGACTGAGAAACGCTCGATATTTAAAAAAATCATTACACATCTATGAAGTGACAGATGACGAGTGGGCGAAGATCCGGGGATTATTCCCGTACCAAGCCAACTCGATCATGCCAAGACGAGAAAACACGTGTGTAGGGTTTATAGTGTAATAAAGGATGCTTATTATTCACAATGCGTATATCGAATGGAGATAACCATATGTATATACATAAGAATGTTCGTATGGACATCGATGTTTATATAAATATCCATAACGTGTCACACCAATGAGCAGTGGAGATGGTTCGACGTTAAGAAGCTCTGCCCCTAAAGGAAGCTTTACCAAAGTTATGGGTGACGCCGAGGTGGGCAAGCTGAGGGGCGTAGGCGCTGTTTTCGGGACAAAGTCTTGAAGTTGTTTGATGGACTCCCACACTGTAAAATGCAACGTTGGCTTCACTTTCGATAGCTTCAGCGAGAAGTGGAAATAATATCCCATTTTTCCTATGTGACGGCCACTGAACTCTCGGGACCTAAATTGATGTCATGTCTGTAAAGGTATAATTACACACAGAACTGGTCCAGTTTTACGTATGTGGCCTTTTAAGGTGCTAGCTACTAGAAAAATTCATATGAAAAAGTTGTCCGATCAAAATAAAAATTGGTTGGCTGAAAAGGTATGCTCCCACACACGATACTGCGGTTCCGTCGTAACCTTTCCACGCAGGACCTTATGCTTCAACTCAAGCACGATAGTGTAGACAATCCCACACGATCCACCAAAGCGATACTCGGGCTCGACTTCAAAAAGGCGTTCGACAACGTTAGCCATGCTGCGATACTTGAAAGTACACCAGCGTTGGGACTGGGCGAGAGAACGTACCACTACGTACGGGATTTTCTTACGGGCCGCCGGGCCCCATTAGCGATCGGCGGACTAGAATCGCAAGACATATACTTGGGTTGTACGGGCACGCCGCAGGGCTCCGTAATCTCGCCCATGCTCTTTAACCTCGTGCTTGTCGGATTACCACGGAAACTCGCTGAGATAGAAGGCCTCAACCATAGCTTGTACGCCGATGATATCCCTTCTGGGTTGCCGAGGGAAATGACGGCCACGTACAGCAAACGCTGCAGGAAGCCGTCGACGTGGTGTAGGACTACCTTCGCGACACTGGCCTCGAATGTTCCGCCGCTAAATCGGAGCTCCTGCTCTATAGACCCTCGCGCAGGGGCCGTAAACCGTAGCGAGTTTCGGAGGACTTTTGCGCTGCCAGTGTACGTAAGCAGGCAAGTCGACGTGTCTCTTCCGCACGACACAAAGTTTCCGCAATTGTTAAATCGTCGTGGACGACAAAAGGAAAGATAGTGTCCAGCGTAAGTCGAGGTGAGCAAGCGTAGAGCAGATAGAAAGGGCTGTAGCCTGTTGTTTCGTGTTTCGACGTGTTGAAGGCGTACGTGACGATGGTAAAACTTCATCCCAGTTTTTGTGGTCGGAGCCGACGTACATTGACAACTTGTTGATCAACGTTCGGTTTGTGCGCTCGGTGAGGCCGTTAGTTTACGGATGATACGCAGTTGAGTGTCGGAACATGGAGGCACACAAAGGAAGTAATGATTCGACAATATCAGCGGTAAATTGTCGTCCACGGTCACTTATTATCACGCGAGGAGGTCCGTGTCGGAGGATGACTGAATGCAACAGGAACTCCGAAACCTGGACTGCCGTGGTGGAGCATAAGGCAGCCGTCTAGCAGTACCGCGTCAGGTAGTCGGCGCATACAATTATCCACCGGTTACCTTTTGAGGAGCATGAAAATGGTCCCATCAGATCAATGCCGACCTTTTCAAAAGGGGAACCGGGAGGCTTTATATGTTGCAAGTGACCAACTGGACCCGAGGAGGGCCGCTTGTGGCTCTGGCACTGCGTACAGCTGGCCACGTAGTTCTGAATTGTCTTACTCATTTTCAGCCAATATAAGCGCTCTTTCGTGTGACTAAGTGTTCGTGCGGTGCCTAGATGGCCAGAGGTGGGGTCATTATGCGAGAGACGCAGAACAGACGTTTGGAGGGACGCAGGAACAACTAGCAGAGAGCGGGCGCCCGTCGTGGCCAAGTATCTCTGGTAAAGAAGACCATTTCGAACGCAGAATCGGCCTTCGCTTAGTGAATTTCTTGCTCCAGGGAAGAGAGCTTTCAAGCTTGGGTCAATACGCTGCTCAGCGGCGAAAGTCACGGCATCAGGAAAGCCAGACGACAGAGAAGTGATAAGGTGGTCAAAGTTGTCGCCTTCACAATCTGTCGATGGTAGTGGCATTCTGGAGAGGCAATCCGCATCAGCGTGTAGACGGCCAGTCTTGTATGAAATGGTGAAGACATGTTCTTGCAAACGAATGGCCCATCGTGTGAGGCGGCCGGATTGGTCACGAAGGTTGACCTGCCAACACAGGGAATGGTGATCTGTGACGATAGTGAACGGGTGACCATAAATGTATGAGTGAAACTGTTGCACGGCAAAGACTACCGCTAGGCAATCCTGTTCGGTCACTGTGTAGTTGCGTTCAGGCTTGCTTAAAGAACCACTTGCGTACGCCACAACGTGTTCCTTCTTGCCAGAACGCTGAATGAGAACGCCACCGATACCGATGCCACTTGCGTCTATGTGAATTTCCGTGGGCGACGAAGGCTTGAAGTGCCGAAGTATTGGCTGCGAAGTTAACAAACACTTCAGCTTGTGAAAGCGGCATCACACTCGGAGGTCCACTGAAACGGGCTGTTCTTGTGTAGAAGGCTCGTCAGGGGGTGAACGACATCCGCAAATTTGGGTACGAACCGGCGGAAATACGAGCAGAGCCCGATGAAGCTACGCAGTTGTTTCACAAATTTAGGACGCTCGAACGATTCAACGGCCGCTGTCTTTTGTGGGTCAGGTCTAATGCCATCTTTGTCGACGAGATGTCCTAACACCAATGTCTGTCGCTCGCCAAAGTGGCACTTTTTCGAATTCAATACAAGGCCAGCTTTTTTAATGCAGCTGAGCACGAGGTCTAGGCGAGTGTTGTGCTCTTCAAACGTACGTCCAAAAATTACGACATCATCAAGGTAACACATGCATATATGCCACCTTAAGCCACGCAATATAGAGTCCATAAATCTTTCGAATGTCGCAGGAGCATTACATAATCCGAATGGCATAACGTTGAACCCGTAAAGTCGGTCGGTTGTAACGAATGCCGTCTTTTCTTTGTCAGCTGCGTGCATCGGAATATTGCCAGTAACCTGATCTCAGGTCGACAGATGAAAAGTAGGACGCGGAATGCAGGCAGTCTAGAGCGTCATCGATGCGCGGCAGTGGATAGACGTCTTTCTCGGTAACAGAATTCAGTCGGTGGTAGTCAACGCAAAATCTCGACGTACCATCCTTCTTCCTCACTAGAATGACGGGAGCAGCCCACGGACTTGCCGATTCCTGTATTATTTCCTTTTCCAGCATTTCTTGGACTTGCTCATTGATGATCTTCCACTCTGATGGTGCCACTCAGTAATGTTTCTGCCTAATGGGATGCGCCGACTCAGTGTGGATTTGATGACGTATCCGGGACGCTGGGATTACGGGCCATTGGCTGTATTTAGAAAAACCGAACATTTTCGAGTGCTTAGATAGAACGTCGAGCAGTGTATGACGTTCGCTTTGGTCAAGTGACTTGTTGATCATTTGTAGCAATTGGGCATCTTCTGAACCTTCTAAGCCTAAATGTTCACTTTGGTTGGTAGCATGAACAAGCGCAACCAGCGTCGTACATGACTCGGGTCTAAATACTGCAAGTTTTATGCCGCCTGGCAGAATTGCAGGTTCCACGGAACTGTTCATTGTCCACACACCTGCCCGTCCATCAATGACTGACACTATACAATGGGGAATGAAAATGTTCTTTTCAGGCATTCCAAGGAATTCGGTTAGAGCGTTGCGTCAAACGTGCCACAGTTGTTACTAGGAACATGTCACGGGAACACACACAGCAGAAAACACAGGAACGACAGTATCCACGGAGACGAAAAAGATGCATTCCTCGGGACAGGAATTTTCCAAGAGCGCCGTTGGGAAAGTACCGTGTATAGAAAGATGCCCACTTCTGCAGTCTACAGTTGCCCCACACTCACACAAGAAGTCAATACCCAAGATAACGTCATGTGTAGACCGCGGAACAACCGCAAACTCTGTGCAAAACACCTTGCCACAGAGCGAGACGTCCACAGTACAATATCCCACCGGACACAACACGTCACAACTTACAACACGAAATGTCACCCCACGGTTCAGGCGGAACATCACTTTTGGTCCAAGCAGGTTCTTAAAATTTACACTCATCACCGAGACTGTCGCCCCTGTATCCACAAGTGCCGTAGTAGCCACTCCATCGACAACTACATGAACTTTGTTCTTCAACACAAACGCTGACGGGGGTATATCTGTAGGTAGTACCTGTTCTCTCGCGGCCTCACCCCCACTGGACACACTGACTACTTTTGCGGCGGTGGTGTACGTGCGCGTCACCGTGGCGACAGCGATCGTGGAGCACGGGGAGCTGGTGGTGGCGTGACCCGGTAGGTGCGCGTGGTTTCCGTGACGTGGAGAGAGGATGGTCGAAAGGTGGGTGAGACATGTGCCAAGACTGTCGCTGATATGGGCGGTGGTCACAAAAACGTGCAATATTACCCGGGACACCACAGTTGTAGCATACCGGAATTGGTCGAGGGGCACGTGGCTGCTCAGAGTAACGATTCCTCTCGGAAGGCATGAGATAGGGGTGCCACCCTTGAGGGGCACTGTAGGCAGGCGATGTTGGGTAAACAGGCAGGCGAAAACTTCCTTCGTAGTTGGGAGTTGGTTGACTGGGGAATCCAGCCTGCCGTGTGCCTTGATATTCATAAGCGTCTGCTGCGTTGATTGATGGTTGCCATGGTGGAATAGAAACAGGAGTCCGCACACGTTCTGGTTCGTTTATGTACACATCCTGAAAATTGCTGGGGCGATGATAGGTCTGCTGACATCGAGGCAGCTCTTCTCTGGCAATCTGCCGTATGGTCAAAGCAAGGTCGTTAGGCGGCACTAGTTCAACATTAGCCACAGTGAGGACGTTGGACAGGCGACCAAATTTTGGAAAAATTCGTCGCATCTTCATGGATTCAAAGGTACGACGGTGCTTCATCACGTCGGACACGCAGTTCAAGCAGTCTTGCCCAAATAAGAAATTGTACACGTATTCTGCTATACCCTTGAGAACGTGTCCAACCTTGTCTTCTTCAGACATCCTCCCAATCACGATCTTGCACAGCTTCAATATTTCTTCAATGTATGTCGTACATATTTCTCCCGGAAGCTGTGCCCTCTGAGACAATGTCTGCTGCACGCGTTTCTTCTTTGCGTCCGAATCACCGAAGCACTTCTGCACTTCTTCAACAAAACGTTTCCAAGTCGTGAACAGGTCCTCATGGTTCTCGTACCACTTGAGGGCGGTGTCAGTTAACGAGAATACAACATGATTGAGCTGTTCGTTTGAGTCCCAGCAATTGCTTCTGCTCACCCGCTTGCAGTTCTTGAGTCACACGTCGACGTCTTCTTCTGATGTCCCGCCCAAGTTTGGTGGCACTCTGTAGTACGGCACGGAAACCATCGGAGTTGGCCTCGAAGCGTTGGATGGCTCCTCTTGGGCCATCACGAACGGCTAAGGTGGAAGTCCGGCGAGGCGGCGGTTGCGACGAAGTCCTGGTAGTGAAGCTCCCGTCTTTGGGTTCGTCCTACCCAGCACCTCCATCAAATTGTTACACAAGGCAAGGTAACTTAATGGTGGTTTTTAATGGGCCCTGAGTCCGCGATCACAGCATAATGATGATGATCTCCACCACCATGGCTCGTACCGACTCAGAGGGATTGCAGTGAACGTAACGTCGTCTTCATTCTCTACCCGCGCTTCCCTTGTTTTTTCTGGTAGGGATACTTCTTATCAATACACACACTCAGAAAGAACACAGACAAGTGCTTAGTAGCAACTGGTTAAAAAACCACAATTCGTGAAGCTTCACATACAGAGCCGCTCTCACGTCGGCTCTTGCCACAATTAGCGGTAGAATAGTGAAACTTCCACAAGCACTACAAAAAAAGCATGCTCATTAGTGAGATAGCACAATTTAAAGCCGTTGCTTCAAGCGGTGGAAACTTTAAGTCACGCCCAGCGTATCGTGGAGATTCGCACCACCAATATTTCACGTCTCACATCCACCTTTCAATCTACCCCGCATACGGCAGTAATAATGAAAAACTGCAGCTAACGCAATCTCTCACTAATGCAATTGTCAGCTCGCTGTTCACCTTCAGAGCTTTATCATGCGAGACGTCATGCGAGAGCTTTATTATGCCTTCGAGGTTGTCCGGGTGTTGAAGGCTCAAGTCCAGCATAGCCGAGCTATAAAAGTACGTGAGGCGAATACCACGTTGGATTAGGACCCTGTGCCAGAGCGAAAATTAAAGCAATCGACTTGAACGCATGGTGCCGTGGCGTTCAAACTCGGGCACTCTGTGTTCTCTCTGTCCAAAGTATTAAGCGACCATATTTCTTTTTTCTTCTCTTTCCTGCTTATCACACAGTGGCAGGCAACCCAAAGAAGCGTGGCCTTTGGCTTCAGGGCAAGAAACTCCCCAAAGTGCTGGCGCAGAAGCAGCAGCAGCAAATCATTTTTTTAAACCAAACCGAGAAAGCAGCAAAAAAAGAAAGTACAAAAAGAGAAACTGACGAACTCAAAAAATATAGAAAAAAGAAGCAAGAGAGAAAAAATTAACAGGAAGCGAGAAACACCAAAAAGAAGAGAGCAGAATGAAGAGGAAACAAAGGCATAAAGAGTAACACAGTGAAAGTAGCTGATAAAAGATCACATACAAGTTTACGGAGACAACCAAGTTGAAAAAACAGAAGAAATAGAAGTAAAAAAAAGATGTGGTGAATGAAATAGCAAGGTCATCCAGCTTCGCATTTTTAGTAAATTGACACAACGAGTGCGCAACTGGCTGAATGTTTTAAAGGTCATTTCTTACTCACTCTGCAACATACGCGTCGTGTAATAGATAGTTGGATATCTGGGGTTTCACGTCCCAAAAAGACCATATGATTATAAGAGACGCTGTAGTGGAGGGCTCCGGAAGTTTTCACCACCTGGGGTTTTTTCATCGTGCATACAAATCAATCACACGGGCCTACAGCTTTTTTGCCTTCATTGAATATGCAGCCACCGCAGCCGCGATTTGATCCCGTAACCTGCTGGTCAACAGCCGAGTACCTTAGCCTCTAAAGCAACGCGGCGGGGCGTGTGTAATGTGAAAATACACGTTTTACACACTGAAAGAACGGTACAGATTTGTATATCGTCATGCAGAGCCCCCACCTTTCCTCACCCATTTCAGAATAACAACTCCAAATAGAACAAAAAAGATAGAGCTAATTCGTTAGAGGACGCTTCAAAACTGAAAAGAAACGTTCACAATTGTTTAACCCAAGACCTATCTAGAAAGAATCAACATACCTGTCAATAAGCAAACGCTAGAAAGTTATCGATATAACCTTGTTCAAGATAGCATACTTGTCAAGAAGTGTGCTAGTTCAAATACAAGTTTGTTGATATCTGTATTCCACAATATTTTTTCGGGGGTCTTTCCCTAGTCTGTTGGAGAGTACCTTAATAACCTGCGATTCACTCATGACTTTGCAATAATGAGAACTGCTAGAGAAAATTGTAACCCTTGATTGCTAATTTTAACACGCAAGGTAGAAGAGTAGGTCTCAAAATTTTTATCCGTAGAACAAAATATTGTGCAACAAACTGAGTATAAAAACAGCACTTTCCGAAGTATGGCAACACGGGAAGTTGTAAAGGATTATGTCCACTTAAGACAGGTAACAGCGGAGCCGAACAAAGAGAGGAAAATAACCAGAAGAATAAAATTGAATTGAAGTGCATTCTGCAAGCAATCTGAAATTATGAATGTAAGTTTAGAGCTAACTTTCAGAAGGAAGGTATGTAGCAGCGGCATATTGCTGGTACTTGCCCATGGAGCTGAAACCTGGAGGCTTACATAGAGAGGGGTTCCATAGAACTTGAGTACAACGCAATGGACAATGAAAAATACAAAGATGGTTGTAAGGTTAAGAGAGGAGAAAAGAGCCAAGTAGGTAAGAGAACAAACCGGGGTATGAGATATTGTCGAAATCAAGAAGAAGTGCACATGAGCCAGGCACGTTGCGCGCAGGCTCGATAATCGCTCGCAATTGAAGGCAACAGACTGGATGTTGTTACCCTGTTCTCTTTTACGAAGGACAATGGCGGAAGCGTTGGTTGACAAGCTTGTTTATGGCATAGTTACATGTTACGAATACGGTGTACGCAAAAAAAATTACCAACAGACCACAGGGCGAGCCTTTCACGAAATTCGGAATCCTGACAGTCTAGAGTTTATTCGCAGACATCAACTAAGACATCAATCTTCGCCCACAGCGTTGCTTACATTTCTATGGGAGTTCATATCACTACAGTTGCAAGAGGAATCATTGTTTCAAATCAAGAAATAAATAGCGCAAATAGCTACAGCTATTACCAAGAGTAAACTTCAGCGTACCAATTTTCATTGCAAGTTAAGATCTTGCAATGCAAAAATAAAACCTACATTTGAGGTGAGTAAAAAGCTTTCGTGAATCGCACTCCTATATTTTTTGCTGCACGTGCAGGTGCTTTATGATAGTTACTTGATAAGTCTTCTCTAAATACTTTTCTACCATCGTTATTTCATTGGCTGACGCTGACCTCAACTTTGGTTGGAAGCTGGCCTGCCGGAAATTTCTTCCTCACAGAAACATATTTGTTACGTATATAGTCAATTGTAGTTTGCCATGAATTTAACACAAAATGTGTAAATGTGAAGTGGTGCAGTGTGAAAAATCATTAGAACCACATATTCGCATTACCATGCATAATGTTTCTCGTTTAGTAGCGTGCATTTCTAATTTAATTATTTTTTTTGAACGTGTATATAGGCAACCAGAAGAATTATGAAAACACGTCTGACTAAGCTTTTACTTAAAGGTATGAAATATTATTGGTTGAATTAGATGGGAGACCCTAATTAGTGTGAATTGCGTTTCATTTAGCACTTAGACTAGTGTTGGCAGCCGCTCTCCAAGCAGTTACTCGTGAAATCGGTAAAGGCCCTCGTTTCTTTTATTGAAGGGCACACTTTAAGATGGTGATCATGTATCGAATTTCATATTCCATTTCATAGACGAGCACATACTTGGTTCATACCGTAAAGCCAGTTTTCACAGAATACTTCGTGAAATCCCTCACAGAACAAACGCAGTAGGTCTTTGGTTTGCAGAAGAAATGAAAATAGTAATATGATACAACAGCTAAATTAGGTCATTCGGGTATCTCATTACACTTCTTTGGACAAACTCTGTATAACAAACCTAACGTTCGGAATATCTGATATGGTAGCAAAAGAATACGAACGCTTTTGTCAACAAAGCTTATTACCTTTATTGCAATTTCCTTCCTTTTTAGTTATGTTTCCTCTAAATATATTTACAAGTAGAGAAGCGTAAGCACTTTTCTGCGATTACCGAAAATCAAACGAGTGAACGGCCGTCCGTAAGAATGTTCTATCTCTTAAGTTATAGTGGCTCTCTGTCACGCTTTTTATCTGAAAATTAAAAACTGCCCCTTAATTGCAAAAACTTAAGTTGACGATTGAAGAAGATTTACCGTGGAACTTGGAAGCCTCGGAAATAAAGCATGCAAAATAATTTCCAGACAGGTGGCACAATAAACAGTTAGAGTTGTCTCTCTAACTTCTTGCGGCAAGAGCAAGAAGTTAAAGAGACAAAGTGCATCAGGGAGCAATTTAGTCTGCTCTCTATTTGCACATGTGCGAGAACACGGATATAAACACCGCTTGTCTGGGCTATAGAAATTGAAAATGTCGGCAGCACGTACCAAAGCTTTAGCATATACTGGTTGATTGATACTGCATAGGTTCGGTAATGTGGGAACTGTCCGCCTCAAAGGAACCGGGGTCTATGGTGCCTGCCTGCTGACAAAGGCGTCACAGGTTAGAATATCCGCTCTTTCATAGCTTAAAATTTCTTTCAACACAAAACCTCCTAAAGCTGAAGATAAAACAGTGGGTGTCTAGAAGAAACCCTGAAGGTCGTTTTATTCAATAACCAAGTCACAGCTCCGCACTACCTTTAGGCTGTTGCGACTCCGGGTCCCGCGGGCCTCAGTTTGGTAGTGGGCCCCCGTCCTAGGACCCATCGCAATTCCAGTCAGATGAGGCACTCGTAAAAACGACAACAATTTATTTACATTGCCAGTAATTGAGAATTTTCAAGGAGGACGAGAAGTCCAAAAGCAATACAGGAGAACTGTTGAACTGTAGAAATTCAAATACACGAAAGTCTTCGGCTTATATAGCGCCTCGTTTCCAACATTGGGCACATTGTCCGCGGATTCCGCCAATAGGGCGCTCCATGGCCTAGGTGGTCCACCCACGAAGGAGAGTAAAGACACCACACAATGCATGCGGAGAGGGCACTGTCCACGCGATGCCCAAATAAGGTCACCAAAGCACTGCACTGACGTTTTCGCACACGTCACCAAGTTTCGCGCACGTCCGACGATTTTGGTTTCCAAGATTCTTCTGGCAGTTGGATGACGTTCGAAAAACCGGCTGCCGGTAAACGCGTGAAACTTTCCTGACTGTTTGGGTAGGACAATGTAGTGGTGGGCCAGCATATCGTCAAAATATGCCACCCCATTCAGCCAATCCTATGGAGAAAGGGGGAAGGAGGAGTAGTCAACTAATCGCTCGTCGCCGAGGCGGGCTCCGGCAAGGGCTGCAGCAGATAGTGCATTATCCCTTTCTTTAACCCCACATTTCCTTCCTGGTTGTTTGCTAGAATCTGTTGCTTAGCTGCACATATCCCGGGGCTCCGCTTCTCCTCACAAGATGCAGCCACAACCCAGTTTGGCTTTACCTTTCTGCCTGAACTGCAATACCATGCAGGTTCCGAGATTTCCAGATCCTCGGTGACCTTGATAATGGCCCAGTTGCCTCTTTGTCTGCCTCGAGAGCCTTGCTCGCAACGAACACAATGGTCATTCTTGAGTCGAGCTCACAATGGCCTCTCTTGGCATGTGCGTTTTCTTTGCGCGAAACAGTCCCGAACCCGTCGTTCAGGTTTTGCCGAGAGGAAATCAACCCGTCTTGACGGCACACCCTTGCTTGGAATGCGTCGAAATATTTCCGTCCCATTCACAAAGGCCGAAAAACATCAATAATTATGATGGTCGCAACAAGGCTTATCTCTCGCCCACCCCGCACGCCATAAGGAGCAGCCAATGCCAATCCCCGTTCCCTGAGGGAGACAGTCCACGCATCCTCTGCATCAAATTCGCGAGGCATGTGGCAAGCTTTGATGCAAGGAACCAAACGTAGACGGTTATACCGGGGTTGTCACGGCATGGTTTGCGCTTTTATTTCAGGCACTGGAGTTAAGACATTCCGGCCTGGTCTGTGACAGCCTGGGCTTCAACTCGATACTCAGTCTACGTCAAGTAAATACCTGTCATCAGAAAAATAGGGCCACGTTAAGCCTCTAAACTCAATTAGCACCGCTGTTTCTTAGACTTTTCATTTCTAGTGTGTGCTTCCTGCTTTTTTTTACATTTATCAGTAAAATGTTCAGCCGTCGTTTATGTAAGGTAATTCATTTATTGAAAGGTCTTAGAGATTATTTTAGTGTGAGAACACTTCAGTGTGTTCCCAGGTGAAAGATATTCAGTGTGTTTTTAGGTGAAATATAATCTCGTGGTTTTAAAGGAGTGGCGCTCATTTTCTTTCGCAGGCTAGAGGGCGCCATTCTATCACTGTCTGCACTTATGACCTTCAGCCGCGCCCTGCGGACTCCCAATTCCTCACCTCAGAGCTTTACGCCACTACGCAGAGATTTATAATAATTCGTAGTACTCAATGTCTGCTTCAAGGGTAAGTGCCACAAGACAGAAGATGATCGATGTGCTTGTCCTTCTATTGACTATGTTAGTGTTCCGGGAGTTTAGTTTCCTGTGCATCACGGTATTCTTTAGTTTCGTACAGTGAACATACCAACAAGGCAACCTTCATGACAAAGCAGGGCAGCATAAGGGAGAGAATGAGATTGCGATGCGTGGCTTGAGAGCGTCATTTCAGGAGAAGCCTAAGAGAAATTAGTGGTATATCTAGCTGAGCTCTGAAAGAGTGCAGTAAAGCAACCAAAATAAATGCTGTTCTACACCACTGAGGCCAAAAGTCAAAGAAGAAAACTTGGCGGCATTCTTCATGCCTCTTTATATTTTTATACTTTACTCGTTTCCTTTATTTTAAACAATGGAGCTGTGTATGCATGAGTATTGTTCCATGACGAAGGCACAATAATCATTGGTTAGTTGGTTCCTCTACATATTGAAGCAGCCCACTACGGTGAATAGGTCATCAATGTACGATACAATGATTATGAAGTCATTCATATACTGAAGAAGATGGTTAAAAACGCTTTGTTTAGACAATACAGATTATTGATATAAACTCGCAAGATCAAAAATTATTCGTTGAGATACAACGACTACTGATTGATTGATTGATATGTAGGGTTTAACGTGCTAAAACCATCATATGAATATGAAGAGACGCAGTAGTGGTGAGCTCCGGAAATTTTTACCACCTGGGGTTATTTAACGTCCACCCGAATCTTAGCACACGGGCCTACAGCACTTCCGCCGCCATCGGAAATGCAGCCGCCGCAGCCGGGATTCGATCCCGCGACGTGCGAGTCAGCAGCCAAGTACCTTAGCCACTAGACCACCACGGCGGGGCAAATACAATCACAAAAAATAAAGATATAAAGTTGTAACTCTGAAAACTCATTTATTATAAACTACGCTTAACATTCAAAACTTTAAAACCCTCGTAAAAAATAGACGTAACGTCGATAACGCTCCTGTAGCTAAAATCGAATATTGTTGCTTCAAATGAAGAAATCACTGGAAGGGAAATATTCGATTCCAACTTTCGTAAGTGGTCTCCTAGTAGTCTGTTACTTTGTATTTCAGTCTTCGGCACGACAAAAAGATGAGCTCGTGCAGTGATCCCCTCTCATTATATTAAGTTCATAAATGTGACAGCCAGACCTGACCTATGAAGGTAAACGTTCAGGGGGGCGGAAACTTGGCTGCGTAACTTTTGTAATTAGTATGATCACCACGCGTGCAATGTCAGTGCTTTATTTTTACGAGTGTGTTAGTTCACGATTTTCTTTTGTTAATTTAAACCTTCATACTAATGAATTTCAGCTTACCATACGTGTGACTTTAGCTAAACTATGTTTTCTAACATTATACGTAATTATTGGGTGATACGTCCCGCATTCTCCAGTAAACTCTTGCAGAGTTCATACAAAAAATATGATAAAGAATGTACAACTAAGATGAGCATTCACCTATTTTTCAGGCTGTGACTCTTCAAAGTTCATCCTCGGTGAGGCGCATTTTGGAGATCACATTTGTTTTCGTCAAATAGAACTTTAAAAGTTCAATGTGAGTGAAGTGGGTCGATCATAATCTTCCTGTGTTGAGTGGTGGCACGGCGAAATTCCTTCTTCTCTCATCCTGCCCTTTTCCGTACCGTTAAAGATTCGTCTTCGCAGTCTTCACCCACCCATTTTTTCGCAATCTTTTCTTGCAAACTCAGTCTTCCGCATTTTTTAAAATAGTTTTTCCTCTTTCTGCCTCTAAATTTGTTTTTCAGTAAGTATACAATATTCATCGTAATGTATTGCACATTGTTCCTCTTCTATAAATATTCTCAACACTAGTGGCAATAATACAAGAGGTCCCGCTTTGTAAGATGATGACAATATTGATAACTACACTATCACCCAGGACATCAGTAGAAATGTTAAAGAACGCTCGCTTCCAGAATCAGCGCACAACAAACTTGGTTTCCGCTTCTGGCATTCAAAGCAGTGATAGACGGATACTTTTAGGTTCAAATGTTAAAGACAAAGCCTGGATCAAGGGTGAACACTTTTGGGATAAATTTAGGAAACATAAGCACCTGTGTTTCACGTGAGTTTGTAAACTATTCAACCATATAGCTTTCTGTGAAGGACTTCCTCAGCACAAACAAAGTCTCTTCAAAACCCAGGAGCGAAAACCCAACAATTATTGCTAAACTTAAGGTGAGCGAGCCTATGTGTGATATTAAAAGGTATTATCCTACTTATTACCACGTGCCACCTAGCACTTTGATGTTCCTCCGGAGCTTATGTGGTGGTTTGTGCGGGCAGATGTTACCGATCTAACAAGCAAATGCTCATTAAAAAGTCCAAAAAAAGCGAAATAATCACAACTTTTCTAAATCTTGAGAAATTTTTATATGACTTTAAAAATGTCACTCAAATGCGAATGGGAGCTTAGAAAATCAAAGGTATTTTGTAGAGCGCAATTGTGAAAGAAATCACATATAGATAATTTTAACATTGTCTCGATTCAGCTTAAGGTACATTTGCCAGCGCATGAATCTACGTTACTAGTAACTTCCCCCAACGTATGTTCGAACACTCAACCATAGAGTGCGTTATAAAGGAGGGGGCGGGTTAGCATGCGATGGGCACCATTCTCCAAGTCGCTTTAATGAGTAGGGGAGAGCGCAAATACGGCCCTATGCATTGACATGGGGACGCTGCAATGAACTATCACCCCCCCAACCCCTTGGTACCGAACCCTGCACATGCCTATGCACTAAACTCCTCTGTAATTAACAAACACATCATCAGTGAGCGACAAATGTGAATTGGTGAGCGTTATGACATTTAAATATTCATATTTGTAGCAAAAAATGCCAATAGCCCTCCCACATCACAAAACAAAAAACGCAACAAGTGGTTGGAAACTTGTTCAAGCAACTCGACTAAGGAAGAAGTCTATATCCGCTTACTATAGGCAGCACTAGTCTGTGGTGGTGGTTCACGTAAGTAAGCCAGGACTGCGCCGCACAAGCGCATAATACTCTTGTACTTCATTCCGCATTCAGACGTTTTGATGACAGATCTTTATTGTAAAAGAGTATACTGTGGCTTCACCCTTGAACGTATGCGATATACGTGGCTTAGAAATCTTTGTTTCCTATAAGAAACAGCGCGTGCGAACGCTTGTCAAAGCTCAAGCGTCTGCACCTTTATATGTGTGCATGTGTGCTCATGTGTGCAGTGAGTATGTGTGTGTCTGAAAAGTGTAAATATATCTCCTTCTCAAACTCATTTTACGTTCCACATATCATGGTAGCCAACAATGCTGAATTTGGTTAACCAGCGTGCTTTTCCTTTATGAAACTTTCTGCGGCTCCCTTTTCAAGAGCCTTGGGAAGGAATATTGACAATAATTCGACCGACCTTGTTGTTCATTTTAGGTATTTTTTTCCCTCACCGGCGTAAATTAAGTTATAAATGAATAGGTGGATGTCGTGAATAATGTCATGACTCATGCGGCATTTCAATCACGTCAACCCCTCGAAATGCGATTGCTTACCTTCTTAAAATTATTAGAACTATTGCAATCAAGAATGTCGAAGAAGATCTTGCCGTTGTTTTCTATTTGTTTTGCATGGCGAAACTCTTCAAGAATTTACGTATTTTCCCCCTGGAAGTGAAATATCTTACTTTATACGTTTTGTGACAGTTTTAAATTTCTGCTCATAGTTAGTGTTTCTAACAGGCTTACCCAATTTATGCACAAGAGCTCATTTCTGTGCTTTATGGAGAATTGACCTCACGTGGAGTTTGATTAGTGTTGGCAAGGGCAACACTACCTAACCAAACACTGACACGTCAATGGGCATTGTACTATCGACCCATAAGCCACCCATTTTCATTTGGCTTCTTCTAATAAAAAATTTATGGTAAGAAATACAGTGAAAACTAAAAATTGGTCGCAGAGCACTGACGTGACAACCAAGTATTGATCTTGTTTGTCGAAAACAGTGACCGCTTACGTGATACTGTTATGACTGACGAACGCAATATTCCTCTTCAATAGGATCGACCTACAATTCATTTAACAAGCATGTCGACTGCGAACAGCCAAATAGTTCATTAATGAAAAGCTTTGAAGTCAACATCCTGTGTAATCTTTGCGTTACAAGCGCACAAGACAAAATACCACGCTCACTTCTCGCAATCAATTTTGTAGAATGCGATAAGCTGTCTTTAAGTAATGGTAAAATGTGTGACAGCGATCTGTGAACAGGGCGCATTTGGAGTGCCGTTTTATTATTAAGCAAGAATGGCAACCTTCATAGCATGCCTTAGAAAAATTCTACATCGCAGCAACCACACTGTAGCTGTACGTATACTGTAGTAGTTCTTGTTACAAAAACATCAATATTGAAAAAAGATTCTTTTCACATTTCTTGAAATATATAGAGCTCTTTGTTGCCAAATGCCACGACAAACACGGTTGCTCTTTTGCCAATGGCACTTTTTGAGTCCTTGTAAGTCTCGACTTTTTGAATTTTTCACTTCACACAAAGTAAAAAGTTTTAGCCTTGCAGCACTTTTCGGCAGTAGAAAATTAATGGGTAATAATGCTGTTACTCTAAAGATGATGTGATCAATAATAATTTGTATATCTTATGTTGAAACACAAGTCGCGAAACGTCTCAAAATTTTTTTGCCGTAGGTATCCGAAGGATGAGCATTTTAGGCATCCAAGAAGGCGTTCTTCTTTCAACGTGGCAACGCACCTCAAAGCACTTTAATTGGACACTAAGCAAAACAAACGTATCAAGCTAGATATCAAGCTTATCAAGTACCACGAGGTGCCCCTCAGCCCACTCCTTTTGTTGCCGACCTATTCTGTTTCTGTCTGCGTTAGCAACGTTCACAACTACTCATGCTCGCTACTCAATCGTATGCTGCTACCTTTCAGTCCGATAAGCTTTTTTTCTCTCCACAGCTGAGCGTATTCGTTTTGAGGCCTCCCTCGGGTTTCTTTTATTTTACGTGCACAATATATAAGAACTCCTAAGGGCAAAATATGAACGGAATTCATTGACCAAGCGAAATGCACCTTCACTCACAGTTTTCACTATTTTAGTTTGCGTATTCTTACCACTATACTTGGCTCATATAGAAGCGCGTAAATGGAAACCGAAGTCAATACTTTTTGAGAAGTGTCTTACAACTCTACTGCACACATCTGTTTCATACATTACTTCAGTAAGAACCTGTAAACCTGTAGTCACAAAACTTTACTTTTGCAAGTGTCTCTATCAACATTGCAGGTTACGACGGGCATAACTCACGCTGTTGCCATCGCCACAATAACGAAATAATCACCTCGTGTGGTTACAAGTCACTAGCAGCGCTACTTACGCAATGGACGCTCTCCCGAGGCAAATCCCGCTTGATTCCGTCTGCTACTTCACCAGCACTGTCGTGGCTTGAACACTAGTTTGTCTGCACAGAAAAAATAAAGCGCTATAGAACCTCTCGCGTGGAGCAACATCCTTGTCACACACAGTCGATGGGTATAGCCTAATAGGAAACTAAAGGAAATGCTTTTCTTTCTCCTTTATTTTCACACCATAGGCACTCAGAGAGCATCGACCACATTCCGGTAATGGTCATGTCGGCGTGAAGGCGAATAGTTTTTGTCTAGTGGTCATGCGTCGAGATAATCCTAGTTTGTTTTTAGTCCTCTTGCCCAACGACATCGTGGTAGCTACAGCCTTAGTCTCAATGATGTTGCCATTTCTGCAACCCAGACGGACTTTGACCCACCTAAGTGGCCTGAAAAAGCAAACTCGACCACAGGAAATATTTGTAGAGCCTGATTTATGTGAAGGACACCTCTATGCGACAGACAACGAGAGGACAATGAACCCGCCAGAAAGGTTGTTATCAGTTCTTCTTTTGCAGACTGTGGATGTTTGTTTTCCTGAATGATAATTACAGTATACATACTTTCAACCCATGGAAAAACCAGCATGACTAAGTGGTTTGCAAAAAAAGTGTTCTACATTGCCTTGCGAATTGTCTCTTCGGGATAGCTGGTTTAATAGCTGCAGATAAAATTCGCGGACAGAATGGCAAAGGCAGAAAACAAGCGCATATTTTTGGCGTTCTTCACCATTATTTTCCAAGTTGTGTGCTTATTGACTGAAAACGCTGAGTTACCTGTGTACTCTACGAAATTTTAGAGAATAAATGTAACAACTCATTTTTACGTTTCACAACAACGATAAAAGTTTGGTTGTGGAACAGTGCAGATTTTCAAAACTTTTTAGACCGTCTGGTCTTTCTCAACTTCCAGTGACACACCGTGCAGACCTGTGTGTTGCGCGCAGTACAGGAGGTTCTCACATTTCACCGTCATCGCAATATGACCACTTAGGCCAGTGTGGAACCCGCTAATTTCAGTTCAGCACCTAACCCCCGTAACTACCATACCACAACGACGAACGACTTTCTCGGATAGTTCAACACTTTAAAATGGTGCTCTTTTAGCTTGGTAAACCAGGTTCCTTTACAGCGCATCAATTATGATCACAAGCTCTCTTATTCCAATCCTTATCGCCTGTCTGTACTTCCTCTTTTGATTCGCTCCCAGACCATGTGCACCGATTTGTTTGGCGTGGATTGCAATAGTTTCAATCGGCGAGAAAAAAAATATATTGTGGCACATGCTTTGAAGCACACTTTTAATAAATCAACGTGGGTAGGGCAATTGAACGTATGCTCCTTAATGAAAGGCAGGCAGAACAAATCCTCTTAGCAGTCTCAAAAACTGAATTCTTTTCTTTTTACATTCTTTCATGTCCAACACGGGTTGCGCGCAGCTGGTTCTTGCAAGCACGTGCGTCGCAAACCACTCGGAGAGAATAAGCATCAGCCAGCACACATAACTTGAAATCGCATTGTGTCGATATATAGAAAAAAATAGGTTAAGGAAAAACATTCCTGGTGAGAAAGATTTTTGGTGAGGCAGGACTGGCAGCTCCCTCCTAGAGATCCCAAGGCGAGTGTCGTAGTCACTCTGCTACACATGTGAGCTAGCCCAGCATAGTCTAACTTCATACAGATTCGTATAAGAGTAGATGAGAAAGACACAGGATTGTGAAAATAAATTATGTAAAGAGAATTAATAAAGATAAAGAAAGAACGAGACAAAAAGAGAAGCAATGAGTCAAAAAGATGCGAGATGAGAGAATAACTACCTACAAAGAGAGAGAGAGAGAGAGAGGTAAATAAAGACTAAAAAAGAAACTTGACAAAAAAGAGCGAAAGAAAAAAGAAAACAGAATACAGTAGGAAGACCGAAAAACAGTCACATCAAAAGAAAGAGTTAGACATCGACTGAAAAAACAAGACTGAAAAAACAATAATAACAATAGCCTTGTATAGTAAGCTAAAGCAAGAAGTAGACAGGAGAGATGTCAGAGGGAGAACGCCTTGTCAAAACAGAACCAGCGAGGTGCCCAACATATGTGGTGAATTAGCCTTGTAACCCAACCTGGAAACTTGACTTCGTAACTATTTTTATTGCAGAGAATTCAAAGTTGCCCGACCACTAGCAGATACTGCGCAGCCATTGTTGTCTTCGGAATAAAATAAATCCATTCGCTGCCCTCAACGTCAGAAGAAAATCAGTGCAGCAGACAATTTGAAACCACAAGCGCTCCCTCGCTCAATGCGAGCACTTGTCTTCGAATGTCCCTCTTTTCCGAAAGCGAGCCACTTTATGGAAATAAATGAACTAAACAGAACACTAGTCTTCGGCTGCCGGGAGATTTGAGCCAGGACCGCGCGCTCTTAAGTCACGTGTCCTGAATCCTCGGCCAAACAACCACGCTTGAATAAGGTGACATCTGATTCAAACGAGTTCACAGTCCTAGCTGTACAAACGAAAATGACGAATAACTTGCAGGAAGATTTCGAAGGCACACTTTGTGATTATAGAATAAGCTTCCTCTGTTGGACGAGATCTGAAGCGACGTGCAATGTATGTGCCATAACTTTGCGGCTATGTAATGTCAAGTACACGTTTCAGTGCTCACGGCGTTCACTTTTAGCTGTTAGATTCCAAATACCGAAAAACTATCAAAAGAAAATTCAGGACCGATAGTCGGTGCTGCCCGAAAACAACGTTCAGGGAAGTCTTTAAAGATAAAAATTCCGACGATGAAACCATACGCCTGCGCAACAGTGGGCAAATTCTATGCAGCATTGAAGGTACAGCTTGCTTTACAGCTGTTGTCATAGTGAACCTAGATACAAGGATGAGCTAGCCTATATGTCGCCTTACATATATATCACACGCGAATCGGGAAATCGCAGTAGGACTTCCACATCGGCACAGAAAGCATAAGACAACTCCACTTGGACATTTCTGCGTGAAAACAAACTAGAAAACAGCTGCAGCGGTACATATCTACTTTACCTTAAGTGCAATTAGAATGCACGTTTTTTTCGCATGAATTATTGACTAACATGCAATGTATTTGCATAAAGAGGTGTTGATCTTAATTATTGATGATGTGGCTTACGAGGGACGCCACAGTGCAGAGTTCTGAAAATTTGACCACGTGCACCTAACTATTTGTACAACAACCTCAAACCATTTGCCTTCGTCGGAAATATAGACGCCGAGCCGAGGATTCAAACCCCCAACTTTCAGTGGGTAATTAGAAATGGCTGTTCCTTGTTTCTCGAACACGTATACGCTGCAGGCGGATTGAATTTGGTCATGTATAAGATATTGTATGCTCCTCAGATATGCTTATCTTCACATAGCGATTTCATCTTGTAAAATACAAGCAGATTTTACCCCAAACTGCATGTTCTTTTTTTACACCGAAAGCTCTTATGAGATCACTGCATGGGTCACACGCAGCGCCGTTGATAGTATTCCGCCACCACCTCATCCCGTTTCCATTACACTTATCACACAAAATAAAACAGAAACACTAATGACACGTGGTGACTTAGTAAGATTCGAACCCGGATCCACTGCGTACCAGCCCAGTCGTCTACCGCTGAGCCACACTGCTGCTGAGGACTCGTTCACAAAGTTGGCTTAATTAGGCTTGATGTCGGGAAAAAATCGCGTTAGTGTGAGTAATGAATCATTTTAGCCCAGCAAAAGAACAACCAGGCGTCACACAATGTGAATCGCGTAACGGGTGGGTTGTCCAATATTACAACACATTATGAAATCTTGTTCTTCATCACCTATTAAATGTGGCACATACCCACTTCAGGCGCGATTCTTAATCGGCATCAGCCACTGAATGCAACACGAAATTTGTTACATATTGCTACGGGGCGCCACAAATGAACATTCTAGAAAAGAGGACGATCTTTAGCGCGAGCTCGTGCAGACCGGGCTCCATATTGTATGCCTGGCTAATTACCAAAAGTAAAGGCATTTTTCAGACGCCTTCTCCCCGTAACATTTTGGTGGAGAGTGCGGCTCTTCCCACAGTCAACACCACGACGATTCTACGCAGCGAACGTTCCTTGGCTGCCTGTGCGATGCCTGATCAAGACGAACACGAGGATTCTTCGGAGACTACTCCAAGCGTGCTTCGTACAACTACGCAGCAACCAACAGCACCGCATCCAGCTGCTACTAACCGCACCGTCGTCCTGACTCAACCGCGTGACCCAGGCACATTTTCGGGCAGTGACAGTACTGACGTGGAGGAATGGCTCCAGCTGTACGAAAGGGTGAGCGCTCTTTACAACTGGGATCCGACGCTCATGTTGGTCAATATTATTTTCTACATTGGCGGTACAGCTAAAGTTTGGTTTTCCAACCACGAGGAAGATATCACGAGTTGGGACATCTGTAAGCAGAAACTCATCGATCTCTTCGGCAAGCCCATCGGGCGTCGTCGTGCTGCGCAGAAAGAACTAGCGTCCCGACTCCAGTCCGGCACCGAGTCGTACGTCACATACATACAGCATGTGCTCGCCCTCTGCCGGAAGGTTGATGACAAGATGCCGGAATCTGAAAAGGTCGCGCACATCCTCAAAGGAATTGCCGATGACGCTTTCAATCTCCTCGTATATCGAAACTCATCGACCATAGACGACGTTATTAATGAATGCCGACGCTTCGAAGACGCGAAAAGTCGCCGTATCACTCCCCACTTTTCGCGTCTTCCCAACACGGCTGCAACATCAACCTGTGAGGACGCCCGTTTGGCACCAGCTCCTGCTACTTCCGACAATATCGTGCGCATCCTGCGCCACGAAATCGAGGCAGCATCTCCTCTGTCTGACCAAGTCCAGGCCCCTGACGACTCTCGCGCCACGATTTCTTTAATCATGAGTGTCGTACGCCAGGAACTGGCCAACGCCGGACTTCAGACGCTATGCCCCGTTAACCGACCTGACTACCGACTTCCCAGTACACCTAATATGTCCCGCGGACCGAACAACCGCCCACGTTACCGGAACCCGGCAGAATGGCGAACTTCCGATGACAGGCCGATCTGCTTCAACTGTGGACGAGTGGGCCATATTTCACGTCATTGCCGCACTTCCTGGGGTTGGCAGCCATGGTCGCATTATGCCAACACCCGACGTCCACCTTCTGGCTCTCGGATGCCGATCTACACGGCACAAGATGGTGCTTCGCCATCCAGGCCCGCCCAACCAAGCCGCTCTCCGTCGCCCTCTGGACGCATGTCCCGCTCAACTAACCGACGTCGCTCCCCCTCGCCCTCCTACCACCAGTCCTCGGAAAACTAACGGGCGCAGCTCCTAGAGGTGAGCCTGCTTCGACGACCTGACGCAAAATTCCTCTACACACGATACCCGGACACAACAACTTGATTAAAGTAAATGTTGACGGTACTTCTGTGGCAGCACTCATTGACACTGGCGCTCACATATCAGTCATGAACTCCAGCCTTTGTGCTCGACTAAAAAAAGTGCTCACTCCTGCTCCGATCACACTTGTCCGAGTAGCTGATGGTGCAACACCAGGGGTCAACAGGATGTGTGCCGCCCGTGTCACTGTTGCTGGACGTGATACCACTGTTCTGTTTTACGTACTGGACCACTGCCCACATGACATCATATTGGGACTCGATTTTCTGTCGGAGCATTCCGCCCTAATTGACTGTTCTGCTGGTGTTGTTCAGCTCGTCCTACCACACGCCGTTGACCCTCCTGATCTTGCGCCGCCAAAGCTATGCTCCGCCGACTTTGTCCGCCTATCTTGTCGAGCTGTGACGTATATCGACGTCTCTTCTGATCCACCTGTGGCTGACGGCGATTATGTCATTTCACCTAATCCTACAGTACTCTGTTCACTCAATGTTGCGTTCCCCCACACCATCATCACAATGAAGAACAACGTGGCATGTCTCCCTATTGTGAATTTTGGACTTTGCTCTGAAGTGCTGCCACGAGGAATATCCCTTGCAACCCTTGCCCGGGCGGCGACTACGACATATCGGCCTTAACAGAGGATACACCGTCATCTGCAAGTATTCAGTCGCGCAGTACACTAGACTGCATAACTGGAATGATTGCCTCTGATCTCCCGGCCGAGCATGTGTCTGCGCTTCGTGGCCTTCTTGCGTCGTATCAAGACGTCTTTGATTTCTGCGACCGACCCCTAGGTCAAACGACCCTCGTAAAACATCGGATCAACGCCGGTGACGCAAACCCAGTACACCAGCGACCCTATCGAGTTTCCTCCACCGAGCGCCACGTGATCCAGCAAGAAGTCGACAAGATGCTTGCCCGAGACATCATTGAACCTTCTTCAAGTCCTTGGGCTTCGCCCGTTGTGCTTGTGAGAAAGAAGGATAACAGCTGACGCTTCTGTGTCGACTACAGAAATCCTAACAAGGTTACAAAAAAGACGTGTATCCTCTGCCGCGGATAGATGACGCTCTTGACTGCCTTAGTGGCGCAAATTATTTCTCTTCCATCGACCTTCGTTCCGGGTACTGGCAGATATCAGTTGATGATCTGGACCGTGAAAAGACGGCATTTATAACTCCCGACGGGCTCTCTCAGTTCAAAGTAATGCCGTTCGGTTTATGCAATGCCCCGGCTACATTCGAACGAATGAAGGACGCTCTTCTTCACGGTTTCAAGTGGTCAATCTGCTTATGCTACCTTGATGACGTCATTGTTTTTTCGCCAACTTTCGAAACTCACCTCGAGCGTCTCTCAACAATTCTTTCGGTTTTCCGCAAAGCAGGGCTCCAACTAAACTCGTCGAAATGTCACTTCGGCCGCCGGCAGCTCACTGTCCTTGGACACCTTATCGATTCTTCTGGTGTTCGTCCTGATCCCGAGAAAATCCGTGCCGTCAAAGATTTCCCTGTGCCGACCTCTGCGAACGATGTTCGAAGCTTTGTGGGCCTTTGTTCTCACTTTCGTAGATTTTTGCGGAATTTCGATGACGTTGCACGACCGCTCACGGAACTACTAAAAAAATTGTGACTTTTGTGTGGGGACCTGAACAAACCAGAGCATTTGTTGAACTGAAGAGTAGACTTACGACGCCACCGATTCTCGGCCACTTTGATATATGCGCTCCAACGGAAGTGCGTACCGACGCCAGCGGCCACGGAATCGGAGCCGTTTTGGCACAACGACAGCATGGCTGCGAGCGCGTTATTGCATACGCTAGCCGTCTTTTATCGCCAGCAGAGCGAAATTACTCCATCACAGAACGCGAATGCCTCGCACTCGTCTGGGCGGTGGCTAAATTTCGGCCGTATTTGTATGGACGCCCGTTCACGGTTGTCACTGATCACCACGCCTTATGCTGGTTGTCGTCCTTAAAAAATCCTAGTGGACGTCTCGGCCGGTGGCCTCTACGGCTACAAGAATATTCCTACACGGTTGTCTACAAATCAGGTCGCCACCATGACGATGCTGATTGCTTGTCGCGTCATCCAGTAGACCCAGCACCTTTCTGAGAGCGATGAGTCTACTTGCATTTTGGCACTTTCCGCGTTTAGCAACATCGGAGATCAGCAACGCCGTGATCCTCACCTCAGAGATGTAATCCTTCGGCTTAGTGGTCCCACAACTCCTCCATCTCTCCGTATGTTCCTGCTCGAAGAAGGCGTCTTATATCGCTACAGCATGCATCCTGACGGACCTGAGCTGCTGTTGGTCATACCACAACATATGCGTCAGACTGTCCTTGCACAGTTGCATGATATTCCGACAGCTGGTCACCTGAGAGTTTCAAGAACTTATGACCGCGTTCGACGTCGCTTCTTTTGGCCTGGTATTTACCGATCCGTCTGCCGTTACGTCGCCTCATGCAAATCCTGTCAACACCGCAAAAAACCAGCAACCCTTAAAGCGGAACGCCTTCAACCCATTCAGATCCCATCCGAACCATTTTATAGGGTAGGTGTTGACTTACTAGGACCGTTTCCTTTATCGGCGAGCGGAAACAAGTGGATAGCAGTCGCCACGGATTACACCACTCGGTATGCCATCACACGGGCCCTTCCTACCAGTTGTGCGACCGACGTCGCTGACTTTCTTCTAGAAGACGTCATATTACACCACGGCGCTCCTCGGCAACTGTTTACCGATCGGGGTCGCCTACTTTTTATCACAAGTTATCCAAGACATATTGCACTCTTGCGCTACAAAGCACAAGTTTACAACGGCGTATCATCCTCAAACCAACGGGCTCACGGAGCGGCTAAATAGAACCATCACGGACATGCTCGCCATGTACGTTTCTTCCGACCATCGTGACTGGGACTTCGCCCTTCCATTTGTAACATTTGCCTATAATACGTCTCGGCATGACACTGCAGGTTTCTCGCCATTTTTCCTACTGTACGGACGAGAACCTACGTTGCCTTTCGACACGCTCCTTCCTGCCGTTGGCCACACGTCAGAATATGCCCGCGATGTGATTTCTAGGGCTCTAGAGGCACGTGAGATTGCTCGCCGGCGTCTGATCGATTCGCAGGAACGACAACGACAGGTCTACAACGCGCGCCATCGTGATGTCCACTTCAGTCAAGGTGACTACAGTCCTTCTCTGGACGCCGTCGCGGCGAGTTGGCCTGTGCGAAAAGCTGACTTCACCGTACTCGGGTCCGTACCGTGTGGTGCGCCAAGTCACCGACGTGACATATGAAATTGAACCTCTTAACGCCACCAGCGCGCGATCGTGTTCTGGCATTGTTCACGTCACTCGGCTGAAACGATTTTACTCAGACCAGCCAAGCACCGAGACGGTGCCTTCGCCGCCGGGGGTGATGCTACGGGGCGCCACAAATGAACATTCTAGAAAAGAGGACGATGTTTAGCGCGAGCTCGTGCAGACCGGGCTCCGTATTGTATGCCTGGCTGTTTACCAAAAGTAAAGGCATTTTTCAGACGCCTTCTTCCCGTAACAATATGTTTAGTGGATAGCACACCTGTCCTAAACAATATGAAGGAAAGCATAGTGAATGCGGGCATGCTATGCAGAAATTATGAATATAGATAGCGTGTCCTTCTGGCATTTACCCGTGGAGTGTTTACCCGTAGAATTTGAAAGGCCACTCTTCATGCTTTCGCTGTGACAGTGCGGCACCTTCCACGCAGGCCTGGCTTTTTTTGCTACATTAGATCCACATAACTATAAGCGGTACGTAATTGTCACTGAATGAAATATTTCCCATAATCCAATACATACATCGTGGGCAAAACTTCCTTGCAACACCATCTTGCCTTGTATTCTATGTCACTATAAGGCTGGTATTAATCGTAAATACTACTCATTGTTCTAAGCTTCTTTTCATATTGTGAATGCGCAAATTTCAACACGGAAATTTGATCAAGACAGAATTCGTAAAAGGATAAATGGCGTCCCGTCAATGATTTACCATAACACGTACAATGGTCGTAAATTACTACAAAGGCTGCACCTTTCTGACTTGTCGCGTGATTTTATAGCTACCTATACTATGTAGATATAACTAAGACAGCATTATCCAACACCCGCAGTGTCTGTGTCAGGAACCATGCTCTTCGAGTTGAAAGATGCGCGTAGTAAAAGTGTTCAACCTCAGAAAAAGTGGCGAAATATTCACTAGGACTCACATGCATCCATGACCTCATCGACAATGACTACCGCAAGCATTTCAGCGTAACAAAAGTCAAAAAATTTACTATAACTTTCCTCTCTAGCCTCACGGAGAAACATTTCACTTCTCTGTCTGGTGCATAAAAGATTCAAAAGCAAACTTCGTTGTTTTGACACCACTACAGGCATTATTGATATCGCAATCGAATGCAGCATATACCAAAATCTTTAGCGCTTTACAATCGCACTGACGTCTTCAAAATATCTAGGGTAACACGCGTTATTGACTTGAGTAGCTATCTTCCAGAAAACATTACTAAGATAATAAGACAACGTTCAGAAGGCAGTTCGAAACGCTGCCTCTTGAGCGCAGGAATGGTGTATTTTATTCATATAGCGCAGCTGGCTTTTCTGTTTCAATCTGCTTGCAGTCCTCCTATTCTGAAACGCTTCATTTCTATTTATTTCCAGCTTCAAATTATTCAATTCTTTATCCAGTGTATTTCATGCTGATTTGTTAATTTCATCTGTGCAATGATTTTGTATGCTGTTTAATGTTTCTAGTCGCAAAGCCTGGGGGGGGGGGGGGTTCAAGGTTTACAGGCCACTATTGCATGTATTACTAGGAGAGCATGGCCGTTGAACTTTTGAAAGCTACAGAACTTGAGCAATATTCACTTATTTTTCACTTTTATTTTTCCTCGATTTTTCTGTCAAAAATAAAAAAAATTTACTACTCCCCTCTCTATGTTCGCTTGTAAAACGCGTTAAGTACTAGAATAAACTTTGAATGCATTTTCCTAAAGGGCCACTCACCAGGTCCCATACCACAGTTAAACCGTGAAAATTGTTGGATGTCCGATGACGAGCATTTTGACACAAAAATTGTTTGAATAGATTCATTACGAACTGAGAAAACTATTTTTTTAAGCGGCGCGATACAATGATGAGAGGAGGTGAGCTCGAAACCCTTGCCGCTCCTCCACGTAGCCTTCGCAAGCCGAATCTCTTCCGTACTCTCGGCATCTGACCCAGAAATCACGTATGCATAACGTGCCCGAAAAGCCAAAACTCCGTGCGCATAAGCGGCGTTTTTATTGCGAAGCATTTTCAAGTGAACATTGGTGACTTTGAGCGCATCTATCTATCTATCTATCCATCTATCTATCTATCTATCTATCTATCTATCTATCTATCTATCTATCTATCTATCTATCTATCTATCTATCTATCTATCTATCTATCTAGCCGCTTACGTTTGAGTGCTCTCGTAGTCACCCCCTAACTTTGCGTGAACCGAAATTAGCATGGGAGGGTAACGATGGTTTGACGAGTGTGACGCACTGGTCAAGACATGAACAATGTCACAATCTCGTCGCGCACGTCGTAAAACACATCGCGCCACACAGTGGCACATACCCATGGGCGGGTATGTGCAACACGTCATTGGAACTTAGTGTCTACCCAGATACGATGAGAACAGACATGAGCAACTTTAACGCGTTAGTGTTAGGAGATGCCTGATATCGGTAGCGTCGGTCCTCCGAATGCAAAGAATAAATATCAGGGTCTCAACCCAAAGTGAACCCAAGCATTCTGCGTGGCAGTGAAACATTTTACCACAGAGCGACGTCAGGTTTCGGAACTACTTTTCAAGTTGACGCTGATATTCATGAAACGTCCAAAGGGGTTGCAGTGCTGCCTACGCAATTTTATAAATATTACATATGTACTTCTTTGATACAGCCGTCCCGTTGTGTTAACATCAATTGTGGTTAGTTGCCATGCGCTGAAGTTGATATATGTAGCAGTGTCAAAGGCCAGCATCCTAGCGAGCATCAGGCTTTATATCAGCTTCTGGTATTGCCAGTACGCATACTCCAGTTGGCATCGTTCCGCAAGTACAAACAACTATATAAACATCTGCAACTCTTCAACGTATGTCTGTGCGTGCAACAACTGCACATATATTTAGCGTCGTTTTATGACGCGTCGCTTAATGAAAGATTGCAACACAGTCACCTTCCCTCCGCAGGCTTCGCATAGCGTCGATTCTCAGGTACGTGGGACCTATCGTTTTGTTTTGTTTACCGGCGTTTTTTTGAGGTCTACTGCCTGTTTCTGCGGGCTGATTTGTAAACGCTGGTTTAGATGCGGTAGCATATATGAGCGCAATGAGTGTGCGAACGCTTAGAACCGTTCCGCGGCTGTCGTCTGCTCGATAAGCTGACCGCGGGGTCCCTAGCACATGCCGAATGCCGGCACATGAGCCCCGCATCTCGTTTCAATAAACGAAAACGTGAGAAAAAGAAGAAAGCTCACATTCCTTTATTGCGTCTCATTATTTATCTAGAGAATTACTATTCTCTTCTAGCAACAAAAAATTGGCCGATCCCACGTGCAGTGTAAATCGATGATATGCGAAGCACGAATGAGGAAGGTTGATATGTCACTTTAAAATCAGCACAACGTTACAAGGTGGAGGTATATTATGCCGTACATGACTTCCCTGTCATGATTATCATGTTTGCATAAAACGTTTACCTGCGTCATCTATTCGGGTCACGTGATACAAAATTTAGTAAGTGTGGAGCTAGTTCGTCATCCATTGACGTCACTTAACACTAAATTTTGTATATGTGGAGCTAGCGAAACGGCCGTCAGCGCATTATAAAGGGCCCAATATACTCCAACGTAACGTTGACGCACGCGCATGCTAGGCACAGCAATGCTACGTTAGCCAAGCGTGAGTATTTCATAGTCTGGCGCCAGGTGCGACCGCCGCGACCAGCGTCCGTCGGCGCGGCGTCACTATAGCGTGGTATGACGGTAACCGGCGGCATGATGCATTTGGCGCCAATGCGTTACCCAAACACAACTGCGCCTCCCTCTCTTTGTGACGGGTGGACTCCAGACGCCCTGAAACGCGCATGCGTCAAAGCAACGCAGTGTGGGACGCGCCGGCGAGTATATGGCAGGACCGGCACCTGGCGTGGGAACGCCAGTGCGAAGCGAGGAAACTAACGCTGGTTCGCACGTGCGCCATGTCACGTCGATATGTATTGGCGCCTTGACTGTGGCATGTAGTCATGTTTTCCCATGACATGTATCTCATGAGTATCATGCTCGCACAAATCGCATACCTTGTCATCCATTGACGTACCTAAACACCAATTTTGGTATATGTAACGCTAGCAAAACGGCCGCCGAGAGCTTGATGAACGTATCCTGTAGTCGTGTTGGTACATGACGCGCATCTCATGATTATCATGTTTGCACCAGTTGCATGCCTTCGTCATTCATTCACGTACCGTAATTCCAAATTTGGTATATGGGACGCTAGCGAAACGGCCGCGTGCGCATCATGAGTGTGGCATGTAGTCATGTTGTTACATTACACGCATTTCATAATTTTCATGTAAGGGTCTGTCGTTTGTGTTCGCCATGCAATCATGTCATACCATACCAGTTCTAAAACATGCCATGTGAACGAAACCACTGCAGGAGCAGTAGGACCAAGAAATATAAATAATGACATTCATAGTATACATGTCATGATTTTCATGTTAGGACTGTTCGAATATGCTTGCAATACAAGCATGTCATGCCATACCAAGTTTGGTGTCGATACCATAGTCGAAACAGCCATGAGAGATAGAGGTCGTAGGCGGATAGATAGATAGATAGATAGATAGATAGATAGATAGATAGATAGATAGATAGATAGATAGATAGATACGCTCAAAGTCGTCAAAATTCACTATGTGTAAGTACAACGCTTTTAGTAGATCAACTACACATGTCGTATTAAAAAATGGCAAATCCCACGTACAGTGGCAATCGATGATATCCAAAGCACGAATGAGAAATGTTGGTATGTCACTTTCAAATCAGCACAACGTTACGAGGTGGAGTTAAGTGACAATGTGCATGCCTTCTGTGACATGATTACCAAGTTTGGATGTGTCGCTTACCTTCGTCATCTATTCATGTCACGTGATACCAAATTGTATATGTGGAGCTAGCAAAACAGCCATGAGCACAGTACAAGCGTGGTATGTTGTCATGTTCTTACATGACCCGCGTGTCAGGATTATCATGGTTGCACCAGTCATATATTTCGTCATCCATTGACATTACGTAACACCAAATTTGGTATATGTGGAGCTAGCAAAATGGCCGCGAGCGCATCACGAAGTGTCCAATACACTCAAATGTATACAGCGTTGACGCGAGCGCACGCTGGGCATATCGAAGCTACGTTAGCAAAACGTGAGCACTCTATAGTCTGACGCCAGGCGCGACCAGAGTACGTGGGTGCGACCCGATGGCAACCGGCGCGAATTGCGACAGGCTGCATTTCGCGTCGATCCGTTACCCAGACAACGCTGCGCCTCCCTGTTTCCGTGACGGAGGCACGACGGACGTGCTGAAACGCACACGCGTTAAATCAACGCCGCGCGGCTCGCGCCTGTGAGTTTGTCGCAGGATAAACGCCTGGCGTGGCAGCGCCGGCGTGACGCGACGAAATCAATGCCGGCGAGCATGCGCACCGCGACACGTCGAAATAAATTGGCGCCTTGACTGTGGCATGTAGTCATATTTCCACATGGCACGCATCTCATGATTATCACGTTTGCAGCAGTCACATACCCTCGTCATCCATTGGAGTCACGTATACCGAATTTGGCATATATGAAGCTAGCGAAACGGCCACGAGCGCATCATCAGTGTGGCATGTAGTCTTCTTACATGGCACTTAAGTCATTCATGATTATCATGTTTGGATGAGTCGTTTACCTATGTCGTTTGTTCGCGTCACGTAATACCTAGTTTAGTACATGTGAAGCTAGCGAAACGGCTGCGCGCGCATCATGAGCGTATTGTGTGGTCAAAGTACATCATGACACGCATCTCATGTTTATCATGTTTGCAGCGGTATTATACCTTCGTCATCCATTCACGTCTGGTAATACCGAATTTGGTATAAATAAAGCTAGCGAAACGGCTGCCAGCACATCATGAGTGTGGCATGTAGTCATGTTTTCACATGACACGCATCTCATGATTATCATGTTTGCACCAGTCACATACCCTCGCCTTCCATTGGAGTCACGTAATACCAAATTTGGTATATGTGACGCTAGCTGAACGGCGGCGAGCACATCATGAGTGTGACATGTAGTCGTGTTGTTACATGACACGCATGTGATGATTTTCATGTTAGGGTCTGTCGCTTGTGTTCGCCATGCAATCATACGATACCATGCCAGTTTTGCAACATGCCTTGATAACAAAATCATCGCTAGAGCTGCAGGACCATGAAATGTAAATTATGACCTTCATGACATTCGTTTCATAATTTTATGCAATGAATAGTCAGATATGTTCTTCATACGGTCATGTTTCGCCATACCAAGTTTGTTATTAATAGCATGATCGAGACCGCCAGGAGAGCTAAAATCGTTGGTGGCTAGATAGATAGATAGATGAATAGATAGATAGATAGATAGATAGATAGATAGCTAAATAGATAGATAGATAGCTAAATAGATAGATAGATAGATATCTGAAAGTCGCTGAAGTTCACTTTGAAATGATTCGCATTTATTAATTTTAGCCATATCACGTGCCTCAGATGGTAATGTCAGACCACAATTGTCTGCGTAGAGAATCAACGTCACTTCTTCGCCGTTTACGTAGGACCATTCATAGCGCCCGCCATGCCCTCATTTTCTGGGCGTGCGCCCGTGCAGAAAGAAGGGGGAGCAGCGCTTATCTTGAAATTTGACCCATTTCTGTGGCGCGTACCGTTGCGAATTTCGGCAGACGTGATTGTGAACGCCTGACCAACGCATAGCGCTTCTAGAAATCGACAAACCTGGTGAGTGGCCCTTTAAAGCAACTGAACCGCGAAAGCAATCTTCATCTTATCAGCCGATTGTTTATTTGGGCAACACATGATAGGCGTCTACTGTGCACTAAATGGGAAGCAAGAAACATTGCCCTATTGTACGTCCGGGACGGTTGAAAACTTTCTTTCGTTCATTTTCCTGTAGTAGGCTCATAAAGCATGCAGCTTCTTCTAACACTGCCATTACCGTTGCTGGTGACACGCGCTTGCTTCAAAAGGGCAGAAAATTAAGCCATCCGAAGCATAGATAATACTATATATGCCCGAAGCGCGAAAGGCAGGCACGTCTTGCGCGAGCGAGCGTATATATGCTCTAAAAAAGTCAAACTTTCCCCGGCACCATGTCCAGGAAACGCCAACGATTCGACAAAATAAGCTTGAGCCGATGCTGTTCAAAATACGCCAATTACTTTTACCAAAATTCAGCTTGACGGTAGGCAAATTTTCTCGTGTAATCTTGTGGAAATTATTTGTGGCAACAATCACCTAAATACTTGTCTTTTTTCTTTTTATTGGTAGTGCCACTCACACTGGCATGCAGAGTGTAGCTGCAGGTGTTTATTTCGTGATTTTATGGAACGAAGAACAAAAAAGTCGCAGCTTTGCTGCAAAGGCGAAGCAATGAACGCGTTAGCAAAAAAAAATTGAATGCCAAATGATGAATGGCAAGCAGATATAAACCTGCCCCACGTTGCATAAGCAAAAATGACGCGCGGAACGTACTCACAAGTACAGATGAACGCGAATAAGTGTCTCAGTTCTTACTCTGGCGTGTCTGAACAGCGTGCCCTTTTCGCAAATGAATACTGTGCAGCGACAGCAGGGACCTTAGTGAACCCAGTAACTACAAAAGAATCCTTACGGTGAATGCCCAACGCCTACGATTCTACCCACCGCAAGGAAAGCGTGCGCGCGCGTTAGTGTCTGCCCTGCGCCCCTTCTCGTGGCAAAGTAAGTGCTGAAGATCAACACCTCAGCACGCGTCGCCGCACCGTGACAATCTAGCGACACTAGGTAGGCGCACATGAAGTCTCCCTAGGCGACGTGCACGCATCGGGCCATCTCGCTGCTTATGCTGAAAACACGATTGTCCCACCGAGATTGCCTTCGTGAGCGTTGAGTGTTAGATATAAATAGCTTGAGGTTTCCACGTTGAAGCAAGTGCTCCTGCGTGGCTCAGTGGCTAATGACACGCACTCGCAAGCATGATGTCGAACGTTCGATTCTGCACGCTGGATTCTTTTCCGGAATATTTTCTATCTTGCGTTTTTATATATATAGATACGTATATAGAAATATGGTGAATGACGGTGGTCACCAACGCCAACATCGACGGCAAAATCCAGCGGAATGTGTTCATACAGTTGCTATTGCAATAAAAACACAAGCACTTTATAAACAAGTTTCATTGCGTAAAGAGCGTTTCAGGAGCAACCACGTCTCAGATTTAGCTCTGATATAGCTCTCTTTTGCGACGGACCAAGGTTTTTTTCTTTTGCAGTAGGTCTTCTCAGTGTTGAGCTTCAGTGTATACCTTTACCTGGCAATGGGGCATTTGCTGAAGGCAGCCTTACCGCTAAAGAAATTAGTTACGCAACAACATATTGAAAACCAAGAGGGCGGCGCATTGTAAGTCGCCTTCATAGTCTCTTTTTGTATAACTGGGCTTGCGTCTGCCAATCTGGCTTAAAATTCAAAAAAAAATTATTCAGACCAGAGGCGTACGCACAGTTCCGTACTCATTTACTGCAATTGCAGCGAGCTTTCACTTGCGCCACGCATTGCGAAACCTTTCGTTTGTTCGCTTGTGACTTTGCGAACATTGGGAGGAAGGGAGAAGAGCTTCCAGACAATGATAAGATCTCTCTCACCTTCTTTGGAGATCGGCAAGTATGCGGAAACCTACCAGCTGTCCACGTGAAAGGGGGTCCTTATTTTAGCAGAATAGACCCAATCTATCGTACTCGAAGAGAGCATCTAAGGCATGTTTTGAAATGACGTTACTTTTAGTTCAAAAACATCATTCTAATTTTTCTTCTCTACCGCTGACAAATTAGAGTATTCGCCCCATACTGAAATTCCTCACGGGGCCTGATGTGAGTTTATAATGTAGGGCACCGCCATGCCTCTGTCAATTTACAATCTGGCAAATACAATAAAGGACTCACGCACATTGGCAAATATGAGTTTTGAGCAGCAGCTAAATAAATGATTGAGCGCTAGAGCCATACAATGACGATACATTGACTTTGAGACCCTGTTTGATGCCTCCAGTTTGTTTCGTTCTATTTCCTTTTGCCTGCCTTATATACATTAGTAACGTATCAGCAGTCCGTTAGCAGAGGTAAAACTCCATGGCCCTGTCAAAGATAAACTGGCTTAAAATTCCCTTTCATCAAAGTGCTCTGGGACCTCCTTTCGTATACATATGCAAGCTTGTATGTTCGGTATGAAAGTAAATAAACTGAAAATGTAACTGAATTCTTTACCCAACAGTGCGAATTATGAGATATTGCAACAAACTCACTAAAAGACTTTTTAATTGTACTACTTATTGAGGGGTGAAGTTGCGCCCAAAGCCAGAGAACCACAGCAGTTCTGAAACAGCTGACTCCTTCGTACGCTGTATTTCTCTTCCTCCCGAGTGGTGGTCACTTGGTTTAGGCTCATGAAGAAGTAAGGACGGACGATGCACTGCTGCCAGCGTCACCCGTCAAAACGACGTTACCAACGCTTCGCCCTTCTGAAACGCCAGCGCTGCACTCATTCATCACAATTTTTCGTAAAATATTTTACACATGTTTGGAAGATTTCTTTAGACAATAAGGTAGTGTCCTCACTCTTTTTGACCACGTGACATATTTTGAGGTTAGTACCAACTCAGCGAACAAACAAAGGTGCAACTCGGGTCAAAACAGCAACAGATCAAGCAACTGATGTCGTCTGCAGCTATTTCCTGCAGCTATTTACTGCACTGCACTTGTTCGTATGGCAAAGGCCTCAGTTTTCTTTAGTTTGCTTCAACGAAGCACAATGTAGACCAGGCCTGCTCTTCTTCTATTCGGCACCATGGTAGAGGTCTTTAAAGCAGGCTATTTTTTTCGATGACTTCACCCTTTCTGAAAAAGAAAACAAGTACATAAATAATTTTATCCAGCAATAATATGTAAGAGAGGTAAAACACCTTTCCTACGGTTTAAAAGGAGCTTTCATGAAGCCGAAAAGCCTCTCAGCTCACTATGCAGACGTGCGCACTTCCTGGCGGACTCGCATTCACTGAAACGCACGTTCGTTAATGGTTCCGTGGAAACGCAGCTAGCAAAGCCATTATACGGTCTTGGAAAGAATGTCGAGAAAGGAAAATTGGGACGTTCGAAATGTTAAGCAGACGTAACGCTTCAGTTATTCGAAGCCTTCATTAGGGTGCCTTCGACCAGAAAGAATTGCGAAAGAAATTCGGGGACTCCAAACTCCCAGCAAAACCCGAAGGACGTCTTATGGCAGAGCACTTGTGCACATCTGACATCATGCCGGCGGAATCGCGGAAGACGGCTTAACATTTTGACGGTGAGAGAATCGCACAGGAAAACGGGGAGCACGTTGTTTAAAAGTTTTTATAGAAGAAAGCTAATTTCTCTGAGTACTAACACGCGAAAAGCACTAGCAATCCAACTGAGACCTTTTTCTTCTGGACACTTATGACACGTGCGCCAACTTTAATGCCAGAGTTGTCTACTTGAACTTCAATATCTACCGTCGGCGTCGGAAGCATCAACATATGATAGCACCATGAAGTGCTGAAAGAACATTGCCATGTTACTTCAAGTTGTTTCAGTGGGTTATTGCGCTTTTGTTAAATGCGGACGCATTTCTCAGTCGGGCCAATAAGGCGTCCGGCGGGGTTCGTGCGCTGGCAGGTGTTATCTCTCCGCTCTCAATCTCTCTCCCCTAGCAACAGCTGCGGGTGCGCGCTTATCCTCTAGATATCAGAGACGCTGGTGCGGGTGGAGTAGCGGTAAGTGAGTGGAGAGGAAGAGCGCGCTCGCATCACGGCAGCTCGGCGGATCTCCCACGTCTTTGTAGGCAGTGTAGGATAGGGTAAGAGCAGCGCTTCGCTTCTCCTTCTCTCGCCGTTCGCTCTCCCTCTTTGCACCCCACTCTCACATCCACTCGCTCGTAAGTGTAAATAATTCGAGTGAAGCGCGCGTCTCACTCTCTACCGTTGTCTGGCTGATGAATGTGTATATAAATGGTTACGGTACAAATCTTGATTTCGTCAATATTATACGCCATCATGATTTTTACGTCGTGTATTCTCGGCGCCCAAAATGCATTCGCATTTCTTCAAGATTCTCTTTGGGGAGGTGAGAACTTTTTTTTCTCACTGACGATTTATTTTGAGGAAAGTTTGTTATTTTTTGACACAAAACTGATCGATATGGTGTACTTTTTTATTATCTGGAATTTCATGCCCCGAAACCACCTAATGAGTACGAGAGACGCCGTAGTGCAGGCCTGCGAAACTTTTGACGACCTGGTGTTTGTTACGTGCACCTATAGTTTAGCACCTATATATTCCCACATATTAAGCAATTAGCGCACGGGCCTCAAGAAGTTTCGCCCCCAGGAAAAATGCAGCCGCCGAGGCTGGGATTCGATCTGGCGACCTGTGGGTCAGCAGCTGAGTGCCTTAATCACCAGAGAAGCGTGGAAGGGCTTGATATGGAGGTAATATGGGAAGTTCGGGAAGAAACTGTGAAATGTGCTAAAGTGGTAACGTGATAAAATCAATACGTACCGTCACTTGAAAAAAGTGAGCTGGTCTCGGAGGTGCTGCAAAACAACCTGAGGTGTAAAAAGCCTGAAAGGCGTTCTAGCTTGGATGGCGTGCAATAACAAAAAAATCTTTCGGAAAGGGGGTTGGAAGAAGCGATCGGGATTAATACAATCAACCGGAAAAGAAAAGAAGACGAAATAAACTCGTCTTAGACGAATGCATAAAGGACCTTGTGACCTTTCAAGCAGGCTTACAGCAAGACTGCATACATTTATTTCTGTATCTGTTGGCAATGACGCTGGACCCGACCGCTGAGTATTGTAGACATCTCTGCGCTATGGAATAATTCCCTCGACAGCAGCGTCAGATCAGATATCTTAGCGGTTGTAAGTGTGCGAAACACTCGACGCGTTATGTTGCATTGATCACGACGTAAGATTACGTAAGTGCGCCAACCAGGCATTGGCCTATGTTATGGCAAAACGCGTGTGATTGCCCTGTGCGTAAGAAAGTCAAACAAATCAAAGAAATAAACAAAGATAAAAGAAAAATGAAAGAAAAGAAATAAAAGAAATTAAGCATGCCAGGTATGTCTACTCCACCCTTTTCAAAATATTCTTGCCTAGCTATTAGAAGGGTTTCTTCATTCGTCAGTTCTGCCACGTATTTTGCGTACCTTTAATTGCCAAGGCCAACGAAGCCAGGCTTATAATTATGATTTTTATTCTTCATTGTTATCAGCCTGACTATGCCTATTTCAGGTCAAACGCTTCTCCCATGTTCTCCTGTATGCCAATTTATGCCGGCAAACCTCTGTATATTCGGCCCATGCTACCTTTTGTGGCCCCTCGGGCAAGTGCCTCGTTATGTAACACTGACAACGCGTCACATTTGGGTTTCTGGGGGCATTTTTTTTTCGATAAAGTACTTCAGGCAAACTCGTTGCTGCATTGGTTCTCTCGCAAGTTCCTAAGCATTATACTACATGATGTTCTCCAGATATTGGAGGGTGGTATACACAGCCCACTCTCCTGAATGTAAATGATGCAAGCGCAAAAACTAATCTTCGTTTGCAAGTACAAGTATACATTACATGAGTCATAAAAAGCAACGACTTGAGCGTGGGGTGGTTTGCTGTATGTATGCTTGCACAACCAGCAGAGATGCATACAGATACGCTTAAGAACTCTGGGGCCAGCGTTCCATAACGTTAATACACAAATACCTTCATACGTCAGTGGTTGGGTGTATGTTCAAGACTGAAATAAAACGAATATTACGCCAAAATTAGCCGGTGATGTGTGCCTCATAATCAAACACTTTCGTTGAGAAGCTGACGAACTATACTTTTTTCACAATTTGAACTGATTGCTTCAAGGGCTGTATGATTTCATCTGTGCTTTACTAAGTATACTGGAAGTGAGTGCGTGGGCACGAAATGCGTTGCAGATGCCATTGTTTTCACACCATTAACGGAATTCATATACGTTTGGCAGGACTATAACGTAGCTGGTTGAACACGCGTTCAGGCTTTCTAGCCGCTATCTGCTTCATGCATTAATTTAGATTGATTTCATTGCTTTGTGGCGTTTAACGTGCCAAAAAATATTGATTGTTGGCCTAATTGGTACTTGCTTAGTTACATGCTTTGGCTGCAAACAACAAACAAAAAGTAAAGAAATACTCAACGACAAGCACAAACGTCCCAAAACCACTATATGAATATGAGAGACGCCGTAGCGGAGGATGCGACCGTGCAGAGGATACGACTGTGCAGATGAAGCAACCCACTCTACTCCTGACACTGCCCCTTGTGCAGCTATAGCATTACCGAGAACGGACGCCGCTACAAGGCTTGGATCACCTGCACGAGAACTGATGCTCGCTCAGTGGAATTCACCGGCATTTACCAAAGCCCCTCTTTATAACTGCACCACCGTATTACTGATATTTTCACCAGTAATATATTTCGTCATTCATTGACGTTACCTACCACAAATTAGGTATATATGGAGCTAGCGAAACGACCGCGAGTGCACCATGAAGGGCCCAATATACTCCAATGTAGCGTTGACGCACGCGCACGCTGGGAACAGTGACGCAACGTTAGCAAAACGCGAACACTTCATAGTCTGATGCCAGGCGTGACCAGCGTCCGTCGGCGCGGCCCGACGGCAAGCGGCGCGAAATGCGACGTGCTGCTGATGTCTAGGTAACGCCTCGGCATGAATTGTGACAGGCTGTATTTCGCACCCAGGCGTTACCCAGACATAACTGCGTCTTCCTCTTTTTGTTTCGAAGGGACACCGGGTGCGCTGAAACGCGCATGCGTCAAAGCAACGCAGCGTGGCATGCGCCTGCGAGTATATGGCAGGACCAGCGCCTGGCGTGGCAACGCCGGCGTGACACGCGCAAACGAACGCCGGCGAGCACGCGCACCGCGTCACGTCGAAGTGTATTGGCACCTTGACTGTGGCATTTAGTCATGTTCTCACATGACTCGCATCTCATGCTTATATTGTTTTCATCAATCACATACCTTCGTCATCCATTGGTTGCACGTAATACCAAATTTGGCATATGGGAACCTAGCGAAACGGCCGCGAGGACATCATCAGTGTGGCATGTAGTCATGTTATTACATGACACGCATGTCGTGACGGTTATGTTTGAATGTGTCATTTACCTATGTCGTGCGTTCGCGTCACGTAATACCGAGTTCGGGGCATGTGAAGCTAAAGCGAAACTGCCGCGAGCACACCATGAGCGTTGCATGTAGTCATGTTGTTACATGACACGAATCTCATGTTTATTATGTTTGCACCAATATCATACCTTCATCATTCATTCACGTCCCGTATTGTCAATATTAATATAAGTGAAGCTAGCGAAGCGGCCGCCAGCTCATCATGATAATGGCATGTATTCATGTTGTTATATGACACGCATGTCATGATTTCCGTGTTAGGATCTGTCACTTGTATTCTGCATGCAATCATGTCCTACCATACCAGTTTTGCAACATGTCGTATGAACGAAACCACCGCAAGAGCTGGAGAACCATGAAATAAAAGTCATAATATTCTTGACATACATGTCATGATGTTCATGTTATGACTAGACAGATATGTTCCTCGTACAGTCATGCTATACCGTACCAAGTTTGGTATCTATACCACTGTCGAAACGGCCAGGAGAGCCAGAAGTCGTACGCGACTAGATAGATAGATAGATAGATAGATAGATAGATAGATAGATAGATAGATAGATAGATAGATAGATAGATAGATAGATAGATAGATAGATAGATAGATAGATAGATAGATAGATAGATGGATAGATAGATAGATAGATAGATAGATAGATACGCTCAAAGTCACCAAAGTTCGTCAAGAAATGCTTCGTATTTAAAAATAAAGGCACATTCGCACTAGGAGTGCGTAGCATGAGCTGTCAAGCTAAATGGCTTCTTTTTCTCTTCTATTTTCCAATTTTCTTAATCTCTTCCTTTTTCTGTCTCTCTAAATATATATTTAAAAGCCAATTTACCATAGTTTTTTGTTCTCACTTGTACATATTAATCATAATCCCTACTTTTCTTCTTGCAGTTCTGTGCCGAGGTGGACACTGCAGACACTTCAGCAGACACTGCTGGCGTTGCCTGATGCGGTGTTCTTACGTCTGCCAGATTGATGGGGTGCGCCATACTCCCAATGCCCTCCTGATTGCTCATCGTGAAGGTTCAGATGAATTCGTAGCCAAGGACGCCGGAAGGTACATGGACGCGGTACTTACTTTTCATGGGGTCATGACTCATTATCTGCTCTCTCGGAGGGCTTTTCCACATCGTAATCCTAAACTTACTTGACCGCACTCGTCAGCCGTCAGAATGCTCCAAACGGGGTCTTTTTCATCGCGGGTAGGGTTCAGTTATTTCTCGCCCACCATCGAACAACACTGTTTGGACTGCGGAGAGGCGTATTCCTCCTTACCTCACAGGCTCTGGCAATGTACTGCGTTACGTGACGCCAAGTTTAACAAATAATATGATTGGAAAGAAGCCCTGAATAGCGGGGACCTCCCAGTTCAACTGCAGTGTGTCCAGAGAGCCTGCGAGAAGGCCGAGGGCCATGGTCTTAATGTCCTTACGTGGGAGCGGCCCGCTACTTACTGCTACGGATTCTTCCTAAAAAGGGCGTCACAATGCAATTGATGCTTAGGACCAAAATAAAGTTATTTTTCTGCCTGTCTGTCTGGGACTCGTGTCCTACCTGGAGCTAAGATACGGTCACCTCTTGTATCCGGCCACCCTTACGGCCATAGCGCCATTGACATTAATAGCTAACCATAGCGCTACAGCATCAATTCCAACACCTGCCCCCTCTTCGCTCTCAGTCACAAGTCCTCAGCGTGAACCACAACATTCGCGGTGGCGACGTCGAGGTATGGTTCGGCATGTACAATAGTGTGAGTCAACAAGTGCCCAGAAATCGACTCATCTCCCTCTACGTTATCGGTGTCGCGAAAACAGGGTATTTAATTCATAAAACTGAGTGAATTGAATGGTTTATTTTTCCTTCAAGTTGTGACAAAATTTTGGATGCTCATCGGGACGTTCCCAAACTGTGACGCAGAAGCTCACTGCGAGTGTTCAACTATTCTCTTTCGTACTTATATTTAGCATTTCAAAATAGCTTCTTTAAAGCAATCGAAGTAACACCATTGGATGCACCAAATAGATACGACTGTCAATTGGCTGTGCACAATATAACGATGAAACCTTGTGACATACACATTTTAATCACTACTGCAACGGTTGTCACTATGTAGCATCGTATGGCAGTGGGTTCCGGTTCCAAAGTCTACTGTTTGGGCTTAACAAGATCATTGGTCAGCAAGAATTGTGGAGCTCACTCAAGCTCACTGATGAAATATATTTTGCTCTTAAGGCTCACTTGTACTCCCACTCATGAATATTTCCTTCAACCAGGTTCACTCTCACTCAAGCTGACTAAAATATTACTAATGCAAACTCACTTCTACTCAGGCTCACTGCTCTGAATCTCAGTTAGTCCGGGTGAGTGAACTAAGCTTAGTATAGACTAGAATTGGCTTATTCGAACACAGTGACAATGATCTTTGACCCAAATATCTCACGTAATTGGAGCTTTACTTGCTGCGTTTCAATACACTACCATGGAATACGAGTACTGAATGAATGCAAACTAGTGAGGAGGTTTTCTCGAAAGGGATGACAACGTACCAAACATTTATCAAGAGCGTCCCTGGAGGAGTCGGTGTTTGGGATTTCAAAGTATTTCTCTACGTAATCTATGGCTATGATCTATAAATACTTAAACGATACGTGAATGATACTGCATTTTAATGCGTGTAAGTAGACATGAGTATAAACGTGAATATAGATAAGGCTAACAATAATGCTGAAGATACGAGGTGGGGCCATAGATCCCTAAAAAGGTGTAACACGATCATACTTGCTGCAAAAAAATACACTCTCTGTTTCCACCTACTCAGACTCAGAGTCATCAAAGTTATCTTGAGCAAGAGCCCCTCAGATTCACACTCACAAAAATTTCATTCAACAGGACTGGCATTCAGACTCACAGGGGCTTATTTCCGCTCGGACTCACGGCTCTATATGATTGGGTCTGAGTGAGCGGCTCTTGCGCGACTTCGGTGTGCTACCAGTAAGGCTAACTTCAATGTCATACAGTTTACAATTTGTTACTTTTGTACTTCGGTTCCGTGAGCATATGGCAGCTGGCAAACTGTTGAGACAGTTTCAGATTGATGATTAAGAAGTAATTCGGATTGTTATGTGCAGCTTAAACAGAGATGTCCGTCATAATATTAATGTTTGGAGTGTAACGTCCCGAAACCACCATATGACTTCGAGAGACGATGTAGTAGTGGGCTTGGGAAATCTCAACCAGCTGGGGTTCTTTAACGTGCGCCTAAGTCGAAGCACACAGAGCTCAAGCATTTTTGCCTCTATCGAAAATGCGGCTTCCGCAAATGGGATGCGATCCCGTAATCTGCAGGTCAGCAGCCAGGTGCCTTAGCCACTAGAGCACCTTGGCGGGTAGATATACTGTGCAAACACATGTTTAATAAATATTGGTATTCTACTAAAAGGCAAATCCAGTGTTTTTTTCAATATTCACCGAATTCAATAAAACCTAAGCATGTGTTCTCGAAAGTACCTTGGTAATATGTGCCAAATTATAGAATCGTAATCATTTATTTTATAAAAAACAAATTTAAAATTGCTAGCTGATTCGTCAATCACATTTGTAAACGCGGGCACCCTGTGTATGTGACGTAAGGGCCTACTTTTTTTTAAAAAACCCACCTTTCTCAGCAGACGAATGCGCTTCCTTCTACGCGGCGAGGACAACGCGAGCACAGTGCAGTTTTGTCAGCTAGATACTGCGTTTTAGTCATCGTTGACGTTGGATCTTAAAATATTGAGCAACGAGGAAATAGATTGGGGCATGTCAGATGCCTCACGCGCTGGCGGGGCGACATCAAACAGCGATGCTTCTGCGCTCAGATTGTAGCTGCAATTATCACTGAACTTGTTACTGGTAAGCTCAGACGAGCTTCCACAGCTTGATTTGGCGTCGATTGACATCGCGAACTAGCTTTTGACGCTTCAGAAGAGACACGTGAGCTATGTTTACACTTTGGCCAGTGGTAGCGGGGAGTAGCAAATTTTCTGACGTCATCGGCGACGGATTTCCGTGACGTCATCTGATACCTATGCACCATGGATGCGGAGCAGCTGCTTGTATTGGTTTCTGTTTTTACTCGTCGTTTATTTCTTAATTAAAAGTATTGACGATTACCTTTGCAAAGTAAGCCTCCCTGGCTTTTGCAGGATTGTGAAAACTATTTGAGATAAGCATTTTCTCAATATGATCAAAAATGCACTGGTGTTCCCCTTTAGAAAACAGCTTTTCATCTGCGGAAAAAGATTGTGGTGTCTCAAACATGGAGTTATATATGAAACAGCCCCACATTGGTTATACAACAATTTTTGTTTTCTTTTTTATTTCAAGGTGTGTGTACCATAAGTATTTGCAGCTGGTATTTGAGAGTACATGTTACGTGTCTTAGTAATCTTTAAACTGCAACAATGTCTGCGGAGGAATACATGGGGAACGTTATTTCAATAAATAGTAATGTGAATGCGAAGAAAGATAAAGTGGACGAGAAGATAACTTGCCGTGGAACGAGACCAAAGCTGCCACCTTCGATTAAGGTATCCGATGATTTACCGTCTCAGCTGATAAAGCGTACAGCGTTCCAAACTCTCCTTTGAAAGCTACTGACGACGCTAACTGACGCTTCCACGTTTATGCACATATATATCTCATAAAGGAGATGGGGGGATAGCCGCCTTATAGCTCAGTTGGTAGAGCATCGGACACGTTATTTGAAGGTTGCAGGTTCCGTCCCTGCCCGCCAACAAGTTATCATTTCGTAGAATTTTCTACCTTCACAATTTTATTGCTGTTACTGGGCGCACCAACATCACTGCGCTCGCTCCACCGTCTACGTTTTCAAGAAAAGAGCGCTCTTGAGACATGCGAAGTCAAAGCTGAGACTTTTCTGTGTGCTCTCATCTCTACCTGTGAGTACGTTTCGTGCGTCATTTGAGCGCGTAAATAACGAGGGGCCCGTTCGGTCTGACTGCCATTCTTCGCGTGACATTTTAATTTGTTTCTATCGCAGTCATTGCTTCACCGTAGTGGTGAAACTGTTACTTTTTCTGATGCTTGTTTTTGAAGTCGGCCTCTAGAGAACGTGCTTATCTCTTATACTATACTATTTGAGTGAAACCCTTCGGGTGTTGAAGGTGCACTTGAATTCTAAAAAAATAAGAAGTATCAACTCTTACACTGTTGCAATTGTAGTAAACATGATGCTCTATAATAAATTGTTTTGTACAATTTCAGGGTTATCTTGCGCCAGTTATGACACCATATCGGCAAATGTCAGTCTCGTTGACTTGTTTTATATAGGTTTAAAGGTGTCTGTGGTAAGTTCTACGATCTAAGCTCAGTCACGGCGTTTAAAAGCGATCAAGGAGCAATAGAAGATATGTTCTAGGCAAGTCAATCTAGTCCTAACAAACAGGTATATAGGAGCCTAAAAAGTGTGCCATTTGATGCAAAAACGTTTCCGCTTTCTGTGGATACATTCAACTGATACGAAAGCGCCAGGCCTGCGCGGAATGTGCTGCACTGTCACAGCAAAAGCTCGAAGAGAAGCCTTTTAGAGACTTTTGTTATCACTCATTGAGTAACTGCTACAAGCACACTTGCTGCGTACTCACTACGCCATAAAAAATCATAATTCGTGCGTAGTAGGCTGGTTGGTTGGTTGGTTGGTTTGTTCCTCAACACATTGGGAAAACCTACCTAGGGGATTAGGCCATGAATTGGACGGTGCCTTGCTTTTTAAATTATTTAACTTCTTGAAAGAGAGGGTTAGAATAATTAGGTAATATAGGTAATATTAAAATGTGTTAAATTTCTAAAAAAACCTTGAACAGAAAACATAATAAACACACAAGAAAAGAAAAAGAATTATACATAAAAGAACTGAAGTTCCTTATTTTTAGCATTCCATTCTTTCAGATTCTCGTAAGAAATTTGTAACAGCGGTAAAAACGCTCCTGAGGCTGAATCCAAATGCGAGCGCACCAAATGAGGGAATCACCGGAAGTGTCAAGTTTAAGCCCAACTTTCGTAGGAGTTCTTCTAGTAGATTTTTCCTTTGAGCTTTGAATTTTCGGCATGACAAAAAAAAGTGCTCCAAAGATTCCCTCTCTTTACAATAAGGGCACAAAGGTGACTGTGCCAGACCCGACCTGTGAAGGTAAAAAATCAATGAGGGGACTCGAAAACGCAGCATGGTAATCACTACTTCTATCACTATGCTATACATATTTCATCATTCTTCGGATAAACGTGGTATCCATTACACGTTTGCTAGCATTAGAGTGCAATGGTTTACGTGCGAAGCTCTTTAAAGGCGAACTCCAGTGATTTTTTGGGACCAGTGGATCTCAATAAAACTCGCTGAGTTTGTTTAATTGTACATTTCTGTCAATTATGCCAAATTACAGGCTTGAGAGATGCGCTGATTGTTTAGACATTGATTTTAAAGATTGCCTTGAAACGCTAACCTCGGTTGCCAGAATTATTGGCTACACTGCCTGTGTAACGTCATGTTGGGCATGTCAACGGAAGTGACGCAGCTGGTGGCATCCCTACTTTGGCTGATACAGCGTTTATTGTGCTGGCCACTGAGCCGACGAAGGCGGTATTTGGCAAGGGTACTGCACAGAAAAGCTTTCTTCCCTCCTCTGTGGTGCTCAGCCTGCGCTTCGCTTGTCTGAATTTCACAGTTTTCATACTCCGGGCCGGCGGGACCAGTATACAGCTTTCGGATCTTACCAAATATTACGTCATGCGCCGACAGGGCGCCTGGTCGGTTTTCGGTATTGGTGTTGTACCTTTTTCCTTGTCCCCATTTATTTTCAAATCTCCTGAACTATTCAGCTATTAGGTTGGTGACAAGAGTGTCTCAAAAACTTAAAAACATCTTTACCTTGATATGGCCAAAAATTCGCAGGAGTTGGCCTTTAAGGCGTAATTCGGCCGTGGTCTGTATGTATGCATGTACGTAGTAACCACCTCACAGCATATCGACGGAGTGAATGACGATGAGTGGGCCGAATTTTAAGAGAGTTTTATTGTCAAACCATGAATTATACGCTTGCAGCGTCTATTCGTCACCTGTCTGTTTGACGCATGGGTGGTTAGACAGAAGCACTGACCGACTCACGGACGCACATACGGACACACGGAAAGATGCACGGGCGGACGGAAATGCAGACAGATTGATGGTCACTTCGCTACGCTCATCATCATTCACTCTGTGGATATGTTGTGGTTTTCTTATGCAGTGGCTGACGACGATGAAGAATTATGCCTGAAGTGGGTATGCACCACAGTTAATAGGTGAACAAAAAAAAGCTTTTTGCAATGAGTTGGATGATTGGACGACCTACTCGTTACGCAACTCGCAGTGTGTGACGCCTCGTTGTTACTTTGATGTTCTAAAACAGTAACTCATTTTAGCACAATTCCTTTGCCAAAATTAAGGCTGCCAGAGGCCAGTTTTGAAATAGGTTCCGTGCACCTGCAAAGCTCAGTGGTGAAATACTCGGCTGGGAGGCAGCGGACCCAGGTTTGAATCCCATTGGGTCACTATTGTTTCTTCTTTACTTTGTAGTGGAACATACGCACCAACGCGTATGCGCCTTCGGAAGATAGCGAAAAGCCCGTGCGTTGCTTACGCGAGAGTTTGTGCCGCCTTTGCCAGACTTGCCGTACGCCCATATTTCGTCGCGACCTCGTTGCGACTTCTCTGCTCGAATAAACGTCATCACATTTGGTGGAGGCTGCTGAGATCCCCAAGCAGACCTGGAGCTTCGCTCTCGCAAGTTGCCCGAGAGACTACCGCGAAACATGACTGACGCAGTCTCCAACCAGCCCGTCCCAGCCCATCCAGCACCATCGGCTGCCCCTTCTACCTGCCCCAGAGCTACTCGCCAGCGGGATTCACCAATCTTCAGCGGCAGTGGTGAGCAAGACGCCGAAGACTGGCTCTCCTTGTATGAACGCGTAAGTGCCAGCAACAAGTGGGACAACGACTCTAAGCTCGCCTACGTTATCTTTTACTTGGCGGACGTAGCTAAGCTTTGGTTTACCAACCGCGAAACCGCCATCGCCAACTGGTCCTCCTTTAAGACCCTCGTGTCTGAAGTGTTCGGCCGACCAGAGGTCCGCAAGCTCCGCGCTGACCAACGTCTGCGCCACCGGGCCCAGCAGCCTGGCGAGACGTTTACTAGTTACATTGAGGATGTGCTCGACCTCTGCAGGCTTGATAATCCATCTATGCCTGAAGAAGAGAAAATTCGGCAGATTCTCAAGGGCATTGAGGATGGCGCATTCCAGATGTTGCTAGCGAAAAGCCCGACCTCGGTGGCAATCGTCGTAAGCCTGTGCCAGAGCTTCGATGAATTACGCCGTCAGCGTTCCATCGCCTGACAGACTGTCTCATCACCGGATTCCATCTCCGCTGTCACACTCGCAAATGCCATCGTTCGCCAGGAAAGTCTGTCCAACCAGATCAAAGACTTAATCAGGGAGGAAGTCGCCCGACAACTCTCCCTGCTGCCGCATAGCGACGCGCCCACCGCAAGTCTGCCTTCGACACTGCAGCAGGCCATACGCACTTAAATTTGCGATGTCCTCCCTACAGTGCAGGCCCCTTAAGCATGCACTTCAGCAGTATTTAATCTCTCAGCTGTCAGCTACGCACCACCTGCGCCATCTTCACCTCTCAGCTACACAGCTGTGGTTTCGCGGCCCCCACCGCATCCAGTATCCTTATCGGCTCCACCTCCTCCGGCAGTGCCTCCGGTTTACAGGCCCTCACCTCGCTTTTTCCGTCCATCTAATGAGTGGCGCACCCATGACAACCGTCCCATCTGCTTCGCGTGTGGCATCGTTGGCCACATTGCACGCTACTGCCACAGCCGTTCTACAACTGCGTACGCCTTTTTTGGAACTCCTACCTATGCGTCGCAGCAGGCCACCATGCCTGCATACGAACAGAGGCACTCTGACTCGTATCGTCGCCCATCAACTTTTCGTTTCTCATCTCCTCAACGCCGATCGCCATCTCCTATGCGTCGTAGACCACCTCCTGAGGAGGGAAACTAATCAGTGCAGTTCCAGAGGCAAAAACTGCAACTTCTGCGCAATTATCAAGGCCTCCATTTTCGCCGCAAATTTTGTTGATGTCAATGTTGAGGGAGTCGCCACTCAAGCGTTAATTTATACTGGGGCCACTGTTTCAGTGATGAACGCAAAATTTTATCGCAAACTGAAGAAAGTGAGCACATCTCCCTGTGGCGTCGTGCTGTCCACGGCTAGCGTGCAACGCATTCATCCCTCCGCTGCGTGTACGGCGCACGTTTGTACGGCGCACGTTGTCATTCAAGACGTTTTGTACATCGTTCAATTTTTTGTACTACCATCTTGCTCTCATGACCTCATTCTGGGTTGGGATTTCTTATCACGTCATGAAGCTATCATTGATTGTTGCCGTGCGGAAGTGTCCCTAGTGCCGATTTGTGAATTCCCATCGCCCGATCATTCACCTCTGCTCTGCAAACTCATCGCTGATGACGACATCACCTTGCCTACGGAAGATTCAGTCCCCTATTAGCCTTTCATGTGTGGCGCAACCTAACGCCACGGTGGTGTTTACGCCATCACCTGTTTTTACTGAACGCAAGGGCATCGTGCTCCCATTTGCCGTCCTTACAATTGCGTCTGGTTTAACCGTAATGCTGGTTACCAACCACTGCAACTACCCCATTGGCTTGCTCCGTGGTGAAACCTTACGATATGTACAACCTGTCGACCTTATCGATGATATTATTCTTCCCGACGAAACCCCATGTCTTATTGCCCGCAATCACTCATGCGTCTGAGCCACCAAGCTCGCCAGCCTTCGACAATGCTATTGACACAGACCTTCCCTCCTCGCATCGCAGCCAACTTGTTGCTCTCCTTAACACGTTTAACTCTTCTTTTGACTTTCAGAAACCTGCTTGGGGCCGCACCACGACTGTCACGCATAGTATTGAAACCAGCTCGCATTCGCCTCGGCGACAGCGTCCTTGCCGCGTTTCTGCCGAAGAGTGCCGCGTCATTACGAAGTAAGTAGATTACATGCTTAAACGTGGAGTCATACAGCCTTCTCAAAGCGCTTGGCCATCACCCGTGGTTCTGGTAAAGAAAAAAAGATGACACCGTTCGACTTTGCGTGGACTATTGCCGCTTAAACAAGATTACACAGAAAGATGTCTACCCGCTACCACAAATATACAATGCTCTTGACTGTTTACAAGGCGCCGAGTACTTTACATCCTTGGGTCTGCGTTCTGGGTATTGGCAGGTGCCAATGCCTGAATGTAATCGCCCTAAAACAGCCTTTGTAACGCCGGATGGCCTATATGAGTTCAAAGTCTCCATTTGGGCTCTGCAACGCGCCTGCGACATTTGAGCGCATGATAGATACCATATTGCGTGCCCACAAGTGGAAAACTTGCCTGTGTTACCTAGATGACATCGTAGTCTTTTCAGCTGATTCCCCGACACATCTTCGTCGTCTCCACGAGATTCTGCCGTGTCTAACTTCTGCAGGCCTACAACTTAACACCAAGAAGTGCCACTTCGCAGCCCGAAAACTAACCATCTTGGGACACGTCATCACAAGAGACGGTGTTCTTCCGAATCCCGATAAGCTTCGAACTGTCGCTGACTTCCGAATGCCCACATCACTGAACACCCTAAGAAGTTTCGTTGGTCTTTGCTCTTACTTTCGTCGCTTCGTGCCCAACTTCGCGTCCATCATCGCACCTAGTCTGCTTTCCAACAGCAAAGGTATGTCTGCATGGTCACCTGCATGTGACGACGCATTTAGCCAGCTGCACTGCCTGCGGACTTCACCACCTATTCCTCGCCACTACGACCCCACTTCTGCCACATAAATTTACACTGATGCAAGTGGCGTTGGTCTTGGCGCAGTTTTGGCACAACGGAAAGGCACCCAAACCGAATACGTAGTCGCTTATGCAAGTCGCACTCTCAAGAAGGCTGAATTGAATTACTTCGTGACAGAGAAGGAGTGTTTGGCTATAATCTGGGCGCTTACGAAGTTTCGCCCGCACTTTTACGGCCGTCCTTTCAGCGTGGTCACAGACCACCACGCTCTATGTTGGCTATCCACCTGGAAAGACCCGTCCGTACACCTGGGGCGTAGGGCACTTCGATTGCAGGAATACGACATCCGGGTCGTATATCGTTCCGGTCGCAAGCATGCGGACGCCGATGCATTTTCCCGATCGCTATTAACGCCAAATGTGGCTTCTCTGTCACCCGTTTTTACCACCCTGTCACCACTCGACACCACTGATATGCTTTCGGAGCAGCGTAAAGACCCATACCTTGCCTTGTTAGTCGACTACCTTACCGATCCGTCTGCTGTCCCTTCCACTGAGAGCGCTACGCCAGCAAGCAGCCCACTTTTCCTTACGGGACAGCATTCTGTACCGCCGCAACTACATACCTTGTGGTAGAAAGTGGCTCCTTGCTGTCCCAACTCATATGCGCTCTGACATCTGCATGAATTTCCATGCAGATCCCCAAAGTGCTCACGCAGGTGGTCAGAAAACCTACGAAAGGCTGCGCCAACAATATTACTGGCGAGGAATGTATCGCTTTGTGCAGAAATACGTTCAGTCTTGCACCACTTGCCAACAGAACAAGACACCTCCGCGGCACCTTACTGGAATGTTACAGCCGCTCCCGTGCCCGGCTCGCCCATTCGACCGCGTAAGTATTGATCTCTATGGCCCCCTCCCATATAGTAGCTCTGGAAACTGGTGGATTATTGTCGGCGTCGATCATCTGACACGCTACGCTGAGACTGCAACTCTACCGGCAGCGACCGCCCAAGAAGTTGCACGCTTCATTCTCCGCAGCTTCATTCTACGCCATGGTGCTCCGCGGGAATTACTCAGTGATAGGGGTCGAGTGTTCCTGTCGGAGGTCATCCAAGCTATCCTCACTGAATGCAACATTATCCACCGGAAATCTACCGCATACCATCCACAGACAAATGGTCTCACTGAGCGGTTCAACCGCACACTTGGCGACATGCTGAGGATGTACAACTCCTCCAACCACACTAACTGGGACGCTGTATTGCCTTTTGTTACCTTCGCTTATAACACCGCGACGCAAGCGACTAGCGGTCTTCCTTCGTTCTTTCTATCGTACGGTCGCGAACCTTCCCACCCACTCGACACTATACTCCTGTACCGCCCTGATGCATCTGAGTGCTCCCCGCTTTCGGAAGTCGCCAGATACGCTGAAGACTGCCGTCAGTTGGCTCGGTCTCTCACAAGTGAGGCTCAAGGTCTACAAAAGACTCGACACAACGACGCTCACCATATCGCTCCTACGTTTTGTGCTGGCTCCCTTGTGTGGCTTTGGGTGCCCCCGCACGTTCCTGGCCTGTCTTCTAAACTTCTGGCCCGGTACCATGGTCCGTACCATGTCATTGACGCAACCTTCCCGGTGAATTACATCATCGAGCCAGTAACACAATCACCAGATTTGCGCCGTCGAGAACGCGAGACCATACACGTCAACCGTCTCAAGCCCTACTACGACCCCCTCATTGCGCCTACTCCCCGAGTCGCCAGGATGGCTACCCTTCACCCCGGGCGTATTGTAGTTGAGCATACGCACCAAAGCGTGTGCGCCTTCGGAAGATAACGAAAAGCCCCGTGCTCTGCTCGCTCGAGAGCTTGTGCCGCCTTTGCCAGACTTGCCGTACGCCCATTTTCTGTCGCGACCTCGTTGCGACTTCTGTGCTCGAATAAACGTCATCACAACTTAGATTTTTTTCTTTTTATTTGCGATATATGCGACTAACGCCGCCGGCGGCAGACACCTACGGCGCTGCACCGTGACCTCTGTTCTGACCTGAGACCAGCTTTCGCTGTAAAAAAAAAGAAGTCGGGAATGAAGAGCAATGCTGTCTCCTTCCAGTCTAAATATGCAAATTCGTAACAGACTGTGTAAATTTTTTAAGCCATACTTGCAGAAGCTTTTCTTGCAGTCACAGCAACTGAACAACATACAGACTGTGTAAATTTTTTTAAGCCATACTTGCAGAAGCTTTTCTTGCAGTCACAGCAACTGAACAACATACAGGTCTTTATATTCTTCGTATGTAGTAGAAACTTGGTACTGTATTTTTCGAATAAACATTTTATCATCAATTTACACTCAACAACATTATCCCGTATAGTCATACCGCAGATCCAGTGTGTTCCCAACCTTATTGTGGGCAGCGAAATCTACCTTTGGTTCATCTACCTACTTTTTCTTTTCACTCCTTCAGCAATTCATTTACTCTGATGACTTTTTCAGGGATTCTGAGGTGTGACACAAACGAGTGAACATAAAAATAAGGACGTTCATTATAGTACAAAGTGTTGATTAGCCACTTGAAGCAGGCCGACAAAGCTCGAGTCATTAACATTTGCTGTCCCTCCGAATAAGACAAGCCAGAAATGTCTCAAGTAGTTGTGAAACCATGCAGGCACACCCCTTCTTTAATAAGGTACATATATAGCGGTGCTGCGATTTGTGAAGTGGAAACTTTTCTTGGTGACACAACGACCATACAGACATGGTACACACTTTTGATATGACTCAATGCTGATCACGAGTATTAGTGTGCGCAAAAAAAAGCTGCAGCTTTCATTACCTAAGTGTTATATTCATCCTAGGAACCAAGGGGGAAGCGATCGCAGTCACGAAGATGTTGACAACAACACCATTATCTTTTATTCAAATAAATTTCACAATTGCAAATGAATTAACAATACCCATTCAAACAGTGCACGGGAGGTTAAGGACTAACACAGTGTTCAGACTTTTTTTTTATGCGAAGCATTTTCTAGCGAACTTCGGAGACTTTGAGCGTATCTATCTAGGCACGTACGACGTTTACCTCTCCTTGCTGTCTCGATATTGGTATCGATACCAAAATTTGTATGGCACAACATGACTGTACACGAGCATAACCAAGTAGTCATAATGTGAAAACCATGAAATGTATGTCATGTACGTCATGACTTCCATTTTATGGTCTTGCTGCTCTTGTGGTACTTTTGTTCACGTGACATTGCGAAACTGTTATGGAATGACATGACTGCATGGCGAACATCTGTGACAGACACTAACGTGGAAATCATCAAATGCATGTACTGAAAGAACAAGACTACATGCCATGCTCATGATGCGTTCACGGCTGTTTCGCTATCGTCACGAATACCAAACTTGGTATTACGTGACGCGAACGGACGATAAGGGTAAATGAGACGTCCAAACATTAAAATCATGAAATGCGTGTCACGTAAACCATGACTACATGCCACGCCCATAGCACGCTCGCTTCTCAAGCTTCACATATACCAAATTTTGTATTGCGGGACGCGAATGAATGACGAAGGTATATGACTAGTGCGAACATAATAATCATGAGATGCGTGTAATGTAAGAACATGGCTATATGCCAAACTTATGATGCGCTGACTACCGTTTCCCTAGCTTCACATACGAAATTCGGCATTACGTGACGCGGACGGATGACGAAGCTAAGTGACACGTTCAAACATGGTAATCATTACATGCGTGTCATGTACAACATGACTACATGCTACGCTCATAGGGCACTCGTGGTCGTTTCGCTAGCTTCACATATTCCAAGTTTGGTGTTACGGGACGTGAACAGACAACGAATGTAAATGAGACGTTCAAACATGATGAACATGACATGGGTGTACTATAAAAGGTGACTACATGCTACACTCATAGCGCGCTCGCGGCCGTTTTGCTAGCTCCGCATGTACAAAATTTGGTATTACGTAGCTGTAACGGACGATGAAGATAAAGGATACGTAGAAACATGACTATCATGACAGGCATGTCATGTAAAACGTAAAACTTGCTGCGCTCATTGTGCACTCGTGGCCGTTTCGCTAGCTAGACACATACCAAATTCGGTACCACGTGTCGTGAATGCACGACGAAGGTAAATCACTTATCCAATCATAATAATCACGACATGAGAGTCACTTACGACATTATTTACATCCGCTTCGAAACGTTGAGACGATTTTAAAGTGACATATGAATAATCCTTATTCGCTTCCCACTGCACGTCGGATTTCGCTTTTTTTTTGCACAGGAAGCGTAAGCACTTCCGAACTGCCAGGCTGTCAGTTCGTGAGACTGGTGTGTGAAGCAAAGTGAGAGAGACGTGTTTTGTATGCAGCTAACATGAAAAATCCGTTTTTTACGCCAGCGGCTGCGGGAACGTAGGCCGATCTTCAATGTAATTTAATTCGGCAAAGCGGATTTTGGTGCGTATGCGGATTTTTATGTAGAATATGCCTAATCAGTGGGTTTTTATCTTTCATTTGTGAGCCTTGGGCTAGCAGTATTCCATGAAAAGGTACATGCCAAATAATTTGTCTATAACCGCTAGCTGCTTGCTGACAATCAAGTGCACCGACAGTAAAATGAGTGGAGAGAAAGCTACAAACAGTTCACAGGTGTATGCTGAATTATAGACATTATCCAAATAGCTGCATTAGATATGGTTACGGTGCACACGCATCATTTTCTGTTCTACACTGGTCGGCGCTCCTTTGTATATAGTAGCGAGCAGGAAAATAGTAACTCAGATGTATGTTTATAGCGATATCAATTGTATCGACTCTTTCGGCCCATTTTTTGGCACCGTGGTCGTCATTTCACCGATACGTGTAAATACGTATTTGTCTTTAAAGGCCACAGAAAAAAATTTATTGCATGCACAGCACTAGAACCAGTGACCCCTCGCTCTTCAGCGCGCTCCATAATCAACTAGGCCAACCGCCTTTTTTTGCTTTATTGCCCGTTTTCAGACACTATGTTCATGAATAATGACGAAATGGTCGCGAAAACAAATAGTGGCAGTCCTACTGAATGGACACTAGCTTGAAAATTTCTTCAGAGCTGTCAGGGGTTTTGCCCTCGACAACCACTTAGGAACAAACTCTTGTGTTTTCTTAAGTTCCACAAACCTCGTCATGCACTCTCGGAAGTACGTTATTGCGAGTCGTGCATCTGAGTGGCTGGCTTAGTTGATCTCATGGTGATTCAACTAAGCCAGCCGCTCATACTTTCCAACGCACTTACGTTGAGCTGTGGATATACACCATTTGCCACTGGCTTACTGTCAATGCATTTGAACGAAATATTCTTGAACAAAGCATGTGCTTTGTTTGGACAAGGAATACATGATTTCAATAAACATTGACGTGTCCGATAGCTTCAACAATGGAGGTGTGGGTTCAATGAAGCGCATACTGTTGGATAAAAACAGGCATTCCAAAATTTCTCTGGCTTTATTTTAACTCTGAAGCAACAGGAAAAATCACCCGCATCAAGTTCAGCACTGGTGGATTCGGTCCCCGTTGAAATGAACACCGCCCCTATTGCTTTAGACGCACGAATTCAACTTTCTGATTCAGCTGAGTTTTGGTGACGCTTCCCCCATTAAAACATCGCACGGTTTCATCGTTGCAGCACTTTTCGCTTAACCACAAACTTTGCGGACTAACGTCATGAACTTCTTGTTGAACTACTTTTTTTGCGGTGTGTCTACAGGATGCGCCAAAGATAGTTACTGGAGAGTTGAACGTTAATGTAGTTCGACGTGAAAACCAGTGGCTTGTCACGTTTCTCGAGACCGAACTAAGGCTTTGCCTCCTGTCGGACGTCATGCAGTCAGGTATTCACAACATCTGGTTCGATACTTTGGTTATTCATTAGGGTCAGTTGGAGAATAATCGACCATGTTCACTACATTTCGAATTGCTCCTAATTGTTTGATCCTTACATTGTAGAACAACCCGTTGAGTTGCTATCGCATTCATTGCTTCGGCCTTATGCCTATACTGTGATTTTATTTCTGGTAATTGCTTTTTGTCTACGAAATAACATGTGGTGCTGTTTTATGCAGTTCCGTAGGAAGCATAGCTAAGCACGACAAGCCAGAAACTATAAGAATAAATGCACGCAGTAGGAAAGAAGAAAGACGCCGAATTTAGAATGCGTGGTAAGATGATCGGTACGTTTAGGTCTTCGATCGGCCTAGCAACGAAAGCTGATGGCGATGGTGACAATTCATGCACAGAAATTTTCTTATTTCCTTTCCCTCTATCTTGTTTTATACATCTCACTCTCTCTATCAGTAGCAAATGAAGCTTACGAAAGGTTTTGTGTTATTCGACCCAGAAACAGATAGCAGTACCTATCAGTGGATTTTCATTGACACTAAGAACATTAGGGTCATGATGACACAGAGGCAGAAGAAGAAAAATGAGAGGATTCATCGGAATCTCTATCGAAGCAATGTGGTGCTTTCTGTCACGAGAAATAAAAAGAAGCAGTGAAAGGCCTAGCAACACTACGCTGGCAGTGTGCACATGGTTAACTAAATGCCGACTAGTTGGCGACCCGAAGCAACAATCCTGCTTCACATATGTTCTCCTAATCATTCTTTAGCACAATGCAACACCTTGGTTCACCGAGCATCCACGACATGCGTTATTTGTACCGGCGGCCACGCGTGCCAGAGGCCTAGCTCAATCAGCGAGTACTGTACATAATAAACTACATGTCATCAGGCCTTATTTCGGTGACTGGTGACCCACATTTCTAGCAATGGCGGAATGTGCTGCAGCACAAAGTCAGCTATGGCGTATAGCTTTTCAAATAAATCTTAATAAAGAATTCCATACAAACTCTTTGTAGAAAACGCACTTCCTTTATGCACAGCATAGTCGAGCCTGAGACACTTTGTCAAATATAGATGCCTTGGGAGAGGGCCATTAGGAACTAGTTAATGTTTCTGATGTACTCGAAGCATCCCCACTTCATTACTCAGCCTACACATATCTAGTGTCAGCAAACTTCGAAACACCATTTATTTGCCGTGGCACCGAGACTGCCCACCTCTGATTTCATCACGGAAAGGACATGACGCCACTACCCACAATACCTGAATTCCTACTGGTACTGTAATCAGATGTTTTATCTGAAGCAACCTTCTCCCTTGCGAGTGTATGTTTCCGCAACTTTCGTAGTAAGCTCGCTCATCTAAAGTGCACCAATCTTGTAAGCTTGAACACAATCTTACTTGCTGAATCGTGAAGCGTGTCGTTGTGAAGCGTTGTTCCATTGATCCTCAGGTGATATCAAGTTTAACAGTACGTTACGTTGGGCTAGTTGGTACATAATTGGCTGAAATACGTGGCGCAAGGTTGACAAAAAAAAGACGAGACAGTGTGCGAGTGTGTGCGCACCTTGTCAGCCCGACGGTGTACAGCTGCCGAAATCTTCAACTATCATGCGAGAGTGGCGACTTTTCTGTGCGTCAGTGTCATGCGACGATGCCGAGTATCAAACAGGATGATAATAAGCGCATGCGCACAAAACGCACTCAGCGGAAGACTTCAACCGTATATCAGCGCACTGCAGATGAACCACGTTCTATTGCTAATCTCATGAGAGTGGGCGTGTCCGTATCATTTATTGTTTGTGGCTGCACCGTTCATTCTCGTAAAGCAATTTGCGACTGAAGCGTTTTGCCTGCTCACGCTGTTTGTTCATTTGAAGTGCGCTTCTATGAGGTGACGCCCTTGAGAGGAAGAGCCAGCAGATGACGAGCCCAGCCAATGCCACCTAGATAGTTTCAGGCCTGCTCACTGCTTCTTCGTTTAGATGAGTGTGTTTCGCTGTATAGACATGCCTGAGCCTGCTGTGATTGCTCGACTGACATGAATTGCGAAGCCTGATGAACGTTTTTGTGGCGTGCTGGCGTGCTTGATGGTGACTCGAGAAGACCGTGTTTTTTTTTGGGCCCGTGAATACACCGCAGCTTAGATATTGAGGCGCTTTGTGCACAGGATATTGTAAATCTTTACGGCTACAAATCAGAATGGTTGAGTGATTCTACGTGGTGGATCGTCGCGGCAAAAGGTCCGAAAATGCGAGTGTTCTCACTTAATTTCAAAGCAAAACCTGAGGACGAATGGTGTTTGTGTCATTCGTCAAGCTGACGTCCACATTCATTTTCTTTGTGACCCGAATGTGCCTGTGTTCATCCTACATAGAGTTTTTCTAAATGAAGGTGCCATCTCTGCTTCTGACTTGTTAACAAGAGACCTGGTGATAAAATAATAACCGTGTGTGACAGTGCGTTTTCAGAGCAGGCGTTTTTCCTTAAGGGGCGGTAAACATTTTGCTGTTGGCGAATAGCGAAGCGGACTTTTTTTATTGTTTACTTGGTTAAAAATGTAAGGAATGATATAGGATTGCTTTGTCCATGCATCGGTCCTGTGCATACCGATTTCTTGCCAGTGTTCCAAGCACTTTATTGCGGTAATAAAACTTTTCACCAGTCTTGCCAGCAGCTTAGCCTAATATGGTTACTTGAAATTTAGATGCGTGTCGACACTTAAGAGCTTTCTTACATGTTTTTTGGCGTGTCTACTTCAAGTTAGAATATTTAAGAGCCACAACCAAATTTTAATGATTCTAGAACCATCAGCTCAGTAGTAAGTGGTACAGGGGCTATACGCTTTATTGTAAACCTAGTATCACATTTTTCCAGGCCCTACGCTATATGAGCGACAGCGCACCACTGCGAGAGGGGCCAAAGCAAAACAGGAAACACCGCTCTTTGTGTCTCTCACAATATATTTTTGTAAAACGAGATTTTGTTTTTCTCTTGTATTGGTTATCGCCCACATATTATGCTGAATAACATATTTCCAGAAGCAGCACATATCTCCTCAATAACTACGTGTCTATGAAGACAGATGTTCGAAAGACTACAAATAAACTGCAGAAATTTTGCATGTGAGTTGGCAATTTCTCTGCCTATTCTAGATTGTCTGTGTATGTGTGTGTGTGTATGTGTGTGCACGTGTGTGTGTTTAAAAATAAGTAAAGAATGAAAGAAATATATTTTATTTCTTTTGTCACTTTGTAGGCTCATCGAATTCTGGCTCTTATAGATGGACCACTCGTTCTATGAGGTACAATCTCACACTTTCATGGAAGAAGTGGATGACAAATAAACCGGCAAACGGCTTAGAGTACCGAACGCCTTATCTTTGCAACGAGACACAATGGTGGAATAAGATTCACAGCCTCACGTACGCGTGCTCGCTCGCTCAAAACGAGTGACGACACGGCGGCAGTGAGCAGGCCTCACAATTATTTTGTAGGGTGGTATCGGCCCAGCTGAGTGCGCTTTTCGGATCATGCGGTTACCCTCAATGGGTTTGCAACTTGACCGACACAGCTTCGTTGTACGGCACTGACACACAGTGAAATGGACACTCGTGCAAGATAGTAAAGATTTGGGCAGGTGTACTCTCAGAGCATCAATGCCGCACGCGAATTGCTAAGATAGACAAAACTTCGGGATCGTAGCACTTGCAGTCAACACTGTAGTACAGGTCCATTAATCAGATAAAAATTGTTGTAGCATCCGCAAGTGCACATTTCATCAGTGGTGTGAAAATTCAGGCGTATGCCAAGCAGGAGGACTCCCTAACTTTGAAGCACGATCGTTTGAAAACAGTGCTTGTAGAGTCTTTACTAGAGGTGTGAGTAGACGTAGGGTGCAGCAGTGTCATGCGAAGCAACTGTTAAGCGAAGGTCACTGAATACATGATCAACAAGTGGGTAACATTGTTCGCAGGACGGTCATAGTACTAGCTTTCAGCTGATTGGTACGTGCCCACTGAAAGCGAGAACTACAGGTTAACCAGAAAGAGGTAAGTGGAACGCCGTGTCCGCCTTGGTGCTGTTGTGCCTGCTTCTTTGTTGCTTCTGTCGTCCTGCTGTTGTCCTGCTTCTGTGCATGGTTCATCCATGCTTCTTGTTTCCTAAGGAACAACAGGTAGCAGCCACGTGGCACCAGTAGCTCCGTGACAATTGTTTCGACCATAAACAGCAGAGACGCTTAGCTTCGTATGGTTCACGCGTTCATTCGACCGAACAATTACATTTGTGTGATCTCATCCTTACATCTTCCGACCGCGTGCCACCGTTATTACCATTATCACCATTGATCACTTCACAGACGCAGCAGAAAATAATTTGCACAAATGACCTGTGAATGGAACGCATATATTTGGGGGACTCGGCACCATTGTCGCTGAGCACTTGGCAACATATAGAGTGCCAAGAACATCCTATTTTTCCAGAGCTGGGGTGGTTGGCATAGAGCAGCACATCTTGCCATTATCTACAGGGGAAAGAAGAACTAATAAATTTACGCCCGCAGCAAAGGTAGCGACTGGTTTTACTGACAAGAAGGGAACAAGGTATTGTTTAGAATGGAAGCTGCTTGTGGGAGTGCTTTCCACAAGCCACCCCTGCTTTGGAGAATAGAACGTGCTTTCGAACTCTCACTATTGGCGTGCTCGAGAACGGCGCTGTGTCGCAATCTCGCCGCGTCGGCCACCACTCACACACTAATTTCTTTATCGTTACGACGGTACATTGGTATCACGTGCTTCTACACGATCAAGATTTTACAAGATTCAATGTCACGCGCTTCTACGCGCTTCACATTCGGGACAGGCTGTGGCTGCGAACATGACTTGCCATTTACAAGTGCACGTCGTCGCACGTTTTCAGCTTGCTGCGTGCGTCGTTGCTGTGGCCACCTCGGCCTAGCAATGCGAAAATGTTATCGAGAAACTTTTCGCCCTATTCGGTGCATTATTCGACATTCTTTTCATTTTTTTTATAACTAAGTGCTCCTGCTGTCTAACTTTTTTTAGTGTGTGCATGTGAACGCATATCACGTTAGACTTACTCTACATGCTAACTTTAGGTAGCAGAGTTGCGCCCCTAATGGAAATCGCCGTTCGCACCCCCATTCGTCAAGCGCGCTCCCGTGCGCAAAAACACGTTCGTTTTAGTGTGAAGCCAGATTTACGGCCGCGCGACTGCTTGCGACCGCCGCGCCGCTGGTGCCACCACCATCACTGCCCAAGCAGTACGGCGAGGTAATCTCGCTCAATGCGCAAGTACTGTTTTGTTGTTGTGATTGCGTCCTGTGTCGTCCGTTTCTAGGGAACGTTAGAGTTAGTGGTGTCTGTACGGCACCGGGCCGTGACTCAGTGCTGCGTAGTGGCCTCAATGACCGGATCCCACAGCTACGTATAAATATGCCGAAAATTCTCGTTTGGTGGCGTTACTTCTAAAGCACGGAGGGATAAGCCTAGCGATTTTTTTATCGATCCACTTGCCTTATCGTTTAAACATGGGGAAAAACTACGCGAAACGAGTTATTTGCGAAACTTAAGTTGTGGCGAAACGTGTACACAATTCTCGACAAACAAAGAGAAGGCTTTGTTATTTGCTATTAAAACAAAAAAATCTTTCTATGGTGAGCAACATTTTTTTATTTTTCTTTTTCCTTCGAAGCGATAGTAATTGCGTCAACGACACGTTATGAGCGAGCGATGAAACGCATGGAGCAGCTGTGCTGCGTCGGCTCCTACATTCAGAAGGGGCGGCTTTTCGGTAAAGCTTCGACGTCTCAGTGGGCAAAATGGCAGATCCATGCGCACTTCTGCTACCTAAAAATACCATATACAGTTAGTTTATCTCAACTGAAATAAAGTGTCATTGTTGGGGTGCTGGTACAAATGAAATACATAGTCGTACTTTATGAAAGGGAACATGCGAACGCTTGGCCAGCGCTCTGCGACTGATGCTCACAGCACAATCAACCGACAAGTGAAGAAAGCACGCTCTTTTTTGGCGTCATCTATGGCCAAGCAAGATAACAGGTCATAGCTGGTAGACAAGCAGCTGCTAGATTACGTTTCCTCATTGCGCGTGTGGCGAGTGATATCGGACGATTACTGCAGCTTGCACCGAGGTCGCCAACAACGTTTGATATGTTGGCAGTGGACTGCGCACTGCAGGCGTGAGCAGTGGTGCCATTATATACAAATTCCAAATCCGGACGGAGGCGTTCTGTCAGTGATGTCAAAAAGTGGGCGGTCCGCAGCAGTCGCGAGGACGAGGGGAAGCGAATAGCCAAGTAGGGAAATAGAGGCTTGCGCCATCATTTTGACATCGGCTTGGGGATCGTATAGCAAAGCGAAACGTGTAACGTGTTGAAAAATGTTTAACTATAATTGCTCACTATCAAATTGTGTTGGCACTAGTTTTCGAACGTTGAATAAGGAATACGGCATAATCCAAACGTATTTTTTGTTGTTGTTTTGAAATGACGCCAAATTTAGCGGGACGGTAACTGGTGGCGCTATGTACAAGCCCCGTTTCAAGCAGTTACTGTTCCCATATCTCCACCACTATACAAACCTAAACCGCGCAACTTTCGAAGTTGTTGGCTCAGTCGAGCGCAATCATGGCGGAAGGCAACGGCACCAATAGCCAACAGCAGCAACGGCTCATTCGCGTTTCCGAGGCTCAGCGCGTGCTGGTGCTCGCCTTTATGGACGCACAACCTCAGCTCGCGGCGAAAGCCATCGAGCTGCGGCACGGCGTCACCGTCGCCGACTGGCGGTGGCTGTGGCAAGAGCTCAGCGATGCGCTGAACCATGTAGGGCCTGTGCAGTAGTGGCAGGCTTGGTGGCGCAGGCAGGTGCACAAGGCCCGCCGCGACGCTTCTGCCATCAGAGAGGCACACACGTGAGTGACCGTCGAATGGAGTGGGTGATTTGTTCTTTGACATTAGTGTATATTTTCGGGGGCACTGGAGGGGGTTGGCTGCCTGGCTTCCGCGGCCGGGTTCTACAGTTGACTGGGATGACACGCTTCAGTGGCGTCTTTGGTCTCACCTATCTACAGGTAAGCACTCTGCTGCCGCAGTATCACGGGTTCCTGAGCGGTGCCATGACAGAGTTGATATTTGAAGGGGCGCCTTTAGCAGAACCTTGTTAAACAGGACATATAGCGCAGGAGAAAAAATTCAAAAGCGGGTAGGTTTATTAACTGAAATCTCAGTTTGCTGTCCTTGCAGTACAAGGTGTATTGATTTTTCGGTTTTATTGTGTTTAGGTGCTGCTGTTCATGTTCAATTTTATACACTTCGGAATACATATACATAGTTTAGTTTGTTTTTCGCATTGGTTTCAGCGTTTTGTCATTCATCATTAGTTTAGTGTTTTTGATATGTTTACGTGTTGCTGTTCATGTTCTACTTTATACGTTTTTGTTTGTATTTAGTACGTATTACTAGATTTAGGTTAGCATTTACTTTGTACAAGGAGTACAGCATTTTTTATGTTCGATATATGCATTTCTCAATGTATGTTCGAGCTGCTCCAGCGGCAGTGTTTTTCCCCTTTTTTCAAAGGTGTCTAGTCATTCACACAGAGACCACAAGTGTATAGTTGACATTTTCTGTGATCGTTTCTGTGATATTTGTATTGACCAACTATGTTATCTAGCTCACTGCGCTTTTTATGCACCATTACTGCATAGTGTAGTCATGTGATGTCTTTTTGCATCACACTGTTTTTAAGCTCACTGTGATATTTTCATTTCAGCACAATGAGGCTAAGGTACAACATCTACATTCTGAGTCTTTTTGAGAGCACTAAGCTAGTAAGTGGTCATGTCGCACAGTTTCACAAATGAAAATGGTCATCATCACAGCAACATGCCAGCAATTGATTTAATCTAGTTTTCCTTGTAAACGACTCGTTACGGGAATGAATTTTGAACGTGGTATGGTAAAGAGCTGCGAGATTGCTGAACCAGCTGTATGTAATCAAAACAACGCGCCTGTTGTTTGCTGTCTTGATTTACGTATTTTTTAGCATTGCAACATGACTGCAGTCCAGAATTTAAATCAAATGTTATTGCAACATTCATACAATGTTTAGGACAATGAACAAAAAACCAGCACAGCTTGACGAGCACAATTGCTCGTCAAGCCTCGCGTGCACTACTGAATGCTTGCAGTCGGTCACTATGAGAAAAGACGGACTTATGTATCGTGTGTTCATGCAACATGTTACTAATACAATCGCAATTTTTATGCGTTCTGTTGAAAGCAATTGTGGGACTTTGCTGCATTATTCGCACAATTTTTTGATGGCAACATTCAGCACAGAGTGCCGCTCATATATGCTTGCTCCAATCTAGTCTATTGTGACTGTGATCCCTGATATGGAAAATGATGTTTATGTTGCCTATTTCATGTGCCACTTAAAGAGAATGCAGCATTTTTACATTACCACCTTGCTTCATATTGAAGCACGATTAAGTACTTTGTGTATTCAACTGTGGAAAACAAGGCCCTGTCATGCCTAGGTGCACTGGAATTAGTATGAATAAATTATGTGTGTCATAAGACAGCTTGCCGTTCCTGTGTACTTCAAAAAAGGCCCACGACAGCGCTGCGCTGCTTCTGTCCTCTGAGCAGCACGTAGCGCGGTGTGAGCACAGGGCTCTCTCCTGGCTCCCCATCGTCATCCTCAGCTGGTGGCATGTCCCCAACATACTCATCCAAGGTCCAGTTCCCTCTTCCAACGCAATGTTGTATAGAGCAACGCGAGCATAAATGATTCGCGCTGCTTGATTGCGGTTGTAGGGCATCGTTCGAAAGTGGTGCAAGGAGCGGAACTTGCTATTCAACACTTCAATACATCTTTCTACAACATTGCGCATGGATGCGTGCTTCTTGTTGTATCGACCTTCGGAAGTGTTGTCGGGGTGACTGCCTGGGACTGGAATGAGGATCCATGGCTCGAGGGGATACCCTTCGTCTCCTGCAATAGAAAAATGGCGGCTTAGTGCTCTACCCCAGTTAGTTCACATTAATACTTACCTGCAGATACTTGCCAGGCTACAGCTTTGCAGCTAGGCGTGCACGGAGAGGGTTGTGCTTCCAAACCCAGGTGTCGTGGCACGAACCTGGGAATCGTAGGTCCACGACAAGGATGCGCAGCCACACGTTGCACACCTGCAATGAGTGATAAAAATAGTACTGTATCTATGCTCCAAATAAATCCCATTTTGCTACGCATATGCCGCAAACAATGCATACTAGTGCATTCATTGTTACAGGCAGTTACACCTAGAGGAGAACACAGGAACAGTGTAGCAACTGAAGAGGGAAGGGGGCAAGTGACCATTCCCTTGTACACATGGCTACGACTTCCACTGAATTATCGATAAGTGAAAACCTACGCCATGCTATTGGGAAAGAACACTCTTAAATACCACACCTAGCCCATGCAATTGCGGTTGTAAGTACCTTTGTGTTTGAAATACTTCCCTATTGTTCATATAATTCTGGTACGACTGCGACCTAATATTTTCATTGCCTTCAAAATGCACAACTTCATTGCGCATGCACGCCAGAACGAAAACACAAAAAACGACAACTAGCTCATTAACACAAACACTTGCCAATTATGAGAACCGAGGCCATGGGAACCACCAACTAGCACAGACCCATTTCTCCGCAGGTTCTTTCTTATTCTTCGAATTAGCACTTTTTCCAGCTCCGACGTCAAAATTGAACAAGTACTCCGATGGGCGAGTAAGAAAGGATCCTAACGGTACTTACGATCATGACGTTCAGGGCATAATAGCCCTTTCTCGACATGAAGCTCGCCGTGTAGGCCAGGCTGTATCTCACTGCCTTGCGAATGGCGGCCAACGTGTCGTCGACACACGCCAGCCCGCCCGGGATGCAACCACGTCGCGCAAACTCCGCCTTAGCCTCATCCTTGGCAACTGTGCTCAGTGGGAAGTCTATCACCCTTTTCCTAGCAGCCACGGTGATGATCGCCTCCGTCATCTCGTGGATGGTGTGGCTCACCGCCGACCAATGCTTCTCTGGTAGCTACCGGTGGCGAAAAATCGCAGCGTGCACAACACCTTCCTTTTTCTGGAAAGGCCACTGGCTCGCTGGCATCCGATGATAGGGTCAAGTTTGTCGTACAAGCTACGCACTGTTCGTTTGGACAGACGAAAATATTGCCGGAACTCTTCTTCGCTGAACTCTTCAAATGCATCTCTAAACTCGCGTCGTCGCCTCTACTCGGCTACAGCTGCCGCACAGGCGAGACGAAGAACCGTGGCAGTGGGAAACGCCATGATGTCTAAGTGCCCAGATGCTGAAAAGTCTCGAAGCCCTTACATTTCAATCCAATCCAGGTCACTTTGCAGCCATTTAAATCCATCCACTTCCTTTCGGACGGTCTCTCCGATCGTTCCTTCGCCTTCCTCCGAAAATCAGAGAAAAACAGTCACGTGACACCGCAGCCCACAACACTCAGAACGTCACATCATTTGTCATGGCTCCAATGGGCCAATTGCGTGTGACTCAATGGAACATACCGCCTTTGTCCGGATTTGGTATTTGTCTATAACTGCACCAGAGAGAGGGAGTACAATTCAGCAGCGCTTGTATACCCGGACTCGTTATAATTTTGTTTGGCAACAGATGATGCTGAAAGCGAACTTGTTTCATTTTGCTGTCGATTGATGGTGCTATATGCAGCCACCGCAGAGCACAGGCCACGCATTCGCATGTTCCCTTTTATATAAAGGATGGCAGTGTACAAACACATTGGTATTAGTGCTGCAATGTGTTTTGGTAAACAATTACTGACGGTTATGCACCAGATATCCACAGGCGTGTGACCTGCGTGTAAATTGTTCACCACATCTGCGGACAATAACGTAATATGTTCTTAGAGCTCACACAGACTAATATTTATTATAAAACTCGGAAAATTGCTGTTTTATTGACGGAGACCCCGTTTAGGGTAGGGTGGGACCAAAGGCGACAAAATTTTCACATTAGTGAGAGTAAAATTCAGGGTTCTTTTTCTGTTTGGAAACCAACTCTCCCCAATCGGCACCCGAGACGCACCACACCAAGTGGTATAGCAAGCTGGGAGACTAAATGTACGGCCGCTACGCAAATTGCGGCGATTGACTAGCTGGTCGCTTGAAGACGCTGGAGAGGTTCTAGTAAAGCAGATAAAAAGTAGTATATTTAGACTGTACATAATTTACAATAGACCAGACATCAAATTTACGGAACAAAAACACTTTGAAAATGAACCTTCTTCTGTAGGGCGACCCTACAGGATTCGGTAGAGCCGCCAGTGCCTAACCCCTTAAGCCTGATTCAGAACGTTTGGCAGAAAAATGGGGCCACTTTTTATTCTCTCGTAGCTCCGCCCTTACACAACTTTTCGACGAGTCATCAGCTATTTGTCCTCTGATAGGACAGAACACTTGATCGATCAAAAACCTGCCACAAGGATGTCACCTTCGGGCACGTAAGGTTTTATGCCCTCTTCCTAAAATAAAACTATAATAGTAAAAGTCCCAGAAACATGGGCAAGCTCAGTGGCGCGCAATAATGTAGACGTAGAGTTACACGTACTGGACTTTGTGGCCATAGGACGGCTGCCTTGGAAACACGTCAATTTCTTGATGGTGGGGCAATAATCCACCTGTCTCTTGTGCGCTCTAAGAGGAACCACTCACTGAACTCACGTAGTTCTACTTAAGAGCTTCTTTGCAAGGATAATCGCGGAAGCATTTGAAGATATGCCAATGTGACAGCACGCACCAAATTTGCAGCCCGGGTGTCTGTTCACCACGACGTATGCCCCGTTTTCAAGTGTCACAAGACCGCATGCTTCCGAGAGCCACCAGAAGAGAGCCAGACCATGGCAAAAAGTTGTCGGTGATCTCACGGTATTTTAACGCAAACTCGCCACCTTAAAACGGCGGCACCTTGTGAGAGCATGAACAGCATGCGGCTGGGCCGCAGCCGAACCGGAGCGAGGGTTCGCCCCGCCGCGCTGAGTTGTGGAAGGGACCCATTAATGCGCAGGCTGACAGTGCGGTGAGGTAATCAGAGGGTCCTGAAAATGACGTCTAATCCCACCCCCATTGTTATCCACGGGGGGGGGGGGTCTTTTTCTTGAGTTAACAGAAACTCAAAATGCTCGGTAGTCTCAGGCGCTGCTCTACTTCGCGGGGTGTCATGCGGGCGCCACGGTATCTGTGCAAACAGGGCTAATCCAGTCAAACACGCTTCAACAAATTGCCATGAAAGCAATTCTGCGAGCTGGAGCAAATGCAGCACAACGATTGGCATGCCTCTTCAAGCTTACCGGTCAATGTAAACAAAAGTAAACCAAGAACTGACACGCAACCACATCTTGCCACGGTTCTAAAGGTAATATACATTTTTATTCCCCTCGTTACCTATAAACGTCAACGCAGAAACTTTCGTTTGCGTATAAGGCATGCCTTATATATATATGACCATTAAGCCACATTTTGAAGTTTATTACGAGAAGAAATGAAAAGATTGACCCCCATCTGCATTTTTCACTGCAAATGTCGTCAAAAGACGATAGTGGTGTGTCTGAAGAGAGTGAACAAACGTTTATTAGATGTTCTGCGCCAGAAAATTGGTACATTGTAATCGGGACGCCCAGCATTATTAGAGTGCCTTAATCAATGTGGCGAAGGCGAACGAGCACATCGAGGCACGTGAGACAGGAATGCTATCTGGCAGTTATCTTCGAAAATGAAGGAAGCCGAGCGCACATGTCTCGGAGGCGATAAAATTCAAAACGCAAAGCGACGGGCAGGTTCCACCACCGTGTTGTCTTAGCGAAGCGTTGGAAACACTTGCCGTTTTGTGCACAGTGTTGCACAGTCAGCGCAGCGTCACAAAGGCTGCGGTCCTTAGAATAACGTATGTATGCCGTATATAATACAAAGACACACATACGGAATATTGGCGTGCTGCTCATCATCATCATGATCATCAGCCTGACTCCGTCTACTGCAGGAAAAAGGCCTCTCCCATGTTCCAGCAGTTAACTCGGTCCTGTGATTGCTGCTGCCAATTTACACCCGCAAACGTCTTAATCTCATCTGCCCACCTAACCTTCCGTCTCCCCCTGACCCGCTTGCCTTTTCTAGGAACACAATTAGTAACCCTTAGTGACCAGCGGTTATCCTGTCTACATGCCCGGCCCATGTCCATTTCCTCTTCTTGATTTCAACTAAGATATCCTTAACCCCCGTTTGTTCCCTAATCCACTCCTCTCCCTTCTTGTCTCTTAAGGTTACGCCTACCGATTTTCTTTCCATTGCTCGCTGCGTCGTATTCAATTTAGGCTGAACCCTGTTTGTAAGGCTCCAGGTTTCTGCTTCATAGCTAAGTACCGGCAAAATGAAATCTGTTCTATATCTTCCTCTTGAGGAATAGTGCTAATCTTCCTGTCATGATTTGAGAGTGCTTGCCAAATGTGCTCCACCCCATTCTTATTCTTCTAGTTACTTCAATCTCATCGTTTGGCTCCGCAGTTATTACCTGCCCTAAGTAGACATAGTCTTTTACAGATTGAAGTGCACTATTACCTATCTCAAAGCGCTGCTCTCTTCCGAGGTTATTAACTTTACTTTCGTTTTCTGTAGATTAATTTATGACCCACCTTTCTGCTCTCCTTGTCTAACTCTGTAATCATGAGTTACAATTCGTCCCCTGAGTTACTCAGCAATGCAATCTCATCGGCGAAGCGCAGGTTACTAAGGTATTCTCTAATAACTTTTATCTCTAACTCTTTCTAATCTAGGCCTCTGAAAAGCTCCTGTAAGCATGCGGTAAATAGCTTTGGGGAGATCGTATCGCCCTGCCTTACACCATTCTTGATTGGTATTCTGTTGCTTTCTTTATGAAGCACTATAATATCAGTTGATCCCCTGCAGTTTTTTTCCAGAATCATTATATATGCTTCACCGACGCCCTATTTCCGCAGGGTCTGCATGACTGCTGATATTTCTACTGAATCAAACGCCTTCTCGTAATCTATGAATGCTATGTATAGTGGTTGCCTATATTCTGAGCATTTCTCTATTACCTGATTGATAGTATGAATGTGGTCGATAGTTCGGTAGCCTGTTCGAAATCCTGCTTGTTCCTTTGGTTGATTGATCTTCAATGTTTTCTCAACTCTGTTAGCAATTACTTTTGTAAATAGCTACTGTACTACGGAGAGCAAGCTGATCAGCCTGTAATTCTCGAAGTCCTTGTCATCTCCTCTCTTATATATTAAGATGTTGTTAGCATTCTTTTAAGACTCTGGTACTCTTCCCGCCAGGAGACACCTCGTAAACATGGTGGCTAGTTTTTCTAACAGAATCTGTCCTCCATCTTACAGCAGATCGGATGTTACCTGATCCTCACCAGCAGCGTGTTGCTGTTGTGCCTCAAATATAATCAATAATGACTTTTTAATTGACAATCTCACAAGTATGAACGTTGAAACTTGAGCAAAATTGGTGGGCGCTGCGGATGGGGTTGGATTTTGGCTGTTTCAGAAATTGTTCGGCGTACAAACAGACAAAAGCACAGACAGACAAAAGACAGACAGACATACCAAAATTTTTGCGTCGAAGCTTTCCAAAAAAAGACTATTGTCTTTAAAATGGACCATAATTCTTGTTTGGTCCCAGACTGTGGGGCAAAACCAAACCGTGGTAAATAAATTTATCTCTTCAGTCATTTCAGTAAAGAGAATTGAAGTTCATTCGGTGGGTCCTCATGCAGTCCTCATAAGCCCTGTTCTTGTAGTCAACGTAATGGATCCAGACAAATTTCGGCACTTTGTTGCTCCAAACACCTTGCATATCTAACATCATCTGTGTTTATTCATGCTGCTGTTGCCTTTTTTGAACGCTTTCACTTCAACGGATTATTAAAGAACTCAAATCTACATATTGTCCAACACCTATTTTTTTGCCTTTTTTGTTCTTTTGTTGAAGAACTACACAGACATTTTGTGGCTCTCAGATTCGTTAGCCTGGCTTTGTGAGACGATAAATTTCGGAATTTCTATCGCTTGTTTTTTTAAGTTGGGTATGAAAAAATCCAATTAGAAGTCGATTACAAGACGTGTTCGTAATTGGCTTAGGTTGCTGTTATGTCCGGTGTTGTCGTCGGCCCATAGACGTACGCGTTGGTCGCGGTAGTCCAAAAAGCTCAGACAGCCTCGAACGGTTAAAAACAAGTTTATTCCTATTAGGATGGAGGCGGCGGCCGAACTGCGGGGGGAAACGATGGTGGCTGGTTTGCGCCGAGCGGGGGAAGGGGAGGAGTCAACATCTGGAAGCAGTTTCAGCATCCGGTCCTTCGCGGGTTCGAAGGCTCGCTCGTGACACATGGGTGCTTGGAACACAACAGCTCCTCCCTCCTTAGATTGTCGCTTGGAAGCGATCTGGGGGCGGCCGTGGGCGCGTGGACGCTCTGGACGCACTAGGAAGAGAAGCCTCCGCTCGCTGGATGTCGTTTCTCTTGTGTTCAGGGCCGGCGGGCGGCGGTGCCGATTCATCTGGTGCGAGATGCCAGGCTAAGTGGAACGAAGCTTCCGTCGAGGTGGCTGCTTGAATGGGAGGTTCCCTTGGCAAATTATCTGAACGGCGTAGCTGATTAAGGTGGCGGCGTGTGGCCTTTCCACCAATGTCGACGAGCCATGACCGCAAACCTATGCGTTTGAGTGCCGTCGCTTCAACCCAGCCGGGCTTTCTGTGGAACTGGCAGGCGTATATGCGCTGTCCACTTTCAATTCTCCTGCTATGCGGGAGCTTTTCTTCCTCCGGCTGTATTTTCGCTGAGGGCTCCGGGACAATTGCTGTCAGCTGGGTTCTCATTTCTCGTCCGAACATCAATTTCGCTGGCATTTGATCAGTAGTGCTTTGAACAGTGTTGTGCTGTCTGAAGAGAAAGCGCGCGATGCGGCGTTGCATTGTCCCAGTCTGGTCTTTAGTAAGGGCGTGCTTTAGCTCAGCCACGTAGCGCTCGGCTTGTCTGTTCGTAGCCGGGTGGTAAGAAGCTGATGTAACAGACGAGACGCCGTTGTCGCTGTAAAACCTGAGAATCTCCGTGGACACAAACGGAGTGCCGTTGTCCGAGACGACCTTGCGCGGTAGGCCAAACGTTGCAAAAAACGACCGCAGAGTGTCGATATGGGTGTTTCTTCCCATAATAACCCTAAGGTTATTTACGATTACGGAAAGGCTAACTTTTTGGCCATTAATGATTGGCTGAAGATTTTTCTGGATGAGTTTCTTGTTGGTTTCGACGAGAGATCGGTCTCTGAAAACTGGCACTTGTTTAAAAGTACAATTCACAATTTACTTAAACATCATATTCCCCAAAAGGTCATTACCACTAACCGTCCATTTCCATGGTTCAGCCGTGCATTAAAACACCTTGCTAACAAAAAAAGGCGTTCCTTCATCAGAGCAAAGCGGTCTCGAAAATCGGAGCACTGGTCAGCACTTAAGGATGTCGTATGTACATATAAGAAAGCTTTATGTACGTATAAGAAAGCAAGCAAAACATAAGTTTATGAATGTTACATAACCTGAACTTCTTTCCGCAAACCCTAAAAAATTCTGGAGTCTGATTAGGGATACAGATGATTCGACAATTTCTCTTGTTGATTTGCAGTCAAACCGAATTAGCAACGCTGATTGCGCCGCCGCTTTGAATGACACGTTTGCAAAAGCATTTTCCAGTTGTACTAACTCGTCACTCCCTGCCTGTCACACTCATTATGATTTCCCCATGGACCCTGTTCATTTTGATTTTGATGGCATTGTACGCATTATTGAGAGCCTAAAATTATCTTCTAGTTGTGGTACTGATGACATTAATACAAAAGTGCTCAAAAACACCTCGGTTTATTCTGCTATAATATTGTCCAAAATATTTAATCAGTCTCTTCAGTCAGGGGAGATTCCAGATGACTGGAAAATGGGTAAAGTGATTCCACTCCATAAATCTGGTGACAAACATTCTTCTTCGAACTATCGCCCCATTTCATAACGAGTATTTCTTGTAAAATATTTGAACACGTCATCGCCTCCCACTTGGCAAACTTTTTTGAATCATTCTCATTTTTTCACCTGAGCAACATGGCTTTAGAAAATTATTTTCGTGTGAAACGCAGTTGGTAGCCTTCACAAACAACCTTCATTCTGTACTTGATAATGGTTCCGCGGCTGATTGCATATTCATAGACTTTTGTAAGGCATTCGATAAAGTTCCCCACAGCCTGCTTCTTCACAAACTAAGCCAACTGAATCTCGACCCTAACGTTCTTAAGTGGATTAAATGTTTTCTAACAGATCGCTCTCAATTTGTTCATGTTAATGGTTTTAACTCTGCAACTCTACCTGTCACTTCAGGCGTCCCACAAGGCTCAGTTTTAAGTCCCCTGCTTTTTCATATATATATTAATGATCTGCCTAGCAATCTGACTTCTTCTGTGAAACTTTTTGCCGATGACTGTGTTATTTACCGCGAAATAAAAAATGCTACTGACGTTTCTTTGCTTCAACAGGACCTTGACGCTATCGATAATTGGTGCTCGACTTGGCATATGACACTTAATATTAATAAATGTAAAGTAATGCGGTTCTCACGCCAACGTAAATTAAACCCTTCCTCTTACAGTATAAGCAGCTCCCCACTGCTACCAGTGTCGTCTTATAAATACCTCGGGGTTATTTTAACAGCAGACCTGAGTTGGAATAAGCATGTCTCCTCTATTATGTTAAATGCTAACCGGACGCTTGGTTTTATTCGGCGACATTTTTCTCTAGCCCCCGCTTCTGTTAAACTGTTATTGTACAAGTCACTTGTTCAATCTAAACTCGAATACGCGTCTTCAGTATGGGATCCATGCTATAATTCACTAATAAATGCACTTGAAGCAACCCAAAACAGAGAATCGCGTTTCATCCTTCACGATTACGGCCGTTTATCAAGCGTAACGAAAATGAAAGCAACTCTATCTCTTGAACCACTCACACTGTGCAGGAATATATCGCGCATGTGCCTTTTCTTTAAAATCTATAAATTGAACGCCACCCTTAAAACTGCTCTTATCTTACCCCCTGCTCATGTTTCATTGCGCATAGATCATTCTTGCAAATATGGTATCCCGAAATGTCGCACTGTATCATACTCAAATTCGTTTATTCCTAGAACTACATCAGAGTGGAATCGCCTGCCACCATCCCTAGTGCTTACTAACAATATTGACCAGTTTAGGAAAAAAGTGTCTGATTACTTCACTTCTGTGTAGCTTGTACTTCACAGTGTTTATTTACCTTATAATGTGTCGTATGCATGCAGTTGTCAATGTTAGTTTTGTTATCTTTTCATGCTAGAGGCAATACCTGTGTAGATTTGTGTTAAACTTTTGTATACTTCTACGCACCGCTGGATACTTGTTTGTTCAGTGCTTTTGTATATTTGCTCTTTGTGTGCATTGTTTGTACAATTCGAACACCTTTTAACATCCTGATCCTGTACCGCTCCCCTCAACAATGCCCTCTGGGCCATGAGGGTACCTGAAATAAATAAATAAATAAATAAACTGTTGCCGATGTCGTTGTAGCCATTTGTTTTACCTCCAGCCACTTGGTGTATGCGTCTACAACCACCAGGAACGAACACCCTTCGATAGATCCAGCAACATCAATGTGCAGGGTGTGCCAAGGCGTGTCTGGTCTTTCCTATTCAGGAATAGGGGCTCTTGGCGGGCTTCTGTGGTTGCATTGGCAAGGCTGGCAATCGTGAACTGTTAATTCTATATCATGGTCGATACCAGGCCACCACATATAACTTCTGGCGCACTTTTTCATGGCAACAATGCCTCGATGACCTGCGTGAGCAAGCGACATGGCCTGTTCGCGAAGTGCTGCTGGAATTACAACTCTTGATCCCAAGGTGACGCAACCGCGATGAGTGCTCAACTCCGCAGCTCGCTTGCGGTAAGCGTTGAAGTGTTCACCCTTTAGCTTCTGCACGTTGCCTTCTTGTATAGCTGCGTTAGACTTCCTTCAAGACAGTGCACTCCTGCGTTGATGCTGCTACCGTGTCAGCTGTTAGCGGAGGGTTCGGCAGCGCCTCGAATATGAGTATATCACCCGGCGGGGGTGGTTCATCCATTGTGGTGTCTAGCGGCAGGCGGCTCAGTGCGTCGGCGTTCTGGTGTTTCTTCCCCGTGCGATGTACGAGTTCGTAATCGTACGCCGACATCTTGACGCACCATCGTGTCATTCGCGGCGACAATGTCTGTGGCATCGGCTTCTGGGGACCCATAATACCCAATAAGGGCCGGTGATCTGTTATGAAAGTCACTTTCCTGCCGGTAATGTACTGCCGAAAGTGATCTGCTGCGTAGATGATGGCAAGTCCCTCTTTATCTAGCTGGGAATAATTCCTCTCTGCCTGCGATAGGGTGCGCGAAGCAAAATCGATCGGGGCTTCCCGTCTCTGGTCGTCAACTTGGGAGAGGACTTCTCCCACTCCGTATGGTGATGCGTCACAGGCTAGCAGTAGGGGTCTCCTTTCGTCGTAGTGTCGCAGAACAGTAGACTTGGGAAGTAGTTGCTTAAGGGCAACAAATGACTCTTGGTGGCGTGGCGACCAAGTCCATGGGACTTCTTTCTGCAGGAGCTGATATAGATCGTTGGCCACTGTAGCTCGATGTTCTAAAAACCGGTCGTAGAACGTCAATAGCGCCAAAAATTACTGCAGTTCTTGCTTGTTAGTAGGCGCTCGTGCTTCGGTGATTGCACGCACTTTGTCTTCAGTGGGATGGATGCCCTGCGCGTCAATTCGATGTCCAAGAAACTTCACTTCAGGCACCGCAAAAACACAATTTTCTCTACTGATGCGCAAATTAGCATTTGCTAGCCTTTCCCGAATGAGCTCCAAGCGTTCTGTGTGCTCTTCATTGGAGGCGCCACCGACAATAACATCGTCCAAGTAGACGCAAACACTTGGGATCCCGCTAAGTGTAGACTCCATAAATTTCTGGAAGTTTGCTGGCGCTGCAGATATTTCAAATGGTAGCCTTTTAACTTTGTAAAGACCCTTAATAGTGTTTATTGTGAGCAGTTCACACGTTGATTCGCTCACCTTCAGCTGCTGGTAGGCTTGTGTCAAGTCCAAGGTGCTGAAGATTTTTCCACCACGAAGCGTGCTAAAAACCTCTTCCGGTGTCGGCAGTGGGTAGGAAGATGCTTTTGACGCCAGGTTGACAGTGCTCCGGTAGTATCCGCAGAGGCGTAAGGGTACCGTTCTTCTTTCGGAGGACAACGAGTGGTGTCCCTCATTCCGAATGTTGCGTCGGTTCGATGATCCCTTGTTCCTGCAGTCGGTCAAGCTCATTCTCGACTGACGTTCGTAGGGCGAAAGGCACCGACCTAGCTTTCAAACATTTCGGCGTCGCATCCTCCCGCACCTCCAGTGTGACTGGAGGTCCGTTGTTCTCTCGTATTTCTTCGGAGAAAACCGCTTTGTACTTATCTTGAAGCTGCTCCACTGACGGATAACTGGGTGTGTGGTGAACTCCGCCAATGACCACTCCAAGGGGGGTGAACCAATTTCGTCCTAAAAGGCTTGATCCAGAACCGTGGACGACTAGCAAGGGGAGCTGATGGGTCTGCTCGTTGTAGTACACGTCTACGTTGGCACAGCCCAGCAGTGGAAGGGAATGTCCGGACCACGTTCTCAGCTGCGTGTCGTCTTGCTGGAGAGCTGGCGCATTCTCACGCCAAGGAGCGCGAAAAGTGTCCTCGCTGATGAGCGTACATGCTGCTCCGGAATCCACCTCAAACCTGATAGGGCGCTGGTGTTTCATAATTTCAGTTGTAGTCTTCGGTCTCGTTCCGAGGTTCACAACGGCGTTTAAGTCATATAGTGCCGATGACGTTAGTGCTGTTCGGCTTGTATCTTGCGTCTGGCCCTCCTGTGCGTCGACATTGTTGTTCCGTTGCACTGAAGTCTTCAGTCCGAGCTGTTTGCGCTTCGAGATGCATGTCCTTTCAATGTGTCCCAGTTTTTGGCAAAAATTGCAGGTCGCTGTCTTGTATCGACAGACCTGGGGATCGTGCATGTCGTCGCATCGCCAACAGCGCTGTGTCTTTCTGCTTGATTTCGCCTTAGACGTGGAATGACCTGACTGCTGACTGGTGTGATGCACCGTCTCGACGTTCCGTCAAATATCCCTCTGCTGGTGACCGGCGCTCTCCGCTCGTTGGGCGATGTCGTAGGCTTTGCAGAAGGTGAGACCTGTCTCCGCGAACAGGCGTTGTTGTAGGCCTGCGTCACGCAGTCCGCACACAAAACGGTCACGCAAGATAACGTCCAAGGGGAGCATAGTGGTGTTAGCAGGTGTGGCAGTCGAGCCTCCCTCCAGCGCAGTAGCTGCAGCTGTCGCGGTCAACGTTCCGAAATTACAGTCAGCAGCGAGCTTTTTGAGAGCCGCTACGTATTCGGCCACTTTTTCGCCTTCCAGTTGGTCTCGCCGTTGGAAGCGGGCTCGACAGTAGACCTCCGATGGCCTTGGGTCATAGTGCTCTTGTAGCGCTGCTACGATGTCGTCGTAGTCAACGGCTACTGGAGTGCGTGGCTGAATCAGGGCACAGACTGTGTCGTATGTCTGCTCCCCACACAGCGTTAGCAGGTTGGCCCTCTTCATTGCTGCATCAGTGATGTTGTTAGCCTCGAAGTAAAATTGCAGGCGTCCAAACCACGATGACCATGATGAGCCGTTGAATCCGGGTAGCCGATTTGGGAGCCCGTGCGTAGCCATAGCTTGTAGCTTGTCAATATCGTTGCGTAGCGTTGGTCCAAATCCACTTTCTCGTCGCCACTGTTATGTCTGGTGTTGTCGTCGGCCCATAGACGTACGCGCTTGTCGCGGTAGTCCAAAAAGCTCAGACAGCCTCGAACGGTTAAAAACAAATTTATTCCTATTCGGATGGAGGTGGCGGCCGAACTGCTGGGGGAAACGACGGTGGCTCGTTTCCGCCGAGCGGGGGAAGGGGAGGAGTCAACATCTGGAACCAGTTTCAGCAACCGGTCCTTCGCGGGTTCAAAGGCTCGCTCGTGACACACGGGTGCTTGGAACACAACAGTTGCAGATTCTTCGAATTTTTCATGCACCTCTTGAAAGCATTCATGAGAATAAAGAACGACTTCGACGCAGCGCTTAACGGAGTGAGTCCTGTCCTCAACAGCAATCAGTGCTTTTTCATGTAGTTTAATTTGCCAGGAAGCTGTATATCATATTCTCTTGTATGTAAGAGCTCTGCCATACAAGGAATTACAATATAAAATCATTGCAAGTAAATAGTTCACCTAAAAGCACTCTCTAAGGTAACTTGATGCTCTTTTGTTGCGTTTTGCCCCTCTGTTATGTCCAAATTCAAATACTTTCCGCTTTATCCCCGGGCAATAAGTTATCTAAACCTTTGGTGGTAACTATATAGAAGTATAAAGTAAGAAAATAATCAAGGAAGCAGTCACGCGAATTTCACTTCTAAGAAAAAAATTTAAATTCAAGAATTGTTTCTACCCACAGCCTCAAGTAGCTAGGGGCCGGTCGAATACACTACGCACAGAAAACGCACAGGTCAGCAGCGAAGGAAAAAACAAAAACAATTACAGATACTGGTAATACACCCCTACAATTTTTTCTTGCAAGCATGAAAACTATTAGGTTGCAAATAGCTCACTGTACTGTACACGGCACTTATTAGAAAACAAAGGATTATGAAAATCATCTCAAACAGACATATGCAGATGCTTAGCTTGACTAGATGAAAAATTACTTGTATGCTAGTCGGCTATTTGCACCTGAAACTATCGGCTATTTGCATCTCAAGGGGATTAGCAATCCATATATTTTCCATTAAAGTCTATCAGTCTTATTCCATAAATAATGTTGCATCTGCGTAGATCGAAATTGCCAATAGAAGCATGTCGCATATAGGGTACAAGGCTTGAGAAAATCTTGACATAGAAGTGTAAGTTTATAATACTTATGTTATTTATTGAAACTGCAATTTCGTAGCCACGCAACATTGCAGCCGAGAGAGTGTGTTGTATTGGAAAATGTTGCTTTCTGGTTCACCTTGGCTTATGATTTTTAATGTTCGCTTTTGAGTTTGTTCAAGAGTTTTTAGACAACTCTTGCACGTAACATCCCACAATTCCAAGCAGTAACTCATGTGACAGGGACGCAAGAAAAAGTATAGTATACAAAGTATGGCTTGGGGGAAATATTGGGGGAAATATCAGGCATAGGCTACCTTTGCACACACACTCTGTGCTCGCTTCTTCCAGGGTAGGTTCTCTTCAAAAATGACCCCCAAATATTTAAATTAAGAGGCTTGTTGAATAGGAGCGTTGTTTGTAGTTAGGTTAAAAATTCAGTATCAATGTGTTTCTTGCCAGAGTGAAACATCATGCATTTTATTTCGGTACAGTCAACAGGAACCTGATTTAGGGCAAACGATTCCAAAATGTTCAACAAATCAGTCATCGTGTCATTTTGTAGAGCTACTAAGGAGTGTCTTATAAAAAGTGAAACAGTGTCATTCGCGTACATCAATGTCGCTGACCTCTGTAGGGATTGCAGGACATCATTGGTATAGAGAGTAAACAATATAGGACATAATAATGAACCATGTGGTACCCCACATTTATTATAGGTTGTTTGAGGGTCAATAAATAACTAAAAAATAAATCAAGTGAGTAACGTGAAATTTCATAGGAATACAACTTTTGCAGTAAAGTGTAGTGACTAATCGCATCAAATGCCTTCCTTATGCCTAAAAATACGGCTATTACTATGATGTTTTCATGAAGCGCGGAATTATCATTTTTCAAAAGCATCAGTGCAGTAGCTGAAGTGGACCTATTAGCAACAAAACCATTTTCGGGGGACAAAGTACATTCTGATCACACTAGAAACGTCTTATTGCATACATTAATTTTTCAAGCATATTGTTAATACTGCCAAGGTCAGTTGTTGTTCTGTTGCTGTCTGAAAGATTACAATCACCAGATTTGTAAACTGGTATTACCTTGGCAGTCTTGCGCATGTTATGATTAGGTGTAGAAGAAAATGCATGATTAAATATAAGGCACGACGGACCATACAACACATCCATTTTTTTACTTTAAATTCGTCATGATATGGCGTCTTAGCCAGCTGCCTTCTTTTCTGTGACATTTTAATAACTTGCCGGATATCATTCTCTATCATGTCAAATAGGTAGAAATCACTCGCAACTGTTCCTGTCGCATTTAAGTTGGGCATATCAGCAGGGAATTTACTCGAAAGTTTTCCGCCACATCGCTTGTTGGGCTATGCAGTGTTATGCGTTTTTTGCTACCCGTGTCAGTGAAGTATTTACAATTTCCCATATCTTTTTTTCAAATTTTGCCTTCATTTTTTTCACGAGGTTGGTTTAGTAAAGTGCTTGGACTTTCTTGTCATTGCTTCTGACTTGTTTCTGTACCACTATAAGAGACGACGGTAGTATTAATTGCTCCTGCTACTTTTCCATTCATCATAGTAAGAATATTTCAGCTTCAAAACCTGAAGTATGTTTCTATTCAATCATGCACATATGGCATGCTCATAATTTTGCCGCAAACAGCTACGCGAGGATTCTTCGATTGCGTCCACAATGCCCTGAACAAATGTTGTTACGCTCGACGTCCACGTCTTCATCATAGAGGGCATGAAAATTTGTAGCTCTAAGTACTTTTTGCACGCAACTAGAGCGTACACGTTTTGTCCGTTTGATGGCAAGTACGGAAGGAACACAAATGTTTTTTTAGGGTAAAAAAGCATGATTGTGATCCGCAATATGAAAAGCTTATACACCAGCCGATAAATCGAAGGGAGTATTGGACAATCTGTGAATTATAACTGGCTCCGACTAGCCTGTAACTTGATTAGGCGATACAGTAACATTTCCTTTTTCAAGTTAAGTGAATGTAGCAAGAACATGTAGTGATAACATCTTTCCATACACGTCTGTATCGATGTCGCCACAAAAAACAAGAGTTTCTTCAGAGACCACAATGGGAGGTCGTGGTAATTTAGGTCGCAGTAATGAAATCATCTACAACGAAACTTCGTTGATGATATGCTACAATTACAATATAATCATTTCAAAGACAAATAAGAAGAGTCTGTACAGAGGAACTGCAGTATAATCTATCGCCTTGATGAACGAAGCTCCTTCGTCGTGTACCACTGTTTTAGGTTGCGACCGCAAGGCGTAGCCAGGTAGATGAACTGATTCGCTTTCTCGAACAAACTTTGCATCTATAGCAAAACATCATACTTTAGAAAGTGTTCTGTCAAGTACGAGACAGGATGATAGAAATGTTTCTTTATGCTGCGAGCATTGCAATGTAATACGGCGAAATTATCCTGCTGAAGCAACGTGCTTTCAACGTCAGCAAAAGAAAACGCCGTTCAGAACTATAACAACTAAAAGCTTGTGGAACCGACGAGTTGACGATTCTCAAACAACTGTGGAAAGATCTTCAGCTTATGTGACGGGAAGCACACATGAATTATCAGCCTTCCGCATCAAAATATTGCCACCCCTTACGCAAGTGTACACCCAGTTCATTTCCCTCTTTGTCTTTAAAGCGGCTGTTAGCAATTCAATATTTTCAAGACACAATCGCTAATTTATAAACACCGGAGACGTTATTCCTTGAAAATCTAAGGCTTTCATGTTTAGTCGTTGCTTTTTATCAGGCCCCTGCACGTTATCTTTCGAACCCACGAAAGAAACTATACGATATTGTGAGGTGTTGATGAGTTTCTTGATTGTGCTCAGCGCACAACGTCTATATATCTGTTGTCTTGACTGCAACTTTAAGGCAGACGGCAAACTGTTGCATAATGGAAACCAGCTTTTTCTCCTTCAATTACATGAACTCTATTTCTAGGTTATTCTGTCTACTATATTTTTGCGAAGCCATCAGCTCTTATTTTCATTCTCTAACGTTTTCCCTAAGTTGGGTGTTCTCACTTTTAACCGCTTGGTTTTCTCCACACATCACAGCAAGTGCTTCCTTTAATTTCGTAAGTTCCTTTTTGAAATGCTCAAAGAGTTTGTTTATGAAGTTGAGGGACTGCCTAAGAGCTTGCAATTCACCTTCATTACCTTGGGTATGTCTTTCTTTAGATCATCCTGTTTGGCATCAATTTGGGCAAAGAATTTCAATTAGGCTATAGCCTGTTCGTTCACAGTAGTTAGCGGCTTATCACCGATAACACTTGTCATTCACTGAGCAGTTCAGGAGGCTTAACGTTTTAAAGGAGAAAGTGCTGACGTACCCGCATAAAGCAAGGTAAACTATTAGCTGTCAATCAGCCTTGTTGGTGCATGAACTGCTCGTAAATAACGGTCGATGAAGGCTTGAGCGATGGTTTCGTAGGAGAGTTGTGAAATTACAGATTTCCAGGGGCCATCGCCTTTAGTTTTGCTCACTTGATTCTTAGTTGCGTTGAATGCCCCCGAAGACATGAGTTGAACCCAGCGAGCAGCACGAGTAAGGGTAGCTTGGAGATGTGGCAACGAAGTGTCATGGCTTACACCGAGGTTTTGTAGACCTGCTTCCACCACCTGCGCTCTGCATATATCCAGATACATTTTTTGTTGTCGCTCAGCCTCGTTGCTGCCTAAGCCACTCATGATTGTATACTTACCTAGGTGTACTGACACTGGAATAGCTTCATGCACGGATTCGTAAAATTTGGTTGAGTAGAATTTCACCCCTTTTTAATGGGTGACAACGGCACTGACACTTGTCGTGTAATTTTTCCCGTCTGAAAGCTGCGAGCAGTCATCATATTTTACGCACGGAAACGTAAATAGGCACGTAGCACTAAAAAAGATAAATGAAGAAAAGTAATTTTTGTATCAGCGATAGTAAGGCCAGTAAAGTAAAAATGTCACATTCTGCCCCGGCGTGCCCTATATGTCATATAACGAACTTTTTCTTGGTGGTGTACAATTGACGTACGTAGTCTACCAGTTTGAAAACTCTTGGCACATCGGCGAGAGTTCTGCCCGACCGTGTACATGAAAAGTAAGATTAAGGTATCGCGTATGAATGCAACGTAACAATTGAGAAAAAAAGTAGTTTAAAGGCGGCCTACTTGGTATAGATTCACACTGAAGTATTTCAAGTGCAAACTGACGAGATGCAAAAAAGAGGAAATGTGAGAAACAAATGTAAATGCCGCAGACATTTAGCGGGGCTTTCCCGCAAAATATACCACGGCAACTGACAATGAACATTCGCTTAAAGGTTAGCTTCTGTTCTATTGTGTCTTACGCGTGTGCATCTGCTAACGTTAGGACATTTTTAGATGCATTGACCCAACTAGTGACATACCCCTATATACTCGCAATTTTAATGATTTGCCGATTGCGACGTACATTCCTCTGGAATCCAATGTAAAAGTCGTCGACCTTTTTCTCGCGATGGTACTATTAACACTTTTTGTGTCTGTGTGTGTTTTGTGATTTCGCCGTTGCGGAAATAGAAAATAAGTGCGAAGCACTCTACGAAATCCGTATATACCTTGTGATACGGAACCAACAGTGTAACTGCCTTTTATGCCAGCTTCTCTCTCCTAAACAAGAGAACGGTGTACATTGGCGAACTAGTGGAGAAGCCTTGTCGCAATTCCTGCACTATTCAGAACCATGCTTGTTTGACGAGATGCAACTGGCTTCACACCCCTCGGGTATATCGAAGAAGCGTAAAAAAAATATCTCGTGTAAAGGCAAAAAACCAAATAAAAAATACCGGTGCAGTACAAATATTAGTTTGCAGGAAGAACGCAATCATACACGCTTGGGAAAAATTCGGCAGCGCGAGTGTACTGGAATTTTCAACTTAGTTTTGCTTTCAGTTTGCCTATCTTTCTTTATCTCGTTCGCGGGAGCTCTTAGTCATGTGTTGAGTAACCATACTAGATACAGTGTGGCATGACTCGGCTTTTTGTTAACCCTCGCTTTGTACTGGTGGCGGTACTGGAACACTTTATACTATATATAATTCGCTAGATGGTCACACGGATGTTTACGCATGCAGTTGACCAGGAACCTTACTCCGCTGATGCAGCCCTCCTACGTATTAGTGGCATACATAATGAAGCCTTCGCGAACACCAGGTGCATGAAGTTTAAGTTGGCCGAAAGTTCATTCGGAGTAGCACCACAGAATATCTAGGATAAACCTGTCCAGCCCAGGGTTTTAAAAGAATGAGAATAGGCTCCTGCAGAGCATTTTTCTTTGTATGAAAGTGAAAACCAAACAACGAAAAATTAACTATGCCGAGTTAGTAAAATGAAAACATAGGTGTGTAATTGTAGCAATTGTGCATCTTTTCTTTCGAGAGGTCTTGCCTGAATCTCTGTTTATAATGCCAATTTACTTTATTAAATCAGGGTTTAACGGAAAGCTGGAAGTGGCCTACGCATTCCTTTTAAGCCGTCGTTGTGGAGGCACGTCACGTGCCCATGCACGTAACTTTCCGGCGCCCTGAATGCTTTGCACTTCTGTTTATGTCGGTGCCCCTTTAGAAAGGGCGCGAAATAAATTCCAGTCGCGGCTTTATTCACAGCTCAGGTGGAACACCAAGGGCGAACAATTTATCTAGGCTTGACTGCGTGGATGCTGCACATTCCTACCCCGTCTCAGACGATTGGAGGAGCCGAAACCCTTTCACAGGTTTCCTTGCCTTCGCTCGAGAGTTGAATATTTGTATTTACTTAGTTTTTTATTATGGCAGAATAGTTAGATGCCTCATCAAACCCCTTCAAAAGTGAACCAGATCAGAATCTTACGACTATTTATTCTGTAAAATCGAGAGAATTATGGGATAATAAAAGAAAGCTTGAGAGATTTGTCACGCAAGCCCTTGAATAATCAGAAGGGCTGCATTGAAAGGACGCGGCCTGAAGGAGCTTCCTCAAACGAACCCAATCATACGCAATAAGCCGTGTGTGCTATGCCACGCCTTTCTTAGGCATCAGGTCTGAGAAAAAAAGAAAATAAGCTCGCTCATTCGACGAGGCATAAAAAGAACCTTATAGGTTTACCAATCAACATTTCTGCAGAGAGGATCCTCTCTATGGGATTGCACAATACCCGGAAAGAAATGGCATATGCTGTTAGAATTTCGCAGCTCAATCGACTAAGCCCAACAACCAGAAATATAGCTATTTTTGATAGGGAACCTCTAACCAATAGGGGACCACGAGGCAAGAGAAACATCCCGAATGGCTGTCAAAAAAAAACTAAATATTCCCCCCTCCCTCGAAACATGCATGCGATATTCCACGGAGACAGGAGAAAAAAGAGAGCACAAACTCTAAGCAAGGGCTTTAGATGAAAGTGCCCGTGGCAAGTGGCAAATCAGGGGCGGCGATCACCTCAGATAGTCGACGGCCAAGGTCGACGGCCAAGGTCGACGGCCTATCGGCCACCACCATTAGAAGCCGCAACAGGGAAACGGCTTAACCACTTGCGATAGCGCTCGCTTGCGTTGGAAGGGAAGCTCATTTTACACTCAGCAATAGTAAAACGGCCATCTAGAATTTCAGCAAAGGTAGGATCTCACACGAAGCTGCAAGCGTTCGGTCCAGTAAACGGCTACACACACAAAAAATAGAACAATTTAGATCCCAGCGCATACATTTTTTCCTGGAAATGAGGCGGCCAACGAGTTATCTTGAGCTTTCTTTTTGCGGGTGACTGTGGAGCCGCCCGACTGTCAGAACATGGACTAGCGTCTAAAACTACACTGAAATCACTGAAACTTACCGGCTACTTCGGAGAGTGATGCCACCACCAGATAAAAGCATGAACAATAGGAAGGCAGTCGCATGGCGGCGCTTGCCAGCTGGCAATTTTGTAACTTGGTCTGGGCATATCATGTTCAAAACACGAATGGCAAAACAATAGGTGCAAGCACAGTGGCGCGATGGGGACCCTCGACAACATAATATTGGAGTGTGACAGCTCACCAGGCACTATATGAGATATGTATAATAAAGAGGCGTGGGTGACTCTGCTGTGTAGCGCGGACCCTGCTTAACAGCAACAAGCCATCCACCTAGTGGAAGAAGTCGCTGAGAGTCAGGACCTTTTTGTCTGCTTCTAATTGCGGAGTGGCCGGCCCCTGGCCACCTAGGCATGTGTGCCGGAAACGGGGAGTAAGGGGCCTGCTTATCTGGCGGAACAATAAAGTTGTCACTCATCCATCCACGTATCTTTCCTGCGCCTTGAATTCTATACGCTTCTGTCCATGTCGGTGCCCATTTAGAGAGTGCGCACGAGGAATTCCTGTCTTGACTAGGCTTTATTCACTGCTGAGGTGGAACAACAAGGGCGAACAAATAATCAAGGCTTGTCTGCGTGGATGCTGCACATTCCAACCACGTTGCCGACGAGTAGAGCCAAAATACTTGCACCGGTTTTCTGGCCTACACTCTAGAGTTGACCATTTGTGTTTACTTAGCTTTTTTTAAGACGGCGAAATAATTATATACCTCATCACACACGGAAACTTACAATCGCCGTATGCGCCCCGCGTCAGCGGCATCCACACGAGTGCGCAGAAAGTCATCACGTGCTCATGTCTCCTTATGACGTCATCAAAACCTTGTAGGGTTCTGAAATTTGTGACGTCAGTATGATGTCCTTCTGATGTCATCAATACATCACATGTCAAGAGATTATCGTGGTGATGTCAGCGAATGATATCGTCGCTGGGTCGCAATTTTATGCCAATCATAGAGGCAGTGCCAAACCCAGCTATGTGCAGGAAGCTTTTATAGGGGAGGGGGCGGAAAATGAACAAACAGATTGTGCCTAAAAAAGAAGGTGACTTTGCACTTAAAATTTACTTAGGCGAATGTTTAAATTACCCTGCAAGTGCCAGAGCATTCCAACTATTTTACCATTGACACAATTGTAACTGGTGTGTACGTTACAATTAGGTGCACTGTGGATGCTGCACGAGGCACTTCATTTTTAAATGGGTTTTCAACCTGCCTGAAATATTGAAATATTGCACAGGTTGAGAGGTACTTTAACTTATTATTCACGTAATTTGCTTTTCTGCACATAACTTGAACTCATGCACAGTTACTTTATTTGTACAAAGGACAAGAAGTAAAATGGCCCAAAAGGCAACTTGCGTCCTGTAGGAATTGAACTTACGACCTTCAAATAACTGCTATATGTATATGCACATATCAACCAGTGTTGCGAAGTGGCAACTCCAGAATTGGAATGATTCCGGAATCATTCCACATTATTGCCGCCCCGGAATGGAATGGGGACAATGCAGGAAGGAATGGAATGGGAATAAAATTAAACACCTTTTGCCCGAAATTGAGAGGGAATAAAATTACGTATTTTACCGAAAATAGATCACGTTTTCGTCTACGCGCTATTTTTTAAACTTCAAACATTAGTAGAGCAGAGCCTCTAATTTAACATTAAAGCAGTGTTTTTAAAATGGCTTGGCTGTTTACAAGCACAATGCATTTATAAGCAACGCGCCAACTAGAAGTATTTCTTTTTACTGACAGTGCTCCACTGAAGTTTGTCTCTATTTTTCGTGCAATCGTGGTCGAGTGGAACTACGGCGGCAGCGTGCCCCTCCTTCCACCTTTACGCCTTGTCTCTTTTATTTATTTAGCTTTATTTTTTTGCCCTCGGCGGCACCCCAGCTACAGTGCCAGCCATCTGCTGTCTTCACACCCTTCACTTCTTTGTGCTAGCTTCTGTCATCGTCGGCCGACTTAGACACATGTCCGAAAAAATGCTTCTCGCAGTTGGGATGCGTATTAACGATCATGCTATATTTTTTTATTTGCGGCAATCTCACCTCGTACCTATTCCCCCCCCCCTTTTGTCATACGTTCCCCTCTGTCTACACACGTGAGCGCCTTCGCCCGAAACTCTGTCAGCAAAGGTCTTGAGGTCAGCGCAGCTCATAGTCGTACACAATTAGGTGTGCGCTCCCGCTCCGTACAAATGCAGAGAGAGAACAAACTTCTGAAAGCATTGGTGCCGAAAGTCGCCTGAAGCAGCAAAGCCGAGGTATCCAAGGCCACAGCGGCTCCTCCCCGATTCCCGAAGAAAACCCACGCGCCGAACTAAACCGCGGCCACTAGATGCAAAAGCGAGTGCTCGTGACTAAACCTACGTTCGCTCTGTACGAGGGGGGGGGAGGGGGAGCGCTACCATAGTGCACTACCACACAAGGTCCTGTGTCCAGCGGTTCACGCTTAAGCTGCTGACGTTTGAAGCGCAACAAATCAAGATCATTGAAGTTAATGTTATATAGACCTTGTGTTTTGTAAACACTAGAGCAATGAAAGAAGTCGGCAGGTACATAAAAAGGTAGCGACAATTGTTTTATTTCACTTTTCTTTAGAACCAACTGTTCCAGGAGCTGTTTGGTCAGAGTTGTGGTTTATAACTAAACGACGAATTACTCATTTGGCTCTTAACACTGCATTACAAAATTTCTGTGAATGAAACCAAAAAAAAATTATTTTAGCACCTTGTTGTGCATGCGACCTTTATTGCAGCACTTAAAATGTCGATGACGCTTGCGCACTTTTTATGACGCCAACCTAGTTACCAAAGAAATAGCGACCGATCGCCGAAAGTGTTCGGAACATCAGGCTTCCGGGAGGTTAAGCGCAGCAGATCAGACGTTTTGCATCTCCAGCTGAGAGCTGCTCTTCCCGCAGTACCACTGCTCTGGGGTGGGATCATTTCATTATTACCATTGTATCTTTTTTGTAACTTTGCTTGGTTCCTATGACTTCACGAATATCTGTTTTCGCATGTCCGAGCAAAGAGGACATTGGGGAGTATTTCTATACCCCTAATTGCTACTACTGCAATATCATGCTCGAATTGGTCTTGTAGACCTGAGTACATGCTCTATCGAAGACAAAGGCCAAAACACTTTCTTTGGGTCCGCTTTTAGTTAGCCAAAGCCAAGAGTAGGCGTGATGTAAAAGTTTGAACAATCTGCCAACTTGCAAAAAAGAAACCGTGGCATAAGTTGGCGCACAAAGAAATGCATTATGCCAACTGATGCTGAAGGGAGAAACAACTCATCCTCACACGTTGGTTCTCATTATTACTATAGGGGTGAATACATTATGCATGGTTTGATTTTTATCTCACGAGCTATTTAGTAGCTGACACAGATAAATAACCTTTGTTGGTGGCATTGCTTTAAAGAAGAAGAAGGCGCCCTATTTCTGTAGGTGAACTCAAAGTTCTGCTCACCCCATCTATGCTTGCGAGGTGCGCTTGACAAGCGTGTGTGCTGGCGAGCAGTGTGGCCTGTGTTCCGCATTGGATGCAAAGGCACAAGGTGCCCGAGCGGTGGAGCACTGTTCCATCTATCGCCAGCAGATCTTGAATGTATTTTTTTGTTTTTTTTGCTACTTAACCAAATTTTAGTGTTCTTCATATTCACGACCACTCGAGACGCGGGGCAAAACTGCTGAGTCACACTACTTTTGTCAACATGAAAATACACTATGTCCACAGGTAGATGTTAACATAATTAAGATTAAACAAGTAAAATATTTCCATTAGTTCCAACATGCTGACCATGCAAATACTAATTGTAGCGGGAGAACTGCTCTTATGGGAATGAGTAGTGTGGTTTCACTGCACGAGATATGCCACCAAGGTACTAACCCTCGACCTTGGTAACATGTTTTATGTACTTTTGTCATTCAAACTGCATCTCAGGACACTATATTTATGGTGTTTTTATATCTTAACCCATTAAAGCTTTGAAGATGCATTTCCTACATTGAGGAATTGACGGAATAAAATTAAACAGCTCCGCCATTCACCGAGTGAAAATGGGTCTATTTTTTCATTCCGAGAAAATAAAAGGAATAGAATTGTGGCAAACCGTAATTAGCCGGAATGCAATTGGAATGCAATGGAGGCACCCATTCCGCTACACTGGTATCAACTCCTTGAAATGAACTGGAGGACCCACGCCGTAGCTCAGTCGGTAGGGCACCACATGCATTTGTCCAAGGTTGCAGGTTAGGTTCCTCTCGGCACCAAGTTGTCTTCTCGTTTAGTTTGATTTCTCCACAGTTGTATTACAATTACTACTACCGCAGTTCTCTCCTTAGCATTATTTTCTGTTAGTTCTTTTTCCCATGCGTGGCGCTGCCTGTTGAATACAGGTAAGCGAAAAATGACGTAGACCATGATGCAGGTGTCGATATGGCAAGAGAAACATGTCGGCCAGATCATTATACAAACTCAATGGAGTTCATACATTAAGACTACTATATGAAGCTTAACGTGCCAGCACAACAACGTGATTATAAGACAATGTGGCCTCTTCGTTTATAAGAAACGCATTTCGGCTTACTTTTTCTCCGAATCGATTCGCGTTTTTGAGGGGATGATTTGAGATTTCTAACATAGTTATCTAAGTGATCATCACGTTCTACATTAGGGCATTTGTTGTTCACTCATGGCATGTTTGCCGATGACTTAGTGTGGTCGATTGCTGAAGTTAGGCATACGTTGGGAGAATCGCCAACTAACGCTAATTATCCAGTTATATTTGTGCGTACAACCGAATGAAGACTCCCATAGAGAAAATGTTAAAAAGTACCTACTTTCACTGAGAGTTGCGCATATCTTTGCAGCAGAAAAAAATTGACGAGATTTTTGCAACTAACCTTCGTAATTGAGAGGCATATTTTGTTGAATATGAAATATGTTCAAGAATAGAAAAGTTCTTTATATTTCCACCTTTGGGGAGCTTCCTTTTCCTTTTGCAAGTCTCGCTGCTTTTTTCGCAGGTCTTTAACGGTGAATATTCTCTGTTTAGTTCGGCACCACCTGCAAATCCTTTCATAATTCAGTACACAGTGCTTGCCTCCACAAAGTTTCTCCACCTTGGCTGTCACAATACGTATATAAGTCCAATCAGACGAGCTTGTAGCATTTCTCCACAACCAAAATGCGCCCTGTTAGGGCGATAGCTATCTCCGAAACTTTCGGGAGAGCAGCCGAACATTAACAGCCCGGGCACGCTGGAGGAAACACGAGAAGAGCATCCGCAATGAATGCGACGAATTGCTGCGCTAACGCCCAAACCCGTCAGCACATTATGAGGGACAGCTTCTTTGCGCTACACTTGTCCAAATGACGGGCCTCGACCCTGACAGCCGACAGAAGAAGAATCCCAATGGCCACCTGGGGTCTCGCAGAAACGACAGCATCGATGAGAGCCACGAGTGATATATATATATATATATATATATATATATATATATATATATATATATATATATATATATATATATATATATTGTCACGTTAAAAAGACAGGAGACGTTTTTAAGGGCGTCCTCCACAAAGTCCGAAGAGCGGTCGGCTCAGCGCAGCCAAAAACAGAACAATGGCACGAGGGGAACTGCCACTTCGTCTGCCTCTTTGCGCTGGCAGATCAAGCGCGCGGCACTGCCCCTCCTCCCTGAAGAGCATCGCCTCGATGCTAAACGAAGCGTGTATCGTAAAAAAAAAGACATTGTCACAGTGTGTGGTACGGTTTTAACCGCACCACGTGCACAATCTCGGGTCGTAGCTGTCGGCGTCGGGGTGGTTGGCTTCCGTCCGGAAGGACTTCGTAATTGACGTCGCTCACTTGTCGTAGCACTTTGTACGGGCCAAAATACCGACTGAGAAGCTTCTCAGAGAGACCTTTGCAGCGCACAGGGGTCCAAACTAACACCTGGTCACCTGGTTTATAATCGACTTGTCTGTGGCAGCGGTTGTAGCGCTGTGCATCGACGCCTTGTTGTTTCTTGATGTTTACGCGGGCTAGTTGACGTGCTTCCTCGGCTCGTTGCACGAAACACTCAGCATCTTCGTCGAGATCCTCGATGTTGTCAATGTCGCATGGGAGCATTGCGTCCAACATCGTCTGAACATCCCGACCGTATAGAAGACGAAACGGAGTGAATCGTGTGGTCTCTTGCGTAGCGGTATTATACGCGAATGTTACGTAAGGCAGTATTTCATCCCACGTCTTGTGCTGTACGTCTATGTACATAGACAGCATATCAGTCATCGTTTTGTTAAACCGCTCGGTCAGTCCATTTGTCTGAGGGTGATACGCTGTTGTCTTGCGATGCGTGGAGTAACTTAACTGAAAAACTTGTTCAAGGAGCCTTGCTGTAAACGCTGTTCCTCGGTCTGTGATGACACAGGATGGAGCACCGTGGCGTAATACAATTCTCTCGATGAAAAACTGAGCAACTTCACAAGCCGTGCTTTTAGGAAGCGCCTTAGTTTCAGCATAGCGGGTTAGATAATCTGTAGCGACGATTATCCACTTGTTGCCGGAAGATGACAAGGGAAACGGACCCAGGAGGTCCATGCCGACTTGATCGAAGGGTGTTCTGGGTGGCTCGATAGGGTGAAGTAATCCCGCAGGCTTAACAGATGGGGATTTTCGGCGCTGGCATTCGCGGCAGGCTTGAACGTACTGTTTAACGCAAGCGGCAAGTTTCGGCCAGTAGTAAGACTTTCGTACCCTAGCGATGGTTCGGGTGATGCCCAGATGGCCCGATGGAGGCTCGTTGTGGCAGGCAAATAGAATTTCCTCACGCAGCTCTGCGGGGACGACCAACAGGTAAGTTTTGTTGCTGGCGGCTGCGTTTCTTCTTGTACAACACGCCCTGTCGTAAGCAGAAGGATGACAATCCGCGAGTTATATGCTGGGGCAGTGATACGTTGCGGCCCTCTAGATGTTCAATGATAGGTCGCAATTGAGCATCTGCTCGCTGCCGTAAAGCCAAGTCTGTTACGCTTACGGAGCCAAGGAAAGGGCAGTCCTCTTCGAAGCTCTGAGCGGCAGGCTCAACTGGCGCGCGTGACAACGTGTCCGCATCTTCGTGTGCACGACCGGACTTGTACACGATAGTGACGTCGTACTCCTGCAGACGTAGGCTCCACCTTGCCAGTCGTCCGGAGGGGTCTCTGAGGTTCGCAAGCCAGCACAGCGAGTGATGATCCGTCACTACTCTGAATGGACGGCCGTAAAGGTAAGGTCGAAACTTAGCAATTGCCCACACGACAGCAAGGCACTCCTTCTCCGTGGTACTGTAGTTTGACTCCGGGCGTGTTAGGGTTCGGCTTGCGTAGGCGATAACCTTTTCAATTCCCTCCTGCCGTTGGACGAGTACCGCGCCCAGACCGACGTTACTGGCGTCGGTATGAATTTCTGTTTCGGCTTCCTCGTCGAAATGTCCAAGAACAGGTGGTGATGCCAGGCGAAGCCGAAGCTCTGTGAATGCTGATTCTTGTTCAGCACTCCAAACGAACGGCGTATCGTCTCTAGTGAGTCTAGTTAATGGTTCGGCAATTTTCGAAAAATTGCCTATAAAGCGCCGGTAGTACGCGCATAGACCAAGAAACCGCCGCACACTTTCTTATCGGCAGGAGTCGGGAAGGCTGCGACAGCGGCGGTTTTCTCAGGGTCAGGACGGACGCCTTCTGCGCTTACGACATGTCCAAGGAACTTTAGTTCTTCGTAACCGAAATGGCATTTTTGCGGCTTTAACGTAAGGTTAGCTGTCCGAATCGCCTCAAGTACCTGTCGTAGTCGCTTCAGATGTTCGGAGAAGCTGGTTGAAAACACGACCACATCATCCAAGTACACAAGGCAGCTTTGCCATTTTAGGTCAGTCAACACAGTGTCCATCATGCGTTGGAAGGTAGCTGGCGCAGAGCAGAGTCCGAACGGTAGCACCCGAAATTCGTAGAGGCCATCCGGCGTGACAAAGGCGGTTTTTTCACGGTCGCGCTCATCAACCTCAATTTGCCAGTAGCCACTCTTTAAATCCAGGAAGAAAAATACTTCGCTCGTCGTAGTCGGTCAAGCGAGTCATCAATACGCGGCAGCGGATAAACATCTTTTTTTGTGACGTTGTTGAGCTTTCTGTAATCTACACAGAAGCGAAGCGTACCGTCCTTCTTCTTAACCAGAACGACCGGTGAGGACCAGGGACTGTTCGAAGGCTGGATAACGCCGTCGTCGATCATTTCTTTCACTTGCTGCTTGAGAGCTGCGCGTTCTGTCGGCGAGACGCGGTATGGCTGTTGGTGAATAGGTCTTGCGTCGTCGTAAGTGATTATCCTGTGCTGTGTAATTGGCGTCTGACTCACTTTAGACGACTGAGCAAAGCACGCCCTGAATTCAAACAATAGCTCTCGCAAGGCCCTCTGGTTCTCTTCCGGCAGTGCACTGTTCATGTCAACATCTATTACGGTTTGTCCATCGCGGCTACTGTCTTCACAGGCAAAACACTCAATGACGTCCTCCAAGGCTTCAGCGTAGGCGACCGCAGTGCCCCGGAAAAGGTGACGATGCTCATTGGTGAAATTTGTAATCATGACCTCGGCTGTACCGTTCCGAATGTCAATGATGCCTCGTGCCACAGAAATTCCAAGCGCCAGCAGCAGGGAGACGTTGCACTCTGCCACTGTTTCACCGTCACTGGTTCCTTCGGAAGTCACCTGAATTAGGATACTTGCACGAGGTGGTATTGTGACACTGTCGTCGGAAACACGGAGGGCGGTTGTACGGCGGTTGGAGTCCCTTGACGTAGCGTTGACTGTCGAAAAGGAAATGCAGCGTCGCCGTAGGTCGATTACGGCGCCATATTCCCGAAGAAAATCGAGGCCGAGAATTAATTCGCGGGAGCAGTCACGTAGCACGATGGAGCTGACCAAAAACGTGCAGCCTCGTATTTGTAGCCTGGACGTGCACAAACCAACCGGCGTTACAACATGTCCGCCAGTTGTACGTACATGCGATCCTGTCCAAGGCATTATCACTTTCTTCAAGGTACGTGCCAATTGTCCGCTAATAATCGAGTAGTCAGCACCAGTGTCTATTAAGGCAGTTAAATTGCGACCGTCGAGCATCACAGGTATGTCCATTGAAAAGTCGCTCAGCTGAGATACAGGCGCCGGCGTAGTCGAATTTCCGTTGGTCCGATGTCGCGTCGATTGGAGGGCGAGGTCTTCATCACGTCGAGAATCAGCGGCCTCGCCTCGAAAGGTCGCTGGCGTTAGTTTTCCAGGCGGGGGCTCGGAGACCGTCCTTGCGGCCTTCGATTTCCGTTGCCTGAATAAGACGACGACCGCGGTGACGGTGAACGCGACTGACGCCTGAGTGGGACGTTCTGCCGAGCGATAAAATCTTCAATTTCTGGTGGTCTCTGCCCAAACCGGGGGCGGGGTGAATTGGCAGGAAAACCCTGCAGCCCAAGTCGGCGGTACTGGCAGTCTCGGTAGAGGTGACCCGCTTCACCGCAGTGGTAGCAAAGCGGTCGTCGGTCGGGCATGCGCCATATGTCGGATTTACGCATGACGGGTCGAGTGTCTGCAAAATAAGGGACCACCTGTGCGGACTGCAGTGTGGCGTACGGGGTTGCGGCTGGTAGTGGGACTGGTGCAGGTGCGTTGTGTTCGAACGTGTCGGTATAAGTGGTGCGCTGGAAACCACTCACTGGGGATGGTGTCGTGGACGACGGAACGGTGCGTCTCAATACGTCTGCGTAGGTCACCCCTAGAGGTTCACTTGAAGTTGCGAACGCCTGAAGTGGTGCAGCAACCTGCGTTGGTGTCTCGCGACGAGGTGTGCCGAGCGCATGCTGAACTTCGTCACGTATGATGGTGGCGATGCAATTCGTGGAAGGCTGCTGCTGCGCCTGGTTCAGCTGTTGCAGCTGTTGCAACTCGTCGCGAACAACCGAACGTATCAGCTCGCGAAGCGCTCCCACGTCGGTCGGGAACGAGCCTAGCCCGGTGGTATAGGTAGCATTCACTTGCCGATCGTACTGGTTCCGCTGCTGCAGCGCCTTTTCCATGGCGACGGCTTCAGTGAGGAACTCCGCAACCGTTCTAGGCGGACTACGAATGAGTCCAGCGAAGAGCTGCTCTTTCACACCTCGCATCAAGTGTCGCAGCTTCTTGTCTTCCGGCATGGTTGGATCGGCGCGAGTGAACAGATGAACCATATCCTCCACGTATGCAGCCACACCTTCATTAGGCATCTGCATGCGGGACTGGAGGGCCCTTTCAGCGCGCTCTCGACGATCGAGACTCGAGTACGTTTCGCGGAGCCTGTGACAGAACTCATGCCACGACGTTAGGAGGCCCTTGCGGTTCTGGAACCATGTGCGAGCACCATCCAGAAGACTAAAGTACACATTCTTGAGCTTCGCTACTTCGTCCCACCCGTTGAAATCCGCTACGTACTCGTACTCAGCCAGCCAATCTTCCACATCTTCATAGAGGCCACCACGGAAGGGACTCGGAACACGTGGTTTTTTGCAGCGTGTAATGAGTGGGTGCAGCTTCGGGTGCAGCGGTTGGAGCAGCGGCGGCTCCAGCGGCAGGGGAAGCGGTGACAGCAACAGTATTCTCCATACCAGTCGACGTACTTGTACTGTGAGGCACAAACTCGGGGGACAGTCCTCGAATCCTCCGACTGAAACGGTGTACCGGCGTAAGCTCTGGGTTTTGGGTCACGTTCCGGCTGCTAGAAGGAGTCTGTTGCATAGGTGAGGTTACCCCGGCTCCTCCACCATTAAAATGTCACGTTAAAAAGACAGGAGACGTTTTTAAAGGCGTCCTCACAAAAGTCCGAAGAGCGGTCGGCTCAGCGCAGCCAAAAACAGAACAATGGCACGAGGGGAACTGCCACTTCGTCTGCCTCTTTTGCGCTGGCAGATCAAGCGCGCGGCAATATATATATATATATATTGTTACGTGAAAGCTGACTGAAACAGGGCATAGTGGGACATACCCAAGAAAGGTGCCTCAGACTGAGAGTGAAGAAGTGGACGTTGTCGGTCAGCTGCGCTTAGGCTATAGACTGACTACTGTTATTTTCCACGTAACATTTTGGTGGAAGTGCTGAGTACTCTTCTGACAACGGCGCTACGCAGTGGACGCCTCCTTAAGTCTGCTACCATGGCTCCGGGTGAGGATACGGCTTCGCCGCCTACCTCAGCAACGACAGCGACCCGGTACGTCGCCCTAACGCAACCCCGTGATCCCGGTACCTTTACTGGAGAGAAAAACGCGAATGTGGACAAGTGGCTCAGTATGTACGAGCGCGTCAGCAATCAATATGGCTGGGACCCAACCGTTTTGCTTGCTAAAGTCATTTTCTATCTTGACAAGACCCCTCGCATTTGGTTTGAGACCCATGAGCACAAAATCACAAGCTGGGAAATGTTTAAACAACAGCTCCGCGACCTCTTTGGCAACCCGTTCGGCCAACAGCTTGATGCCCGAAAGCAATTGGCCGTACGTACACAGACGTCCACTGAGCTCTACTTGACTTATATTCAAGACGTCTTAGCGTTGTGTCAAAGGGCGGATCCCAACATGACTGAGGCAGACAAGATTTCGCAAGTTTTAAAAGGAATTGCCGACAATGCGTTCAGCCTGCTTGTATTTACCAACGTAATGATCATCGACGCCGTGATCAAAGAGTGCTGCCGTCTCGATCAGGCGAAGAGTTGACACATTTTGCAGCAGTTTCAGCGCCTACCCAACACCGCAGCAACGTCGTCTTGCGAAGCCACTCCTTGTCATCCGTCTACGACCGAAGACGTGACGCGCATCGTCCGACGTGAACTCGAGGCCGCTTACCCGGCTGCCAACAAACCGATGTTGCCAGACGCCTCAACGCCCGCTGTCGCCTTGATCCAGGCTGTTGTCCGCCAGAAATTCGCTAACCTTGGTATCCTGTCCACTGCACCTACCCTGGATAATACTGGTCCGTCGATAGCTTCTGTGGACATGAGACATCGCCACCCGTACTCTATTCGAACCAGGAACCCGTCTGAATGGCGAACTGCTGATGATAAGCCAATCTGCTTCCGCTGTCGTCACGCAGGACACATCGCTCGTTACTGCCGCAGCCAATGGCCATCTATGTCTTCTAGCTCGTACCCCGCTTACAGAAACTCATTCCGTCCACTAAACCACTGTTATCCGACCCGCACTGAGTCTACAGCATTTACTGCCCCTGCGGACTACGGCGCCCCTGTCGCGTCGTCGCCACCGCCTCAAAGCTGCCCTTCTCGTTCAAATACGCGTCGCCGCTCTCCCTCGCCATCGATTAACCGCCGTATATCCCCGGAAAACTAGGCTGCGCAGCTTCTGGAGGTGAAGCTGCCCTGTCGACCTTAACCGAAAATCCTCTGTTGCCCTTACGTTTGAACCGGAACATCCTAGAAGTATATGTTGTGGGGGTGCTGACACCCCCCCCCCTGTAAAGTTGTCTGCGCACGTGTCTCACCCCAAGGCTTTGTTTCGGTGGTGACCGCCGCCGGGCGATAGATGGCGTTGTGTTCGCTTTGAGTATCACTGTTGGTAGAGTGGTAGCGCCGGCGGTGGCCCCTGGCGGAAGGCGGGCCTTGGTGGTGGGCGAGCGTTGAGCGACTGTCTTCTGCGCGTGGCGGCTGCTGCGAACGGTTGTCTGTAGCGTGGGCTCCCGGTGCTCGGCACCGCGGGCTTCGCGCCGGGGTCCCACGTGGAAAGTCAGGCGTTGGCGACGCCGCCTTGGGTATGTGTTAGTGTGTTGGGTGTGTTAGTGTGTATTTATCATGCAATTGTGTGTTTAGTGTGTCACTGCGTTATGTTGTTTGTATGGTAGCGTGTTAGTTGAAATTGATGCATCATTCGGCGGGCGATATCGTCGTCTAAATTAGCTAATAAATGTATGTATGTTGTGTGCTTTGTACCGACTGCGTCAACTGTGTCCGTTCACTCCAAGAGCGTGGCGTGGCGAGGTGCTCGTTCGCCTCGCCGAGACCCCACACTGGCTGCCCAACGTGGAGCTCTTGGAGTATCGGACGACAGTTTTTGCGGTTCGGAAGAAGCTTTTGTTAGAGTGGGCGTAGAGTAGGCTTAGGGAGACTTTGCTAGCGTCGGCGGTGTGCTTTCTTGAGAAGCGAGGAAATTGGTTTTGGGATGTGTTTTGAACTTGTTGGCACTCGCGTTTTTATTTTTTTTCTGCTCGCAAGTGGGTGTTTTTGTTAGTTTTCAAAAACGTTATTGGATTAGGACGAAAGCCATGCGGTCCGCATCCTGGGATGAGCAAGGCCTAGAGCACGTGGTTTGTAGGCCAGGCCCGAAGTGAGTGAGTACGGAAGCCTCGTGGGTGGTCCGATTTTCTGTAAATAGCTTCTTCTATATCTTTGGGCTCAGGGAGCCGGGCGTCGTTGCTGTCTGGTATTGCGGCTCGACGCCGAGGCGTCGTGACACCGCCCGGGGCGGTGGACGCCGATCGCTCGGTAAGCTGCTGTGTGCGGCGAGCGATAGGGCCACCTCACAAAGTGCACGTCTCCTCGCGGCTGCCTCTTCTGCGCCTAGGCTGGGTGCTGGGTGGATGCCGGTTGTTGCCGAGCGACTCATTAGGCCTAAGGCTCTACGCAGCCGCCTGTCGCACGTGGCACAACTAGGTGGATCGTGGCGTTGAGGTGTTGCGCTCAGCTTCCCTACTTTTTTTTCTTGTGAGCACGAGTTAAAAAAAGTGATTTTTGTTTTATTTTGATGGGCGTCTCGGCCGCCACCGATGTATTAGCTAGCAGTACTGACCACCGTACCACGTGGCCGAAAAGCCTGAAGCTCCCTCCCCTAGGCCGCGCTCCTTTGTTTCTTTCGAGTTTTGTTTTTTGTTGGTGTATTCAGCGGGAGGGATGTCATCCACGGCCGGCTGTCCTGCACATCGTCAGCGTCGTTGGCCAGGAATGCGGTCGTGAGGTCGGGCGATGGAGATGCCTGGGACCTGCGCAACTGCTTGCAGTACGGCGCCCTCGCGAGTGCTGGTCGCAACTGGAAGACGTGTCGGCGCTAGCGACGGATCGTCGCGCCGACGGCAACGTTGATGTTGCGGGGCCGGTACTGAGGTGAAGTCTAGCCGGACAGTGCAGCAGTGTCGACTGGCGGCGGTGTCGTGGGGCAAGGACATTATGGTCGTGCGATCTCATCTTTTTGTTAAAGCTTGTGTAGCTAATTTTTGATTTCGGGATATGGTTTGATTTAAGGTTGGGGGAATGTGGGGGTGCTGACAACCCCCCCCCCCTGTAAAGTTGTCTGCGCACGTGTCTCACCCCAAGGCTTTGTTTCTGTGGTGACCACCGCCGGGCGATAGATGGCGTTGTGTTCGCTTTGAGTACCACTGTTGGTAGAGTGGTAGCGCCGGCGGTGGCCCCTGGTGGAAGGTGGGCCTTGGTGGTGGGCGAGCGTTGAGCGACTCTCTTCTGCGCGTGGCGGCTGCCGCAAACGGTTGTCTGTAGCGTGGGCTCCCGGTGCTCGGCACCACGGGCTTCGCGCCGGGGTCCCACGTGGAAAGTCAGGCGTTGGCGACGCCGCCTTGGGTATGTGTTAGTGTGTTGTGTGTGTTAGTGTGTATTTATCATGCAATTGTGTGTTTAGTGTGTCACTGCGTTATGTTGTTTGTATGGTAGCGTGTTAGTTGAAATTGATGCATCATTCGGCGGGCGATATCGTCGTCTAAATTAGCTAATAAATGTATGTATGTTGTGTGCTTTGTACCGACTGCGTCAACTGTGTCCGTTCACTCCAAGAGCGTGGCGTGGCGAGGTGCTCGTTCGCCTCGCCGAGACCCCACAATGTTGATGGCACACCTGTTGAAGCTTTGATAGATACGGGTGCTCACGTCTGTATTATGAGTTCGCGTTTTCGTCGTCGCGTGAAGAAGGTCCTTACGCCCCCCTTCACCAGTGTCGTCAGAGTTGCAGATGGCGCAACAGTCCCTGTCGTCGGTATGTACAAGCTCAACTTACCGTAGCCGGTCATCAAGTGGTCGTCCTTTTTACCGTGCTTGCAACATGTCCCCGCGACCTCATACTAGGCCTTGATTTTCTTGCCTCTAATTCTGCTCTGATTGATTGCTCCACTGGTGTGCTCCGCCTAGAGCTGCCACAAATCAGTGACGCCCCGTACCAACCTACATGCCGATTACAATGCAGCGACTTTGTTCACCTGCCCTCCAAAATTGTGACGTATGATGATTTTCTGTGCTCACCAGCTGTGCCCGACGGTGACTATTACGCCACGCCTCTCACTGGCGTACTCCTTGCGCACAATGTTGCAGTGCCCTATACGGTGCTCAGCATCACAGATAACAAAACTTGTCTACCACTTGTAAATTTCGGCTACATAAATCTGGTGCTTCCACAAGGTATTTCCGTGGCCCACCTGTGTCCGTTGCTCGATTCACAAATTGAAGTGCTTGCCTTAGACACCCTTGTTTCACCGCAGTGCACATCACTCGCAACACATTTGGGCAGCCGTCAAATTGTAGACATGATCGCCACTGATCTTCCGCCTCCGCAAGTTGAAGCCCTACAACATCTTCTCGAGGCCTACCAGGACATTTTCGATTTTGGCGACCGACCTCTAGGGCAGACGTCCTTTGTCCAGCATCGCATACACACAGGTAATGCCAACCCTGTTTACCGCCGTCCCTACAGAGTGTCTGCTTTTGAGCGGAGCATAATTCAGAAGGAGGTGTTGCGAAGCGCACCTCCGAAGACGTTACGAAGGGCGCCTCGAAATCTCACTGCTGCAATCACTGTTGCGAAAGACGGCGACGCCAACACGGTCCCGAAGGCGCCACTGCTTCGAACTCCGCAGGGAAGGTCACCAGCCGTTTGGTAGCGTGGGTTTGTCAGCTCGCGACTGCTTCTGCGCAGAGCTGATAGACGAGCGGACGAGACGACGGTGAGTTAAACGAGGTTTATGTACAGCATATATACAGAGGCGTTACAAATTCGGCACTGGGGCCGACAGAGACTCGAAGAGCCGAGCTCTCCTCTCTAACACATAGGTCTGCTCTCAAACGGGTCCGCTGCGACACACATGTCGGCTCTCCAACAGGTCTCGCTTCACCTAGGACCGCCGCTAACCCATAGCTGCTCTCCAACACGGGGACTGCTCGCGACGCGCCGCAGGGCTTCTTTTATATGCACCGGGTCCAACCCAAATGTCCAACCAGAAGCGCCGCTGGTCATCAGGTCAGACTCCTCCAATGGGGGTCGCCGCTGGGCCGCGTCATTCTTTCTTCATCGAATCTGGAGAGGCTGCGCTGCAGGTGGCTGCATCCAAGGACGAGTGGCGTCGCCGCGCATTGCGTCAGACCCCCAGACAGGAAGACGCCAGTTGTTTACTCGACGGCTCGCTTGCCGAGGTGACTCACTGCACGTGGGCGACAGAAAGGCGCCGTCCGCCTGTTGACGCCATTGAGTTGTTCGCGTCAGGCGGGGCTCGCGGGCTGGCCTTGACACAGATTGCCTTTTTCAGAGGCACGGACGTTCGCTGTCGACTCGCAGGCATAACAGCACCCCGCCGCCAGACAATGCGCCGAAAAGACGAGCTGCTTCCACGGGGCTCGGATGTCAGGCGCGCTCGTTCGCCAGGTTCCTCCAGGTTCGTCTCCAGGGCCATGGGGAGAATGCAGCTCCAGACTCTGTTTCGGGAACACATCCCATTCTTGAGGACGGATCCCAGCTCCACTGGCTTGTCGCCACAACTTGCCGGCCAGCTTCACTCGTCTCTTCATACCATCTTTGGTTTCAGCACTTGGCGATAGTTCTGCAACTTGTCAAGAACGGATCGACAACAGACAACACACGACACGAGCAAGTGCCCTCGGTCACCCGACAGAACAACAGACAAAGTATAGTACAACATATACCTATCTACGTGTCTATCGGAATTTCGTTCCCTCTACATCAAGAGGCACATGTGGGACACAAGACTCTTAAAATAAGAACTTGAATTTTTCACACTTGCAACAACGCAACAAATTAGAATACGACATAAAGTTGGCCCCTTGAGGTCACTCTGAACGAGAGCGCTCAGCCCAGGTCGTGATTAGGTCAAAATTTTGCCCCAAATCGCCAGCGAGAAACCGAAAGGTCGAGAAGGTACTAGCTAAAACGCCCTGCTCAATGCACCTGCATTAGCGTTTAGCTTTCCTTTTTTTGATAGCGAACGTCAAAGTTGCGCTGTGGAGCAACATGCTCCATCTCAGTAACCGGCCACTTTTAGGCGACGATACATATGCGGCACCAAGAGCGGCTCACACTTGCGACGTTGCACAGGGGAACAACGATACGGCTTGCTACGGATTGACTCCTCACCGCTTAGCTCGATATCGTGTTCGATCACCCTCGTGTTTCCGGGGCGGTCCGAAAACACGTCTCCAAACTCGGAAACAATATTTCTCAGGTCCTCCTTCTTGACTTCACTCAACCTAGGCTCTAGGTTCAACTGCTCCAAGGTTACGTTCGATCCCCTTTCGATTACATCACTAGAACTCAAAGTTTCTGCTCCCTCTTCCTCTGAAGCATTCAACAACAGATTTACGACCGCTTGACTATGAACGTATGGTTTCATCAAGTTACTATGGTAAAGTTTGTTCGGCCGCCTTCCTAATTTCACTTCATAATCGAGATCAGAAAGCTTCGATACTACTTTTGCGGACCCTTCCCAATCAACCTCAAGCTTGTTCCTTTCGGACGGCTGCAGCAGCATTATCTGACTTCCTACTTGAAAAGCGCGCTTCTTCACCGATTTGTCGTTGTACTCTTTCGACAACACTTGAGCAGCTTTCATGTGGCTTTCCACTGGCGCTTTAATCGAGAGGTCCTCGCGCTGCTCTTGAATGGGCGTCTCTCGATCATCCCTCGACAGCTCGCTCCAACTTTCCGCTACAGGCTAGAGCGTTGCAACCCTCTCGCTCTGACTCAATGGCGCCATGTCATCTCCCCCTACGCATACCGCGCCGGTCGCTTCGGCGACGGGCCGCTCGCGTGACTGCTCACATGACTCACGCGGAAAATTTTCTTTCTGGGGTTCCGTCGACCCGCCGACAAGGTCACTTGAGAGTCCACCGCATTGAACAAGGTCAAGCTTTCGCGAAAGCTTCCGCGCTTGCGATCGCGTGAGGGTCATACACGCTAAGTTGGGGAAGAAGGATTTACCCTGCTCTTTGAGAAGCTGCTCTGAGTTGTTGGAGAAAAGATAAGAAAAACGATCATTTAGCGCGGCAGACACAGCCGCTTCGGTGCGAAGCTTACCGAACGGGCCTTCAATGACAGCCGTGGCGATTGGTAAGGAAACACTCTGCTCCTCGGGCGACTTGCCTGATTCACGCGCATTCTCCTGTAAAGTCATCCGGAGAAACCAATGAAGGATGGACGAACGTCCATTGTTGCCGCTGAGTCTCTAAGTGACGGCACGTTTTCTCATTCACCCTAATTTCTTGGAGATACGGCTCCAACAATCGCATGCTTTTTTCTGATTCTCGGATTGTTGCGAAGGCAAACTTTTGCTGACAGTTTATCGCGATGTATCCTTCCTTTTTGCAGTTGTAGCAGATTAGCGGCTTCCGTTTGTTTTCCGATTCTAGGATAGTTGCAAACTTTTGCTGACAGTTGATCGCGATGTGCCCTTCTTTTTGCAGTTGTAGCAGATTAGCGGCTTCCGTGATTCAAACGCCCGTGTGGTAGAAACCTCACTCGATTTCTCCGCTTCCGTTTGCCCTTCACCTACAGTGTCATTCGTAAGAGACGCGTCCTTCTTCAAATTACGGTGCGGAACGGGTTTCCGTTGATCAGGTTTCCTTGAAAAGCCCTCTATCCTTTCATCATTTTTCCACGCGCACTGTCCAGCTATGCAACTTTCGGCGAGTATAATACTCCTCAGCTAACTCTGCTGCCTTGTTTAGCTGTACTTCCCCAAGTTTGTCCTGCAGCCAAAGTTTGACATCCTCCTCGATGCAGCGGTAGAATTGCTCCAATGCAACGCATTCCACTACTTTATCGCGGTCGTCATAAACACCTTCGCCCTTGAGTCATTCAATTATATCGGCTTTAAGACTAAACGCAACGTGTGACTCATTCCCCTTTTTAGCATACCGGAACCTTTGCCTGAAAGCCTCGGGTGACAACTTATAACGTCTCAAGAGCACTTCCTTAACCTCGTCATAGCTCTCAAACGCTTCCCTCGACAAGCAAGTTATCGCGTCGGACACTTCGCCGGGAAGAAGAGCTAACAGGTTCCGCGCCCAAAGAGACCGCTCTAAAGCGTTTCGCTCACAGACGTGTTCAAACTTGACGAGATACTTCGCCATGTCCTCGCCTACAACGAACGGTGGCAGTTGGTTCCGAATTCTAAAACCGCTGACCTGAATCGTCGGAGAAGCTACGCTAGGCGCCTGCGAACACTGTAGGATTGCCAATTCTATTCGTTTCAACTCGAGGCGCTCCTGTCTCTCGGCGTCCTCGCGCTTGCGAGCTTCTACTTCTCGCCTTTCAGCCTCCTCACGGCATGCTTTGATATCCACCCAGGCCTCATCGTCTTCCTTAGCCGACACTCCCTCATCCTTCATGATCTCAAGGATCGCTTGCTTTCATTTCGCACGGCCCAAAGTAATGCCGAGTTCCTCACAAATTTCGATGAGTTCCTTCACTTTAAGGTTCTCCATCGTTCACACTAGCCTCTTGCTGTTTGCCCCTGTTTACAATTTACTTGCCGTACCCTCTATAAGTCAACTAGCAAGACGCGCAAGCAATTTTTCACACTCCCGTGTTTACCCCCTCCGCATTAACGTTGGTTTCAAAGCACTTCGACTTTGCTTGAAACGATCAAAGCTCACTTCATTGCTTCACACAGCCCTTCTCTAAACTACTACAACCTGAGCTAGAGTAGTCTGGTGAACTGAGGGGAAAACATAAGGCACTCACCGCATCGATGTCGCTGACGCCGGCCGATCCCGCAGCTGCCAACTACTGTTGCGAAGCGCACCTCCGACGACGTTACGAAGGGCGCCTCGAAATGTCACCGCTGCAACCACTGTTGCGAAAGACGGCGACGCCAACACGGTCCCGAAGGCGCCACTGCTTCGAACTCCGCAGGGAAGGTCACCAGCCGTTTGGTAGCGTAGGTTTCTCAGCTCGCGACTGCTTCTGCGCAGAGCTGATAGACGAGCGGACGAGACGACGGTGAGTTAAACGAGGTTTATGTACAGCATATATACAGAGGCGCTACAAATTCGGCACTGGGGCCGACAGAGACTCGAAGAGCCGAGCTCTCCTCTCTAACACATAGGTCTGCTCTCAAACGGGTCCGCTGCGACACACATGCCGGCTCTCCAACAGGTCTCGCTTCACCTAGGAGCGCCGCTAACCCATAGCTGCTCTCCAACACGGGAGCTACTCGTGACGCGCCACAGGGCTTCTTTTATATGCACCGGGTCCAACACAAATGTCCAACCAGAAGCACCGCTGGTCGTCAGGTCAGACTCCTCCAATGGGGGTCGCCGCTGGGCCGCGTCATTCTTTCTCATCGAATCTGGAGAGGCTGCGCTGCAGGTGGCTGCACCCAAGGACGAGTGGCGTCGCCGCGCATTGCGTCAGACCCCTAGACAGGAAGACTCCAGTTGTTTACTCGACGGCTCACTTGCCGAGGTGACTCACTGCACGTGGGTGACAGAAAGGCGCCGTCCGCCTGTTGACGCCGTTGAGTTGTTCGCGTCAGGTGGGGCTAGCGGGCTGGTCTTGACACAGATTGCCTTTTTCAGAGGCACGGACGTTCGCTGTCGACTCGCAGGCATAACAGAGGTGAACAAGATGCTAGCGAAGGACATTATTGAACCATCCTCCAGTCCCTGGGCATCCCCGGTGGTAGTAGTTGAAAAGAAGGACGGATCGTGGCGATTTTCTGTGGACTATCGCCACCTTAACAACATCACCAAGAAAGACGCATACCCTCTGCCCCGAATTGACGACGTCCTTGATTGCCTCCATGGTGCCGCCTATTTTTCTTCCATCGATCTTCGTTCTGGTTATTGGCAGATTGCTGTGGACCCCATGGACCGAAAGAAGACGGCTTTTGTAACCCCCGACGGCCTCTACCACTTCAAAGTCATGCCTTTCGGCCTATGTAAAGCCCCCGCCACCTGTGAACGATTGATGGACTCCCTGCTCCATGGATTCAAGTGGTCTGCGTGTCTTTATTATCTGGATGACGTGATCGTGTTTGCTCCCACTTCTGAAGCGCACCTTGAGAGATTGTCGAAAATTCTTGATGTCTTCCGTCTCGCCGGCCTTAAGCTGAATTCATGCAAGTGCCAGTTTGGTTGCCGTCGCATTACAATACTTAGACATATTATTGACGCTTACGGCGTACAGCCTGACCCAGAAAAAATTCGAGCTGTGAAGAACTTTCCTGTGCCAAAAACGGCCAAAAATGTCCGCAGCTTTGTGGGGCTCTGCTCCTATTTTCGACGGTTCATCAAGAACTTCGCGGAAATCGCTCGGCCCCTAACAGATTTACTCAAACCAGATGAGACGTTTACCTGGGGTCCCTCGCAAGCAGCAGCATTCTCCGACCTGGCCACTTTGCTCACTTCTCCTGTGCTGGCTCACTTCGACCCTACGGCACCGACCGAAGTCCGCACCGATGCCAGCGGTTACGGAATAGGCGCTGTGTTGGCCCAGCGACAACGTGGGTAGCATCGCGTGATAGCTTATGCCAGCAGGCTGCTGTCCCCCTCGGAGCGTAATTATTCAATCACAGAGCGCGAATGTCTAGCGCTGGTGTGGGCAGTCGCGAAATTTCGCCCTTACTTATACGGCCGTCCATTTATCCTTCTCATCAACCACCACGCTCTTTGCTGGCTCACCTCCCTCAAAGATCCCACAGGTCGTCTCGCCCGCTGGGCACTCTGCCTTCAGGAGTATTCTTACACCATAGTGTATAAATCAGGAAAACTGCACAAAAATGTGGATTGTCTGTCACGCTACCCTGTGGCCGACTGCGATCCTACGAGCACTGATTATGTGGGTTGCGTGCTTTCCATCTCCCAGCTGCTTCATCTCTGGGACGAGCAGCGTCGCGATCCGGATATCAGCCGCCTAATACAACAGCTCGAATCTTCACCGCAAGACGCTTCTGTTCGCATGTTTACCTTAAAGGACCACACCTTATATCGGCGTAATTTATCGCCCAATGGTCACGACCTACTTCTGGTAATACCAAAGCACCTGCGCTCGACAGTCCTACGCGAGCTCCATGACGCGCCAACCGCCGGTCACCTTGGTGTCTCTCGCACATATGACCGTGTGCGCTGCCGCTTCTACTGGACTGGCCTTTCACGCTCCGTACGTCGTTATGTCAACGCTTGTGAAATTTGCTAGCGTCGTAAAAAGCCGTCTGGACTCCCTTCCGGATATCTTCAGCCCATCAACATCCCATTGGAGCCACTCTTCAGTGTTGGTTTGGACCTTCTCGGTCCCTTTCCAACATCCACCTCCGGAAACAAGTGGGTCGCAGTGGCTACGGATTACGCGACCCGTTACGCAGTTACGCGAGCCATGCGAACAAGCTGCGCTACAGACGTCGCTGATTTTCTACTACGCGGTCTCAATTTAGTGCATGGAGACTCTCGTCAACTGCTGACAGACCCAGGCCGTACATTCTTTCGAAAGTGGTTGACGATATCCTGCGTTCCTGCTCCACCCAACATAAGCTCACGACATCGTACCATCCCCAGACAAATGGGCTTACAGAACGTTTAAACCGCACCCTGACAGACATGCTATCGAAATACGTCTCAGCCGACCATCGTGATTGGGACCTTGCACTACCCTACGTGACGTTCGCATACAATTACTCCCGGCATGACACTGCTGGGTACTCGCCATTTTACCTTCTGTTTGGACGCGAACCAACAATGCCGTTGGATACCTTCCTAGCAGCCGCTGCGCAGTCTACTTCTGAATATGCACGCGACGCTATTACCCAAGCTTACCATGCTCGTCAGCTTGCCCGCAGCAGAATAATGGCGTCCCAAGACTCGCAGAAGCATCGTTACGACGAGCGGCATCGTGACGAACACTTTCCAACAGGTTGCCTCGTTCTTCTTTGGTCCCCTACACGACACGCAGGCCTTTCAGAAAAACTTCTCTCTCGTTTCACAGGCCAATACCGCATGCTTAGACGAATGACCGACACTACATATGAAATTGTCCCTGATAATCCATCAACCTCTTCTGCTCTGCTGTCAAGGGTCATCGTCCACGTATCAAGGCTCAAGCGTTACCACACTGTTCCTTGCTGTGGTCCCGTAAACTCGCCGGGTCGGCGCTTTTGCCACCGGGGGTCGTGTTACGTGATTTAAGCTGACCGAAACAGGGCATAGTGGGACATACTCAAGAAAGGTGCCTCAGACTGAGAGTGAAGAAGTGGACGTTGTCGTCCGTCAGCTGCGCTGAGGCTGTAGACTGACTACTGTTCTTTTCCACGTAACAATATATATATGTATATATATATATATATATATATATATATATATATATATATATATATATATATAGTATATATATATATATATGTATATATATATATATATATATATATATATTATTGAGATCTAACAAACAGTAATGCCAAGAAATGTAAAGGGAAAGTTATTAGAACCAATGGAATGTAAATACGAAGAAAGAAGAAAGAAGAAGGTATACACTTCTTTCCCTTATTTCATTAAACGAGGGTCACGTGCTGGCAGACTTGGTGTCATTAGGTTGTATACGAGGGACTATTAATCAGCTGCCCGCTCATAATAAGTTCACGTGCTACGTGACGCTAAACATGCGCATAAAAGAGTGTTTTCACACTCTTCGCTTGGCTTATAGATGGCGCTGACTGTCACTCCTACTTCAAAATTCTAATATGAACCCAAAAAAGTGGATGGTGTGGTAAAAAAGTGGACGCTGTGGTAGCTCAGTGGTTACAGCATCAAACGCGTTATTCGAAGGTCGTAGGTTTGATTCCTGCTCACGGCTGGTTATTTTTTCATCCACTTTTCTTTCTTCTTATTTACATTCCATTGGTTCTAATAACTTCCCCTGTACATTCCTTGGCATTACTGTCTGTTAGATCTCAATAATATTGTGTTAACAGAAAAACGAGCCTTTAGGTATACACTTCTTTCCCTTATATATATATATATATATATATATATATATATATATATATATATATATATATATATATATATATATATATATATATATATATATACATGGTTCTGGGACGTTAACTGCACATATGAATCAATCTATCGCTCTCTAAATCCCTCTCGCATACATACTCTCCATAACTTGAACCTCAGTGACTCACGCCTTATTAAGCGCATTTCAAAGAAAATCATGGTGCGTGTTGTCCCAATCTAACCTGATAGTTGTAGATCACGATTATCAGCCAAACAGGTGATGATAATTGATCGCTGCGCAGTTGAAGATGATGTGCATAACTGTGGCTTATACAAGATATTTCGCCTCATTGTTGCAAATGTAGTCGCGAAAAGAAGAAAACGAACGGAGTCTTTAGCTTATAAGTCTTTTCGCGGCATTAATTACAGGTGCAACATGTGCCAGATCTGTGGTGAACCACTTAATCCTCCTTCTAGCATAAGCTTAGTTCTATCGTCTGCCTTAGCAGTAGCCCATCGTGTTGCCTCGTAAGCCCCTGACTCGCCTTAGTTCTGTTGATCACGTAGTCTCTTTACTGACTAAACCACGTAAGAAGATCATACCATCATAGCTATCGACTTAGAAACATTACTTTCCCGTGGTTGACTGCAAGAACGCATGCCAGAGAAACAAGGACAAAAACCACTACTCTAATGCCACACTGATTCGGTAGGGTTTGTTTCGCATTTGTTTTGAATGAAACCATTTATGCACTTCAGAGAAACTAATGCCGCCTTACTAGGCTTTTTGCACACTGTGTGCAATGAGTAGGGCGACAGTAGTGAGAACTAGTACTTCGCTCACTATTATTAAATTTTCGCTATGTTGTGAACATAATTTAGGGAGTAGAAAGGCGCAATCTAAGCAAGGTTGATGCTTTCTCGATATAGATTCTTAGTTGACTCCAAGTAGACTTAAAATATTACGGCACTATTCGCATGACTTCGCAGTAGGAGTCATATATTATATAGCATATTCACAATGGTATGTCTTATTGGCGGGGAAGCAATAATTAACAATTCTACTAATAAATACATGACGTCGTTTGGCCTGCACCTTGTCGTTATTTACCCATTTAATTTCATCTACACTGAGCGGTGTGCTTTGAACATGGTAAGATAATGTTAAGCGGTAAACCTGTGTGTTCACTATTCTATAGCATATACCATCTGTTTAGTAACACGAGTATCAAACAGTACTTTCCTCAACAACTTAGCAGAACACTGTATAAAGCATTCAATAAATGCCCGAAGTAATATTGTTTTTCCTGGTCGAGGTCAAATTAGGCTAGCACCCAAATGAAACTCTTAATGCGGCCGAGGACATTTTAAACCAATTAGTGTATTTGGTCGCCACGTTATCGACCGAAGAAAAACAATTGCATAGTGCTTACTCCGCAGAGTCCCCACGGCTCAAGTCACACTTGCTTTAACTGCGTAAACGAATGAATACATTGTCTGGGAAAGTACAATGAATAAACAATCTAAATGTTTTCAGTGTGACGTATCTGACACTGTATGCTTATTTAGGGCCCGAATATACCTAAAATATTCGTCTTTTAGTGAGGAAGCTTGCAACACTCGTAAGACCCAGTACCCGTTGCGTGGCTCGGGATGAATTAGCCCGAGCCCTGTGCGCAAACCCTACGCTTACTGCTACCACTGAACAACCTAAGGAAACCCTTTGCACTGCGTTAACAAAACAGTCAATTCGCGCACGAAGTACTGTTGTCCAACTACACTCACATAGTTTTCTGGTAGGCACCTCACGTTCGTGTAACACCGCATCTGATTGGTGGTAGTGGATACGTGTCCAGTCTTCTCTATCTTTCCCTAACCACGAAATACTTCATCGCTGACGTTGTACCCACCTCGGACATGCAGTGGTTACGGTGCTCAGCTGCACACCTGAAGGTCCCGGGTTCGATGAAGGCCATGGCCACACATAGACAGAGAACAATGCTTGAGGTCCGTGCATTTCAATATAGGTGCACGTTGAAGGTTCCCTAAATATTCGGAACCAATAATTAGGATGCCACTCACACTAATATCAAGGTTTTCGCACATAAAACCCCAGTATCTTCATAAACCAGTATCTTCATAAACTATCCTGGCAGATGATCCTCCTACTCTCTCTTTCGCCTCTTTACTATCAACAATATTTTAATACTTTCTTTTTTTGCGTGCCTTCATTGGTGTGGCAAATACGCTCACGTTACTTCAAATGGTTTCTTTTTATACAGTATTGACAACTTCAGGTTCAATTATATTATGAAAAACATCATAATAAAAATTCTTAGACTGATACTTTGTTTTTCAGGGTGAACCTGATTATCTACGCGCATTGTAGTGAAACTGCCATTCGGGCTAGTTGGCCACTGTTTATTGTGAACACAAAAAGTGGCATGCAGTAGGTAACAGGGACAAGGCAAGAGTGCGACTTTGTTGTCCTTCTTTTCAATTGTCCCTGTTACGTACTTTACTCCACTTTTTGTATTTATGTCTCTGTGGTGAAGCAGCACCATCCGCCTTTTCCGTGATGCAAAGGCACTTGCATCCTTTCTTTGGCGGAATGGTCGTGAAACGGCTACTGGTCATGGAGGCCTTGATTCTAGCAATGCCAGTTTTCCCGGCCCCTAGCGAAACCCCACGAAAACGCCACAGGGCAGCCCGGGAAAATAACAAAAATCACAGTATATCCACGGAACGAATAATGATGAGTGGGGTGAAGCGTCCATCTGCCCATTCGTGCTTCCGTCCGTCCGTTCATTCGTGCTTCTGTCCGTCCGATTGTTCGTGCTTCCGTCCGTCTGCGTGAAAATTCGTGCGTCCACCCATGCATCCGTTCTTCTGTCCGTCTGTCTTCTAGTCTGTTTGTCCGTCTGTTCGTGCGTCCATCTAGTAAATACTCCAAATACCGCCATGTCGCAGCACGCATCCCCTGTGGCACATACTCGCTTCGCGTGTCCATCCATCCCTCCGTCCGTCTGCTAGTCTGTCTGTCCGTCCATCCATGAGTCCGTCTGTGCGTCCATCTTGTGAACCCTCCAAGTACCGCCATCTCCCTTCTCGCATGCCGCTGGCTACGTACGACAACAACGGAGTTTAAACACACCCACGCCTTAAGGAGCTTCGCCCCTGAAAAAGGGTAGATTATAGCGTTTACGAGTTCAAGCAGTGCCCCCAGTTCCTGCTCAACCCGTCGTAAACACAAATTTTAATAAGCGCGACGCACGACATCACTGGCATTTCTTTGAGTCAACTCTTCAATTTAAAGTATCGGTGTATATATGAACACCATTCTAATAGGGGTCTCGCATATTTAAACTCTTCGCTCCTATCTTTAATGCCTGGAATTCCCAATAAAGTGAAGAACAACCCCATAGCGAGGAATGCAACAACTCTTTACATCATTCGATGAATATATAAGCAGATACAACCCTTCTCAGAACGCAAGAAACTCATTTACCAATTGCGGGGCATCTCGTCGGAAAATCAATAAAAACAAAACTATTCACCCCGTTTTATGGCACTGCCCATCGTATTCGTCATCGAGATATCGCGGCTTATTCTCTAGTGTGAAATCATGAACGTGAATGTGGCAGTAAAATCTATCATCCGGAGTAAGAGATAAATGAGAAACGGAGAAGATGAAGATTACGGCAAAGACCCATCTAAGCGCGATCCAGAAATAAAATAAAACAAGAAACAGCTTTGAAGAAAACAAGTTATGAGGGAAGTTTCTTAGAAAATCTGACGTGTTTTCTCCCACTAATAACTTCACAATTTGCATTGGCATACGATGGGTATGGCAGAAGACTAATGATCTCGTTGGTTGTACTCTAGTTTTTACAACGTAGGTCATGAAGGGTTGGTGGGCAAACAACTCGTGTTAAACTATATCACCTGGAAAGATATTGCTGTCATTTCGAACGCCCCTACACGGCTGCCTCCCAAGGTTCATAACGAGGCTAGAGGCCTACACGACTGAATTAAATAACCAGACACATAATCTCGTTATTTACTTCACCTCGTTATTTCGAGATGTTGTATTTGTAACGACTTCGCATTGTCGTTACAACTGAAGATTCCAGTGTATCAAATCCTACTGTTGTTATCGTAGATTACTACATAACAAATAAATTACCTCGTCATGCACATGCCACGCAATGAGAAGTTTTGTGCGCATGAAGTTCCACTCTCTATATGTTTAGTGAGAGACTACCGTATCTCCTTTGATTATAAAAATAGTATTGCTCATTTAGGTCCGGAACATCATTTATTTGTCATAGCGGACGAAAAAAAACGCTCCTCATGATGTATATATTTGGCTATATATGTGGCTCTCATTCACTCTGGGAGATTGGCCAAGAAGCAAACATTTTATGCATATATAAAAAGATTACACATAGATTGTATGGCTATAGAAGGGTTAGTATGAGATAATGTTCTTAATTTAGACATTGGAGATCAAAACCACACTGGATTATTTTTTTTCCTTTACCTTGCATTGTTTAAAGGCGCACATGCGTTAAAACAATATTCCAACTTTTTTCCCAAATCACCTTGACCAGGCAATCCTGCCAGGGAAGGTAGGAATAGTTTATCTTCCCCAATTTAGAGTTGTCGATTCTTTGCCCTTTCCGCCCCAAGCCCTGCCAACACCATCCCCTACCTCCCCTCCCTTGAACTTTTCCCCAAAAAGAACTCCTTGAAGGGATACATGGTTACCGACATTATTAACCTCCTTTTGCAGGAGTTCCGGACGTTTCGCAGTGGGCTGAGCATCGAAATACTCTGTATGAATAAATCAATTTGGCTGCAGCATATAATCAATTTATGCTCCAGCAATATAAACCCCTGTTTACTGCAACAGTGAACGCTGCTGAATGCGGGTGCTTTATCAAACCACCGCTATATTTCAGACATTTGTTGTCACATTCAAAGTGCATTTCTTAAGATGATTTCTGGGAATCATCCTGCATATTGTCTCAAAAAGCATTCCCGGCGTGAGATATACGGTTTTAGGTATGCGGGTCGGTTATCTGCTAGAATATCGACAGCAAGTGCCTCAGCCATACATAACTTTAGATATGTTATGCATTCACCATTTTCGCGACTCTGCGCGCCTTTACACGGCATAACGCTGTATAGCAAGCCATTTCGGGAGACGTATGGGTCAACCGTATTCGTTTTCGCTTCCTGAAAAGACGGCATCAGAGGTAAAGAACATGTACGTTTTCCCACAGGACTGGAACAACTCACAGCGCTGAAACACAATTCTTGCTTCCAAAAAGTTTTACACGCAAGTGTAGGATTGTGCAGTCAACAAAATATCTAATTTCATTTTTACTTTGGGCAAGTTGTCTGATTTAATCTTGCTTGCTCACGACACGTATTGTTACTTATTCTTTCGAGCAAGTTTCTACTCTCCGAACTAAGTTTTTATTATTTGTTTTTTCTCCAATGATCCACCACCCTCCGTTATAAACCTGACTATCAAGATAATTCTAATAAATAAATGAAAATAAATAAATACAAATAAATGGGTAAATAGAAAACTAAATAAATACTCTAGACCATTTAGTGTTTAGAAAGCAATGAACAGTGTGAGGGCAAATTTGGATGGAACATTTATGCTAACAGCAAAAATAACACGAACTTTTGCAAAGAGTTCCACGAGCCTGGAATATAACAAAGGAACTTGCATTTCAAAACAGTTTCACAGACAATGTGGCAAAAATCAAAGTAATAATTCACTTGCCCCTACTTCCACGATAAACAATGAAGTCTATAGAGAAAGGAAAATAAGACAGAATAGAAAGGCAAAAGAGACGTTTATTCGTCAATCAGGCAATTGTGCTGAGCGCATGATAAAAGTTGAAATGGTGTGATGACATGCATTCATCAACCTCACGACAGGAGTTCGTTATCTGCAAAATACCCTCGGACCCACAATATTCGCATGACATGCGGACGTCTGGAAGAATGATGCCATCAAGTGGGGGCATCGCTTGACATAGCGAAGCGGGAGCACGTCGCCACGCACTCACCAGCCGGTCAATGAATATCTCTACATATCTCTTTAGAGCAGCAGAGCTTTCTTTAGTTCTATTTCTCTCTCTCTCTCTCTCTCCGATTTTAAAGACGACAGTGAAATACTTCAAGTCCGAAATTCGGCTATCTATCTGTCTCTCTGTCTCCTAATAAACCTGAGCGAAAGTTTAACCCCTTGCTATACGCACGCCCATCTCTCTCTACGTGCTTCGTCCGTACTAGTGAATATTGTCAGTCAAAAAGCAAATATTGTGCATATTTGGGCACGACATCAATAAGGAAGAGGACGAGAAGGAAATATTAGGCGGAAGGACAGGGAGGTTAGCCAGTTTTTAGACTGGCTGGCTACCCAGTGCTGGGTAAGAGGTGAGGGGAATAAAAGATTATCGATGATAAATGTTCTAAAGACAGAGAGGGTAAGCACGAGAAATAGCGAAAAAGGAAAAGCAAAATAACAAAATAGGATACTAAAGCCTGTCTCTGAGGCCAGGTGTCCGCAAAAAGCGTAACAAAGCTTTCAAAGCCTTCTGTGCTAAGACTAGACTCGGCCGCTGACCCAGAATCCTTTGTTCGGACAAAGGCCAATCATGATCTATCTAGAGCTTCAGTAAGTTCTTGTCTTGGTGCGTGTCTTGGTACACTTACATAGAAGGCAGGCGATGGTTTCTTCGCAGCTGCAGAGAGTGCATGTAGAAGCGCTGGCCATTACAATAAGATAGAAGTAAGCGTTCGTGAAGGCCACTCCAAGCCACAGGCGGCATAGAAGTGTCCCTCAGCTCAAGATATTCTTGAGGGGAGATGGAGCTGGAGATCAGGATTTGACGTATGCAGGTGCGCGTTTGTGAATTCTGTGGAGTTCCACTGTACCAGTGTGAGATAACATGCAAGCGGACGAAGTCTTGTAGCTGCATTGGATCTTGAGAACGGGATGGCAGTGTATTGAGTCATGTGCAGATCTAGTGGCCTCGTCTCCGCGGTTTTCGCGATATATGCCGTAATGACCTGGCATCCACTGATTCACTATGATGTGTTGTTTCTCAAATGCTTGGTGATGAAGAAGCCTTATTTCAGCTGTTCATTAAGTTCATGGCGAAAGGGTGACTTGAGACATTGAAAAGCTGCCTTCGAGTCCGAAACCATAGACCGAATTTCCGAGGGTTCCTCAACAATAAATTCCAGAGCTGCATGTATGGCGGCTAGTTCAGCAGCTGCCAAAGGCGTCAAATGCGGTATTACGAATTTAATTGTGATAGACTTTGCGGGAACACACACCACCCCTGGTGAGCTTACTGAATACACAGAGCCATCCGTCTAAATGTGAAGGCATTTGTTGTGCTTCGCATGCAGGAAGAGTATTGTGGCCTGTTTCAGGGCTAGATGCGACGACATTTTTTGAATGCCAGGAATGGCAAGAAGGGCTTTGAGTGGGTATAGGCGTTTCAATGGTAACGGTGGCTATTCTGCATGCGTTAAGTGCAATGGAAGCAGTGCGCAATGCTCAGCTACAGTTGCGCTGAACGCTAAGTGGGGCATAAAATTTTGAAGTGAGGTGAGGTGTTGTGACGGAATCTGAGCGAAATGTCTTAAGTGCATTCTAAAAGCGTCTACGTGGATGTGTGTGTTGTCTGGATAATCACGCGCAATGACGACTGTCGCTGCAATAGATGCGCATCTCAGAAGACCAAGGCATACTGGCAGTGCTTAGGCTTGCATCGAATGGAGGACTCACCAGTTTATTCTTCGGATCCCGCAAAGCATGGGTAAGCTGTAGCGCGCAAAAACAAAGAACATAACAGTGTAGGGTTGAATAATCGCACGTATCACTCCTCATGATCTCCCGCGTACTGAGGTTTCCTGTTGGGAAAACGTGGGTTGCACGACATCAATACGTGAGTACTAGGCACTCACGTAGGTGTGTGTCTTCATTAAGACCATGCACAAATATATAGTTTTAGCGACAACAGTGTGTATAAAGCTTCGCTAACAATGCGATGCCATCAATGAAAAAGTGGGTGTTTCCTACGCTTCTCGAAAAGTAAAGTCATTTTGGCTAAACCGCAGATCCAGGACTACCTACCACTTACCCTGCGTTATAAAAAAAACGTTAGTTTTTATATTACTGGCAATTGGCGTCCATCTCTTACGCAGAGCCTGCAGACAGAAGATCATTGTCTTTCTACGTCTTTTGCCGTGAAGCATGCAGATACGGGGCAATCTTTTTCTTTCCTCGTTCTCCTTTTGTCTATGTCTATTTCTACTTCTTTTACCATATCTCATCTTCTTTCTTTTTTCTCTCACTGTCTTACCTTTCTTTGTCTTCCTTTCTCTGTATTCCCGATTTCATTTTTTTCCTTTTTTCGCTTCTCCACTATTTTTTTCGGTTTTACCAAATCTCTCTTTCCCTATTCCAATTCTCTTTCTTTATATTACCGTACGAGATTCAAGGCACCTCCCACTGAACAACAGAATCAGAGGCAAGAGAACCCGTACCACTAACGTATCATGCATTGCTGCAACATTATCGGCTCAAATGCAGGTCATAACCTCCGCCACATCTAAAACTCCCAAGAGAAGAAGGCACTGACTACAGGCGTCTTCAAAGCAACCCTTTCACCCATGGCGTACTATTGCACCATATGAGGTCAACGTTGCACAGCTACATCTGTACTCACTGAAATATGGCAGGGCCTCTGGCGCACCCTCTACTGCAGTGCAAAGTAAGTGTCCCAAGGCTACAAGCAGCAGCACCAGATGCGAACTAAGACCTCCTCAGTGAGGTGTGTGTGGCTGCGATCTCCCAGTCGGACGTGGTCGAGCAGCGTAACTTGTCGCTCGAGCCTGCCGGGCTGTCCAGGTCAGAGGGTACCGGGAATAAGGGACCCTCCAACTCTCACTGACAAGCTCAATTCAATAAATGTTTTCTCTCTCTCTCGGTTTTCGATTGAAATGCTTTACTTTACTGCACTCCACCTCACTTCTCTTCCTTACCTAATCGCTATACCATACTGTAGAAGGCTATGTCATCTTCTGTGAGCGTGCCTGAATATCTGAGAAGTTAGGACACTCACCTCTGGATCCTGAGTACGCTGTTTGGAATCTCACTGCCTCGCGAGAAATAATTTTCTCTGAGGTTTTCTTTCTTTTTTTCTCAACTTCTTGCTTTATGTTTATTATATTCCAGTGCAGCTGGTCTAGGGACGAAGTAAAAAATGAAGGTGAGGACGAAGATTAAAAATGTTCCGGTTTATAATGACGAAAGCCTGTAGTCAAGACAGAAGTTTCACACCTAGCCAGAGTCGCTTCACTTCTGAAAATGTGTTTATTTATGTCAACATGGCGAGTGCCTGCGCGGTATACCGTTACACGGTTAAGATTTCACATGGGTGTTGCGGTAAAAAAACATATTGCAGGTTTTGAAAACCACGGTGTTTTACGCGGCAAACTAGTTAACAGTGAAGCGAGTAATTCTCAGGGTCAAAGTGAGAGCAGTAAGCACAGGCGTATTACCGACACATGTTGTTTCTAAAGCATGAGTGATAAAAAATTCCTGCGTTATCACTGGTGCTCACGTTAGCTCTGTATTGAATATGATTACTCGCGTCACGCTCGCAATCCTGTTGGAACGGAGCAAAAGTATTGAGACGTTTCTGAAACATTGCGGCAAGGCCCGAGACGAGTGTTGGTAGCAATTTTTTTGCATTAAACCATACTGAAAGCAATGAAATATGCTTGCGTGGAAACATAGATAAATGTAAATAAATTTCTTTTGCAATAAAGTACCGTGAACTTCTATAAGCACTCCTTCAGCCAGAACACCGTGTAATGCAGCGTGGTCGTACACGCGAAGCCGCAGGAAACCATTGTGCCTAGCCGAGATTTCGTACATGCATACACGCGAGATAGATTGATTGATCATGGCTTCAGTGCCTTAATATTGAAGACAACCATCCATGTGATAGCGGATTTGTATACACTCTCTTGTGCGAGCATACTTATCTTGTCTTTCAGTTTGGTTCTCCTTGACTATCACGACACCAGCATGACTTAATCGAAAGCATGTCGACTACCATCCATTTTTTACTACTACTGACGAATTAAGAATTACACTTGACAAGAGCAAACAAACAGATTTTATCTTCGTAGATTTTGGAAAATTTTTCTACTGTGTCTGTCATGATAATCTACTAACGAAACTCTTTATGAACGCAATTACTCAGTCTATTTGATTTTGCTTTACCTCATTGCCCAGAAACAACTTTTCCAGATCGAGAGCTGCAGCTCTAATGTTCCGTTCTAATGTAGACTATGGCAGTAAAGACTGGGCGAAGACACAAAAAGCGGTGTTTGGTGTAAACAGGGCAAACTGTCTCCTGCTTTATCCGTTCTTGAAACAGTTTACGTAAGCTTCATCAGAAGCGACGGGGAAAGGGTTCACGAGACAACGCAACAAATTCATTCCTACGTGATGTAAAGAAATACTTGGCCAAGAATTTGCCTAACCTTTTTTTTTGCATGAACCAGCTTTTCAAAGTTTATTTTTCTACGCTGAACATTGGCGAATGGAACGCACTCTACGTACAAACGTTTTAAATGCGAAGCATTTCTTAGCGAACTTCGGCGACTTTGAACGTATCCATCCATCCATCCATCCATCCATCCATCCATCCATCCATCCATCCATCCATCCGTCCGTCCGTCCGTCCGTCCGTCCGTCCGTCCGTCCGTCCATCCATCCATCCATCCATCCATCCATCCATCCATCCATCCATCCATCCATCCATCCATCCATCCATCCATCCATCTATCTATCTATCTATCTATCTATCTATCTATCTATCTATCTATCTATCTATCTATCTATCTATCTATCTATCTATCTATCTATCTATCTATCTATCTATCTATCTGTCCTATCCATCCATCCATCCATCCATCCATCCATCTATCTATCTATCTATCTATCTATCTATCTATCTATCTATCTATCTATCTATCTATCTATCTATCTATCTATCTATCTATCTATCTATCTGTCTGTCTATCTATCTATCTATCTATCTATCTATCTATCTATCTATCTACCTGGCCACCTACGACTTTTACTTTTAGCTCTCCTGGTCGTTTCACTATTGTTATTTATACTAAACTTGGTATGGCACGAGCATAAGTGACTTGTCATAACACGAAAATCATGACATGTAAATCATTAATGTCATGATTTACATTTTATGCTTTTGCTGCTTTTGCGGTGATTGCAATCACATGACATGCTGAAAAACTGGTATGGTATGACATAACTGCATGGCGCACACAAGCGACAAACCCTAACATAAAAAACGTGACATGCGTGTCATGTAACAACAAGACAACATGCCCCACTTATGACGCACTTGTGGCCGTTTTTCTATAGCTTCGCATATAGTAAATTTGGTATTACGGGACGTGAGTGGATGACGAAGGTATGTGACTGGTGCAAACATGATAAGGAGATGCGTGTCACGTAACACCATGACGCGTTGGCAGGCTCACTATGCAGTCGAGGCTGTTTCGCTAGCTTCACGTGTATGGTATGGTATGTAGAACTTTATTGCAACTTCACTTATACCGAATTAGGTATTCAAGGAACGTTAATGGATGACGAAGGTATATGAATAATGCAAACATGATAATTCTCGGGTGCGTGTCACGTAATGACGTGACTACATTCTGCGCTCAAGATGCATTCGCGGCTGTTTCGCTAGCTTCACATGCACCAAATTCGGTATTACGTCATGTGAATGTATGACAGAGGTATGTGACTGCGAAGGTATGAGATGCGTGTCTTGTAAGAACATGACTGCATGAAACACCGAAGGCACCAATACACTTCGACATGACCCGGAACGAGTGCGCGCCGGAGTTCGTTTCGTCGCGTCCCGCCGGCGATGTTATGGCAGGCGCAGAACTGCGCTGCGTCGCTTTGACGCATGCGCGTTTGAGGGCGCCCAGCGTGCCTCCGTCATGAAGAGAGGCAGACGCTGGGTAACGTCATCGGCGCGAAATGCGCATGCCACATTTCGCGCCGGTTGCCGTCGGGCCGCGCCGACGGAACGCTGGTCGCGCTGCTAGCGTAGCGTCGCTGCGCCCAGCGTGCGCGCGCGTCAACGTTGCTTCGCAGTATATTGGACTTTTCAAGACACGCTGGCGACCGTTTCGCTAGCTTTATATATACCACATTTGGTATTACGTGGTATCAATGGATAACAAAATATATGAATGGTGCAAACATGATGATCCTGACACACCTGTCAGGTAAGAACATGACTACCTACCGCGCTCATGATGGACTCATGGCCGTTTCGCTAGCTCCATATATGCAAAATTTGGTATCATGTGACGTGAATAGACGGCGAAAGTAAATGACACGTCCAAACATAAGAATCATGACATGCGTGTCATGTAAAGCATAAGCGTGCATGCGGCCATTTTACTGGTTTCACATATACTAAATTTGGTATTACGTGACGTGAATCGACGACGCATCTAAATGACAGTCCAAATACCATACTCAACATATGCGTGCCATGTAAAACAGGACTACATGTTACGCTCATAGCACGCGCGGCTGTTTCGCTAGCGCTACATATACCAAGTTTGCTATCACATGATTTGAATAGACGACGAAGGTAAATGACACGTCCAAACATCATAATCTTGACGTGGATGTATTGTGCGGCATAATTCATCTCCGCCCCGTAACATTGTGCTGATTTTGAGGTGGCATATCAACCTTCCTCATTCGTGCATCGGATATCATCGATTCCCACGGTACGTGGGATCTGCAATTTTTAAATAAGATGGTTTTTTTGACTTCTAGAAAACACATGCGTCTTTTTTTTCAACAACTTTTCTGATATCGCAAGACAACTTAATGACAACTCAATTGTTGCTTTACCTTTGCGTACATGAAAGCGTGTCTCGAAGCTTGCGAACTGTTTTTTTAAATATATATTCAATATTCATTGTTGGTATGTGTTTGCCTTTCAGCAGTATTGTTTAGTGAAGCTAGTTATATACCATTTAGGAATGTTTTACTTTGTGTCCCTTATTTTGTTACCCTGCTGCATGGTCTTGAGAATGCAGTATGAACTAAAACAGAATATTTGTGTTCTGGTCATTCAACAAAAAAAATGCAGCTTGAAAAAAGTATGTTCCTCAGATTTGCTTTTGGGAATTCCGACTTCCCACATACATCACCTTAAAAAAAACACTGTCGCGTGAGCTGTTTTTTGATACCGCCGAACTAGTCATTCTCGCCCCCTTTCCCTGATAAAGAAAGAATTGGGGTGTCAAGATAGTCGGGGACGTAGAAACTCAATAATGGCAGTTCAACGTGCCATAACCTTGATATGATGATGAGAAACGCTGTAATGAAGGGCTCCTGAAATTCCAACAATCTGGTTATATTTAACGAGCTATTTTCTCCTCCACCGAAAATGCAGCCGCTGGAGCCGGAATTTGATCCCTCGGCCTTTCAGTTAGCAGTTCAGAAGTAGAAACTTGGAAATTGCCGATGGCCTGATGGAAGAACTTTATGGGAACTGCGAATGATTCCGTGTTAGATTGCCATCTGCCAAGGTTGACGGCAATCTCTGAAGCCAACTCCACGACCCTTGTCGCTGAGCTAGGCGTGATCGCTCTCTCATGCACTGGGAGGTATTGATGAAAATATAACAAGTACTATTTTTGAGGTTACAGTGTGAGGGATAGCAATGCAACAGCCCGCAAAGATGTTTGCGCTCGACACCTTGTGATAATTATCTTTACGATATCATAACTCCTGTCTTAGTTTCACAGTGTATCCCAAAGCATAATTAGCGATGCAACGGGTAACTCAGAGATACTCTCGTTATCGCCTCACAAAGAAGTTCTTTCACACACGGTGCTAATTGTGGCACCACTACATATTAGAAGCTACGCACAAAATTTCCGACATTGCTAAGGAAATGAAAGTTCCTTGCTTATTTTTAGCACCTCATTTCTGCTGCACTGACAAAACTTTTGATTGTACTATGGTTGTTAGCACCCCTTAATCGCGTAAACACGCTAAGCACCAGAGCATGTCCAAGCTTAGGAAACGGAAGTAATCCCTGTTGTTTTCGCACATTTCTGACGTGACATGCACTCAATAAAGATGTGGTGCAGAAAAAAAAAGATAAAAAACCTGCTCCGATAGGCCATCGACCGTAGAATGCACTTCATGTTCGCATCAGCTGTATCCGCAATTTGGAGAAAGAATACCAGAACTGCCCAAAATCACCATCACGGTATTTCTGTTTTTTTTTGTTTTTGAAGAGGCACTTTTTGAGGACTCGGGCGTCGGCGGCCAGCCATGGCTACCTGGAATGAAGATATTACCCTATTCTGATTGAAGTGAACGTACACCTGGTGGCATATAAAGATTACTTCCATCTCTTGGTTTACGCACGTTATACTTGTCTGCGTCGCCACCGAAAGCGTGGTATTACCTGCATTTCGAATGTTCTTAAGAGCTGCTAAGTTGGGCTGTTATTTTCGCTCTTTTTTGTCTTTACAAAACAAAAGGGTGCATGAGTATGCGCGAAAATAACTGGGTTTATGCATTGTATGTTTCACGAATTCTCTTATGTCACGGCATGGCCCACAAAAAAAATTAGATCACCGCATGTACTGACCAGTCGCGCATGTGGAGGCTCCATTAGGTGAAAAGAGGTAGACGTTGTCAGCGGATGACAACGCTAATTCTGGCATTTAACCTTACATACACGCTGTGTGGGACTATAGGTTATAGCCAGTGCTTTATCAGAAGTGTTGTTCTGACGAATCAATCAGAAACGCGAAGAAGACTCGTGGAACAACTACATGAGGTGCCCCTGCACCATCGTGCATCATCCCACCGCCACGTGCCTCACACGCTCCCTACAAGTGCTACCTTATCCTGCTACCGTTCGTGCATATTTTAATAATAAAGACTTTTATGGCTCATACTAGCACCGGTCTGTTCGTTCGTGATTGGAGCAGTGCCAACTGTGGCACCTTCACCTTGTGCTCTCTCAGCAATCACGTTATTTTTTTGTGGTTTTCGGACGTTAAACCCCACAAATCAATCAAGCATCAACGTTATTTTTGTGACAGTGTAAAACGAGAATATAAATTCAAATAATAAAAGTATAAGTAAACACAAGAACGAAATTAGAAAAAGACATTGCGCAGTCATTCAAGGGGCCACAGGCTTTCGCCATACACAATTTTCAATTTGCAAAGCAGCCTACAAATTTTTAGGAGCGTATCTCCTCAAGGCGCAGGCTTATCCGGCAACGTAGTAGTTGTATTAGCCATCGCTATAGTGATGGCGATGGCTCTGTGGCGCTCACCGTGCTGGTACTCAGTTTGCTCGTTGGACAGGATGGCGGTGGCGCTGTGGCGCAAGCACCACTAGTACTCATCTGGCTCCCTAGATCGTGCTGCGGTGCTCGCTACACTCCGATGTGCAACCAGAACTCTAGAGGCGCAGCGAAAAATAATGGCCGCGGAAATGCACGTTACATTGCAAATGCCGTCGAAAGACGATAGTCTTTTGACGGCATTTAAATTGGCGGCAAATAATTTGACGGCTGTAAATTTCATCTATCGACGAAATTTACACTTGCATTGCGATTTACTTGTGTACCTCCGGAGTGGCACCCACTCATCATTATTCACTCTGTGGATACGCTGTGATTTTTTTTAATGTGTCACGATACTCGGGGGTGGCACTCGCTACGAATTGTTGTGCCCCCATTGTCTCGTGACGTGAAAATTGTGCAGATTCGTTTATCAGCAGTTGCAGTCGGACTCGCCATGGTGCGGATGCGTGTAATTCATACGAAGAGAGAACTGTGTGTAGCAAGGAACGTCAACGCACACCGAAGCGCGAAATAGCACGAAGATTAATGTGAGGCCCCTCTCTAAAGTAGTCGAAGCGAGCTAAAAAATATTGCAGAAAAATTCACGTTCTTTCATTGTTGTGGGAACAACGCTCCCAACCCTTCACCCGAGACGCATCACCCGCGGTTGTATAGCTAAGTGGCAGAAAGTAACGTACTGCCGCTATGCAAATAGGGGCCATTGTGTTGCTAGTCAATTGAAAAGGAAGTCAACGCTAGACAAGTTCTAGTAAGGCTGAAAAACTGAATTTTATAGACTCTACCGAATATAGTACATAGTTATTGACATACAAGTTACACAAAAGAAAACACTTCAGAAATGAACCGCCTGTAGGGCGACCCTACGTGATTCGGCAAAACCGACGGTGGCCAACACTCTAAGCCCGGTTCAGGACACTTCGCGGAACGCCGGGGCCACTTCTTATCCCCTCGATGCTCTGCCTTTATAGAACTGTCGGCGAATCGTTAAAAATACAAATGAAACAAATCTAAATCAATGGTATTGAGGTCAGGGCAAGCTCAGCGGGCGCACAGCTATCTAAACTCAAAGCTACGCGCACTGGGGTTCACGGCCACAAGAAAGACATTCCTGGTAAGACGGCAACTTATTGCCGACGTGACAGTAAACCGCCTGTCTCTGTGCTCTGTGAGTGGAACCGCTCACTCTCCGCAAGTCGTGAAACTTACGATCGCGTTTGAAAGTATTAGCGCGGAAATAGCCGAAGGCTTGTCGGGCGCCCAATTACCGCGACGTAGGCCTTGCTGATATGGTGATCTGCAGCAAGCCTTTTTAGCGTTTGGCAAACCTCCGCTGTACAGGATTTGAGACCAGGTGGTCAACTCGAGACACTAGCGCCAGAGTTGCCTCTAGTGTATATTAGGAAACTATATTCCAGGGCCAGCGCAAGCGAGTGGGGGGGGGGAGTGATTCTTGAACGAGAGAAGATAAAAATCAGCTCCGTAACTGTCTGCATCAGAGTGCGACACCTCAACAGTGGCTCACGAGGGAAAAGTATAAAAAGGGATTAAAACGGATATAGTGAGAAGCGAAGATAAAATAGAAAAAGTTGGGGACACTGTCGAAGGAGCCCGAGGACAGGGTTACCACTCAGCGAGAGCTTCAAGGCGTCAAGGGATGGCGGAGGGTGAGCCACTCGGCCAGAGCTGCGCTGTGGTCAAGTGGCTCTTGGTGCCGAATAGTTGCGTTGTGGCACAACCGTTCGGCACGGAGTCTAGCAAGCGAGTCATCGAGTTCGGAGTAAACACGGCTACCCGGGAAGCTCAGGCCATCCAGCATTCCACCCCAGATTATTCTGTTCTGTGACTTCGCAATGCGCGTCACATTGTTAGATGCTTACTTCTACCCTGGTAGGCATCAGAGTGCGAAGACTAAAAAAAATGGAATTTTGTTCACACTTTTCGATCAAACAATTTGAAGCATCTAGCAATTAATTTTATCACGAGCGCTTCGCTTGAGTTCGTATTTGACGTGAAGCACTGTGTCATATGCAGTAACGAATGTACAAATTTGGTTTGGAGACAGGGTCAGGAGGGGGGGGGGGGATGGGGTACGTGTTTCATGTTCATTGGGCGTCGTGCAGGTAAGTGGAGTCGAGCGCTATTTTTCTGTACCTTGTATAACATAGCAGAAGCAAATTTCGAGAAGAAACATGTCTGCTGTGTGACCCAGCCCCCGTAAAACAACTGCTTACGTGGTTATTATATACACACAAAAAATCATCCTACTTCAGCCCCTGTTGCCCCTTTTTGGTTTTCCGTTTTGTAAAGTAGCTGGCCAAAAAGCTTGCTAGCTCATAGTGGGCTCGCTGCTTCGATCTATTGAATGCTCTCTTATTTCTGTTTACTTCTGTGTCTCTCTCTCTCATGCACCTCACTATTTCCTGAAACTGAGTGATTTAAGCCATTGTAGTACAGGCCAATGGAGATCATGGTGCGTGTTTTTCTTCCATTCTGACTTCATCGTTATGGTTTCCAGAGAAATCACATCATTGGGGCAAGGGGATTATCAAAAAAGGAGAAAAAATAGAAGAGACTGTAGGCTACACGAATTTCACAGCACCAATTATAAGGTGACACACACGCCATATCTTCAGCAGACAGCTTCTACCAGAACCTGCATTCGACAGCCTTTCTTCACAAAAGCCCATCGTGATGTCTAAGACGCTCCAAACTGAATCGGACTTCCATTCTAAGCTTAGCTCCACTTATCTTGTTATCTCCTTTTTGGCGAAACCACCTAAGACTATTACTATCGTTCTAATAGACACAAATGATTACATTGCCGAGTTGAGTATAAATAACGAATGCTATCTGCACCAGTGCGAACGCTTCGACACGAAGGAATCACGCTAGTTAGCGTCAGATTTCATCTCAAAGACTTATACCCTTGAAACAAGATATTATACCCTACAGCACCCTGGTATAAGTAGCACGAAATGTTACCTTCTTGAACTGAACACGTTAATTGGCCACTCTATTAGGCATTCAATAAATGCCTAACTGCCGACTGTTTTTGTAGTAGGTGTTGAATGAGCAGGTAAATCAATCCATTTAGTCATCTTTGAACCTTATAGAGGACATAACGTATTAAACTGCGAATTTAACAAAAGGGCAAGTAACCTCTAAAAATAATTGCGCATTGCTTGATTCGCAAGCACTACAGTCATATAAACTGCATAAACACGCACATTGCCTCAGACAACGCGTTTATAACCAAGTGTAAAATCGTTCAGTGCTGAGAATCGGAGATCAAATGCTTATATGCTGTCTGAATTTAGATAAAACATTCCTGTTTTTATTAACACAATCATTTCCAGACCTAAAAGCACGGGACCTCATATGCCTCAGTCTTGTGCGCAAGGACTGTGCTTTCTGCCACCAGTCAACAGTTTTAGTCAACTCTTTTACAGTATTAAATAACTGGTTTCCGTGTGAAAAACTTGCTTCATAATAATGGTAATGTAATATTAGATAAATACCTTGCGTTCATAATATACCACAGCCTATCTGAAAGTAGCGGTGGGCCTTTTATCTCGAGATATTTGTTCCCAATATTCTTTCTCTTTCAGTTACCTATTGAAATTTCAACGCGTTGTCGTTAAAGAGTTCGTTTATCAATAAATCCGGCATCGGCGTCGGTGGTGGCAGTAATAGGCTGTGAGTGAAAGTTATGATCTTGTGCATGACCGAAAATTCAAGCTAGAAGCAAGTAAAACAAACAATAAAAAATTCTGATTTTGAGTGAGGATTGAGCACTGGTAGTTTGGGAGGGAAGTGGGTGTTCTACCTGCCACAGAGCCGCACGTCTGCTTTGAGATACCGTGAAAATGACTTCCTCTGTTTGGAAATGCAGTTAAAGTAACGCATGCTTTACAAACGCACGCATCTTCAATGTAAGTTTCACACTGCAACATGTAATTATATCGCAGTAGTAATGTTTGGTACAAGCGCACATTGTGGTTGGGCGTCACAACATTTATTTATCATGACTTCAGGGTTTAAAGTGGGCCACCCACTACAAAAGGCAGATGCGTCAATGCGCATTTTCATTTAGGGCAACGTACTGGGCGCATAGCGAGCTCTAAAAGACAGCAAGCTAGGAAAGGTTTAAAGAACGCTAACAATTGCACAGAATACAGCCGTACGTGGAAGCTTCACTGACTCAAGCCATTTTGAACTAAGTGCGCTATAGAGACAGGGTATTGCCATTGTGTTCATCTCTTAAAAGAGTACCTAGCAATTCTTTTGTTCTACCAGTAACCTTCTACTCGCCGTGGACGTAGAAAAAGTGACGGTGCTCGGCAGCTGACATAGAAGCCTCGTTTTCGATTCAAGCCGTGGTTGTGACATTTAATGAGTAGGAAACGTAAGAGGCCTATGTACTTACATTTTCTTCAACGTTCAGGCTCAGGTATCATTTCGTTGGCTTCACAGAACAGTAAGGGTTGTGCGGGCAAATTAAGCATAAATTCTAAAAGCAACAAAAAATTGTGCCCTGATTGCTGCAGCAGAGCATTACTGTCAAGTAAATCAAGTAAACAAAACGAAGAGAATATCGTTCAATAAAAACATTCAAAATTATTTAAAAAGAAGTGGGCACACCACTATCCAGGAAACATACAGGAAACAAGTCGTTACTGGCCAGGCAGTAGATCTTACAAGTATTTTACAGCGAAGGCGTGTGCAATGCTAGGCGAAACGAAAAACCGTTCGCTACGAGTTTGGACATCGACATCCATTGCATGTGCTCTGTGTTAGATAGTTCTCCGCGCAATACCCAGACACGCATGCTATTTATGTGCCATCAGTGATGCCGTTGATCTATTCGTAGCTACACCGGCGAGCCCATGCACCGCGCTTTCAACTGGTAACTTTGACATGGCGAATGCACGAATGGCAGAGATGCCAGAAAGCAAATATTTTTTTTAAAAAAACACCGCTGGTAGCTGGTGCGTGAGAGAATTCATACTAGACGGGCCTATGCAACATTCCGAACAGAAGAACAGGTGCAGGGGGTGAAGGGCAAGCAGGAACTGCGCACCAAGAATCCGGCAGCCTTCCGTGCCGAATGAGAGCGACAATGATGGGCCGAGAAAGTGGCGTTGTGGCAGAGGAGTGATAACGAGTCAATGACGGAAACTCGTTTGCCGGGGCTGGCGTGCGCTTTCGACGGAAGTTTCTAAAGTGGCGCTTGGGCTTCGGTTGCGTCGTCAGCAACTTACAGTGGCAGCACATTCCAGCTTCGCTGGTTAGTGGTGTGTGTGTACAATTTGGGGTGTTTGTATTTATTTTAAACAATTTTTTTTTCATCTGGCTTCATTGGCAGGTCATGTACGCTTGCCTAAATGCAAAGTTTTGCTTTATTTGTACGATATAGACAGCCTCAAAACCACCTATAGGAACATCCGAGTAAAGGTAATTTGACTGTCAGGTTGCTTCTCGAGAGCAAGCCGTAACCGCCCGAAGGCGTGGCACATATTCCTTGCTTCGGCCGTTCTAAATATGAGATCACCGGTTCGGGAACAGTCATAAACACCCAGATTTAAAAGACATCAGTCATAACATCGTTAAATTTCGTCGATTTACGCTTGTAAAGTTTGAGTTGTAATTTGCACGTTTGCACAACTATAGTGTAGCTCTCACATAGTTGAACGCGTTCCGCCTATCTTCGATGCCTAAGGCCCCATGGTAAGTCAGAGGCATCCCTAAAGAAAAGAAGTAATGACACGTTATCTTTGGATGAGAAGCAGGCAGGCCCGATTCTCATACACACGCCAGAATCTCGCTCTCCAATTGAAGGGAGCCCCGCCGGAGAAGAAATAAACAAAGAGGATTGTTAACCGCGTCTTTAGGGTGTGCTGATCGTATACGTCGGTGAGATTAGCGGCTTATGCTAAAGCACCAAATCATGGCGTGAGCGCGACACAGAAAGACATCGTTCGGTAAAAGTGATACAAATACATATGGGATATTTATCACACAGTTGCGGAACACAGCCCAGTGTATGAGAAGTGTTTAAATGGTCCTGATGGTTTTGATAGTGCTGCAATACCTCCATTCATCAACCTGACGACGGTGTTGATGGTTTTGATAGTGCTGCAGTACCTCCATTTATCAACCTAACATCCGGAGTTTCCTGTTCAGGAAATATTGTCGCCTTCGCAGCGCTCGCCTGACATGCATGCCCCTTGAAAAAAAGTTTGCACTTAGTCTCGCAAGCTTGGTACAGTGAAGCGCAGGCCTGTGGCGGCTGCCTGAGAAACTTATTATGCCATTTCTTTGTACGTCGTGACATAGCTTGGCGGCCATCTTTATTAGCCTTTCCTTTTCCTTTGATTTCCTCTCTCCTGTTTTCTGCATTTTTGTCACTATTTTGATTTATTTTCTGCCTAGCTTTCAGTATATGTTATTGTTTTTCTATATTGTTATTTGTTTTTCTCATGTCTCACTCTACCTAATTGTTGCTTGCCTCTTTTTTTTCTGCCTTCTCTCCTTTTTTCATTTTTTGCTCAATTCATTTCTCTTTTTGCCATTTTTCTATTTATTTATCCTGCTACCATTTTTGATATGCAATGCTAAATCCGCTTCACTTCTAACTTTTGTTCTCAACACCCTCAATTATTTTTTCTACTTTTTTGCTACTAATTTCATACAATGCATTGATGCTTGTCTTTGCAATGCAAGGCTCTGCTTCGTGAGTGTGCTCGTAGAGGCGAGTACTTGCATTAGGATCACCGATACAGTGGTTGGAATCCCACCACTTCGCGAGAATTTTTCGGAGGCGAAGCTCCTCTTAATCTAACCTTGTCACAGGTCACGCGCAACTGAGAGAAGAAGAGGTAAGAAAAAAAGAAGGCAGTATCTCCAGAACAGTATATTAGACCGCAGTCTCATACAAGTACGCGCTAACCACAGATGAGTGAGAGTATTTAAATGGAACTGTACCGCTGCTCTCCAATTGGCTGGTGCGTGGGCTGTGCCTGAGTACGCGGTGAACGAGTGCCTCTCTCAGTCTGCTGGGTAGTCGCCGTACGTGGCAGATCGTTGGTGGGACGTGGACGAAGCAGAGCGGCGGGCACTAAGAAGACGCTTGCGCTCGGCTTTCTTGGCTCGAGCCTCGTTGGTGTTACCCGCGCGCAGTCTGCATGCATCCTCGAACCCAATTAGTTTTATTTATTTTTTGTTTATTTGCAGATTACTGTCAATCCTCCAAGGGGATTATTACAGGGGTGGGCATCAGTGTCACAGCTTTTGACGTTTGAAACGAAAAAAAAACAGATTAATAAAAAACATATCACTGGACATAGCAGTATGGCATAGAACAATCATACATAGTTATTTGTACCATAACCGAGTACAGAGTACTCCTATGGTACACCGACAAAGAAAGAGGGGTTGAGAAGAAACCAAACATAGAAAGAAGAAAAACACAGATTTCAGATATCAGATTTTTTTATTGGTACGAATACAAGAATGTGACATGTGTTTAGTATACAGATCGGGTATTATTAACAAGGAACCGTACAAACAATAAATATGTGCAGAAAAGTGCTTTGGCAAGACAATTCGAAGCAGGAAGGGCTGTGTGAAGTAAAACAGAAGATCACTGTAGATGCTAACTAGGTTAGAATAGATAAGTACCTTCTATTAGTTTCATAAGTTTTCCTAATGTTGGCTGCTGTTTAATGACTGGATTTAGTGTGTTCCATTCTCGAATTACGTGCGGAAAGAAAGAATAAGAAAAAGTATTATTCCTAAATGAGTATTCTTTGAGTTCCCATGCATGCCTTCGCTTCATTGGTCTGGTGTCTCGAAAGTTCCACTAGAGATCTGGGTTTATGCGGAATGATCTGTGTAAATGTAGAAAAAAAAAATTAAGCCGGAAACCCTTTGCACGACTATCAAGGGTGGCTAGAACAGCACGGTGTAATAGAGCAGTAGGTGAGTGATTGCGCCCGTATCTGTTGAAGATAAAGCGCACTGCATTCCGCTGAACCCTTTCCAGTATAGCGATATTATTCACAGTTTGAGGGAACCACAAAATATTAGCACATCCTAAGACCAGGCGGACAAATGTTTCCGCCCGGTCTTAGAGTAACGTACGGCCGCTATGCACGTAACGCTATGAACGTAACGTAGTTGAATGGACACATGCATGGACGAAGATACACACGGGCGGACGGATGAACGGACACTTCGTCCCACTTATCATCATTCACTCTGAGAATATGCTGCGATTTTTGTTTCATGCGAAGCAACTTGTGGGCGGGACTTGCCTATCGTTCGTCACCGTAGCACGCTGGTACCGGCACTAGGCGACTCTGTGGTAGAGAGCACGTGCTCTTGTATGAGTGGAGACTACTAGCCGTGCCACGCTACTCTGTATAATGGCCGCGCTGTGCTTACTCCTCTCTTTAAGACACAGCGTAGGAGTATGAACGAAGACAAAGAGTACAAATGCGCCAGAGAAGAGGGCTCCTACAGCGGCTGTGTGCACAACTATGAACGGCTACAATGATCAAGTAAGGGCACCTTATTACAGAATTTTGACTCGACCCCTCACTGCTTGGCATATTACTTGTTTTCCTTTACAGGAAGATGTGTGCACTTTTGTTGTCCGAATTTTCCCTGTGTCAAATTTTTAAGAATCTATTTCATTGTTTAAACTTTGTTTTATGCATTGATTTTATGCAATTGGCGCCAGTGCTCTGGAATCAAGGCAGATGATCCAGAATAGAATGAACAGGAACAATAACATGACTGAAGTGCGCACCGGTTAATCAAGGTAATAGTTTTCTGTCACGAGAGACATATTACACCATGCTAGAACAGCTTCAATGCGGAAACCATGGCCTGCGAGATCCTGAACCAGTGGGTTTCGACGATGCTTCATTTCGGAGGCCACGGTAAAACTGTATGACACTGGTTCACCTACACTGCGATACTTGACCGTTATACTGTCACATCGTTCAGACTTCATGTAAATGTTGCCGTGAAGAACGTAATTTGCAGCCAATAAAAATGAAAACTATTTATTGGGTGAACTTGTTTTCGGTAAAACAGGTAACACTCAAAATGCAGCGAAATCAGTGAGCGCAGGTGTCAGTCGCCAGTGACTGTCGGCTCACGCAGTCTTTGCATAGAAATGTGATCTGAAATCGACGCGTTTTTATCAGACACACGTTAGCTCTAAAATGAACTTGACTACGCCCATCATGTTCACAATCTTACGGCAACAGAGTAAAGTGATCCCGTAAAATTGCTGAACCACTGTGGCTCGGATAGAGCATGGTGGTGGAAGTATGGGATACGCGTGATCCCACAAAAACGAATAATGACATGAAGCCACGTAAAAACATCTATAAAGCATCTTCGAACGGACAAATAAGGCTTCGAAAAGGTAAAAAAATTCACAATTGCTGGAAATTTTTGAAAATATAAACTCAGCCCTCAGCCATTACCTTCAGCCAAAGAATAGTGCATGACGGCATGGCAGTACAAGTATAGCCGAAAGAAACCTTCCTACATATCTGAAATCCCATGCATGTATACCAACCCGACACAGAATGATTGATGACGGCTTTATAGGCCTTAATAAATGCACCAAACGTTTCATGCCACAGCTACTTTCTATGTCCTTTCTTGCATAAGCGTTACTTGCCTCGTTTTGAAGTGTGCTCCTCTTTGGATATCATGGCACACCAATGAGACGAATTCGCGTTTCGAGACAAATTCGCGTAAGTTCCTGCCCTGACGGCAGTGAAATATTATACCCGACAAGACACCTATATTACATATATGCCTCCTTTAGAGTTGCCTCTATAAGTGATAGAACTTTCTTGCACTACCTGTGTCGGTTTTTTTATGAGCTGCACTTATTGGATTGCTTCCGACATTTAGACCCTTTTTGCAGAGAGGAGGCCTTGCTCCTTTCTGGGCTGTTGAAGGAAAGTACAAAAGCCGACGTCACAGCCTCGGCAGTGTATTTTTGGGGTGTCACACATGTTATCAACAGCCTAGAAAGCACTGAGCACGCTGAAGGCCCAGAGAGACTTCAGCGAAAATGCCTATAGAACACCGAAACAGTAGAGTTTAATACATATATTACACTTCTTGCAAGAAAAACGAAGAGTTAAACATGCTGCCTTTATTGGGTGTGTCTTCGACTCTGATATCCCTGCACAGTAACGAAATGATCAAAGACAAACAGTGCCGGCAAGCTCGAAAAAAGGAAAGCCGGTGGGTGTTGAAGCCGACTTTTGGACCAGCGGACTTATCTTTTTCAACGCTGCGACTTGTAGCGTTGAAAATGAAAAATGACAAGTCCGCGCTTCTAAACGTCGGCTTGAAGCTCCCCTATTTCCGGATTTCTTGTCGCAAGCTTCCATCTTCCCTTTCTTGCATTTCTTTTGGTTCAAGTATGTAGTACATTTTTACAAATCACATCATTTACGATAATGTCTTTATGTTCCGACTACTTTATGAGCGCTACGATTCCACGGATTTCATCAAACATAACCACGCGCTGGAATACCTAGAGCGTGTAACATGATATATTTGCTATTACGCTTATCAAATACTCTCTACCTAATTAGACAACAGCATGCGGGAATAGCAGCCCTTCTAGTAAAGAGCGAAAATGTTCTATATATTGTTCTGTGGCACAAATCGGCTCATCTCAAACAATAAAAATAAGCGAAGGCGAGTATAAAAGAAGAAAAAGCCACGATTCAGCATATTTATGTGTTTGAATTTATGGATAAATTTGCCCTTGCGCAGCCGTCTGCTAGCCCCTGGAATAGATTGTGAAGCTCTTGAATAGATTACCCCATGGTGAACCTCTTGAATAGATTATGTGTAAATGGTTGGGATTTGCTTTCATTCTTTCAAACATCTGGCTTGGCCTTAAAAACGTGTACTTTGTAGCGAAAAAGCAATTGAAAAGACAAAAACAGTCATTTGGCTCACTTTCGTGGTCGCTGACAATCGACGTATGTGAACCTGTCTAAAGAGACACGTGAACGAGAGTACACGTGTTCGACGAATACTTGGAGGAACGTCGGCAGTCAAAGAATCCTGGCACGCAGAGTTAAGATGCGTAATTGCAAATAGTCACGTACGTCCCAAGACAAGTTTAGGTCAAGACAAGTAACTTCTGTAACATGTAACTTCTTCGACTTTTTCGTAAGCGACATCAGTGCACCAATGTGGTAAGCTATCGACGAAGACATATCGAAGCTTTCGACGCAGGCACAATACGTAAAGTCTCATACATTTTGTGTCTTTGAAGAAATCGAGGAAGATATTTTCCTACATTACCAAACTGTTTACAGTCGCTCTGTACATTGCAAAGCATAATTGGAGATGCCAATTGGCATGCCCAGAATAATTTGTGTTGCGCCTATAAAAAGAGTGCTTCCACTTCCGGTGCGAATTGCAGCGCCTCTAAATAATGCGAGCCGCGTACCGCAATTAGCGACGTTCTTAACGAAGCGAGAATGTTTTGCAGTGCCTCGTTTCCGCCGCGCTGAACGCAACAGCGGACGTGGCAGCAAGTCAGATTCGATTGTCGGATTCATACGCTGCCTGACGGAGCCGTCGCTTTAACCGGTACGGCATTGGATCGACGAGAAGGAAAACAAAAAGCATGCAGAGTTGCGTTTCGTTGCGTTAGAGCTATAGTGCTTTTAAGCCCCATCAGCAGCGCGTAAGCCTGAAAATATTGGTATAACAAGACTCATAGTATGTTTTAGCCGAGAACAGGGAAGTCACCCATTTTTTATGCTATTTATTAAACTATTTGTGTAATAGATACAAAAATGGAGGAAACAAAAGTACAATCACATGGCGACAAGAAAGGCCAGAGTGTTACAAATTAACACTGAATGACTAACACAGCCTGAAACCTTCACAACGAGAGTTCTTCACATCCTGTTATGCAAACAAAAAAAGCGGGGCAGCGAAACGCCTCACCCGGATGCAGAACCACTCCAGTCTAAAATAAAGGTGGTCATATGCGTCCTTGAGGTGAATTGCCCTAATAAAGAAAAGTGCTTGAAGAGGTTGTAGGTTATGATTTGCACTCCTGCATACGTGTTTTTAATGAGCTGTATATACCTATAAGGAAAAACATATCAAATGCCACGTTATCAAGTGCTGCTGTCAGAAGCTAGCTTACAGTGTGACAAATCAAGACAAAGCGTTCTTTCAGTGCTCGATGAAGGGCATGTGTTCCAAAACATAATGTCTTCTTTGCAGCTAACAAAAACCTTCAATCGTTTCCAGCACTTTATATAGAAGGCAGTTATTGGAAGAAACAAAATACCTTTTGAATAAAATGGGAAGCCCTTCTTAGTGTACTTTGGCGACTTTGAGCGTATCTGTCTATCTACCTAGCAGCTTACATTTGGGTGCTCTCGTGGTCACTCCTTTAACTTGGCGTGAATCAAAATTACCACTGGAGGGTAAGTTGGTTTGAAGAATATGACACGCTGGGCAAGACATAGATAATATCACAATTCCGTCCCGTACGTCATCAAACAGTTCCCGCCAGACAGTGGCACGTACACACGGGCGTGTATGTCCCGCTGGTATGCGGGTATGTGCCACAGGTGACTAACGCTTAGTATCTACCCAGGAACGAAGAGAACACACATGGGCAATTTGAATGCATGAGCGTTAAACAATAACCGACATCGTTAGCGTGGACCCAACGAAAGCAAAGAATAAATTTCATGGTTAAGAAAAGCCTGAAACGGGCAGCGTTCTCCCCCTGACGAGTGCATATAACACATTTGGGGTTCCCTGCAGGAATCGAACCCAAGCATTCTGCGTGGCAGTTAAGCATTCTACCCCAGAGCTACGTCAGCTCTGGGAACTACTTCTCAAATAGACACTACTCTTTTCGAAGCGTAAATAGTGGTTAGATTGCTGCTTACCCATTTTTATAAAAAATACGTATGTACCCCTCGTATTAACGTCAATTGTGGTTAGGTGCCATGCGCTGAAAATTATTTATGTGACAGTTTTCAGCGCCAGCATCTTCGCGAGCGTTAGCAGTTCATATCAGCTTATGGTGTTGCTAATACGCATGTTCCAGTTCATATCGTTGCGCAAGTGCAAACAACTGGTTATATAAACATCTGCAATTCTTCAACATATGTCTGTGTGTACCACAATTGTACATATATTTGGCGACATTTCATGATGTGTCACCCACTAAAAAAAAACTGCAACAAGGTCACTTTCCCTCCGCTCTTCGCTTAATGTTCGATCCTAGGTACGTGGGATGTGCCGAATTTCGTTAGAAGCTCCCTATGGCGTGAGTTGTTCGTCCGCGATGTATGTAGTACCTGTAGTACTACTAGTAGCACTCGAAGTAGTAGTAGGTAGCCACCTCCACGGCCGGAGTAGAGGAGCGGAGGCGCGCACCTTTTTCTATTGAGGGGGAAACCCGCACACGTTAATCATATATAAAAAGACACTTGTTTCTGATCAAATAACCTACAGAGGCATGTACTGGTGACTTAATCTACAATAAAATGTGCCTTGAATTTCATGTTTATGTAACGAAAAACTAGTATCGCAAGGACGCACTTTGAGCACTATCTGGCCAAAGAATTCTGCCACGTTAAGTTCGCAGGGCGTAACCTCCTTGACTTACCAAGGTTTAGCGAGTATTGGGCCGCAATGCTATGAATATTGTGACCTTGTATAAGCAATGACATGTAGACATATTTTCACAAAGACACAGGTACGCAGGTACAAAATAGGGCGTTTACTTTCGTAACCCAAGGGCCAGCAACGTGAACACGAGAGCATGCGCACACAGAACTACTTCGTTGTCCTCCTCAGAGGCTGGCTACTATAGTTGCCAGCCTACCTTGCGTCAATTCCCCCCTTTCAAGAGCCACCGTCCCGGTCGATTAACTGAGATGCTAGAGGTGGCCATAAAAAATGATCACGCCAACAAAAAAAAAAGCCCACGCTGTTGTGAATAATAAGGAAAAAGTTCGAAGTGTTCATAACTCGCGGGCGTGGTACAGTTTCATCCATACTACATGTACTACTTCTGAACGTGGACGTTTTCTGTTTGAATTGGTGTCGGAGCTTTGGGGAACTACCTCGTAATTCACGTCACTGAGGCAGCGCACAACTTCGTAAGGGCCAAAGTAGCGTCGCAATAGCTTCTCCAAAAGCCCACGATGATGGTGTCCTGGTGTCCACACCCATACATAGTCACCTGTTTGATAGTGGACGTTTCTTCGGCCTTGGTAGTAACGGCTAGCGTCGATACCTTGCTGCGCTTGAATGCGGTTCTGTGCAAGCTGGCGGGCTCGACCTCGGCTTTCTCAACGAAGTCGTCAACGCTGTAATTTCCGCTGTTGTCCTGGTCTACGGGGGCACAGTGTCTAATGGTGTTGTGACGCGATGGCCATAAACAAGCTCGAATGGTGTTAGGTCTGTAGTCTCTTGCACAGCGGTGTTATAAGCAAACGTGACGTACGGCGAAATTTCATCCCACGTTTTGTGCTCTACATCAACATACATAGATAGCATGGCGACCAGTGTTTTGTTTAACTTCTCCGTCAAGCCGTTCGTTTGGGGATGATAAGCTGTTGTTTTCCGGTGGTTGGTGTGCGTCAGCTTGGTGACTTGTTGCAATAACTCTGCCGTAAATGCTGCTCCGCGATCGGTTATGAGAACAGAAGGTGCACCATGACGCAAAACAATGTCGTGGACAAAGAATCTGGCGACTTAAACTGCAGTTCCCTTAGGAACAGCTTTGGTTTCTGCATAGCGAGTCAGATAGTCAGTTGCGACGATTATGCACTTATTTTCTTAGGATAACGTAGGAAAGGGACCAAGAAGATCCATTCCCACTTGCTTAAATGGTGCTCGAGATGAATCTAAAGGTTGGAGGAAACCGGCGGGTTTTGCCGGTGAAATTTTACGCCTCTGACAGTCACGGCAGGTGCGGACATAGCGCTGAACGGACGAATACAGATGTGGCCAGCAGTACTTCTGTCGGATGCGCGCTAATGTCCTAGCAAAGCCTAAGTGACCGGCCGAAGGATTGTCTTGGAACACCTGCAAAACTTCGTCACGCAGTGTCGTTGAAACAGCGAGGAGGAAAGTTTCCTGGCTGCTCTCAAGATTTCTCTTGTAGGAAACATTGTTCCGCAGGCAATACGTTGTTAAACCACGCGAGAGCCAGCGTGGCACGATAACGTCTTCTCTTTGAAGATGCTGGATGACAGGAAGTAGCTCAGTGTCTTTACGTTGAAGCTCAGCCATCCACACCACATCGACGACGCCAAGAAACGGTCCATCCTGTTCAGTGTCAGATGACGTCGAGGAAATAGGAGCACGAGACAGGAATTCAGCATCTGTATGCTTATGTCCTGATTGGTAGACCACCGTTATGTCGTACTCTTGAAGGCGGAGGCTCCAGCGGGCGAGGCGGCCTGATGGATCCCGTAGACTGGCAAGCCAACAGAGCGAATGGTGGTCACTGACCGTTCGAAATGGCTGGACGTATAGGTGGCATCGAAACTTGCTAATGGCTCAAACGACTGCTAGGCACTCTTTTTCGGTAGTAGAGTTATCAGCCTCTGCTGAATAATCAGCCTCGGCTCGCGTAAGCGATCACACGCTCTGCGCCGTTCTGCCTTTCAACTAGAATGGCTCCGATTCCTACGTTGCTGGCGTCTGTGTGGATCTCGGTGTCGGCAGTGTCGTCAAAATGTGCCAGCACTGGAGCTGTCTGCAGTCGATTGCGCAGCTCTATGAAGGCTTGTTGTTGTTCTTCTGTTCATATGAAAGGTACATCTGGCCGTGTGAGTCTTGTAAGAGGTTTCTCATTTTTCGAAAATCCTTCGACAAAACGGTGGTAGTACGCACAGAGTCCGAGGAATCGCTGAACAGGTTTTTTTGTCTCTAGGACGAGGAAATTCGGCAACGGCAGCCAACTTCTCCGGATCTGGTCGAACACCCCCCGGGTTCACCACGTGGCCGAGAAACTTGAGTTCCTGATAGAAGAAGTAGCACTTTTCGGGCTTGATAGTAAGGTTCGCTTTCCTGATTGCAGTGAGGACACTTTTTAGCCTTAAAAGATGCTCATCAAACGTTCTTAAAAACACAACGACATCATCCAAATATACAAGACACGTTTGCCACTTTAGTCCAGCTAGTACAGTGTCTTATCATGCGTTGAAAGGTGGCGGGAGCGGAACAGAGGCCGGAAGGCAGCACTTTAAACTCGTAGAGCACGTCAGGCGTCAGAACGCGGTTTTCTCACGGTCGCCCTCGTCAACTTCAATTTGCCAGTACCCCGACTTAAGATCTGGTGGTGTAAAGAACTGGGCATGGCTTAGACGATCGAAGGCGTCATCAATTCGTGGCAGGGGGTAAACGTCGCGTTTTGTGACTTCGTTAAGATGTCGGTAGTCGACGCAGAAGCGTAGTGTGTTGTCTTTTTTCTTTTCTAAGACAAAAGGTGACGCCCATGGACTTGTCGAGGGTTGAATGGCGTCATCATTCAGCATTTATTGCACCTGACGCCTAATCACCTCTCTTTCTTTCGGGGACACACGGTATAGAAGTTGGCGAAGAGGCTGAACCGACGTCGCGGTAAAAATGCGGTGTTTGTAGCGGTGGTGCGCTGAAATTTCCATGCTGTGGAGAGGAAGTCCGAGAATTCCCTCACAAGGTTTAGCAGCCATTCTTTTCGTGAATCTGGCATGTCTGGATTAACGTGAATGCGACTTCCCCGGTCAGCACAAACTTTTGCATGCGGTGAAGTCGTATCCAATGTGCCAATATTGAAAAAGTCGGTGATTTCACTGAGGAAAGCGACAGTATAGTGCCTCTAGGGAAGTGCTGAAACTCATTTATGAAGTTGGTCAGCAGAACTTGAGAGCGTTCATTTTCTAACCGAACAAGGCATCGGGCTATGCATATGTTTCGTTTGAGCAACAGCGAGATATTTGCCTCTGCAATACCTGCATAGTCGTTGAATTCATCAAAACGTCGCAGGTTACCAAGGTGAATACGCTACTCTTCGGCGGTAACGTGACGTCATTGTCACCAATTCTCAAAGCATTGACGTAACTGCCGTGAGGGTTGCGCGCTAATGCGTGTGCCGTAAAAAACGTCACCTGCGACTCTTGCAAATCAATCACGGCTCCATTATCACGCACAAAGTCCAGTCCGAGAATTAGGTCCCTCGAGAAACTTGGCAGAGTTACAAAATCTCCGAGATACGTAAATCTGTGAATACTGACTCGCGCTATGCACCGCCGCACCAGAGTGAGAAGATAGCCTCCTGCCGTACGTATCTGCGACCCAACCCACTGGGTAAAAACCTTCTTCAGCCTGCAGGCAAGACCCATGCTCAAAACGGAAGTGTCTGCTCCAGTGTCAATTGTTTTGTTTTGTTTCCCTGGGAGGCTGGCTCATACCCACTCAGGGGGATTGGCCAAGAAAGTGTAGTGCAGTTTTTCTGTAATCATTTTAACAATGTTTAATGAATTGGTATTATAATGAGATTAATGTAAAAATAAAAACAACATAAAGAGAGCAAACGAAAAAAAAAGAATCAATTTGAGCAATTTTGAGATTTGAGGTGTTATGATTAGCACTCAGCTGCGTTCACTTCACTCTGCCCTGGGGAGTAATAAATAATTTTTTTTTATTGAAGATCACAATGGTATACGCTTGGTTGCCTGAATATAATTGCAAACGGCATTGAAAACATCCCTGTGGCAATGTCCCAAAGCTGAGGCGCCAAAGCTTAGCGCCGTTTCCACCGTTAATCTAAGGCCTATTTTCCGAAATTGCATAACTAGTAACCTTTTTCTAAGTATCTCGTAGCGGCGACAATACAAAAAATAATGATCTAGAGATTCCATTTCTCCGCAGAATGCGCAGAGGGGTGATGTTGTCTGACCAGCTCTGTGTAGATACAGGTTTAGAGGGGGGACACGACATCGAAATTTAGTAATTAAGACTTCGAGCTTTCTGGACTGACTCCAGTGGTGTTGCCATGGAAACATGAGGTGGTTATAGTCTGTCCGTGTAATTACTTTTTCTATCGTATCAGTGGAGATTGCTGATTTTCGATATCTTATTGCCGTGATATATTCAACATCTGGCAGTATGGACAAAACTGGCCCATCAAGTGCGGCTCGTGCTAAGGAATCGGCCAATTCATTTAATCTTAATCCACAGTGTCCCGGAACCCATAGTAATCTCAGGAGTCTCAACTGCGGGGGTACTAATGTTTTGAATGTGCTTAGGATTCGAGAGTTCTCTGAAGCCGTCAGAGCTGCACAAACTGAAAGAGAATCCGTCATTATTACTGCATTGTTTTGATTTGATGGAAGTTTTCGAAGAGCTAAAATAATCGCCAAGAGCTCCGCTTCAAAAACTGGAGTAAAATCAGGCAGTCTCACTGAAAAGGACCAGTCAAGCAAATCAGACGCAATGCCTACACCTGCCTTTTGATTATTTACGGAAGCACCTGTGGCTATTATATTTTTAGTTTTTGCATGCTCCAAGTAATCTAATAATATGTTATTTAAAAATTTGAGGGATTGTAATTTGGCGTTTTGGGGGAATATATCATCATACTCAATAATAACATGACAATTCGAGTCATTAGTCTCAATTACATTTCTAATGTTCACATTTATACTTTGTAGATTTTTTTGTACAAACATTATCTGAGGTGTGTGAAACCGTGGCCAATGAGCAAGAAAGAAGGCGTCTGGGTTTGCGATAAAAGCATATTGAGATCTTCTTGCCGGTAAGCTATAAAATTTTAAAAATGCTTGTACGGTCAAAATTCGAAATCGACAAAGTAGTGTAGGCAGGCGCGCTTCCTGGTACAGTACGTTGATAGCCACAAATCTAGGGAGTCCCAGACACATTCGCAGTGCTTCTCGCTCCAAGACGACTAGAGGTTTCGTTTTATAAGCAGGGCCACCCGAGAATAATATGCAGCCAAATTCCATGATGGGGCGCATGTACATCTTGTACAACGTTATCAAGGTGTGCCTCCGTAATCCATATTTCCGGTTACTTAGCTTGTGTAGTAAGCCTGAAGCCCGCTGTGCTTTGGTAGTTATATACTCTATGTGTGGACTCCAGTTAAGTTTGTCATTATAAATGATTCCCAAATATTTTATAGAGTCTACTTGCTGGATGGGTTCCTGTTTATATAGAATTGAAATTGAAATTGGTTCTGCAAGCGGAAATGCCATGAGCGCGCTTTTGTTGACATTTAACGATAACGAAATCGACTGCAACCAAATTTCTAATATGTTAATATATCTTTGTAATTTAAGTTGTAGTGAGTAAATATTACAGTCAGCAGCAAAGAGTGCAATGTCATCAGCATAAATGTAGACAGTAACTTCTTGATCTGTTGGAATTGTGCTCATTAAAGCATTAAATAATATTGGAGATAAGACTGCTCCTTGGGGAACTCCGCGCGTTTGTTTAAATCTAGATGATGAACATCCATCCTTGACGCAGTAGAATTCTCTTGATTTTAAGAATTCTGCCACCCACTCAATAAAATATTGTGGGAAGTTCAATCTCTCTAGCGTATTTAACAATATGAAGTGCTCCACACTGTCATACGCCTTGGCTATGTCAAGCGTTACTAAAGCAGCGTATTGCCTTCTTTTACGCGCGAGCTGTATTCGGCTCTCTAAATCAGCATGGGCACACCAAATTGAGAAATCACTACGAAAGCCGATTTGGTTCGGTTTTATTACTCAATTGTCTGTCATCCAGATACTTACTCGGCTATGAAGAACCCTCTCTACTAGTTTGACCATGTTAGATGTTAGAGAGATTGGTCTGATATTATCGACTGTTAATCCTCCACCCGGATTTTTTATTATTGGAATCACCTTTGCTATTCTCCAATCCTGCGGCACCCATGAGTTTCTTAAGGAGTAGTTAATAACATTGGCGACGTCTCGAGGCGATAAATTGAACAGAATTTTAATCATGGCTACTTTGATCTCATCTGGGCCAGGAGATGCACAGGGTAAATGTTTAATCACGTTGGATACTTCAGTATGTGTCACTTCTTCAAAGTCAGACCTTGTCGTAGACTTGTGCCAGTTGTTTGGCACTACTGAAGTGAATGTGCTTTCCAGACCTTTACCTATTGCCTCTAAGGTAGTGGACATTTCTTGTGCCGACAGATTATCACAAGCTACATTAACTGGTGATGGCAAGATTTTCCGAGCTCTCATATATCGGAACAGTGCTTTCATATCTTTAGGCTTCGACAGGTATTCATAATGTCTTTTGTCATAATCTTGTTTAGCTTGAGCTACCGTTCTTTTAAAGCCCGCAGCAATGAATTTATAATCGGCCCAGTTTTGTGGGGATTGATTATGTAAGAGCTGCTTCCAAGCTGCCTTACGTCGTCGGTGCTCTCTTGTACATTCATCATTCCACCAACGGCTATATACTCTTTTTGTGGATTCAACAGTAAATTCGGCTCTTTTGTAGGATCTTTTCATGACTGCGTTTATTTTCTGTGCTTTTTTATCATCGCTCTCTTCCGAGTGAGTAGCCAGTGCTGACTTCAGGTCATTCCTAAATTTAGTGTAATTTACAAATACTCTTACATTTGAACAAGATGGAATTATCGGACAAGAAATTTCAAAACTTATCGGTAAGTGGTCACTGTTGGTGCCACAGTCCAGCGCTTTCCAAGAAGAAGTAGTAATGGCTGAACTGACAAAACTTAAATCTAAGGCCGACCTGTAGTGAGTACGAATAAATGTGGGGGTTCTCACGTTGAGGCACGTCAGGTCATTAGCCATTGTCCACTCCCACAAGCGTTTCCCACTAAGATCAGTTCTAAAACCCCAACTCGTGTGGTGAGAATTAAAGTCTCCAACTAAAACTTTGTCTTTGCACCATGATTTTGTAGCTAGATCCAAACTTCGTGTGTCTTGAACTCCATCCGGAAAATACATATTAACTAAAGTGAAAGGAGTGCAGTTGGGCAGTGTAATGTCTACTGCCAAAATTTCGCATTCTGGCGAAATATGTTTGTATGAGCATTTGACTTTCATACTAATTCTATTATTAATAAAGAAAGCTAGACCCCCACCTCTCGATGGACGGTCTAATCGAAAGGATTGGAAGTTATTTAAATGAAACAAATTATGTACAGATAGCCATGTCTCTTGTAATGCTATAATATCAGGAGCGAATTTAGAAGTCAAGTATACCAAATCCGTAGATGCAGAATGGATTGATCGGCAATTCCAATGGAGAATCTTAAGCGACCCTATGGTTTCGAAAGAGCTGCTTCCGCTATAGCTTTCTCTAGAATGCCTTCCTTCAAGAAATCCCTCTTCGAAAGGCTCTCCTTTTCTTTAAGATACTTTTTGTTCTTAGTTTGTTTCGGTGAGTTAGTTTTCTTTGACACAGGGGATCTAGATCTCTTCAGGGACCTAGGGTCCAAATCCATGTCATCGGAATCTATTGTATATGTAGCTTTGTCCTCACTTACACTCTGTATATCTACTGCAGAGGGTGCTGTAGACGGAAAATACGAGGGTGCGGTTTCAGATTCCTCATTTTGGCTGTGGACGCCTATTGCAGAGGCTCCTGCTGGCGGATGATACGATGGCGCAGTTTCAGATTCACCGTCAGCTATTGGTCGTGAACTCTCAAGATGTTGGGATACTAGGCCTGGCTCTCCCGTTGTACCAAATATGCGAGTCATCTGGTTAGCCAAAATTTGAGATAGAGAATCGCAAAGGTTAGAAGTCAGTCGTTCCATGGCTTTTTCTAGAGCCTTTTCTATGGCCTCCGCTATATTCAGGGAAATCGACCCATTTATTTCCGAGAGATGTCGTGCTGCAACACTGGCATACCCCTGAGTTCTAGTCTGTATTTCCGCTAAGGCTTCTCGTCGAGAACAGCGCCTACGCCCTATAATTTCAAGAATTTGCATTTCTCGAGCCTTTGCTGAACAATCAGGATTATCTGCACAGTGTTGTTCGTTGCAGAGACAACATTTCTCTTCTTTAGCTTTGCAGTAATTTGTTTCGTGGTTGTCACCACACACTCGGCGTCTGAGTTCTGACCTGCATCCTTTAATAGTGTGACCGTATCGCCAGCACTTCGTACACTGGAGTGGTCGCGGTGATAGCGGTTCCACTCTGTATATTAGTGGCCATGCCTTGATTTCGCTTGGGAGATTCGCTCCAGCAAAGGTTACAATTACCGACTCAGTCGGCGTCTTCTGCTTCTCTACTAGTCGTGCACACCTATAAACGGAAATAGCACCAGTCACGGCAAACATCTCTAATACCTCAGACGGAGTCAAGTTAGCATCGACACCGCGAACAATACCTTTCACACATGCCAGATGCGGGGGAATAAAGGCGCTTACCGGATTGGTCGCGAAACTCGAGCACTTCAATAGGTCTTGGACACAGAGCTGATCAGATGAAAAGCATAGAATACCACCTCTGCCGAACTGGCGGACCTCTGTGATGCTGTGGAAGTGAGACGTCGCAGCTCTAAGCTCCGCCTGAATCACTTTCGGATTCTTCATCCTAATGAAGCCGTCATTGCTAGGGACGAGGGCCACAGGAACTGCGGGAATGCCGTTGCGTAGAAACTGATCCACTGGTATTTCCTGTGGCGGAAGTGAAGCAGACCAGAGGCAAGCCCCTGGTCCAGGTGACGAAAACTGCATCTAAGTGAACTTTTTGGCGCTAAAAGCGCTTACGTAGCTGTAAAAGCACTATAGGAACACCTAATAAAGACAAAGAAACCACAGCCACTACACAAACTTAGGCCAAAACCCAAGAGCAAGCACGACCAGCTACTTGCGTGTTCGAGCGTTCCGACCTCCGAGCTGCTGCCCGACTCAATTAGCGCCATTACTTCTTCGTCGTCCACAGTTACCGCAATGTTTGATGTCACCACTCCTCGTATCATGTTTTACTGCGTCTGTACATCTATTTTCTGCCGTCGCTGTCGTCGTAGTGGAGAATCTTCCGTAGAGTCAGCGTCAGCAGCCTCACCTCCGGAGGTCAGGGGATGTACTTGTGTCAGGGGATGTACTTGTGTCACCTCCGGAGGTCGCTGAACTCAGTTTTCCCGACTTGCAGGATTGGGTGAACAGCGTCTCGGAGCGTCACTTAAATAGGCTGGGCTCGGTGACCTGTAGCGAGCAGGCGATGACAAGCGAGGCTCTTACGACCGATGTTCGATACTGCGACGATTCGAGATGAAACTCTCTATTTCCTGTGGTCGCTCGCCAGGTCATGGACGAGAGGCATTAGGCGAAAATCCACGGAGACCCACACGACGGTATGGACATGTTCGGTAGACGTGTCCGGCTTCACTGCAGTGGAAACAAAGGGGCCTGTGGTCGGGTGTACGCCAGATGTCACTCTTTCTCGGTCTTGCTTCGGCGATCAACGGTGAGCCGCGAGGACGGAAGCCTACCTTCATTTGCTGAGCGTGTCGCTCATTGGGGTAAAATACCCTGGTTGAACTGCACGATGGAGGACGCCGCACTGCTTCCGCGTAGCTCATCTCGACGCAGTGCCTCTGTTGTGGCCCCTTGGACGGTTGTGGAGCGTGAACGGCTTGCCGTAGCTCGGCGCGTACCGTCTCCGCAATGGAGAGCTGCTCCACAGGTGAAGCAGGCACCTGCATCTTTTGTAGCTCTTCCTTAATGAGAGCTCTGATAACCTCTCGCAATGCGCTGATGTAATTGCCGAGGGTGACAAAAGTGACCTCACTTGGGTGTACACCACGATTATACTGCCTGGCCCGCTGTTGAAGGGCCACTGACCTCTCCATGGCAGTGGCCTCCTCATGGAACTCCGCAAGTGCGCAGGCGGGTTTTGAATCAGGCCGCCGAAAAATTCTTCTTTAAAACCGCGCATTAGTTGGCGAACTTTCTTGCAATCGGATATAGAGGGCTCCGCACGCCTGAAAAGCCGATCCATGTCCTCTACGTAAGTCGTCACCCTTTCGTTAGGGCCTTGAACTTTTGCCTCTATAACACGCTCCGCTGTCTCTTTCCTGTCCTCTCGGGCAAAACTTCGAACTGTTTAAGCCAGACACACCTAATGACCCTCCTGACGAAGAAGCACGGGAGCGATTCCGCACAACAGGCAAGCGATGACAAATCGACACGATGATTGCATGGAGCACTCAATAGGGGCTTATTTATAAAATATATCTTAACTTAACATGATGCACCGAGTCACAAATACAAGGCATAGAAAAACATGGCATACCCCTCTGCTTGCATAACTGGTCTCTCGTGGTCAGATGCGCTGTAGTCCCTGAGTCCGCTGATACCAAAAAGGGGTCGAGTCGCTGCCGAAGTAGGGTTTTGTAGCGTTAGCTACATTGGCCTCTGAGCCAATTTCGCGTGGCACTGGTCTGTGCATGCGCAATGATACTGCGCCGCCGCCGCGCGCGGCTCGCCGCCGGTGTGCGCGCAATTCGATGCGCTGCGCAGACGATCAGTGGTGTCACGCAACGGATACGGCACCTCCCTCGCACTCGGCCGCGGCCGCGCGCGACACGCTGCCACCGGTGTGCGCATTCCAGAGGAGCGCCGTCATAGCCTTGGTAGACACAAAGACGCCGACGCGCGCGCCTTCCATGTGCAGTCACCATCTGACACTGCGCTGGAGCCGCTTGATAGCGCCTCTGACTGGCGTTTGCCACTGTGGTATAGCCATGGAGAAGGAGAGTGCAAATGCTGATCAACGGTGCAGTAGAGCGGAAAAGCTTAACTCATCGGGTCCCGAAGCAGTTGCCCGGCAAAAGAAACATACATGTGCCACATAATACGTATACCGTGTGTGTGTCATTGGAACAGCTGTAAGCAAGATATCTGGAAAGCTTTGCTAACGCTACGTATATCCTGGCATAACTGAGCTAAGCCACTGCCATTTTTTTCAGCATCCATGCGTGCGCGGACCAACCAGGCAAGCCGAGGATAACCAGTCCCAACAAGAGTTTTCCTGGTCGCGTGAAGCCTGCCTCGCAAAAAACTGTAGCGGCTTTTTGAAGCGGGTGACTCGCTTGCTGGATTCCGTGTCGACCGGTTGTGTCCTCCCTATCTCCGACGTCAGCGTACATCTGGCCGACTGGGCTCGCCTTACGTCATCTCCTAACGCCGACGACCTTCGCCGACAGTGTAAATCTGACCGACTGGGCTTGCTCTTTGCCATCTACTGACGCCGACAAGAGCTCTCAAGGATGGTGCCCCATCCTCCGACTCCTGTTACCGTGTTTCCATCTTTCCTATCTCTCCTATCGCCTCGATTCGTCTTCGCTCTCTCTGGCTTACCACCTCATGCTTCTTGCTTTTCAACACCTTTATTCTTACCCTTTTAATGCCTCCTCACCCCCTTCCCTTGTGAGCAACTGTTGAGGTGTCGCTCGCTGCAGCAGACAGTTACGGGGCTCACTTTACTCTTCCATTCTCTCTTAGGAACCACTTAGTAGTAGAAACGGGCACATTCTCTAAAACGGCCTTGATGCGCAAACAAGTACCCAGTTGCCCCACAGTACCCAAGCGGCGCCTCGCTCGTTTGGGGTTGTGCTGGTAGTGGTTAAAAGGGAAGAAAGGCACGTGATTACTGCAGCCCGGTCAAAAGCACGGCACGGTGCCTGGTTTGGCACGAAGCGCACAGTGATTAACCGTATGCAGCGCTTTTTGTTCAGACTCTTAAACTTCTCAAGGTGCCCTCTCCGAGACAAGTTGTTAAATAGCGCCTCCAACAAGAGCATCTGGCAAAGAACGAACTCCAGCTGTAGCCGAAAAGAAAAAGCTCCCCGCGAGACAGTGCCTTCGCGACACTTCCCCCTACGAAAAAAATTGACTCACTCATTTTATCCACAAAATGCGAAAACAAACACACTAAAACATAAAAAGGTTTTGCAATCAACAGGTGTGTGAGGTGATTATTTAAAGATGCTTATACATCTGTCTAAAAGGTGAAAAGCTTAAGAAAGTTACTTATTTAAAACCACAGATGAAAAACAAAAATCATCTCGAAAGAGAAATCAAGCAGTTCACTCGTCGGCCCTCTGATACAACTCAGTGTCCGTGTTGTAAGCGCCGACATTCTGTTGTGCGTTGTTACCCCTTGGAAATGTCTCCCAGTCGGAGTGAAGTTCAGTGTCAGTGTCGTGGCCTTCGCACTGCTGTACTGGAACACTGGTCTCTGTCCCGCACACACCATGTGGCAAACGGAGTTCTTGACCCATTCGTGAACCGCACTTGCGCACAACACTTGGATACGATTCTTGTTCATCACCGTTCGCACTGCACCCCTCACGTAAATACCTCAATGTTGTTCGCGGATAACACTGCTTGCACTGCACTCACGCACATCACCACCTCAATCATGCACCTCCTGATTAACACCAGATTCATCGTTTGAGTCGTAGGCATTGGAAGAGCATCGAACGTGGCAGAGATTTAAACCCTCCACATTAATAATGACATGTTTTGTTCCAGTTTGGTCTACCACCTGCCAGTTATTCGTGGCTACCCGGCGCACGAGACGAAAAGGTCCGCGGTATCTGTGAAGAAACTTGTTTGTCTTCCCATTGGCCCGGGAGGGAGTCCGCAAGTACAACAAGTTGTCCTCGTAGTAAACAACACTTCGTCGTTTAGCATCATATCTGCGTTTGTTCTTCTCCTGCTGACGCGTCTCCCGTTCTTTCACCAATCTTCAAGCCTGCCGGAGTCATCTAGCCACTTTGATAGCATCGAGGGTGTAATCGAAGCCACGTTGTGCACCTGACCGTACATCTACAGGTAGCATCGGCTCATGTCCGTGAAGCAGAAAGAAGTGCGTGAATCTGATCGTCTCATGAGTGGAAGAATTGTACGCAAAGAGGACGTACGGCAAAAGTTAATCCCAGTCGCGGTGGTGCGAGGAAACGTATATGCTGAGCATGTCAGCTAACGTGTGGTTAAAGCGCTCGCAGAAGCTGTTGGCCTGTGGGTGGTATGCCGTTGTGGTGGAATGTTCGCTAGCCACGAGTCGGATAATTTCCCCAGTCAAGTTCGCGACAAAATGTTGTCCACAATCGCTCATCACTTTCTTTGGTGCATCATGACACAGCGCGACCTGTTCGACGAACGCCCTTGCTGCCTCTGCGGCAGTGGCCACATGACATGCGATAGGCTCGACCCAATTCATGTTGTAGCCGGTAATCATGACATTGTAGTGGGTTCCTGATTTGGAGTCAGTGAAAGGTCCATTAAACTTCATGCCCACCTGTTGAAAAGGTCGACCTCTAGGTGCGATCGGTTGGAGAAAACCGGCCACCCTTCCAGGTGGTCGTTTTCGCGTGTGGCAGTCAGGGCAGGAGAGTACATACTTGCTGACACACAAGAACATCTTCGGCCAGAAATAGCGGCAATGCACTTTTTCCCATGTGCACTTGACGCCCAAGTGATCTGCCGTGGGGTCGTCATGGTAATGTCTGAAAATCTCAGGTCTCAAGCGCTTAGGGACCACGAGCACCGCGCGATCTTCCTGGAAGCCTTTCGCTCTCCGATACAGTACACCGTCTATCAACCGGAAGCTCGCCGTGCCGTTTTGTTTAGTTTTCCTGACAACGGGGGCATCCGGGTGTTCCAGGTACTGTACAATATCGCTCATCCAAGTTTCTGCCCTCTGCTTTTTCTCAATATCCACCTGATCCAGGAGCAGCAACAGTAAAGGCTTTTCGTCGCTTACCGGCGTGAGATCGTGAGGAAAGTGGGACAGCGTGTCGGCATTTCCATTCTTGAGGCCAGGGCGGTGTCGTAAAGTTATGTCGAATTCCTGAAGCAATAGTGACCAGCATTTGAGACGACCGTTTAGATTCCTTACTTTCATCAGGCAAGCCAGGCTCGCTTGGTCAGTTCCGACAGTCAATGTAGCGCCAAAGTTATAATGCCGAAACTGTTCGCAGGCGCTCACGACGGCGAGGCATTCTTTTTCAGTCGTGCTGCAGTTATACTCAGCCTTGTTAAGATGGCGACTGGCATAGGCGATGACTTGTTCTTGAGCTCCGATTTTTCAAACAAGGACAGCACCAATGCCGTGATCGCAGGTATCAGTGCGCTCCTCTATTGGCTTTGCCAGCTCAAACTAACGAAAAACTGGCGCTGTAATCAGCTTTTCTTTCAGGGATTGCATCACCACTTCTCAAGCTGCATCCCAGACGAAAGGAACATCCTTTTTAGTTAAGTTTATTAGAGGTCAAGAAATGTGAGAAAAATCTTGGATGAAACGCTGATAGTAGTTACAAATTCCGAGAAAACTCTGCACATCCTTCTTATTTCGTGGCTTGGAGAATTTTTCGATGGCTGCTACTTTGTCTGGGTCGGGCCGCAAGCTTACACCTGTGAGTATGTGTCCTAGATATTTAATTTCCTGATGGGCGAAGCTACATTTTTCGGGCTTCAGTCGCAAATTTGCCGAGCCACACGCCAAAAAAAACACTTTCCAAATTTTCCAAATGAGTTGCCATGGTTTTGGAAAAAATTAGAAGGTCGTCCAAGTAGGCCAAACAAACCCTCCAGAGGAGACCACTAAGGACTTTCTTAATTATTCTCTGGAATGTGGCTGGGGCATTGCTCAGGCCGAACGGGACAACGTTGAATTCGTAGAGGCCGGGTCCACAGGCAAATGCGGTCTTTTGTTTATCTTCTTCCTTGATACCCACTTGCCAGTAGCCTGATGTTAGATCAAGTGTGGTGAAGTATTTTGACTCTTGAAGCACGTCGAGAATGTCATCACTTCGTGGCAGGGGGTGTACAACTTTTTCAGTTACCTCAATAACCCTTCGAAAGTCGACACAGAAACGCCAAGTCCTGTTTGGCTTCTTCACGAGGACGACAGGCGATGACCAAGGACTGTAGGACTGTGTGATTCTCTATTGATCCCATCCCGAAGCATTTCTTCAACTTGTTGCTCAATTTGTTGCCTTTCAAAAGTGGAATGGCAATATGGGTGCTAATGAATGGGTCGAGAATCGCCTGTGTCGATCACGTGTTCAGCGACATGCATTTTCCGGATGGGGTTATCAATGCATGTGCAAAGATGATGGTATTCTCAATTAGCGACAGCAGCTTCTCTCGTTCAGATAATTGTAGGTTATCCCCAGTCTCTATGTCAAATTATTGGGGCACTCGATGATTTTGTGGAGCCCTGATTGCCAGCTGTGCGTCATAAATGGACGAAGTCCATCCGAGTTTTGTTCCGCCGAGGTAATTTACTGGCGACGTGGTGGAATTAGCAATACGAATGAGGCTTCTCCCATGTACAATCTTTGTTACTGTGCGTGCCACTTGTAGTCCACTTCGGAGCTTGCTGTTCGGTTCGACAAGGTGAACTCCGTCTCTTGCGACTATCACTTCAATAGCCACCTCTGTGCGTGGTTCAATACGAATGTGCTTGAGGCACCACATTGTAAGGACATCATTGTGTTCAAGGGCACCCTAGTGTACACGTATCCGGAAAACTTCCCCATTGAGGGCGAGCTCTTTCTTCGAGAAATCAATAAAAAGTCGTGCTGCTCTACATAAAGGAAGGCCACCTAGCAGCTCGTGTGGGCAAACCTTCACTACCAAAAAATGTCTCATGAATATTGGTGGTGCCCAATTCAAATCTTACTTCTGCTTCACGGTGTGGGACATCACATCTCCGCCGATTCCTCTGATGAATATGTCTTTTCTCAATTTGGATGTAGCATATCTTTTGTTAGCTAATTCTTCTGATATTACATTTACGGAGGAGCCGGTGTCAATTAAAAGTTGTACATCCCGGTTGCGGCGGCTGCATTTCCGATGGAGGTGGAAAGGTTGTAGGCCCGTGTGCTCCGATTTGGGTGCACGTTAAGCAACCCCAGGTGGTCAAAATTTCTGGAGCCCTGCACTACAGCATCTCTCATGTTCATATGGTGATTTCGGACGTCAAGCCCCACATGTAAATAATCAATTACAAGATGTGCATCTGTACCATTGGCTCTTGTGGGAACTGCAAGAAGCTGACTTTCCGACAATGTATCGCTAGGGCGGCCGGACTGGCCCCCTAGGCCCGGCCGTTCTTGTTTCCAGAAAAATTGTGCTGTACATTCTGGTACTCATTGGGCACCACTTGATTATTCCTGCCATCTCAAAACCGCTGCCAGTACTGTTGCGCTACGTGTCCTACGCGGCAGCAAATTTGGCATCGGCGAAGGCCGCCGTTGGTGGTAGAATTTTGCGGTGGCCAAGGCATTGGAGGGCGACGCATCTCGTGGTCAATGCTTTTGAGCCGGTCAAAAAGCAACGTGATGGAGTCAGCTATTGCCTTTAGGTCTCTTCTGCGGTCGGGAACCTCCTGCGGGGAATGCAACTCGGCCGCGGCGCAGCTGGCAACACTTGGAGGGGGCTGTGTTGTTGCTGCGGCGGGTGCTATTCCAACCGGAGGCGCGATATTTTGCGTCCGTGAGTGCAGGCTAGTAGAATAGTAGGTGCCAATCGGCTGGGGCCGTGACGCATGGCTCATCAAGGCTGCTAGGTTTATGCGCTGCAAAATCAGGAGAAATGCAGCGCAAGTTTTCGGGTTCGCAATTATCATTTTTTTGAGCATCCGGACGCAAACCGTGCTAAAGGTGTCGCAACTGCTCTTCCTCTGTCATCGTTGGATTTACCCTAGCACAAAGTTGAAAAAAAATCTAAATAATAGTGCTCGTGGTTTCAGACGGCAGTTGGATCTGGTTTTGTAGCCGCAAATGCGTGATCTCAATCGAGTGCCGGCTGGTGAACGAAGTCCTCAAGAGCGTCGCCCACTCTTCCCATGAATTTGGGGCACCCATCAGAAATTGAGCAGTGTGCTACTTTTTCGCATCACCGTCTAAGGTCAAATATCAAAAATTAACCTTTGTGACTTGGTCCCAATTGTTCAATGATACTACATGGCCATAGCAAAGTAGCCACTTAAAAATACATTACTCTGGCGCACCTCTGAACACTGGGGGTCCGACGAAAGGTTTTGCTTGGGGGGTAGACATAGCGGAAAGGAAGGTAGAGTGTTCCGTCATAGTAGAGAAGTCCAAAGTTTTTTCCTGAAGCTTGCTACTGGCTTGGGGCATAATTCCTGATGACCATTCGGACGAAGAAGTCTGGGAGCAATTCCGCACAGGCAAAAGATGACAAGTCTACCCGATAGTATCAGGGAGCACTTATTGGTGGTTTATTAATATTGTAGCGATGCTGAGGCAGACAGGCTGAAAACAAGCGTCTTTATTAGGGCGAACTTGTGCCCACGAATCTAATGACTAGGGTCGTCGAGTTCGAGTAGCCTAGTGGCACAGATTCAACTATCTTCCTCTTCCTCCGTAGGCCAAGCGCACGAACGCGTGGCGCATGCCAGCCGGGTCTTGCTGGTGCTCTTGCCACGATAATTGCAGCGGGCTACTTGAACGTGGCCAACCTGTCGTGGCATTATCCCCCTCCTCAGACGCATCGTCCCGATGCTTGAGAGAGTCAAAAGATACATGCGCACTCTCACTCGTTTTCCGACGATCTGTCATGATAGGGCTTCATGCGGACTACGTGTACCACTTCCGTGTGATTGCGGCGTCTTGAGCTCACGTGTCCCGTGGATCTGACTTCATAAGTGACGTTGCTGATACGGTTGAGTACATTATAAGGGCCAAAGTATCGACAAAAAAGCTTTTCAGAGGGTCCGCGGCAGCGCACTGGGATCCATATTTACACTTTGTCACCGGGACGATAAAGTGCGTCACTGCGTCGCTTGTTGTACTGACTAGAGTCGACGCACTGTTGACGGCGTATTTGGTATCTTGCCATTTGTCGTGCTTCTTCGGCTCTTTACAAAAAGTCATCCAAGTCAGGTTGATAACTGCTTTCGTCTTGTAGTGGTAAAATGGCATCCAGTGGGGTGGTCACTCTTCGGCCGGATACTAGTTCGAAAGGGGTGTGGTGGGTTGTTTCTTGAACGGCTGTCTTATATGCGATTGTTACGTAGAGTAATATTTTATCGCACTGTTTATATTCAACATTGACATACATTGATAGCATGTAAGTCAGAGTTCTAATGAGGCGTTCGGTTAAGCCATTTGACTGAGGGTGATACGCCGTTGTATTTCTGTGATCGGTATTTGTCATGCGCATCAGACATTGCATAAGGTCTGCAGTAACTGCGGTGCCCCGATCCGTAATAACGACGATGGGCACACCATGTCTGAGCACTATATTGTTCTTAAAGAACCTGGCGACTTCGGCAGCTGTCACACTGTACAGAGAGTCAGTCTCAGCATAACGGGTCAGATAGTCTTTAGCTACGACAATCCATTTCTTGCCTGCAGATAATGTCGGGAAGGGTCCTAGGAAGTCCATGCCGACTTGTTGGAATGGGACATCCGGAGGGTCTGTTGGCTGGAGAAGGCCGGTTGGTTTTACGGCTGGAGTTTTGCGCCGTTGACATTGACGACAAGTTTTCACGTAGCGCTGCACTGATGTGAGCAACTTAGGCCAATAGTACTTCAGGCGAATCCTGGTGAATGTTCGGCTCACACCCATGTGTCTAGATGTTGGCTCGTCGTGGCATGCATGCAGAATTTCCTCTCGCATGGCTGTGGGCATGACTAGTAAAAACGTTTCGCCATTACGTTTGAAGTTCCTCCTGTAAAAGACACTTCCTCAAAGGCAGAACGTGGAGAGCCCTCTGGAAAATATGCGAGGGACTTGAACGTCGAGACCCTGCAGGCGTTGTATAAGCGCCAGCGAATCCGGGTCATCGCGTTGTCGTTGAGCGATTTCGGATGCGTCGACGACGCCTAGAGACGGGAAGTCTTCCTCTTCAGGTACACTTGGATCGACGGGAGAGCGTGATAGGCAGTCGGCATCACCGTTTCCTTCCAGATTTGTGTACGACAGTAATGTCATACTCCTGCAGCCTAAGGCTCCATCTGGCCAGTCGACCTGACGGATCCTTGAAATTTGCCAGCCAGCATAGAGCATGGTGGTCACTGACAGCTCTGAATGGTCTACCATAAAGGTAGGGTTGAAACTTGTTTATTGCCCAGATGACTGCGAGGCACTCTTTTTCAGTTGCAGAGTACTTTGCCTCAGCTTTTGAAAGTTTCTGGCTGGCAAAGGCTAACACTTTCTCTTGACCATTTCGCCACTAGATCAGGACGGAGCCGAGACCGACATTGCTGCAATTGGTATGAACTTCAGTGTCGGCTGTCTCATCAAAAGGGGGCAAGTATTGGTGAACCCTCTAGCCGTTTTTTTAGTTCACCGAAACCTTTCTGCTGTTCTCTTTCCCATGTAAAGGGCACGTCGTCTTTCGTTAGTTTTGTAAGAGGTTCCGCAATCTTTGAGAAGTTTTCCACAAATCGCCTATAGTAGGCATATAAACCAAAAAATCGATGCACTGACGTATTGTCTTTGTCTGTAGGGAACCTCTGAACAGCGGCTGTATTATCGGGATCAGGACGAACACCATCAGAACTAATGACATGTCCAAAGAATCGCAGCTCTTCGAAGCAGAAGTAGCATTTTTCGAGTTTTAATGTCATGTTTGCTGACCGGATGGCTTGTGATACTGTGCGCAGTCGCTCTAGATGTGGGTCGAATGTTGCAGAGAACCACCACGTCATCCAAGTACACTAGGCATGACTGCCATTCAATCCCTCGAGGACAGTGTCCATCATTCGCTGGAACGTGGCTGGCATGGAACAGAGGCCAAATGGAAGCGCTTTGAATTTGTAGAGGCCATCTGGTGTTACGAATGCCGTTTTTCGCGGTCCCACTTGTCGACCTCTATTTGCCAATATCCGCTTTACAGATCCAAGGAGGACAAAAACTTTGCGGATCGCAGCCTATCTAGTTTATCCTTGATACGTGGCACGGAGTAGAAATCTCGTTTAGTTACACTGTTGAGCTTTTAGTAGTCGACACAGAATCTAAGCGTGTTGTCTTCCTTCTTAACGACCATTACGGGGGACGCTCATGGACTATTCGAAGGCTGCTGGACATCACTCGAAAGCATTTTCTCCACTTGCTTCTTAATGATTTACCGTTCTTTCTGTGACACACGATACGGATGCAGGCATATAGGCCTCGTGAGGTCTTGCGTTATAATTCTGTGTTTCGTAAGTGCGCTGAACCTTCGAGGCAATTGAAAAGCAATCAGAGAATTCCTTTACCATGGCGGAAATCTGTTTCTTCCGGAAGGAATCTGACTCCCGGAAGGTACTGGTTGACTAACACGGATTTCTCGATGTTGCAGGCCACTGATGAAGTGGTTGACGTCGATAAGCTGCATAGTTCGGTCACCTTGCAGAAGCCGTGTATATGGGCAATATCCGTGCCTTCAGTGACGTGTTGAAGTTCATTGGAGAAATTTGTAAGTAGGAAATCTGCACGGCCATTCTTCAAGTGAACAAGACCCCAAGCTACGCAGACACCTTTGTTCAAAAACAGCCGTACATTTGTATCAGCTATGCGTTCGCCGTCGTAAAATGTGTCATTCTCTATGAGCACCATTATACTGCAGCGTGGTGGTACAGTTACGTCATCATGAACAACGCGTAGAGAAGTTAGTCGTCGTTCCTCAGATTCCTTTACAGGTATAGCTCGTTCAGTCGAAAACGACACGCTGGACCTACGCTGGTTAATTACGGCGCCATTAGCTCGCAAAAACTCCATTCCTATAATGAGTTTCTTTGAACATTCTGGTAGCACAATGAAATCGGCAATGTAAATAAAGCCCCGTATTTCAAGTCTTGCAGTGCATCTGCCAAAGGGCGTAATAATGTGACCACCTGCCGTGCGTATCTGCGATCCACTCCACTGTGTCACAACTTTGTTTAGCTTCTTCACCATCTTGTGACTTATCACTGAACAATCCGCACAGGTGTCGACTAAGGCATTCTGCTTCCATTTTTCCACTCTCACCCGCAAATCTGAAGTAACGCTTTCGTTGTTGCACCAATTTACCGGAAATACACCGTCGTCGCCCTCAAGCCATATTGGAGGATCTTCGTAACTGATGATATCAGTGGCCGGTCGCTTGCTTCAGTTTTCGGGGAGTGGACTTGGAGAGCGATGACCGGGCTGCCTTGAAGGTGCACGTGGGCTAGATGACCGGTACTGCACAGGTGATGGTGACCGTGACCGATGTTGGCGCAGAGGTGGCGAGTTCTGGCGCGTGGACAAGTACTCCTCAATCTCCGCTGGTCGTTCGCCATTTCAGGGGCAAGGTGCATACGACAGGAAGCCTCTTAATACAGCCTGTCGGTAAGGGCAGAATCTGTACAAATGACCCCCTTCGCCACAATGAAAGCGCAGAAGCCTGCTCTCGTGATCCCGCCAGACGTCACTTTTCCTGGGCCTAGGCTCTACATAGCGATGTGTGCTACGTGCTCCTGGGGGCAGATAGGTAGCCGTCGGTTCCTGTGGACGAGGTGTGCTTTGTGCTGCAGGTGGGAGAGGAGTCGCCGCTATCGCAACTGCTGCATTTCTGTGCTCTGTGGGTTGTCTGAGAACTTCAGAGTATGTTCAGATAGGTCGAACCGGCTGCAGCTCACGCTCTGGTTCTCGTATGACCTGCCTCAGTTCGTCTCGAACAACGTCTGTAACAGATAGTGCAGTTGAAGTCTGGGGCATTCGCAGTCTGCTCAGTTCTTCCCCAATAACTGATCTAATGAGCTCTCGCAGGGCTTCAACGTGGTTTCGCACGCCTTCAGAGAATACCTGTGCAGATGCGCAGTTAAGATTCCGGTTGTACTGCCAAGCCCGCTGTTCCAGTGTTTTTTCGATGACCGTCGCTTCCGAATAAAACTCAGCAACTGTGCTTGGAGGGTTGCGGACGAGAACGGCGAACAGCTCTGGCTTCACTCCGCGCATTAGATGGCGCACCTACTTATCCTCAGCCATGTTGTAATCCGCACTGTTTGAACAGACGGACCATGTCCTCAATGTACATGGCAGCACTCTCGTTTGTGAGCTGGTTCCTCGATTGAACAGTAGCTTCCGCCTTTTCTTTTCTGTCTCTGTTCGCGAACGTAGCCACCGCTTGTCGTCGAAATACCTCCCAGGTAGACAGCGAGGTTTCATTGTTCTCAAACCATGTATTTGCGAAGTCTTCCAGGGCGAAGTATACGCGACGGAGCTTCTCTCTTTCGTCCCATCCATTCAAGCTCGCCACTCTCTTGAACAGGTCCAACCAATCTTCCACATCCTCGTACGAGTCGCCGTGGAATACTGGCGGCTGGTGCAGTTGGCTGATGAACACTTGTGCCGTTGTTACCTGGCTAGTCATAGGGGTGGCATCCATCGTTTGAATTCCCCTTGGTGTGAAGTGGAGAGGACTGAACTCAAGTGAGTCACCTCGAAGAGGGCGACTTGCCCTCTGGTGTACAAGAGTCACCTCCACGGGGTTGGCAGGCTGGTCATCGGGGCTACGTTGTCTTGAGCTCATGGGGCTTCGATTCATTACCCAGCACCTCCACCAGAAATGTAGCGATGCTGATGCAGACAGGCTAAAAAACAAGCGTCTTTATTAGGGCGACTTTGTGCCCACGAGTCTAATAATTATGGTCGTCGAGTCCGAGTAGCCGAGTGACACAGATTCAACTATCTTCCTCTTCCACAACAGAGTAACCATATGATATAAGTTAACTTTACAAAATGCACTGAGTCACACATATAAGACATGGATAAGGTGGCATACCCCTCGGCTTGCATGATTGGTCTCCGGTGGTGAGTTGCGCTGTTGTCCCCGAGACCGCTCACTCCAAAAAGGGCCTGAGTCGCTGCCTAAATTGGTTTTTTTTCAGCATCCACGTGTGCGCGGACCAATCAGACAAGCCGAGGATAACCAATCCTAACACGAGTTCTCCTGGTCCCGTGAAGCCGGCCTCGTAACAAAACTGTACCGACTTTTTGAAACGGGCACATTCTCTAAAACGGCCTTGACGTGCAAACAAGTGCCTGATCGCCCAGGAGGACCCAAGTGGCGCCTCACTCTTTTTGGAGGGGGGGTGTAAGTGGTTAGAAGGGAAGAAAGGCACCTAAATACTGCAGCCCGGTCAAAAGCACGGCGCTATGCCTGGTTTGGAACGTAGCGCACAGTGACCGTCCATATGCAGCTCTTCCTGTTCAGACTTTTATTCTTCCTGAGGGCGCCCTCCCCGAGACAAGTCGTTAAATAGCGCCTCCAACAAGAGCATCTGGCGAAGAACAAACTCCAGCTGTAGCCGAAAAAGAAAAAAAACCTCGCCGCGAGACAATGCCATCGCGACAATATGCAGAATACATGATGAAAAGATGTGAGATGGCGGTGCTTAGTCACTAGATGAATAGACGGATGGACAGACGCACGGCCAGAAAGACAGACAGATGCACGGACGGACGCCCGAATGAATAGACAAGCGTATGGATGAACGCAGGAACAGACGCACGGATGAACGCACAGATGGACGGACGCACGAAGGGATGGATGGACGCACAGATGGTCGTACAGGTGAATGCGCTGATGGTCGCACAGGTGGACGCACGGACGGACGCGCGGACGGACGGAAGCAAGAATGAACGGAATTACGGATGCTTTGCCCCACTCGTCATCATGCACTCTGTGGGTATGCTGTGATTTTTTTATCCACGTGTTCACCGGCAATGCTTTACAGGGCCGTTTATGGAAGAATGATTTTCGAATTTGGTGGAATGTACATTTTTCGCTCTCGTTTCAACACATTGTGGCCTGGTAAATCGGAGTACAATAAACGGTACAATGGAGGTGGAAAGAGCATGCTTGGTAGGTATGCGGTACCTTGCGTGATACTGTGTGCTGGTAATTTACAGAAAAGCAAGCTTTAAGTAACTTACCTGCGAGGTGAACTTCCTGTATGAATCCCCACAGACATGGGAGTTTGGAGATGATGGATGAAAAAATAGGTCTGGTACGCAACCAACAAGTGTAATCTGTCAGAATAAACGAATTACGGGATGCGAAATGTCTCGAAAAAAAAAGAATCGTGAGACAGCTTGCCATAGATAAAAGTGTTTTAATCCTAACTCATTCTCGCTAACTGTCTCGAATATGTTGTCCCATGGAAGCAAGAAAACGAATAAATCAAGAAAGAAAGAAAAGCGGGATAGAGGAGAAAAAGGAGAGAAGGTTGGATAGAAGAAAATAAAAAAATAAATAAATATAAAAGAAAAGAAAAAAAACGTAGAAGGGAAAACTGAACAAAAATAAGGGCGGAAAGAGGGACAGAAAGAAAAAAAGTGAAGGAAAGTATACAATATTTGCAAACGTTGCTACAATTTCTGTGGACACTTTGTGCCAACCATCGAAACACGTATTCCGGATTCCGCCAAGCCAGCAACTCTGTAGGGCGACACGCGGCCGTCTCCTACTGTTGACCAAAAGGTTGGGCATTTCTCATGTGCCTTGTGAAAGCCGCCCGCACTGCACTTTCTTTCCAGAAATTCTTTCTCTGCGTAAACAGTTCCTGCGCACATTTGATATCTAGACAACATACGAAACACGGCGAAGCCTGGTCAGCATCCTAAGAAGGCAATGACGTGGCCAGTGTGAGTTCCAATGGGATAAAAGCGAAGCACTAGTTGCCGTTCCTACAAAGTCAACTATAGGTTGCAAATCTGCCGCCAGTCTCTGGTAGTTCACTTCTTCACGGTTGGTTCTTTCGCAGTATTCACCTTGATATCCTCGCTTGTTGACATCTTGTGCTATTCTCTTTATTTATCGCCTACTTCGCATGCAGTCAACACAGAGCTATGTTTTTCTTCGATTCTTGCTCTTCATGTTCACCCAAGCGCGATGTAGTTAATATGCCACCTGGTGAGACAACGGGCTGCTCTCAACGTCTACTCTTTCAATTTATAGTGGGACCTCTAGTGTGTACTGGGAAATACTTGGCCAGGCTGCACGAGAGCCGCGCACTTAAGAGCACTACACGTTCGCGAAAACTGTTCAGTGGTGCCGTCCTGAGTAGAATGTGGCCATTTTCTGGAAAACACAGGCAAATTTGCTTTGAGAGTGGCATGTAACACACACATGTGCAGGCCCTGCCTGCTTTCACGTCCGAGTGGGTGTGTACCAAAACGTATATGTACCGATAAGTGCGTCTGGCGGTACTTGCTAGCTATCGTTTGTCATAGGACGGCACTGCCGAAAAAGATGGAGCTAGAAAAATGTATATCTCGCAAGAACTCTCTTAGTTTCTAGGACTAACAAAACAGCAGCTGCACCATCATTACGTTCGAAAATAAAACAAGGCAACAGCTCATAGCTGTACTAGCACTATAGGCCCTTATATTTTTCAACCTTGAGCATAACACACTCTGGTGACATGAGTGTGTAGCATTAGCCGAGTACTTTACATGTGAGTCAGCCTTGGTAGATCAGTGGCTCGAGTGCTTGGCTGTAGACCCGAAGGTCGCGGGTTCGATCTAGCAGTTGCATTTTAGTGATGGCGAAATGGCCCGTGTGCTGTGCAATGTAACCGAACGCTCAAGAAAAGCACATGGTCAAAATTTCTAGAGCCCTCAACTACGGCGTCCCTTTTAATCATATCATGGTTTTGGAACGTAAGAGGGTACACTTCATAAATTTATTAGTTTGAGGATCGGAGACGGAATGCAATAAGAAATTGACGTTAAAGCACTTAACTCAGGAATGAAATCTTACAGCGTTTGTGAGATTATATTTTAAAAAGAAAATGAGGACAGATGATTACCTAATAGAGGTTTACTGGAAATCTAAAAAAAAAGTGAGCAACTTCGAAGCATCCCAAACGCAAAGAGCTGCTAATAGGTGCAACGCTGGTGTAATCTTATTGAGGTCAAAATTTGTAAAACCACAGCTATAGGCTCAGAGATGGCTTTAGTAGAAGACACAACAATTGCACGGCCGATGACTTGTGAGGCAGCATCCCATTGGGTCTACTTTGTGATTTTTCATATGCTTTCAGTTTTGCAATAAAAACAAAATAAACGCTGTTCTGCGTCATTTGTCGCATTTGTCGCATGTTATACCACCCAACCAGATTGAAAAGGACGCGGATACAAAAAAATAAAACTTGTAATTAGGCGCATAAAATGATTAAGAAGCAGGAAACAAAAAGAAAACGAAAGGGCAGGAAAGTTAGCTAATTCTCACACTTGCAGTATTTAACCTATACTGTGGAAATGGGCAAGGAAAACAAAATAGAAGCGACAAACAGAAGCAAAAAGCCAATGATGGTTTCGGCCAGTGCCGTGGCACCTTGTCTTCCGACAATCGGGGATTGTGAAGGTAGCACTAATTAAATCAGGAGGCGACCCGAAGCCTTCACTTAGGTGAAGTGGTACTCGCAGAGCGGTACACGAACTGAAACAATGGTGTACCCTTTTTTGTATTCCTTGGTTCAAAATTGGGTTTTCCTGAGGGGCTGAAGGATACCAATGACGCCACGCTCTCGTTTGATATTTGCTCAGCCAGGTGTCGCAAAGATTCCAGCTGCTCACCCGAAAAAATTGGTCTTCCTGAGCTCTTCATGAACAAAGCTTGCAGCATTGTCGGTGTTTTACTGAATCGCGCTAAAAACCCACGTACCTTTCCCGCTTCAGATTGTCACAATATAACGGATGTTTTTTTTTACGGACAAACCCACGTTATTACACCTGAAAACTATTTTCGTGGTCTACGCGACAGCAAAGCCCCAGGCGCAGCCCCTTATCTTCTGCTCAATGGGGCGACTTTGTGAGCTTCTGTCTTGAAAGAAATATAGCAAGACAATTAGGGGTACGGGAAGAGGAAAAACAATTTACAGTGCTGACTTGTGTGATAATTATCGGTAGAATAATTAAATGTCTTCACGCTCAATGAAGCAAACTCTCATCAACAAAACTTCAAAGCTGCCACCACGGGTGAGGCGTGTTTTTAGGCGGCTACCCTACATCCTTAGATTCACAACATAAATTTATCACGTCTTGCAACTCTCTCCCGATCTCGAAACTCATTGTTTTTCTCTTTTTTTCTGTTCTCCTTGCTTATCTGCCTTGCACGTCGCATTTTGGTACTGACAAGTCGCCTTTAGCAGTTTATCATGCGAGACGTGTGCGATAAGGAGGTTTCGGGCTTTCGAAGCTCCGAGTTTGTTTTGGCTCAACTGCGTCTGCGTCAGACTGACGGATGAGCAGATGGACGCTTCGCCCCACTCATCATCATTGATCCGATGAATAAGCTGTGACTTTCTTTTCCTCTTTCCGCTGTAAGCAATAATACTTCTCCTTCTTTTATTTGTTCTCTGTTCAGTCATGGCTTGTCGAGTGCAGGCACGAAGCGCCGAGAAGCGTGGAAAGTTGCTCCCATGAACCAAAAAAGATGACTGTGCTGGTGCAGCACCAGCATCGTTTTTGAAAACTTGAAACAGAGCCGGCGTACCCCGATATGAACCGAGGTTGCAACACGCGATTAGGGTAGCGCCATGATTTAGTGCCAATTCTGCTCACATTGCACACCTGCTTTAGAGATAAAGCCGGAAAAAATCATTACGCCAAAAAAAATTTATTCTCCTTATCTGAGGTGTACCATGATGATGTGTCAAGGTGAAAATGTGAGGTTCTGATATTTAGAAGGTTCATCAGAAAGTTATCTAGGAATATCTGTTGTTGCTAACTGGCATTACGATAATGATACATTATTTTATCGCAACAGCGTTAAAGAGCTCGTTTTGCGTAAATTTCAGTGTCGGCGTCATTGGTTGTGAACGAAAAATGATCATCTTGTGCGTCAACCAAAAAATTAAGAACCATGCAAATAAAATAAATAAATGATGAAAAATTCTTGAGCATAGTGTCAAAATGAGCCAGTGTTGTATTGTTTCAAGTGGGGATCAAATGCGGGTCGTTTGCTTGGCAAGCGGATGTTTTACCACATGGACCCGCCTCTGCCTATGCAAATTGTGAAAAGAACTTCCTCGGCTTGAAAATGCAGGGAAAGTAGCTGTCATGCTTCATAAAAAAACACACACTCTGTATACATGCCTCACAATGAATGAAAAAATATTGCCGTTATATAGCGTGGTACAAGCGTATTTTGTGAATGGGCGTCAGAATATGTGATTATCGCAATGAATTCGTGGTTGAAAGCCGGCAGCCCACTACAAAAGGTACACAAACTACTGCGCCCATTCTGTGTTTGGGTGCATAGCAAATTCGGAAAAGTTTCAGCCATTAAGTATTTAAAGTGCGCACTAGGAAAAGGACGTCGCTAGTGCGTTCAACTTCTAAAGGTGAAGATGGAGGGTTGTTTCTCTTGTTCACATTCGAAATGAACGCACAAACAAATAAAAAACAACTTATGCGCAATTCTTGTTTATGTGCTGCTAAACATCTCAAATAAAATGATTTGCGTCTTTTCTCCCTGACTACAGAGAGTGTTTGGGGAGCCCCACATTGTGAAAACTAGTTATTCACTCTATCCTTGAGTGCTTTTTCTCTCCTTATACAATGTATATTTTACGCCTGGAGCCACTCCACTTATATAAATGTTTGCAAGTAAAGCTGCTACTTTCGTTAAAATCAATATTGTGTGAATTTTAAGCCCAGAGCAAAATTTCTCACAGAAAATTAAGTTCTGGTGTAATGTGGACCAAGAACAACAAAATACCGTGCTCTCCCAGAGCGCAAAGGCAGAATTTAGGCACAAACTTGTGGAAAAATAATAGAGTAAAATAACGTTGTTGGTTGAGTGCGAGTAAAGAAAAGAAAAGGGGGGGGTGAAAATGTGTGTAAGCGGTAACCGATATTTAAGCTATACACATGATTACAATCACACCATCTTCTGGTAAAGGGAACCATGTGTAGATGTGAAGCAGAGGGCGCTTACGCTTACTCTGATGACGGCGTCGATGTTGTGGCCAGCGTGCGGTTTTTGTGTGTTTGTTTCGTGACATACTACCTGTGGTCAGTTGGAAAGAAAAAAAAAACTGTACAAGGATTGATGTGACATTATTATCATTATTATTAATATTATTATTATTTACAGTACCTTACAGAGCCCTCGAGGGGCATTGTGTAAGGGGGGTGGTACAGATAATGTGTTAGAAAAATACATATACGTAATATCTACACATACATAGGCAAATGATGAATGTAATAGAAAATGCAGTTCTACTTATAAACTTGTAAGCAAAGTGAGTTACAGTATGTGAAGGTAAAATACAAAAAAAACTCTTATGACAGTAACTACAACCTACCAATAGTGCAAAAACATCGGCAACAGTCCTATAAACACTGATGATTATGCTCTCCATCCCATCGTACAGAGCGCTATATACAGCACGCAATGGTCAGAATGTACTTAAACGAGTTAAAAAAATGCCGCCAGCTCCAAGTGCAAAAACATTCTTTTTTTTATTACACACTGGAACACTTCCTGTAAGAACCTTCCTAGAGGAGCATGGGTTTTATATGTCTTGAGGATCTCACTGTCCAATCTGCAAGAAACCGGAAACTATTGACGATATTTCCCTGCACAGTTGGGAAGAAGTTTACTTCTGGGACGTATTACAGAGGACCAATAAAAAACAGTTCCCGTTAGACCCTCATGGGATCAGGTATTCGGCAATAGAGAATGAGGATGGATTACCTTTCGATATTGTTATGATGGCTGCCTTGCACAGTATATGGCGCTTTAGAATGGCTGGATCTCACTGTGACCCTGGCAGGAGACCTGCAAGAGAGTATTTTAAGGAAAGTATCTCAAAATTTCTCGAGGCAGTTAGAACAGACGAATGTGTACCTTTATGGTTAGAAAGGGTAGAAGCCCTACTGACCAAGAAGGAATTCTAGGACGTGATGTGTTATAGTAATGCTTGACGGCCTTAGTTATTTTTAAATATTTTGTATTGCTCGTTGTGTATTGTAATATCTTTATTATAGCACACCGTGTGCGAAGTTACAAGAACATGATAGCTTTGTGGTAGGACACTCGCTTCCTATACGCGAACGGCCCTGGTTCGATCTTCAATAAGACCAGAAGTTTCATTCTTTATTTTATATGCTTCTTTCTCAATTCGTCGTTCAAGGACGATTGTTCGCTCACAACCAACAGTGCTGACACCAACGGCAGAATATCTGCGACTTGAGCTCTCCAACGCCATCGAGTTAAAAAGTGCGGGGCCCACGATAGGCGGCGACAAAAGCGCGAAATAAGCCCTCTGCGGCCACATGAGTATTAAACGGGGGTTCTCGGATCACGTAAGCGAATTTCGGTAGTGCTCAGCAGAAACATCTTGTGATGTCTGATAGTAGTCATAGGGAACACGTCTTGTAGGTGTTGAGAGGTATTACGCAGCATCCCGCCGGGACGGTGACGTCCAGAGAGGACCCTGATTTTCAAGTAAATACTGCCGGTCGGTGTTTAGATACGCCTCTTCCTTTGGCGCTCTGTACACGACGAGACCCTCGCACAATTAAGCGTCAAAGAAGCATCGGTAGTGAGCACCTGCTGCCTAGAGCCGTGTTAGCTCCTCTTAAACTGCTCGACGAACACTCCAGGGGATGTCATCGCAGGCAGCGATGCCCAACAACACCGGGGACGTTGTCCAAAGACCCGTACTTGGGTGTAAATCATCTGCTTTTCAGCGCCTTGAATGCGTGACACTGCAACCTGAATTCCGCAGGAGTGCTCATATTTCCCTTGGCGATGACAAAATTGCACACATCTTCAGCGATATTTTTTACCAAGTGACCCCCTTTGTCTTCGTCAGACATATTCGCGTGTACTATCCCGCAAAGCTTCAAGACCTGTTAGATGTAGGTCGTACACGCTTCACCGGGCAGCTGAGTTCTGTGCGACAGTGTTTGTTGCGCCTTCTTTTTCTTCTAGCGCCTGTCCCCGAAGCAGGCCTTTAATTTTCGAACAAAAACTTCTCAATTGGTGTGCACGTGTTCATAATTTTCGAACCAAAAGAGGGCAGTGCGGTGAAAAGGAATGCTACACTCACGAGTTTCAACGGCGTGTTCCACTCGTAGTGGCGACTCACTCATTCGTAGTGTTTTAGCCAATCATCCATGTCTTCATCAGTTTTACCTAAAAAGTGCGTAGTTCAGGCGTCTTTGGTCTGTGGTCTTGGTCTCTGGCCAGCTTGATCCGAGTGGTGGCACTGGTTGATGCAGCTGTACTATCCGTCCTCATGACTACTTCGGCGTCGGTCATGTCGATGTTTTCCGGAAGGATACACTGACCTGACGTCTGCCTCTTCGAAGGACCTCCTGTGACTGGGTTTCCCAGGGCGTCTGACAACCCCGCATCTTCCAAGAAATCTTCTACAGATGGGATGAGTATATTTAGAATGAGCGGCAAGCATTGGAGAAGTAAAACAGAGGGCATGGTCAGCGCTTCCTTGATTGTTTTCTCGTGTCTATATTTGGCTCGTATCAACTACGAGTATTGGCCATTGAACTGACGACTATTATATTGAGGATATAAGAATTTCAAACTTCGTTAAAAAAAATTAATAAAACATATATCTACGGAATATGAAATTCGACAATCCTAAAGTCAAGTATAATTAAACTAGCAAGAAAACCGTAATAGTAATTAATAACTAATTTTCAAAGAACTAGACTTTCAATAGAGATGATTTGTTGGATTTAACGCCCCAAAACTACCATATTATTATGAGAGACGCCGTAGTGGAGGACTCCGGAAATTTTGACCACCTTGGGTTCCTTAACGTGCACCCAAATCTGAGCACATGGGCCTACAACATTTCCGCCTCTATCGGAAATGCAGCCGGCGCAGCCGGGATTCGATCCCGCGCCCTGCGGGTCAGCAGCCGAGTACCTTAGCCACTAGACCACCGCGGCGGGGCCTTTCATTAGAGATAACCTAACAAGAAAATCTTCTGGTGTCTCTAAGGAATTTGCAGACTGCTATGCAGACGTTCCTAATGCTGTGGCCATCAACCGCTTTGAAAAATCGTGCCAGCCAAGATTGCTGTGCCTACGGCCTCCTAACGACCCACTGGACGGCTTATGCTCTCCCATAGTAGAGTACCGCGTGCTCTAAATCGTTAACAACGTTTTATAAACACACAGAAGAAGCCCCAAGAAGAATTTTTGTATAATTAGGAGTAATGTCTCATTTTATGAATGAAATTGCAAAATGCTTCTTCTATAACAGGAGAAACGTCGGCATGTAAAAAAAGTCAAATTTTCGCCAAAAGGGCGAAGCAAATAATGCTACAGCAACATATTCGAATGTTTTACGAAACAAGGCTAGCATTTTTAGGAGCAATATTATTGATAGTAAGCATGCGCTTGTTAAGTATTCAAGCTTTCTGCTGCAATGCCACCATAGATGAGCACGACAACGCTCGTGCTTAGTGACGACATTGATGAGCAGCGCATGCTGGTACTAAGGGCTAACTTTGTGCGTCGAGCTTGGTTGCAGTTATGTGTAGAGGGCATCTGTATGTGGACAACCGTTCCAGGTACACTTTTATTTGCCACCGTTTTTTTCGTGTTGAGAGCGCTGCTCGTATAAGCTCCCGCCTGCTGTTGGGGCAAGCGCCGTGCGCTGATCGTTGCCGTGATAGCGCGCCAAACCAAAAGACCCCCCCCCCCCCCTTGTTCACTCACAAGATAAGCGTGCGGGCAGGCGACCACGGCCGGAAAGGTGCTGTTGACAGCGTAGGAAAAGGAGGCTAGCGCATTCTTCCCCGTTTATATATATATATCTCATATATATATATATATATATATATATATATATAAATATATATATATATATATACATATATGAGATATAACAGACAGTAATGCCAAGGAATGTACAGGGGAAGTTATTAGAACCAATGGAATGTAAATAAGAAGAAAGAAAAGTGGATGAAAAAATAACCAGCCGTGAGCAGGAATCGAACCTGGCTGGTTATTTTTTCACCCATTTTTCTTTCTTCTTATTTACATTCCATTGTTTCTAATAACTTCCCCTGTACATTCTTTGGCATTACTGTCTGTGATATCTCAATAATATTGTGTTAAACACGGAAAATATGAGCCCTTAGGTATACACTTCTTCCCATATATATATATATATATATATATATATATATATATATATATATACACGTGAACGACGGTGGTGGCAGTTGGCGATGGCGATAACGGTTCGAGACTGTAATGTATACTTGCTATCGCAATAAAAATAAACAAATTTTTAGGCTCTTGAACTAAAAGCAGAGCGGAGATGTCACCTGACCAGACTTGTATAAATACAAATTAAGAGGCGAAATTCGGCAACTAAATACCGTACAGAATGCTTCTAATTTGCGAGCGGGGCATCACTTATTATCCCAAGTAAAAGTTAGATGACCATATTCTCGAACTGGCAACCTAATTTTCGTGAAATCGTGAAGTAAAAATATTTGCAAAATCGAGATTCAGTAATAAAAAAATGACACTGCAGTTCTTAATTATTGATCAAATATTTAAGGCATCTCTAATATTTGTAGAGTCTTGATAGTGTAAACTGTGGGGTCAACATGTTTCGATGTCGTTAAGCTTAGTTAATATTTCATGCTATCTTTCCTTGCAAATCAAGTATTATAAACATTATTAAAAATTGGTAGAAAAAAAGACGACAAAAAGTAAAAAAATGGCAGCATATCCACGGGGTGAATGATGAATAGTGGGACGAAGCATCCGTACGTCCATTCGTTCTTGCTTCTATCCATCCAAGCGTTCGTCTGTGTGACCAACCATGCGTCCATCCACCCGCCCCTGCGTGCGTCTGCTCGTGCGTCCACAATTTCATTCGTGCGTCCGTCTCCTCTTTCGTTCATGCATCCGCCCCTGCGTCCGTCCATGCGTCCATTTGTCCGTGCAGCCATCCGTGCGTCCTTCCACGCATCTGTCTGTGTGTCCATTCGTCCATCTAGTCAACACTCCAAGTACCACCACCTCACATATTTTCATCATATAATCTGCATATAGAAGCACCGCCATCAAGCAGACATTCCAAGGACTAAACGAGAGGTGGCACACGCACACTTTCTTGCGGCTTGCGCTTCGGGTCTACTTCCTATCTTTAACCACCTCGAGTTCATAGTAAATACTAGTTCACTGTATTTTTGGCACGCTCGCTAAACCTTTCTAAAACCAAGGAGGTTATGCCCAGTGAGCATAACCTAGCAACCCTTGTAAAACAGTGCTCAATGAATATGCCAATGGCTATTAGTTGGGAATGAGAGACAGGAATATTTGACTTTTAGCAAACGTGCACGCTGCGACGTTTTTATTGTTCAATAACGCACAAGAGAAATCTCCCAACAGCACCACCTTGCAGGTGAAAGTGTAAGTCTGACTACGGACTACGACGAGGGACGAATGGGTGCCGCTTTAAGGAGCGTCGCCCCTAAAACGTATTCAGGTAGGATGGACATTGCAGGGCCATATAGGGACAACCGCGCGAGAGCATCTGCTTTTTTGTTTACGCTAGGCACTGCTGATCAGCAATCCCTCGTCCCAGTCCTTCTTCTTCATATTACTTGCGTGCCCTTTCAATGCCGCGTTACAATATCATTATAATCGTAAGTTCTGACTGGGTTCGCCTGTACGTTCGCCTAAGGAATAAGGTTTATTACGGTTATATAATTTTGAAATACCCATTCAGAGTGTGATAAGTATTACTTATTAGAGTGAATCTATTGTTGTGGCACTAAAGCGAAGGTACAATCATAATTATGCGAAACTTTTATTGCACCAAGAATGTGATAATATAACCCAAATTCACAACGTGGAACTTAGCTTCTCTATCGTGGCTGTATTAAAGTATAACTGCTAGTTTTCCTTTATTTTATTATATATACCAGCTAGCTACGAAGACACAGAAAAATCGGTAATGATTCGTTTTCTTTTTTTTAATACCAGTGGCCTTGTTTCTGTTACCTGGCGCCAAACTTCTAGAATGCGCTGTTGAGTCAGCAACTTGTTCTCACGTGAACCCACGTCACAAGTTTTGCACACTTTCTTGATGACGGAATACGACAGACTGAAAAATACAATGTTTCAATGTGTCGCCTCTGTGAGACGCCTAGCCAAGTGTGATCGGGAAAAAAAGATTGGAGTAATGGTTTTTCATTCTTCCGGTCCATATTATCTCTGGATCGAAACGATTGTTACCCATTGGGAGCTTGAGCACTCCCTTTTTTCTCCTGAAGTCAGCTGAGTCCGTTCTGCTAAAGCATTTGAAAGAGTCTGAATAAGCAAAACGAGAGCGAGTGTGTCGGTCGGCAGTAGCTCGTGATGAATACAGTGAAACTAAGCAGTTCAAGATGCTACCGAACCCACCGGCGAACCATTGAGCCTGTCGACTTTATAAACGGTGAGTCGACAGGCACCTTACAACTAAAAGCTCAAGAGCATAAGCTACCACAAAAGTCTGATGACGCAGCACATGGCATAGAAGGAAAACTTGGTGTAAAGAGCAAATTGTTAGGTGTACTGTTAAACAAATTGTAGCCATCGGTTATCTTAAAATTTTGAATTCAGATTTGGTCCCGAGAAGGGCACCCCGACACGTAAGAGCAATAGCGCGAATGGCAGAACCCATGTGATTTTAACGCTGGGGTTGGTAGGTTTCCTCCTGGTGTTTGAAGCCGCAGTGCGCAGCTGCTGATTTTTCCACCCTTGGGTGCGGGTTGTACACTCTAAAAAAGATCAACTAAAACAGGCGTATTTTTCTCCCACAGCAATATTCATCATCTATCTTTCATTATTTTGCTTCCTTTATCGCAATGCACCCGGCACTTGCAGGTCACGAGTGACATGTTGGTTATCAGCGTGACAAAGCTTTCTTGATAAAAAGTGGCCAGCACCAAATTTTCAAGAAAGGAAGCGCATGCAAGCCGGGTGATGAATATTGTTGTGGGATAAAACAACGCCCTTTTTACTCGGTCTTACTTTAGAGTAGAAATTGAGAGTTTCTTGGCCCTGGCATGATATATGAAAGATTGATCTTTAGAGAAATTTATTCTCACAGACAGTACACATAATAATAATTCCCTGGAATAGATTATGCATACACAGAGAAAAATTTGGTACAAAAAGTTATGAATCCATAGGTACTGTACATTGTAATTAACAAGCACATATAAATCGTGATGTTGTACATTTTGTGTACTCACATGACATTTCTGTCTGTACTGAACGAGATATCAACCTACAAAAATCAGGCAGCCTCAAGGACAAGCTTCACGTGTCTCTTACAGACGAACACAAAATGGCAGCACCAGTGCCAAAGAAATTCCTCCTTACTGAGAAGGAGTTCGCATGGCGCAACAGGTATCAACCCTGTGTATCGTCACTCTAAGATCGGGAAGAGAGTGCGACGGCGACGGTCTGCTGCATTATTCTCGCAGTTATTGCGCGAAAGACATTAAGCATCAGCAAAAATGAGAAGATAGGTGAAGCACCCTCGAGAAAGGCGGCCAAAAGAAATGAAGCGATTTACACCGAGACTGCGAAAATGAGTGTGCATGGCCCTCCAGAAAACACGTGCAATCATGCATTGCCTGAGAAGATGCTGACTTGTTTCCCGTATGAAGCAGTTTGAGCATGTTACTGACTAGATCAATCTGCAGCTCTTGAGGTGGGGCCGAGGGTAGGAAAACACCCCACCCCAGCCGCTACAAGAAGTCCCAGAAGTGGCCAGGCAGAAAAGCTGCCGTCAGTACGCTCCAAGACACACGGCTAGAGAGACTGCGGTTCAAAAAAAAAAAAAAACTAACGGGAGCAACGAGACATGTGTGCTTAAAAAATATTATATAGAAGATGTTGGACATTAATTACACTTTGTTTAAAAAAACGTAGATGCAGTATGTACATCGCATCAATTTTGCGTGAAAAATCAGTAATAAGGAATACTTCTTCCTTTTCGCAATTTTACTTAATAAAAACTGACACTTTAACATAAAGCGAGCTGAAGTCTGATGAACAAAACCACAATGCTTATAGCTTACAACAGACACAATAGAAAATTGGCTTAATGGGTAGTTGCATATACCCTCCCATCACCGCGCCGCGATGGTCTAGTGGCTGAGGTACTCGGCTGCTGACCCGCAGTTCGCGGTCTGAAATCCCGGCAGTGGCGGCTGCACTTTCGATAGGGGCAGATATGCTGTGGGCCCGTGTGCTCATATTTGGGCGCACGTTAAAAAGCCCCAGGTGGTTGAAATTTCCGGAGCCGTCCACTATGGCGTCTCTCATAATCATATAAATTTGAAAACATCACATATTATCATCATTATACCAGTCCATCGTCCACACCAATTGTTTAAAAAAGGTTTGTTTACACTATGTACAAAAACGATAAAATTTTATTACATTCCAGAAATAAAAGGCACATACACATGGGCACATATATGTGCCACGACAAACGTCAGCTTCGTTTTAGGGGCGAAGCTCTTTAATCCATGGGTTGTGCGTTCTCGATGTATGTAGTTTTAGGTAGCCGCCTCTTGTTTAGTTCTTGATGTGTCCGCTAGATCGTGGTGCTTGTATATAATGACTACATCATGAAAAGATGCGATATGGCTGTATTTGGAGTGCTCACTATCTTGAAGAACATAGTGGGATAGGAACCCGAGTCAACTGCGTGCCAGCTCATTATTCTACTGTTGAGCCGCGGTGGACCTTGAGACTCGTATGTAAACTTGTCTTAGGACGACTTGATATTGGGAAAACAATCGCCTTAATATGAGTATAATAAAGCGTTTTAGAATAACAAACGAACAACTGGCGTTATACAATGCGAATAACATAACACATGGGTCGTCCAATGCTCCAAACCAATAAAAAAGCTTGTTCTTGGTCACATATTCAGAGTGGCATATACCCACTTCAGGCGTATTTTTCGTCGTGGTCAGTCTCTGCATAAAAACAAAACGTACACGAAATTTGTTGCAAATGCTTAGCGCATACACGCTTCTTTATAGAATGACGAAGAGTGGCATAGTGAATGCCTGCCAAATAAATAGTGATAATTGGTGTAGTGCTTGTCGTCGACAACGACGTGCACTATACTGCTGAAAGGGCAGTATAGTGCAGAAATGTTTTGACTATATTTATGAAAGCCCGTCTTACTTTTTTTAGCAACAATCACTGCAGAAAAAATACACCATCGTTTTTATCGAATTTTAGGCTGAGAGTTCAGTCACTATAAAGCTTTAACAAAAGAATCCGAGTCTCCACTCCAACGGCTAATAAAATAAAAATTTGCATAGCCATTCTATGCGCACAACACGAACTAATAAGAGCAGCGAACTTTATGCCAACTGTGATCTGCCTCTGACGTGAGAAAGTTTGTTGTCAACGCATGAAAGTGCTGGTCTCCAATCTGTGAGTGTCGAACAGCTTAAATAACCCTGCCACGGTGATCTAGTGGCTGAGAAACTCGGCTGATGACTCGCACGTCGCGAGATCAAATCCTGACTGAGGAGGCTGCATCGATGAAGGCGAAAATGCTTTAGGCCCGTGTACATATATTTATCGGCAATGGTAAAGAATCCCAATTGGTCGAGATTTCCGAAGCCCTTCAATACGGCGTCTTTCTTAATCATATGGTGGTTATGGGACCTTAAACACCACATATGAATCAATCAAACCAATTAAACAGCTATAGTCGATTCACAGCATAGGTAGTGGCGGCTGTTGGTAATATCGGTTTGGTTTGGGAAAACTTTAATGGTTTAGATAACCCTAATAGTTATATTGGTGGGTTATATATATATATATATATATATATATATATATATATATATATATATATATATATATATATATATATATATATATATATATTGGTTACCTTTTGTAGAATAAGAGGTGTTGATATAACCATTACCATAATGAGGAGTGAGAATATTTTTTTGATTAAAAATACGCTGTTAATTCACTGAAAACGAACACGAAGGCACTTTTATTAGGAAACTGTAGCAAGCTTTTTTTCCTTCATTTTTTGAAACCTGTCTGGAGAATAAAAACATTATCATCAAATTATGATAAATTGAAGGACTATCCTGTGTTCGAGAGAATACCGATAAAACGTAAGCCTCATAGTAATAACTGAACTCATACAGAGGCTTTTTCCAGGCAGAACACCAGACGTTATGCCAGGTAAAAAAACTATAGAGCCGGGTTCGTATGGAATTCGATCATTGCTTTCAGGGCCAGGCTTTGTAGCATGTTTACCAGAAGGCGCAGAACGTTCTGAAATTGCAAGCATTCATTCACAAAAACCTTCGGCATGGTGTTCTTTTTCGCAACAATGAATAAGATCAAGAAGATCCTCTCTGGCCTACTTAGTTTGGAAAGGGCATATAATGCTATTGCTTCAGTCGAAATGGTCTGCAAACCAGTATCGCAGCAGCCACAGCGGAGTTACGAAAAATAGAAGACATCTTTCTCTGCAATAACAAGAGCGAAAAGAATAACTGCAAAGATGAACTTGCGGCCTCTACTGAAATTCCCATTTTTAGCATGCTTTCGTCTGAGATTACTCTGAAGTCACAGCCTCCATCGCGTCAGGAACACTTGCTTTATGAAAGTCATTGATCCTTCACGCACTCTTCGGCTTTTAAGTGAACGCATCACCATCGACCAGACAAAGCAATGAGTATAATGCCGTCTCTTTTCTTATTGGTCATTTTCTATCATCATGATGAGGCATCTTCTTGAAAACGTGTAACCAGTGCTTCCAAATGACGTAGTACTCAAATGTTATGGTTCAGAATAATAGTTGCAAGAGGAGGGGGAGGGAGTCAGGCAACATGCAATTAGCCAGAACAAGAACTTTGCTTTGGGTAAAAGCTGAATTTGACTGCCTGTAACGCCGTCCTCGTCTAATCAAGCGGTGACAATTTTTTTCCAGAAAAGAAACCAAAAACATTACACCTTAAATGCAAGTTCCGTTTGCAATAGGTGGTTGTAGGAAACTTCCCGCCAGTAAAATTCACTTTTACGAGAAAGTTTTGTTACTTAATGCTGAACCTGAATTCTAGAAATACTACGTACCTTGCAGTCAAGCTACAACAGCTTACACGCATTATTTTTAATGACAATGAATTATCTCCATTTTAAGTAAAATGTGACTGGGAGTTCAAATGTTAGTACTTCATTTTGATTAGCTGTAGCCGGCGACAAATCAAGAACCTCTCGAAGTTCCCAAAATTGAGTCTACCTTTCAGAGCAGCCATAGGGACTTAACGTATTATGCACAGTCAGAAAAACAAGAACCAATGCTAAAATATTGTGCACATAGTACAGACAGCCGGCGTTTTCTTGGAGCTCAACTATCAGGGTCGGCAAGTTTTCAATACGGAATAGTAATCGCAGTTATATGCACTTCTTACATTTCGTCGATTTCTCAGTCAACTACATTACCATGTGCCCGACCAAATAAGGAGAGAGAGAAAAAAACTGGAAGTAAGAAGAGAGAGAAAAAAAACTGGAAGCAATATAGAGAGGAACACCGAAATTGTAGCATCAGGTTTTCTACTCTGCACTAAGAAAAGAGGGAAAGGGGAAGGATGAGAAGAAAGCGAAGAGAAAATGACACGCGCGATAAAACAATTTTTTCTTGTTTAACAACGCACAGAAAAAATCTCCCACCAGCACAACCTTGCAGGTCAAAACGTAAGACTAGTTACGCACTACAACTACGACTACTACGAGGGGCGAATGGGTGCCGCTTTAAGGAGCTTTGGCCCTGAACGGTTTGGGGAGAATGTGTCAAGTTCGAAAATTTCACCCAAAAACCATCTTGAAAAATAGGGAATGCAGATGCTTGGAATGTATTTTGTATTATACTATTCCAGAGAAGTTCATGGCGGATTGAATTTGATTCATGAAGCTGAGGAAAAATCTGTGTGGCTGTTCTCTTTTTTGTTACGAGTCTCTATTACTGTCTTATAAGTATGTCGTTATAACACAATATCGTGGCTTTTTTGGGTGATCGGAGTGTTTCGTTGAAGCTTTGTGTGAACTGATGCCGGCTGTTTTTTACAGCGAATTTGTTTATGCTTCACAAAACATCATTGACGCCTCATGGTAGCTGCTTGAGTGAAGAGGAGCCACATCATGGGAGAGAAAGCCCCGAATAGCTATGCCAAGGAGCACAGCATGGTATTGCAAGGATGCGGGAAAGAGAAACAATGGTCAGAAGGAAAAAAAAAACAGGGACGATTCCTCCGTCATAAGAATCGGTATACGACAAAAATGAGACGTGTGGTTATAGAAGTAAAGTTAATTGTGTAGTTATATACAAGAACTTGTACAATTTCTATTGGCGTTTCTCAGCTATAGCCCCGTTTGACGTCGGCACAGTAACGTTGGCACCTAATGGCATGTCAGCATCTCGAAATTTGCCACCTATGAGCAGAAATTAAACGTTGTGGCATCTGAAGCTTTTATTACATACCTGAACACAGCGTTACGTTCATTGCGCACAAGCATGCCTTCACTAGCGCACACTAAACAATGCTACTAGATATGCGCGTCTTAAAAGATCGTGAGTTTTCGAGAGAAACAGCACAGTGCGTGTTGCTAAACCTACGCCAGCACTTATGTATACTGACCTGAGTTTCGTTTCACCAAGGCACGACAATCGGCCGTCGACACCGTTGCCTTGCTGCAGTGCTTACTGCAGAAATTTTATTGAATAAGCCGGGGCTATCACCCTCGAAGTAATTGGTGAAGAAACATCATTGGTGCTGGTGGAAGCTGCACGGCTCCGACGACGAGCAGCCACGCACTAACACGAAGCGGAATGCAAGAACATAACTGCATTGGCGGCTCTCAAATGCTCGCTAGGTCAGGGTTTTCCACTGCTATCGAGAAGATTTAACCATGACCTCCAAGACTGTACCGGCACACAATATCAGACGACATGCTTTAACTGCATCATGCCACATTACTTCTGTTGAGCACCCACAGATGGTGTAACCACCTGGATTTTCCAAAAGAGAGCACGAAGCAAGAGAATATGTGAAAAATGTAAAATGGGTTCATATGAGGTACAGCAACTACGTGACTAGTTCAGTCGGTTTTCAACAGAGGAAAAAAAACGGATGCCGTGTGGACTCATCTTTAGTTCTTTTTTCAAAGTTCTATGCAACATGTGCCAGAAAAGGAGCCCACTCTAGCACTCTATGAACACATCTTTCATTGTTTCGGTTTACTACATAAGTAACAATGTGTGCGCCAAGGGACGAATAATCCTCTATACGGTATGTTTCAACTGGTAAGGTACCAGTTTGCAATAAAGGAAAAAATTGTTTTGAGACCTGGCGCTACAAGTATTCTTCTCACACGTCAAAAACTTCCTGTATCGGCATGCACGGTATAGCTGACAATACAACGGTAGAGGTAGTAGAACATTGATGAGGCTTTCATACAAATTTTACGTGATATTTCAGTCAGATACCCTAATGAAAACCTCAGTGATACTTATTGAACGAGCCCGACGTATCTTATGATGCAATTATGCTTCTGGGCCTGAACAGTGTCCAGTAAGCCCGATGTGTCCTTCAAATTACGAATGTATAAGAGCGACCTGTGCGGCAATATTTTTGCGAATGAGTGTGCCATTTCCTTGAAGTGCTGAAAGGGCAAAAAGATGTATCAGAGTAAATTGTGCGCAATGAGCCATTATTGCGAATGCTAAAATATTGATCAATGGTCAGCTTCGAGTATACGGTTCTTCATTTAGGTTTGTGGGTGTATTTTGTGATACAGTTGTATTTTGCCGTAATAGGTGAAATGTAAACAGTCTCGATATGCAACGCACGATTGCAAAAAAAATAGTAGCTCAGTCGGTAGAGCACAGGGTGCCTGCGTTGTTTTTCAAGAAGTCATGGGTTCGACGCTCCTTGGGGGAAGTCTTAGATCAATTTTTTCTTTCTCAATTAGTTGCTCAATTTTACATTCACATCAGTGACAGAAATATGTCAAAGAAGTCGTGATGGAACTCTGCATAAAACTCTTTTGTTTTAAAAGAGGAATGTAGAAAGTAAAGCCGGGCGTGGCTTTTATGAAATTGTTTAGCTAGGAGTGCAAAAGAGAAGGCTGAGCAAGAGGTATGTTAGTGTGAGGTGGAAGGAGATACTAATAAATGAAATATCATTTTGAATTTCGCTTGCAAAAGGGACTCGCTCACTGGATTCCGTGCCAACCGGTTGTGCCCTTGCGACCTCCGACGTCAGCGTAGCTCTGGCCGACAGGGCTGGCCCTACGTCATCTCATGACGCTGATCTCCGACGAAAGCGTAGCTCTGACCTACTGGACTTGCCCTACGCCACCTGCTGACGCCGACAAGAGCTCTCGCAAGTAGTGCCCCGTCCTGAGTCTCCTGTGACCGTGTTTCCATCTTTCCTATCTCTCCTATACCCTCATATGTCCTTGCTTGCTGTCCCAGCGCATCTCTCTCTCTATATATATATATATATACCTTTAATCCTATCCTTTTAATCCCTCTTCACCCCATCCCTAGTGAGCTACTGTTCAGGTGTTTCACCCTGATGCTGACAGTTACGGGGCTAACTTTTCTGTTCCCTCTTATAACCACTTCTTTCTTTCCAAAGCACGATACAATATGAGGAACACCATAGTGGAGGGTTCCAGACACATATGATGCTCTTTAACGAGGAAGGTGGGAAAGCATATCAGAGCCGCACAAGTGGTAGGCAAAGGTAGGCGAGGATAGAAAAAAGTAAATGTGGATGTCGAAGGGGGGTAAAAGACGAAGAAGTTTGTAATATAATATATCTTGACGTTTGACGTCCAAAACTAGGGCATGATTACAGAAGACGCCATAGTCGAGGGCTACGAAAAATTTGATGGCTTGAAGTTCTTTAACGTGCGCCTAAATCTAAGCACACGGGCATCAAGAATGAATTACTGCATAATCAACGAAACATCGCACAATGTTAGAAGACGAAATACGGTGAGGAGATGGGGTGTAAGGTTGAAGAGGCGAAGAAAATGTGCTGGGAAACGGCGAACCAGAGCATAGCCTTTATAGGGTGGCACAGATAAGGGTGAGAAAAGGAAGCCGTGGAGAATAGAAGGGGAATGAAGATGGGAAAGCAACCAGCTGCGCAGTTTTCTTAATCTTTGCACCGCTATTGCGGAGCTGCAGTCGTATTTTTGTTTTAGTATTGTGTAAGCCACCGAGGACAAAACGAAAGTAATTAACTGGAGACAGAACATCGGGTTGTCAAACATGAATATTACTTATATCATGTGGTCGCTTGTGCTTAAAAAGGGCTAAGTGTAAGTGGTAGACGTGTATTTAAAATTGCGAGTTAAAGCAGCGTATGTATTGGGCTTACCGCTTAGTAGTAATGTATATTACTACTAAGGTTATAATGTATATTACTACTAAGTAATGTATAATGTAGAAGGCACGGCGGCATCGCCTCGAGCATGTCTGACTGCGCATGGCTGATCGTGCAGGTTCTTCTTGTCTGCTCAACGCAACTGGCTGATCCTGGACAACCTGCCTTGGAACAATAACTCGCCTAACATGTGGAGCACTTCGGTGCCACCGGATCATCAAAATATCAGCCCGATCACCGCCCTGACGCCCCATTGGCTGCCCAGCTCAGTGACGTCACCGCTTCCTGCTATAAAGCCAGTGGACATCGTTTACTGCATCAGAAGGCACGGCGGCATCGCCTTGAGCATGTCTGACTGCGCATGGCTGATCGTGCAGGTTCTTCTTGTCTGCTCAACGCAAGGGCCAGTTCTGCTGGCTGATCCTGGACAACCGCCTTGGAACAATGACTCGCCTAACACGTGGAGCACTTCGGTGCCACCGGATTATCAAAATATCAGCCCGATCACCGCCCTGACGCCCCATTGGCTGCCCAGCCCGGTGACGTCATCGCTTCCTGCTATAAAGCCAGTGGACATCGTTTACTGCATCAGAGGGCACGGCGGCATCACCTCGAGCATGTCTGACTGCGCATGGCTGGCGTGCAGGTTCTTCTTGTCTGCTCAACGCAAGGGCCAGCTCTGCTGGCTGATCCTGGACAACCGCCTTGGAACAATGACTCGCCTAACACGTGGAGCACTTCAGTGCCACCGGATCATCAAAACATCAGCCCGATCACCGCTCTAACGCCTCATAGGCTGCCCAGCCCGATGACGTCGCCGCTTCCGGCTATAAAGTCAGTGGACATCGTTTACTGCATCAGAGGGCACGGCGGCATCGCCTCGAGCATGTCTGACTGCGCATGGCTGATCGTGCAGGTTCTTCTTGTCTGCTCAACGCAAGGGCCAGTTCTGCTGGCTGATCCTGGACAACCGCCTTGGAACAATGACTCGCCTAACACGTGGAGCACTTCAGTGCCACCGGATCATCAAAACATCAGCCCGATCACCGCTCTAACGCCTCATAGGCTGCCCAGCCCGATGACGTCGCCGCTTCCGGCTATAAAGTCAGTGGACATCGTTTACTGCATCAGAGGGCACGGCGGCATCGCCTCGAGCATGTCTGACTGCGCATGGCTGATCGTGCAGGTTCTTCTTGTCTGCTCAACGCAAGGGCCAGTTCTGCTGGCTGATCCTGGACAACCGCCTTGGAACAATGACTCGCCTAACACGTGGAGCACTTCGGTGCTACCGGATTATCAAAATATCAGCCCGATCACCGCCCTGACGCCCCATTGGCTGCCCAGCCCGGTGACGTCGCCGCTTCCTGCTATAAAGCTAGTGGACATCGTTTACTGCATCAGAGGGCACGGCGGCATCGCCTTGAGCATGTCTGACTGCGCATGGCTGATCGTGCATGTTCTTCTTGTCTGCTCAACGCAAGGGCCAGCTCTGCTGGCTGATCCTGGACAACCGCCTTGGAACAATGACTCGCCTAACACGAGGAGCACTTCGGTGCCACCGGATCATCAAAATATCAGCCCGATCACCGCCCTGACGCCCCATTGGCTGCCCAGCCCGGTGACGTCATCGCTTCCTGCTATAAAGCCAGTGGACATCGTTTACTGCATCAGAGGGCACGGCGGCATCACCTCGAGCATGTCTGACTGCGCATGGCTGATCGTGCCGGTTCTTCTTGTCTGCTCAACGCAAGGGCCAGCTCTGCTGGCTGATCCTGGACAACCGCCTTGGAACAATGACTCGCCTAACACGTGGAGCACTTCAGTGCCACCGGATCATCAAAATATCAGCCCGATCACCGCTCTGACGCCCCATTGGCTGCCCAGCCCGGTGATGTCGCCGCTTCCTGCTATAAAGCCAGTGGACATCGTTTACTGCATCAGAGGTCACGGCGGCATCGCCTCGAGCATGTCTGACTGCGCATGGCTCATCGTGCAGGTTAGTTTTTGTGATACTTCCTTAGGAAAATGTACTAGTTACTATGGATTAGTAGTGCTGCCGTGCCCTCGGCGTTGTTTCTGTATAGTTGCTGACTGTTGGTCTGTGCTACTTCTCGTATTATGCGGGGACGTAGAGACGAATCCCGGTCCCCAGACCCGGTCCGCTGTTGACCTCAATGAGCATAAAGATGTGTTAAGTGCTATTCTTGAGGAACTGAAAGAGATAAAGACTGCCGCGAACAAGCGCGATGAAACTCTGCCCGTATTAGTTAAAACCTTGATGAAGTTCTGGAGCTGTCGAAAGCAAATAAAGAAAAAATTCATACCCTTCAGCACACCGTTGAACAACTAGAAAAAACTGTCGCAATTCAAGGCAAGAGGCTTAATGACTACGAAGATAGGTTACGACGGAATACCTTAGTAGTCTATGGCATACCAGAAGGCCCAGAAGAAACCAGAGAAGTCCTTGAAGACTTAGTTGTCCGACGGGTTTGCAATGATGAACTAAAAGTCACTGTCACCTCTCTCGAACGCATTCACCGAATTGGTAAACCCCAAAATGATAAACCCCGGCCAATCATTCTCAGGTTGTACAATTACAACGAAAAAATAGCCATACTAAATAACTGTTTCAAACTAAAAGACAGCGAAGTTTCCGTGTCACATGACTACTCCCAGGCAACGCAGCACATAAGAAAAAAACTTTGGCAAACTGTAAGTTCTGATAACAAGGCCGACAATAAGATAAAACTGGTTCATGATAAACTGCATATTAACAACGACGTTTATGCGTGGGACGAAGCAAAAGATTGCCGGGTGCTCGTGCGCAAAGGTAAAAAACGAGAACTGAGCACTAAACCGAAAAACACGAAAAAGGCGAACGAATGACTTCCGGATTCTACAAAGCAACAACCGAAAACACTGAGGCTCATTTCCCTTAATGTGCGAAGCTTATGCAACAAACAAGGAGAACTGGAACACGTGTTGTTAACATAAGACCCGCACATAGCTGTCATCTCCGAAACCTGGCTTTGCCCAGATTTGCCTGATAATTACGTGATTCCGTCTTCATATACGTGCTATCTCAAAGACAGACTTACACGAGGAGGTGGTGTGGCAATTCTTGTGAAGGCGGGCCTTTCATCTGTTTCACTGCCTGCTATTAACCCTGACCACGAAAGTGTCTTTTGTAAAATAAATATTTCAGGTAACCATATTGTTATTGCGGGAATTTAGAGGCCGCCGGGAGCTCCCTGTGAATTTTTACTTGAACTGTATGATCACTTGGCAGTGTATAAGGATCAGAACATTATTGCTGCGGGAGATTTCAACTTACCGCACATAGATTGGTGCTCGATGTCATCAGGGGGCACTGATACAAAGAGCTCCGAAATCCTTCTAGATACTTTATTAGCTTACAACCTTACACAGACAGTACTATATCCAACACGGGTGACTAGCACTGCTTCCTCCATTCTAGATTTAATTTTGTGTTCAGCCAGCTTTACTGATCATACCACAGAAGTTCACGAAGGAGTCTGAGACCACAAGCTCGTATAATTTTCCTGCAAGCTTCCAACGAATCAAGTTAAACAACGCTAAATTTGTAAAAGTAAAAGACAACAACGCAGCAGATAACCCAAACATTGTCCACCATTTAGAAGAAGCATTACTGACGTTTCACGATGACGATGATAACGTCTTATGGGCAAAGCTTAAGTCATGCTGCAATTATAGCATCAATAAGTTTATTCCAGATAAAATGAAAAAAAATCAACAAAGCCAATCCTTCGATAACCAGAGAAATTTTACATTTGAAACGTAAACTAAAACGGTACCGAAAAAGGAAGAACAGGGATGCCGCCCTCGTTTTTAAGCTAAGTTCTAAGTTGAAATCTAAACTACGAGAAGCTAAAGAGCGCTTCTATTCAAGCACCCTTGGGTGCTTTGCTACCGAATCCCCTCACAAATTCTGGCAATTTTTATCAAACAAGGACTCAAGAAGCGTAGATCAATAGCTGTTGGTGCTCGCATTGTTACAGATAAAAAAGAAATTGCTGAAACGTTTAACTCCTATTTCCAGAGCGTATTCTCAAGGCCAGCCACGCTGGGTAATACACCTTACGTCAACGATAGCAACCAATATATCCAAATTACTGTCGAAGGTGTTACTGAGCTGCTCTTACGATTAGACCCTAAAAAGTCCGCAGGACCTGATAACATTCCCACCGCATTTCTCAAAAGATATGCAGAGCTCCTTAGCTAGATTCTTGGTACAGTTGTATTCTAAGTCTCTTGAAACTTCTTGCCTCCCACTTGAATGGTTGGTTGCCCGAGTGAAACCAATTTTTAAAAAAGGCTCTGTCACCGATTATTGTAATTACCGACCCATATCTCTCACTTGCACAGTTTGTAAAGTTCCTCGAACACGTAATTGCTAAACACCTAAATGATTTTCTTGACAACAATAATCTTCTTACTAACGTACAGCACGGTTTTCGAAGAGGTTTTTCAACTGCAACTCAATTAGTAGTTACCGTTCATGAGATGGCACAGGTACTTGACGAGGGCGGACAGATTGACGCAGTTCTAATAGACTTCTCGAAAGCGTTCGATAGAGTTCCACACTCGAAACTAATAACAAAAATGAAAAACTTAGGCATTCCATCACAAGTCGTCAACTGGGTCACTTCATACCTAACTGGCCGCAAACAGTATGTTGAAATTGACGGTGCCTGTTCTCGTTTTCTTGATGTTTTCTCTGGCGTCCCACGGGGTTCAGTCTTGGCACCGGTTCTATTTAACATTGATATTAATGATCTTGGCCAAATTGTAAAGCCCCCTCTGCGCCTTAAGCTGTTTGCAGACGATTGCATCATATTTAGCTACATAGTGTCTGCCGCTGACCAGCACGTTCTTAACCATGCTTTGCATGCAATAACGGATTGGTGCAATAAATGGGATATGCTTATAAATCTCGACAAGACAGTTCACGTGTGCATCTCCAATAAGAATAAATCTCACTTCATGTATAGTCTTGGCAATTATCAGATTAAACAAGTGGAGGAACAAAGTACCTGGGGTTAACCTTGACGTCCAGACTTAACTGGTCAACACATATAAATAACATCAGTTCCTCCGCGAGAAAGAAGTTAGGATTTCTGAAGCATAAATTAGGTGATGCCCCCTCGTCGCTTAGACTCAATGCATACAAATCCATTGTAAGACCCACCCTGGAATACGGAAGCATTGTATGGGACCCCCATACTATCACTAATAAAGAAAAGCTTGAAAGAATTTATATTTTATTTATAAACGTTTTAGACGTCGCTTTATTTATAAACGTTTTAGACGTCGCGACTCCCCTTCAGCTATGTTGGAGCTCGCACACCTAGAGCCATTGGCCAACCGACGTAAAAAAGCCCGTCTAAACTTTCTACACCAGCTATATTTTAATAAATTGGGAATCCAGTCACAAGATTACATAGCTAATAACCCTAGTCGAGCGTCTCGTCACAAACATAGCCGAAGTATTACACCGTTCTTTGCCCGTACAGACCAATACAAATATTCATTTTTTCCCAGAACTGTTTCCGATTGGAATGTTTTGCCAGAGTGTTCACCCTTGCTGTCATCCAATGTATAATGATTGTATACTTACCTGTTGATTATGTACCCTCACATACATGTGTCGATCTTGCATCCGTACGCATGTCTTCTGGATGTGTACATCCCTTTCCTGCTTGGAACTCTCAAGGTTCGCAGTATTGTACAAATAAATAAGCAAATATCTAGGCGATTCCCACAATATACGGCATACAGGAGCTGCGTACTGGCAGTGTGTTTGCATTTTGAATATAATTTCGAGGCATAACATTGTTGACGCACACATAACAGTGAGGTAGAACGTGCAAGACGCCAAGAAACACGTCGAGGCAAGATACATACACAGTGACAGAATGTCAAAGAAATAATTTAATTTTTAGGTATTCATGTAAAAAATGCAGGTTGTGCAAGCAGGCACGATAAAACCGAAGGCAAGACACCACAAACGCCGTGTAGGGTGTGTGGAGCCTCAACTTTTTCAGGTCTCACTGCTTGCACATCCTGTATTTTGGAGGTGAAGCTCCTTAAGGCATGGGTCGTGCACCTTCTGTGTGTAGTAGCTGCCTCTCGTTTTAGTCCTTGGAATGTGCGCTGGATGGCGATACTTGTATTTGATAAATATATGATGAAAAGATGTGAGCCGGCGGTACTCGGAGTGATAACTAGATGGACACACGAATAGAAAGATGGACACACAGACATAGACAGGCTGATAGACAGACAGATGAATGGACGGATGGGCATACATACATACATACATGCACACACACATACATACATACATACATACATACATACATACATACATACATACATACATACATACATACATACATACATACATACATACATACATACAGATCGATGGACGCATGGGTGGACGTAGAGACAGACAAGTGGATGCACGGACAGACAGACAGATAGATGAACGGACGCACAAATGCAAGGCCACGGCCAACGGATGATTCACGATTTGTCGATAAAATCCTTCGAAACTTCACCCCGCTCATCATGAATCACTTTGTGGATAAGCTGTGCTTTTTTAACCTGTATAGAACGAAAGAAACAGAAGTAGGTTAACTAGAAACACACATGGTTTGCTACACTGCACAGGGAGAAGATGGACAATTCAGATCTCCAAAAAAAACGACGCCGAAAGCACACATAAGTAGTTTTAACGCGTGAGCGTTAAGAAAAAACTGATGTCGGCTGCATTGACCAGACGAATGTAAAGAATGAATATCAGGGTTCCAGCAGGAATCAAACTCCTGATTTTCGCGTGACGACCAAGTATTCTATATCACTGACACAGAGCCACGCCAAGTCTTGCAACTGCGTTTCTAATAGACCGATATGTTTATAAAGCGTTCATTGCGTCCCCAGGTGTGGTTATTCAGTTTTTTAAACATTACATAAGTACTCGTACGATTAAACTGTCATGTCGGTTTGGTATCAACCGTACCTAAGCGCAATGCACTGAAGGTGATTGCCAGTTTATATCAACAAAAGGAAAGCGTGAACGGACATTGGCAACATTATTTCGAGAGCATTAACGAAAACTCGTGCAGCTGCACGAAATAATGACTTTTCTTTCAAATTAAGGATACTGTGCATGTATGGGCCATCCCAAGCTGGACAGTCTAATGACTTTTTTAGAGACCGGGATGTGTTTTTTCTTGACAGCCGTGAGGTCATTCTGATTAGTGACTTCAACTGCGTTCCAAATACGCGAACCGATGTACAAGGTCCCGGCTAGGGCCGGTCTGCTTGGAATTCACACGAGCTGCGACGCCTTGTCCGCCACTTTTCATTACTGGATGCGCACAATGTAGTGCACGGAAATACCTTTGTTTGGAAATGGCGACGCGGACGATCCTCCAGAAGGCTCGACCGGGCCTATATCCCACGTGCGTTACAGGCGTTTGTCTCCAACTTATGCGTTCCGTCCTTCCCACCTTCTCCTGTGTACGTATCTGATCATCGGCGTATTGTCTCAAAGCTTGAAGTTTCATTTTCATTTATGGAAAAGCCCTGGCCTCTTCGTGTTCGTGTCCTGCAGGACGCGCGCTCAAGATCAGATTTGTCACGCGCAATACGTGTGTCGCTCACGGCGTCTAGTCCTGAAGATTGACATACGCTTAAAACACAGTGGCGCCTGCACTGCCCAGTAGTGGGGCGTTTGCTTCGTCGGCACGTTACTAAAGAGCTTGCTGATAGTGCGATGAAGTTACGCATTGCTTTGCATGCCGAAACGCCTTCTTCTCTGATGCAAGCTTGGCAGCGTGAACTGCGTGAACGCTTTCAGCGCTTGACTGCTGCTTCGTCCCTGGCAGCAGCAGCATGGCGCTGTAGACACAAACCATGTGTACATCCCGAGGTGCTGCGCTACGTGATACATTCGTTTTTTCGGCAATTACAGCCATCTGCCTCTATGACAGCACAAATACCACCTGCGCAGCCGCTTCTTACGCGTGACCGATCTGTTTTCTGGGCGCATTTTGAAGCAATGTCGTCTTCGGCCATGCGGACTAACTGTGATGAAACAACGCCCACGCTTAGAAGTTTGCCCCGTATTCCTCAAGAAGCTGTGGATTGCCTGCACATCCCTTCGTCGGCTGAAGAGGGTTAGTCGGCGCAGAAATATATCAAGTGTGGAACGGCCCCTAGGCCAGATGGTTTTCCTGTTGAGCTTTACTTGACATTTTTGAATTAGATTGGTGCTACCTTTACCGCGTTTATCCGGCGATGCTACGAGGACGGTGTCTTTCCATCCAGTTTTCGAGATGGACGCATTGTGTTTATTCCAAAGGGTGATGCTTCCTCTGGTAATCCTTAAAATAGGAGACCTATCACGCTCCTCAACGTTGACTATAAGATAATCGCGGCGGTAGCCGTTCAACGTTGGAAGGATCGATTGAACGCCCTGGTAGGTCATCACCAGACTTCATCAATGTTTAGACAAGAAATACACAGCTTTTCATTTACCAGACGTCATATCATAGCCTATACTCTGTCGCAATCTGCGCGTGGTATTCTTGTGTCTTTGGACCAGGAAAAAGCGTTTGACCGACTAGAACATGCGTATGTCTTTAATGTGCTTACAGCCTTCGGCTTTTCTCATTCGTTTGTGGAAATGATTAGAAACACGTACACTGGTCTAAAAAGCACACCAGTTCTGGAAAAGTGCTGCCTGGGAAAGGGCTGCCTTTTCCATAACACGGAGGGTCCGTCAGGGTCGTCCATTGTCTCCTGTGTTATTTGTCATCAGATTTGAGCCATATTTGCGTGCTCTTGACGTGGATTCACGTGTCCGGGGTCTTGCGCTTCCTGGTAGCAGTGTCGTGAAAGTCACAGCTTTCGCTGATGATATACTTTTGTACCTTTCAGATGGAGATGGCCTTTCACGCAGCCTGCGTGTATTTTCCCAGTATGGTGACATTTCAGGTGCAGCGTTGAACATTTCCAAATCCCGATATTTCTTCATTGGCTCTCCAAACTCCATGCTTAGCACCGGTTTTCCTATTCAGTCGGCCACGTCCCTTCGTATTTTAGGTATTTTATAAAACCACTACGGCGTTCGGGAATCCGCTTTGTTAAACGCTCTCCAAGAAGTAAGACTGAAAATGCAAGATGCACGGGATTTCGACTTCCCGCTTCTTGAGTGGAGGTACCTTACGCAGACTGTATTTCGCGGTTGATTGGTACCTTTCTGACGTCGCGCAACCATCTTTACGTATCATGTGATCACAGCAGTCTGCTTTGTGCTCCTTTTTTTTGGTCAGGCGGCGCTGAGTTGGTCTCTCGTGCGGCACTGGGACAGCAGCGTTCTCAGGGAGGCCTTGCTTTTCCTTCAGTGTCCATACGCTGTCGGCTGCTGGCACTGCGCTTCCTTTTGCGCCTAGTGCAAGGGGAGGAGTGTTCCGCACGAACGCTTGCATATTACTTTCTGGGTACTCACCTTCGGCATTTGATGCCTTGTGTGCACCTTAACAGGGGGCCGCAGTCAATAACACTTCCTGCGTTTCATGCAACAACTCTTGCAGTTTTTCGCCATGTACAGTCGAGCTGTCCTGGCATAGATGTTTTGAACAACCACATAGTTGAGACAACTGCTGCTTTGTTGCTTCCGTTGGTCTCCCCAGCCCACCGTGCTCGCTCTAGACGGGTGTCTTGGAGCATGTTGACGGCTTCTTATCTTCCTTGACAACTCCGGCACTTCAGGTGGTGCCTGGGATGGGGTGTGCTTCCCACTCTCGACCACCTCGAAAGGTGGAGAAAAGTACAGTCAGAAACATGTCTGAACTACTCGCTTCGGGGAACAAATCAGCATTTTCTGAGGCATTGTGTCATTGCCCGCGTTTTTTGGAGAGCCGTACACGTGGATTTTGCTGCCTCAGAGTAAATCGCCTCGTTTCTTCTGGGCGTTGTTCGCGAGGCCGCTTCACTTGTCGTCTCATTGTTGCCGGCTATTTCTGCCTCTGGCGCAACTACTGCGATGTGGTCGCAATGGGCCGCCGCCAACGCGCACTCTACACGATTCTCGAGCGATTGTACTCGGAGCTGCTGTCTGTTAGGTAGGAGGAGCTCTTCTTGCTCGGTGAACAGGAATTTCTTCACCACTGGTCATGCCCTTTTGTGTCGGTCTGTGAGGGACGAGTGAAACTTGTCTTCCGGCCGGCCTGGTATTGGTAGGCTGATGTGTCGATGCGCTGTCAGAAAGGTCATGCCAACATGCAAATATGCAAAATATACATATTCATGTTTTATTTCTGTCTCTTGTTTGCCTTGAAATATTTTTTGTGGCTGTGTTTGTGGGAACCATTGAATGTACATGTTCTTTTAACATTATCTTATATCCATGTTCATGTAAGTGACGTCTGTTTTGTCATCATCGTTAGCGTGTGTCTGAATGTCTCAGAAGGAAATAATCTGTTGAGTGTTATTGACGTTTGTGACAATAATTTTTTAAACACATGTGAATATGCCTTGAGAAACTGCCACAACATTTTTCCCTGCTACAGTAGAGTACTTGCCGCGCTGAATCGTCGAATGCTTATTCTGAACCAACACTGCTTTCCAATCACTCTCCAATCTAAAGGCAATACCCTACGTGTCGCAAAAGTGAGTTTTATAAAAGCACGTCATCAGAGCACTTCTGTACCATCTGTTTGCGGAAAGGCTATATAAAGAAAGTACTTTCTACTGAACCCGAGAAGTGAAATGCACGCTTGCGAGTCACACAAGATGTGGCGATAAAATCAGCAGGGCTCTACACTAGTGGCTCCTAGCGCTATGCTGCACCTCCTTTCTTGAACTCTTTCCTTAACATATAGTTTTCATGTCATTCTTCTCCTTACCGGGAAAGCCTCAGATAACGCATCAAACACAAAATCAAACTTGCCGTCGGCATCCATGGTCGTTATGAGTTATGCGAAATGTTGTTATCACGTCGCACATCACCACAGCTTGGGATGTCGCCATGACGTCTCTTCACCCGATATGACATGATGTGGTCATCACGCAAGGATGACGTCATTCTGTAAGGTCACATGAAGTGACGTCCCCTGATTGTCTGCATTCCACGTGCATGCTCACGTGCCCACTCTGCTGTTCCGTGTGAAAGACTTACTCAGTGAACACGCACTGCACCCAGTGCTGTCTGAGTAGAAATGCAAATTGTGGAAAAAAGGAAAAAAATCCTGAAAAAATGTTTTTTTTCATGTTTTTTGGTGCAGTTCAAAAAATTAGTCAAAATTTCCGTTGGCAAAATGTACAGAAATAAAGCTTCGGCAACACCCAGCATTGTGGATTAACGAATTCGTAGTAAATTGTATAGATAACAAATTATAGGGGCACTCGTGAATGTCCTTTTTTCATTCTTGTATAAGTCCTAATGCAGAGCCATAGAATTCAATATGACGCCAGCGTTGCACGTGAAACCGACACTTCGCACATGGTACCAAAACACCAAATCACGGCTGGTCACTCACCATCAACATCAGCATCACAAGTGGTTAGCTCCAGGGTCACCTTATCTTTTGTCGTGGCTTAGTTGTTCAGGAGTGGTCACTGTGACTTCTAACGTTTTGGTACTCGTTATGGTTCACTTTTGATTTTCCCTCATACACTTCTGCGACCTGTGGTAAATGTCCGCCTCGAAAGACGTGTGCAAGCAGATTCCGCAGTTGTTGTACCAATTTTCGGCTTGTGGATGCGTTCCACCGTCGTAAAGACTGTTGGCAGGAAAATAGAGACTCGCTGTCTCTAAGCATTGTAACAGCAGATAGTCAATGTGACATCTGAACATGCTGAAGGACGTAAGCGACAGATGAAAGCAGTTATTCTGACTCTGAATAAGTGTTTGAACTTCATTTTTTATGATCTTGAATAATGTTTTCACAGTCGAAGTGACGATGGAGTATACATTTCTGCGTTTTTCCTATTTCTCAAAAGTTCCGGAAATTTTGCATTTATACGTCTGGGCCTGTCATCATAGTGTCACGGAGTCGTGACGTGGCCGAAGACAGGAGACTATATGTTGGGATTTAACTGTTTATTTGAGTGAACCTGTGCCCTGTAAACGGAAAGTCTGATTGCAGCAGCAGTCTTGCACAGATAGCACAAAGGAAATTTTGATTCAACGAATAACATGTAGTCAATATACACATACACTTCTCATAACGTTGCACATAGTTGATTTTTTTAAACTTATCAGGAATATTGACAGGGGCGCTGTGGCCGTACATTGTTGCTCGAATGAACAGGGCTTGTATTGTGATTGTGGACATGGTACATAATAGTGGATGGGTACTGGTGATTCATACTAATCCAATTTATTGGACTGTGTCATTATACAATGGCGAACACGTATATAACGGCTTAGCATGCAAGCATGCTCTTTCTCTTAACAGTGTTCACCCCGCAGAGTACACTCATGCACTACCTTATGGCTAACTCACTTAGACATAGTAAAATGTGGGTTTGGTACTCTTTTGCCCCCCCCCCCAAAAAAAAGGAAAGAAAAAGAAAAGCCAGGTGGGGAGGAGTTTATAAGGCGTGACGGGGCTCAAAAGTCTGCCATTCTTTAAAAAGAAAAACCTGGTATGCCAGCGGCGGAGGAACTTCTCCTCGCTGCTGGTCTCGAGCTCTCTTGTGAGGTGCTGCCACACCAAAAGTCTAATGCGGGATACCGCTAGGTAGGCCGCTCTGATGGTCCTGTGCTTCGCTTCCGCTAGGCATCGCCTTTGTTATATTACGTAAGTCGTGCAAGCGACCACCAACCTAGCGAATGCGCCTTTGTTACGGTCAAGAGCCGGCGGTGGCCGTATGCGGAAATCCCTTGTCACCAGTCGCCGGATAGGCCTGGCCGCAGGGCATTCGAGGAGTGTGTGCTCTGCTGACTCGTCAGCACGGCAGTTAGGGCAGCGTGCGGATGGGACTACCCCAAACCGATGGAGTCTGTCCCTTGTTGGGAGGACCCCCCAATTCCTCTTCCAAACAAAATCTTTGATCTCCTTTGGTAGGCCGCCCCCAAGCTTTGCCTGTTTCTTTCGCCATTTACGTACTTTGCTTTTCTCCTTCTCCGATATCTGGCGGCTCGTCACCTCCTCCACTATAGGAACCGGTGGTTCTTTGTCGACGTCGCACTCCGCGACCTCCTTGTCGAGCATCTTCTTGGTGTTCGCCGCAGCCTTGTAGAAGGGGGAGGGGTTTTTCGCCAATAGACCTGGGTGCCTGTCGGCTCCTAGCAAGCCATTATTGATACTGGACCAGTACAGAAGGACGTTCTTCACCATGTAGTCTCTCATCTGGTGCAGGGAGCGTGCTGTTTTTAAGGCGAGCACTTTGCTGGTAGTCAGCGCGTGTGCCAGTCCTGGGCCCCCTTCCTTCGCGGGCAGCTGTAAGAGGCTTCTTTTCACCGGTGCCGGCTTTCTTCCCCACAGGAAGCCTGTGATGATGCTGTTCAGCTTACTTTCCGATCACTGCCACTCTACTCGCGAAGAACGACGCAAAGGCACACATGGCAGTTTTTACAATAATGGCCTTTTCTCGGAGGGTCAGCGTTAAGTGGTTGGCTCTTTCGGCAACGCTTTGAGCTCTCTGAAGGGCTTTCTGGCACGTTGTGGTTTCTAGCACGTTGTGGCACGTTGTGGGTGATACACCTTCCCTTGAGAAATAGACACCCAGGACCTTTACTGTAGCGACCGCTTTCGTGTTACCCGTTGCAATCGATGGAAACGAACCGAAAGTGAAAGCCTCCTCGTTGATTCCGACCCCCGACGCTTCGGCGTAGCGGCTGTAGGTGTGTATAAACCGCTCAAGGCTGCTTCAGTCCCTCACAAACAAGGAGACATCGTCGGCATAGACCAATACCTTCTACTCCTCATCTCCAGTCAGTGGTAGTCCCCTGAAGTACGCATCACCTGATAGGCTCGTCAGCGACGGCTTGATAGATAGGACAAAAAGAGTGGGGCACAGTGGGCACTCTGCCTTATGCCTCTGGTGTAGGCAAAGCTTGCAGTTTATATGCCATTGACGGCCACGCAGCATGTCAGGTCACTATACAGCAACTTGATAACGTAGATGAAGCCCTCTGGTAGGCCCAATTCTCGCAAGACCTCAAACAGGTATTCGTGCCTGACTCTGTCGAATGCCTTTGCCTGGTCGAACGACAGGAAGGCACCCGAGATCTTGCTGGCAGCATACTCAAAGGCATTTCTAGTAACTGTCAGGTTTGTGAACCTGGATCTTTCAGGGACAGCGCAAGTCTGGCTCGAAGAGATGATTTCTGGTAGGAACCATTTCACACAATTGTTAACTGTGGCCACAGCCTTGTAGTCGACATTGAGGATGGTTATGGGGCGCCAAGACGATGGTAGGGCCGGAGAGGGGCCCGTCCTTTAGCAGCAGTGCAATTCGACCTACACCGAACGAGGCTGGTTTCCGGTGCTATTTTAGCACCTCGTTCACAAGTGCTGCAAGCAGTTCCCCTAAGAGGTCATGCTAAGAGGCTGGCTACATAAAGCAGTGGTGCTGTTATGCTGGATTTGATTAGATAAGCCCTTTCAATAAAATGTAGTTGAAACGTTCTGGCGACTTCAACGCGTCTGTCTTCTGTGTGTTGGATTTCTTTCCATGTGTTGCGGGCTACCTCACCAGTCGAAAGGAAAGTTACACCTAAGACATTAACGCCTTGGACGATTTGGACGCCATCAGAGAACTTTTCCATGTGCATCTCATAGCACAGTGCCTTGCTTTTTCCGGGAATAAGACGTGCTCCCGACAGGTAACTATAAGTGTGGAATATTCGCAGAAAGGCTCTGTAGCTATCTATGTTCCGAATAAACCACGAGATGTCATCGGCGTATGCCGCTACTTTCACTTCGCCCAAACCTGGAAGAGGGAAACCGCGTATCGAAGTGCATTTTTGGATTTGTTTCAATAATAGATATATGCATATATAATACAAAGAGAATCGGAGAGAAGGAACAGCCTTGTCGAATGCCCCTACATACTGCAATAGGTTTAGATATTGTCGCGTAGATATAGATGTAGCTATTTTCTTTCAACTTTTGGCTCGTTCCAATGTCGCGAGTCTGCCCAGGAGGAGGGTTTGTGGTGGTGTCCTTGAATGGCTCACCGGCTTTGTTGTACGAGCGCGTTATCTTCCTTCCTGCGAGGGTGTTTCTGATTTAGGGGACTGCAGACGGCTTTGCATCCGCAGTGCCTGAAGGTATGCGGGGTGAGCTGTACGGTGGAAGCCTAACGGATATCGTGGTAGCTTGTTTCATGTTTTTACTTTAGTTTAGGTCATTTGTGTTTAGGCGGATGGCGGTCATCGAGTTCAAACTCGGTGGAGACCGAGCGCTATTGGGTGTACCTGTTTGAATTCGTGACACCCGGTTGGGTGTGGTGAACGGATACTTCTGAGTGGTCCTTTTTGTTTGTCTCGGGGGTCGCTTCGGGACGCTTCCAGGGGAGCCGAGAGAGAGTCGCACCGGAGACGCCACGAGAGCAGGTTGCAGCGGGTGCTGCTCCGAGTTGTTAGAGTTATGCAGCGTACCAGTGTGCACGACGTCTATAATGAACACAAAGCCAAGTAAATCGGTTTAAGAGCAACTCTATGGATCTGCTGTGTGTACGTGTCATCTCTCCGGCGGCGACCAAGTAGCGACCAGAACTCTACGCTACAAAGTGGTGGAGGTGCTGGGTACCGAAAACCCCCCGTACGGTGATGCCCACTCTGAGGAGCCAGAACGGTGCGGACGACGTTGCGAGAATGGCCCACCTTCCAACTGGTGCAACCTGGAGACCCTTCATCGGTCCTTCGACCTTCAAAGGTACACCTGAGGAATCCGTATCGGAGTGGGTGACCTGCTACGAACATGTATCTTCACTCAACTCATGGGACGACGATACAAAGGTGAAATTTCTTTATTTGGCTTTAGAGGGCGACGCAAAAAATGGTATACAACGAAAGTCATGACCAGCACTCCTAATACGTGGGAAGAGTGGGCCACGTTGCTTAAGTCTAGCTTCACATGCAAGCCGCCACGCAGCAGAGATAACCCGAATGAGGCTAGAGAATCGATTTCAACTGCCGACTGAGAGCCCGGAGCAGTATTATTACGACGTACTGCAGCTGTGCGCCCGCGTAGACCCAGCTATGAAAGAGGAAGACCACGTACGTCATCTTTTGCGTGGACTCCGCGTCGATGCTCTAGAGAAAATGGTCCTCGCCAACCCGACAAGTTCAGGAGAATTTTTACAAATTCTGCAACAGATAAACCATGCCGCGTTGATGGCCCGTGCCGATTTGAGTCGTCTGAACAGCTACCTCCCAGCCAACGTTACGCAGCCGTGGTCAGCGGCCATTCCTGGGGAATCAATCGCGACACAGCCCACTCTGGTGAGCGCTCTCGTTCGCGAGCACCAGGACGCCGTGCCGACACGCATTTCGGACGCTCAACATCACCGACGCGACGCTGCGGGCAATCTGGAATTGAAGGTCCACGCCAAGTCGATTTCTTTATTCACATACTGCAGCCCATTAAAAGGCTATAGCAGGAGTGGATGAAAAAAACAGAGCAGTGAATCACAAAAGTACCACTTCCGGGAACACACTACAATATAACACACGAACAAAATACAATATACATGGCAATTCCACTCAGTACAAAAATAAACATCCAATGAATGGGCGCTGCGGGGCGTACATATTAACAGAACAAAGCAAGGAACTATTGGTTAGATACGACTTCCAAGAGAAGGCAGGAATTGATTTATCAATGCACTCCTAATCTCAACCGGCAGGAAATTCTATTGTTCTATCGTTCTAGGAGAAAAAGCTAAATTTGAATAGATTGGTGTGTGCGTGAAAAGGAGCGAGGTTTATGGCATGATTATTTCGAGTAACGGTTGGCATAGCATACGTAAGATAGCTGTTATCGGAGAGACGGTTAACTGAGTGAACGATGGCATGCAAGAATTTGAGCGACTCGATATCGCGTCGAGTAGAGAGTGAGGTTAGATTCAGAGAGTGAGGTTAGATAGAGTGAGGCCCGGGAAGTTCAGTTTCGCCCGAAAGGAGATCAAGTATCTCGGACACATTCTTACGGGCGAAAACATCCGGTCGGATCCCGACAAAGTGGCAGCGATCGAAAAATTTCCCAAGACACGGAACAAGAAAGGTGTGCAGAGCTTTCTTGGTATCTGCAACTACTATCGGCGATTCATTAAGGATTTTTCTAGTATATCTCGACCTCTGACCAATCTGACCAAAAAAGATGTTCCTTTCGTCTGGGATGCGGCCTGCGAGGTAGCGATGGAGTCCCTAAAGAGAAACTTGTCACAGCCCCCGTTCTGCGTCAGTTTGAGCCGGGACGACCAATAGAGGTGCACACGGATGCTTGCGATTACGGCATTGGAGCCGTGCTCGTTCAGAGAATCGCAGCTCAAGAAAGACTCATCGCATATGCTAGCCGGCACCATAATAAAGCTGAGGGTAATTACAGCACCACTGAGAAGGAATGTCTCGCCATCGTGTACACCTGTGCACAGTCTCGGCCGTACGTTTTCGGGGCTAAATTCACAGTCGTGACCGACCAAGCTAGCCTTGCTTGGCTTATGAAGGTCCGGAGTCCGAATGGTCGTCTCATGTGGTGGTCTTTGTTGCTGCAGGAATTCGACATAACGCCGAGACACCGCGCAGGCCGGAAGAATGGAAATGCCGATACGCTTTCTCGCCTTACTCATGACCCCGCGCCAGCAAGCGAAGAAAATCAATTACCGTTGCTGGCTCTCGATCGAGTGGATGTTGGGGAACGACAGAGGGCAGATCCATGGATGGGAGAAATTATCCAGCGCCTCGAGCGGCCGAACGCGCCCGTTGTCAGGAAAACTAAAAGAACGGTCCGGAGCATTCGGTTAATCGATGGTGTTCTGTATCGGAGGGCAAAAGGGTTTCAGGAAGACCGTGCGGCACTTGTCCCCAGGTGTCTGAGACTTGACATCCTAAAGCACTGCCATGACGACATCACTGCAGGCCACCTTGGTGTCAAGCGCACATAGAAAAAAGTGCACTGCCGGTATTTCTGGCCAAAGATGTTCGCATATATGTGAGCAAGTATGTCTTCACCGTGCCCAGACTGCCAGGTGAGAAAGCCACCACCCGGCAAACCTGTCGGTTTTCTCCAACCTATACCCCCTGTTGGGCGGCCATTTGAGCAAATCGGCATGGATTTTCTTGGACCCTTCGTGAAGAGTAAACGCGGCCATCGCTACGTTCTTGTGATGGCTGACTATCACTCAAAGTGGGTAGAAGCGGTCGCCTGCCCCGCTGCAACGGCCGCTGAGGTAGCCCAAGCTTTTGTGGAGCAAGTGGTTCTACGACATGAAGCCCCGGCGAAGATAATCACTGACCGGGGAAAGCATTTTATTAGTACCTTCATTATTCCGAGCAATGGGGAGCAATGGGGAGCAACCGAGGTATTCCGAGCAATGGGGAGCAACCACGTCACAACCACCTCATACCACCCGCAGACGAATGGCCTGTGCGAGAGGTTCAACCGTACGCTTGCGGACATGCTCAGTATGTATGTTTCGACAGACCACCGGGATTGGGACGAATTCCTCCCTTAGGTCGTCTTCGGTTACAACTCTTCGCAGCAAGAGACAACCGGCTTCACGCCATTTTTCTTGTTGCATGGCCGCGAGCCGACCTTGCCCATTGATGCGAGCCTCAACCTGCAACGTGAAAATGAGGGTGCCTTCAGTGCATATGCAGTGGCACGCAGGCCTTGACAAGCTCGAGAGCTCGTGGCTCAGCGCGAGAGGGACCAGCAAACAAAAAACAAGAGAGCGTACGATACCCGACGACGGGGTGCTGTGTTTCGACCGGGGCAATTCGTCTACGTGTGGACGCCCTCACGAGCGAGGGGCGAAACAACAAAGCTCCTCCACCGCTACCATGGACCATATCGCCTCCTTCGACAAGTAGCGGAGAACAACTCGGAGGTCGTGGACCACAGCGGAAGGAAGAGGGACATTGTGAATGTAGCGCGTTTGAAACTGTGTCGCCCCCGTTCATGTCTCGACGACGACGCGGATGACGAGAGTGAGAGCGAACGCGAGTGTTCGGTGCGTGTTGACACCACAGTGCCGAAGCGTGGGGCCGCAGTTCCGCCCGCGAGTGATCACGGTCAAAGTGAACATTCGACTAGTGACACCGAGGTCTACTTTGATCCGCGGACAGAATATAGGGACCAGTCATTCGACACCGAACGGAAAAGATTCGGCCTTATGACAGTGACACCGAGATTTACTACACAGCCAGTGATGTTGAGTGAGTGAGTTAAAGGACTCCCTTTGTAACTCTGTGTGTCTCCGTGTGTGCTTTCGTACTGAGATGTGTGCGTCAGAACTGTAGTTAGCAATTTGTATTTTCTTTGTTTCACTGTTTTAAAACAAGTTTTATTTTGAGCATGTGTGTTTTGCCATCATGTATTAGTGTTTTGGTGTCTTGCAGATGTAAAATGTTTTGTAGATTTATTCGGTCGCGGGTCGCCTTTTTCGCATGTTACAGTTATGTGTCATTTTCTTTTGAATGTACGTGAAATGTTCTTTCTTTTTTGGAGGACGCGAAGCAAATTGTGTCCTTGGTTGTGGATTTTTAGTTTACTTGCAGCTCATCCAGAATGGGGACACTCTTAGTTCGTATAGGGGAGGTGTCGCGTAGATAAAGATGTAGCTATTTTCTTTAAACTTTTGGCTCGTTCTAATGTCGCGGGTCTGCCCAGGAGGAGGGTTTGCGGTGGTGTCCTTCAGTGGCTCACCGGCTTTGTTGTACGAGCATGTTATCTTTCTTCCTGCGAGGGTCTGTTTCCCACTTAGGGGACCGCAGACGGCTTTGCATCCGCGGCGCCTGAAGGTATGCGGGGTGAGCTGTACGGTGGAAGCCTAACGGATGTCGCGGTAGCTTGTTGTATGTTTTTACTTTAGTTTAGGTCATTTGTGTTTAGGCGGACGGCGGTCATCGAGTTCAAACTCAGTGGAGACCGCCCGCTATTGGGTGTACCCGTTTGAATTCGTGATACCCGATTGGGTGTGGTGAACGGATACTTCTGAGTGGCCCTATTTGTTTGTCTCGGGGGTCGCTTCGGGACGCTTCTAGGGGAGCCAGGAGAGAGTCGCACCGGAGACGCCAAGAGAGCAGGTTGCAGCGGGTGCTGCTCCGAGGTCTTAGAGTTATGCAGCGTACAAGTGTGTACGACGTCTCTTATGAACACAAAGGCAAATAAATCGGTTTAGGAGCAACTCTATGGATCTGCTGTGTGTACGTGTCATCTTTCCGGCGGCGACCAAGTAGCGACCAGAAGTCTACGCTACAATATATAGCCCTTCACTACTAATGACGTTTCTAAGTCTGTGTAGAGTAAGCGGAGGGTGTCGGTTAAATGTGCTGGGAAGCCATAACACTCAAGCAGAGCGAAAAGATAGTTCCATTCTACGCGACCAAAAGCTTTTTCCTGATCCAAGGAAACAAAAATGCCAGATATTCGTGCTCTTGTAGCGTACGTGATAAATCGCGAGTCAGCGCAAGCGAGAAATAGATCATACGACCTGGGACACAGCATGTTTAAATGTCGCTTACTATTTCCGGTAGAATCGTTGTTATGCGGTTTGCAAGGATGGCTGTCAATATCTTATAATCCGAGTTATGTAGGGAGATGGGCCTCCACGCCCTTGAATCGAACGGCTCTCCCTCGCTTTTAAGCAAGAGTATACTCTGCTCTCACGAAACGTATTTGGTCTGACTCCGTCAGCTAGAAGCCCATTTAACATTGTCAAAAGGTGGTCTTGTATTGTTCAAGGAAGGTTTTGTAGAAATTCAAAGGTATCTCGTCAGGGCCGGCGGCAGCGGTCGTGTTCATGCGTTGAAGCACGATGCGTAATTCATCCAGCGTCACTGGGCTGCACAGACTATCGCGGAGCTCCTCCGGTACGCGGGAAGTTTCCTCGCAAAACTCACTAACTCTGGTGGTATAGTTCACGTCGTTTGCGTTCTCCGCCCTAAAAAGATTCGAAAAATGTGATTCAAAGACCCTCATTATGTCTCCTGTTTGTGTAGACTGTTAACCGTTCGGCAGCTGTACGAAAGGGAGATGAATTTGTTCACCCAAGAGCCGTTGCGAACACTTCGAAGAACAGCTGGATCTGAAACCGGTCGTCCGTTGATAAAAGACTGCGCAGCCGTGCGCGAACTAAGACGTAGCAAAGTTCGTACCGCGCCTTTAACTGATCGAGATAATCGTGCATTGCGAACGTCAGTGTCTGGCCTCTGCGTAAAATGCGCGCTTTTCGTAGCGTGTCGTTTATCTCTGTCGTCAGGCGCGCTTTCCTTTCGCGCCCCACTTTGATAAGCTCGGCACGCCAACGGTGTTTCAATGCGTCCCAGTTACGGGGTTCAGGCGGCCTCTTGCATGCTTGCTCTAGTGCATTGCGTAGTAATGCTACGCTTTCCGGGTCGTGTGCGAGTGTGGTGTCCATTTTTAATGGTTTCTAAATGTAGTGGATTGTTCAAAGAAAAGTTTTACAGACACTGGAAAGTGGTCTGTAATGCATGAAACGTCCGGTGGGAAATGTAGGACCTCGCAACTAAGGACATGTGGGGCTAGCACTTCGTGAAAATAGAAGCGGTCTAGCCGGGTCAAGTTGGGACCCCGTTGCCATGTTGCGACGAAGTCATTTCCGTGAGTGTCGACCCACGCATCCCTGATCTTGAAATTGCGGATGAGTTGTCGCAATGCGCTAACTCCGCTATAGTGTCTGCTTTCTCTGCGTCCGCGCGCATCTCTGTCGGTGTCTTTAACACAGTTAAAATCCCCTACTAAAAAAGTAGGGTAGCTGTCAAACATAAGTGAGTCGAGTGAATTGAAAAAATGGACCTTGCCCCCACGTTGAGCTGGGGCATATATTACGACCGCCCTTACTCGTCTGCCGTGGAGGTCAAAGTCTACTGCTATTGTGCGGCCATCAAAACCATAAATACAGTGTGCTCTTCGACGTAACGCTGGTGTCAAAAAAAGAACTCCGCCTCCGCACATCTTTGAATCGGTCAGCGAAAAAAAGGCTTCGTCTCCAAAACTTGAACAAAAGAATTGCACAATTAAAGGGGTTCTAAAATTACATTCCTGTAAGAAGAGGATGTCCACATGACGTGACCTTGCGAAGTGCATGACTTCTCTCTGCTTATCTTGGCGTCTGAAACCCCTGACGTTTAAAAAGAGAAAATGCACCGTAGCCATTTTGAAGAAGGGAGAGTGCGCGCAAACTTCATAAAAACCCCTTGCAGAGGGTGCGGCGAGCGCTCAACCAGTGGACATGACTAAAGAGAGAAATGCTCTGACATCGTCAGAGCTTTGGCGAATTTTCGGGGCTTACTACTGTCCATAGAGACCCCAGAGTCAGTGGTCGGTGGGTGCGCTCGTTTTGTGGCTGTACAGTCTGTTTCCATGGTGCTGGTACCTACACTCGCACTGGCGGCCGCACCTGTAATCTGGTAAATGGGGTTTGACAGGCTCAATTTGCGGGTCTGAGTCGAGTACTTGCTAGTGCGGGCGCTCGTCCTTGTTAGTGGCATAATCACCATTTTGGTCTTGTCTGGGCCGATGATCGGAGCGTCTGCACGTCCCGTTGTTCGGGTGCCGCGTCCCATCGAGGCTCTCGGCGCCTCGGAGCTACTGGTGGTGCCAACTATGTCAGAGCTGTACATCTCGTGGTCGTTGCTATGTACGGGCACTCGGGCTTCAGCTTTGGATGAGCTGTGTTCTTCATAGGCGTCCGGCGAGAAGTCGCTGGTCTCGGACGGGGCGTGAAGGGTTGACGAGGCTTTCTCAGACAGGGGAGGCAGGTCTCCTGCGTCTTGTGGTTCAGCATGGGCGTCAGTGTCGCTTGTGTCAGTGTCGCTCGCAGGCTCGAGCACCGAATAATCATCTTGCAATGCGGGCGTGAGGCCGGTGCACGCTTGTTCTTCGGTTGCCGCTGCTGCAGCCGCTGCGAAGGACTTCGGACGTACGCAGTCAGCTTTTGCATGGCTGCCCGAGCACTTGCGGCACGGTTCTGCGCATCCCTCTGTAGCATGTCCAAACACGTTTGCAGCGCGTGTAACGGGGCGTTGCACTATCTTTGGCGATGTGGCCAGCATTCCTGCACTTAAAGCACACTTTCTTGACACCCCGGTAGTCACACACGACATTGTAGCCTTGAACTGTCAGAAAGTTTGGTATTTGGCTTTTCATTTCCCCTCGCGCCACACGGACACCTGTGCCAACCCCAGGGCGGCCCTTGAACACTGGCTCGTGAATATGTTGCACGTTGCCGTAGGCGAAGAGAGCAGTCGCTAGGGCTGCGTCGCCTACCCACAGCGGTACCCGGAAGACTGTGACGTGGACTATTTCAGGACCTACGCTGACTACTGGAACTGATTCTCCGTTCAAGAGAATGGCGCCCGGATTGATTGATATGTGGGGTTTAACGTCCCAAAACCACTACATGATTATGAGAGACGCCGTAGTAGAGGGCTCCTGGAATTTTAGACCACCTGGGGTTCTTTAACGTGCACCCAAATCTGAGCACACGGGCCTACACCATTTCCGCCTCCATCGGAAATGCAGCCGCCGCAGCCGGGATTCGAAGGCGCGCCCTGCGGGTCATCAGCCGAGTACCTTAGCCACTAGACCACCGCGGCGGGGCAGAATGGCGCCCCGGCTTTTCAGCTTGGTGACTGCATGGACATTTGCGGCTGCGGCGCCGAACTTTGCACCTCCCATGTGCTGGAGGAACTTGATACCGGCTGGGCCGGTTACTGCTTCGAGGGCATCTATGATGTCGTCGACGGTGCTCCCCTCTGGAGCGCTGAAGTTAGAGCAATGAGCTTTCGGCGGTGGCGCAGCGAAAGCCTTTGCATTTCCGTCGTGGCCCTGGCTCCCACGGCTTGTGCTGTGGTTCCCGCGCGTTGGCTCACGGTGAAGGCCTGGACAGAGCCGGGGGGGTTGTCCAGGGGTTCGCTTGTTGTTCGATGAGATGGGGTCGACGACTGGCAGCGTGCCTAGTCGTGGGAATCCCGGCACCAGGTAAGCGGAGAACGGAGCGTCGGCCGTCGATCAACTACTGACAAGCAACGAAGTTCGTCGGCATTTATACTCTTGCCATCGAATGTTCTAACGGTGTCGCTGGCGGTGGCGTAGGTTCCAAAATAATCTGTACAGTTCGCGGAGTGGGTGTGATCTTATCAAAATGATCTACTACAGTCTTGAAACTTCTCAAAAACTGCAGACACGGTTTGCGCTGAGAATTGTGTAGTGTATTGGAGCGACGACGAAACTTGAGTAATGGAACGTGGCAATATCATAAAAGGCTGATTCCAAACCTGAGTGTGAAATTAGGGTTACTTCTAAAATGGCCACTCACTATGATTGACGATTACGAGCTTGTGAGTGCAATGCTTAAATAGGTCTTTTAACGATCTCGTCTGCCAAACTTTCCAACGTATACACTGCGGGAATGGACCAGAACAACTGACCGAAATCGGAATCTTGCTAAATAATGAACTAATGAACTTGCTAAATAATGAAAGACGCATGTAATTACTCGGAGACAGTATTTCGTCTCAGTTGATTGCGCTTATCATGCCCGAAAGCTTTGTATACGGAATGTTGTTTATGCGCCGCTTCCGGCATTGGTGGAAATAAAGAACCATGCACCTCAACTTGTTCAGCATTGCCTCCATGATTCTCAAATCATCCACCAAGCGACAATATCGAGAGATGACGTCATTGTGTAACGTCAGACAAGCTGACGTCCTCGTATACTCAGCAAGCCACATGAATGTTAACGCCGAGGCTTCCATGTTCATGGTCAAAGACTTAAAAAGCGATCGAGCAGTACACACAGTGTTGCCTGGGGCTGTCATCATGAAAAAGGTCGATTCCGATCCTGTCTGTGAAAGTTAGCTAGCGTCTTAATGAAGTTTTATTATATGCATAGCAGCGTACTCTGCGCTATATTGGTAGGTTATTCTACTTATTTTAGAGCTTTTGGGGATAAATACGTAACAGTGTAAAGAAAACATTAGAATTCAATCAACCAAAAGAACAAGCAGGATTTCGAACAGGCTACTCAACAATTGACCACATTCATACTATCAATCAAGTAATAGAGGAATGCTCAGAATATAACCAACCACTATACATAGCCTTCATAGAATACGAGAAGGCGTTTGACTCAGTACATGTATCAGCCGTCATGCAGACACTGCGGAATCAGGACGTCGATGAAGTATATATAAACATTATGGAAGAAATCTACAGGGGATCAACTGCACCATAGTGCTTTATAAAAAAGTAACAGAATACCAATCAAGAAAGGTGTAAGGCAGGGGGACACAATCTCCCCAATGCTATTTACCGCGTACCTACAGGAGGTTTTCTGAAGCCTAGAGTGGGAAAAGTTAGGCATAGGAGTTAATGGAGGGTACCTCAGTTACCTGCGCTTCGCCTATAACATTGCATTGCTGAGTAACTCAGGGGACGAATTCCAACTCATGATTACGGAGTGAGACAAGGAGAGCAGAAAGGTTGGTCTTAAAATTATATTGCAGAAAACTAAAGTAATGTACAACAACCTCGGAAAACAGCAGCGCTTCGAGATAGGTAATAGTGCACTTGAAGTTGTGAAAGACTATGTCCACTTAGACCAGGTTATTACCGCGGAGCCGAACCATGAGATTGAAGTAACTAGAAGAAAAAGAATGAGGTGGAGCACATTTGGCAAGCACTCTCAAATTATGACACGTAGATTGCCACTATCTCTCAAGAGGAAGGTATATAACAGATGTATCTTGCCGGTACTTAGCTACGGTGCAAAAACCTCGAGACTTACAAAGAGGGTTCCGTTTAAATTGAGGACGACGCAGCGAGAAATGGAAAGAGAATGGGAGATGTAACCTTAGAGACAAGAAGAGGGCATAGTGGATTAGGGAACACAGGGGGGTTAAGGATATCATAGTTGAAACTAAGAAGGTGAAATGGACATGGGCAGGGCATGTAGCGCGTAGACAGGATAACCGCTGGTCCATTAAGGATAACTAACTGGATCCCCAGAGAAGGCAAGCGGGTTAGGGGGAGACAGAAGGTTAGGTGGGCAGATGAGATTAAGAAGTTTGCGGGTATAAATTGGCAGCAGCAAGCACAGGACCGGGTTAACTGGCGGCACATGGGGGTGGCCTTTGTCCTGCAGTGGACGTAGTCAGGCTGATGATGATGATGATGATGATGACGTATAAAGAATTTTTTTGTGGTTGTGGTAATCGATACACTGTGTAGCACTTTTTTGTTCATATGACGAAACTGATGTACTTGAGTAATATTGCAACTTTTCCTTGAGTGGCCTCTGTGGCTCTCTTCCATGAGTGCTAGGCTGTGGCACTTGTTTACTGGATTGGACAGCATTGCATCCGCTGGAGCTGTGGACATGGACACTTTCGTTTAAATGTGTCATGTATATTGTGTTTTGTCATTTGTTTGTTGTTGCACTTGTATAGACGACACTCGTTCTAAAGGTTTGTTGCGTCCCATGATAGATTATACTTTTTCAATGCCAAGCATTTCTTAGCGAACTTCAGTGACTTTGAGCGTATCTATCTATCTATCTATCTATCTATCTATCTATCTATCTATCTATCTATCTATCTATCTATCTATCTATCTATCTATCTATCTATCTAGGCGCCTACGACATTTAGCTCTCCTGGTCGTTTCGACTATGGTATCAATACTAAACTTCATATGGCAGAACATGACTGTGTAAAGAAAGTATTTGAGTAGTCAAAACATGACAATCATGACATGTATGTCATGAATGTCATGACTGACACTTCATGGTCCTGCAGCTCTCACGGTGGTTTATTTCACATGCGAAGTTGCCAAACTGGTATGATATGGCATAGTTTCATGGCAAACACAACTGGGAGACCCTACAATAAAAATCTTGTCATGCGTGTCATGAAACAACAAGACTACAAGCTACGCTCATGATGCGCTCGCGGCCGTTACGCCAGCTTCACAAGTACCAAACTCGGTATTACGCGACGTGAACGGACGACATAGGCAAATGACACATCTAAACATAATAATAACGACGAGCGTGTTATGTAACAACATGACTACATGCCACGCTCATGATGTGCTCACGGCCATTTTCGCTAGCTTCACATATGCCAAATTCGGTATTATTGACGCCAATCCTTTATTGACGAAGGTATGTGACTGGTGCAAACATGATTATAATGAGATGCGTGTCATGTGAGAACATGGCTACATGCGACAGTCAAGGCGCCAGTACATTTAGACGTGACGCAGTGCGCGTGCTCGCCAGCGTTCATTTCGTCGCGACACGCCGGCATTGCCATGCAAGGCGCCGGTCCTGCAGGCGTGCGCCGCGCTGAGTTGCTTTGACCCATGCGGGTTTCAGCGCGTCAGGCGTCACTCCGTCAAGAAAAGAGGGAGATGCAGCGTTTTCTTGGTAACGCATCGGCACGAAATGCAGCATGTCGCATTTTGCGCCGGTTGCTGTTGGGTCGCGAGAGTGAGCGAGCATGTGGAAGGTAAAGAAACTGGTGGACCTTTAAGCTTCGCCTTTAAGAGTTGAACGCAATAGCGAGACCTGGCACCTAGTGCGCCCTTCAAATGCTAAGTGCATACCTATTAATATTTTGTTACCTACACATACGCACGCACACACAGACACACACACGCGCGTACAAACGCGCGCACACGCACGCGCGACGTATCTGTAATAATGGTACCGGTTTTCGAACTATTTAACAGAACTTTTGTAACAACTTCATGAAAATTATGTATAGTGCTATAGTCACAAGGTCCTGTATAATGAACTGCTCGTAGTATTCGTAAATAGTCACATTTTCTCGTGCGTCTTGAAATAGTTATCTAGCAGTTGCTTGGCTTATTATTCTGGAGGCCTCTTCCGGCAAACCACAACAAGCATCGCCTTATAGTCGGAGAATTGGCAACAGTAGTACTGCACTTTTTAATTGTCTCGTGAGAATGAAAAGCTAAATCTATGCAAGCGTTGCGGTTTGTTGAAATGGCTTTTCCTTGAAGGGGCATAAACAGTCTCACAATGCATCACAGATGGCAGAGCATTATCTAGCGTTTGCTGTTTGCTTGATCAACGCGTCTGAAAAGGCATGATACGTATTCCTGTTTAAAATTTCCTGCGTGTTTTTAGCCGTTATGGCTCCAATATCCCAGCCTTTGTCGACGTAAATTGATGGCCTCCCAAATGCGCCTACAAATCACCGAATGGACTCATGTTCGTCGTGACACCTGTCGATGTCGAACAAAACGCACTAAGGAGCCTCCTTCCACTACATGACAGTTATGTAGTGTTTGTTCCCGAAGAAGCTGCAAGTAAAATCGTGGCTTTGTAGATGACTGACACCTGCTTGCCAGGCGAACGACCTGAATTCAATCCTCATTGAGACTAAAAATTTTATCCTTAATTGTTTTGCATCTATTTCTATTTTTCGCTCATGGACAATTTTTCGCACATAGCCAACGGTGCCGACGCCGACGGCGGAATTTCCGCGTCACGAGCTGTCTACGCTATTGCATTAAAAAGGCGGGCGTGCGCCGTGCGCGCTCTCGGGCTTAGCAGGAGGCCGTCCCGCACTGTCAGTCGCAAATTATTCATATGCGACGAAAACAATGATATTTATTTATTATTTTTAGGGGCGAAGCTTCCTTAGGGCTTGGGCTGTGCGTCCCCTGTAGCCTGTATGTAGCCACCTCTAGTTTAGTTCTTGCAGTGTTCACTAGATGGCGGTACCGTCTCCTGTATGTAGCCACCTCTCGTTTAGTTCTTGTAGTCTTTACTAGATGGTGGTACTTGTAGCTGATGATGAAAAGATGCCAGATGTTATAAACTAGAAAGCGGTACTTGTAGTTGATGAAAGACGCGAGATCTTATAAAATAGGAATGATGTCACTTATGGCGCGTGTCATTGGTTGAAGGCAATCGTTCGATTTAGTGCGGCGACGTACGCTAGGGAGAGCGATGTAATAAAATCGAGTGGGCAAAATGTACAGAGGATTTATGGTTTATCAGGTTTACCTCCGGAGCTTCGCCCACTCATCATAATTCACTTCGTGGATATGGCGGAATTTTTTCATTTATTTATTTGGCAATACTCTCAACTCTCTTGCGAGAGTTCTTACAGAGAGGGTGAAATGAAACAAATAAAGTAAAAAGAACATCTTAACACATACACAAAGAGAGGTGAGATTAAGATCAAACGTTACACTTGTTTATGTAGTCATGCAAGCTCTGTTAAAACTTTGGGAAATCGTTTTGTTCAACAACACACACCTGAAGGTCAATCCACATTTCAATTGCTTTAGAAAAAAAGCAGTATAGCAACAAAAAACGTGCTTCAGAATAACATAACATGACGCGTGCAACCTCTTGGTTGCCTAGGCATCAAATAAAACTCATTTGAAGGTTGAACTTAGTCACCCGGGTGATAAATAAGGATCAATTAAGAGAAGAGCCGCTGCCCGCACCCCGCCGCGGCTGTCCAGTTGCTAAGGTACTCGGCTGGTGACGCGCAGGTCTCAGGATCTAATCCCGGCTTTGGCAGCTGCATTTTTGATGGAGGCGAAAATGTTTTGGGCCTGTCTGCACAGATTTGAGTGCTCCTTAAGGAACACCAGATGGTCAAAACTTCTAGAGCCCTCCACTACCGCTTCTCTCACAAAGTCATAGTCATGCGGTGGTTTTGGGAAGTTAAGCCCCACATTAAAAAAAATCAAAACTGCTTCATGCAATTCGCGCTTTTGCCGATCACCTACGGATCCAGCATAAATTACCTTAGACGACGAGATGGCACTATATTTTTCAAGCTGAAGGCGAGGTTCCCTGTGAGTACTTGATAGCTGCCATTGGAGGCGAAACGCATTTTGTCACTTGCTTCCACGAATTTTGTTTCTTTATGTCATGAACTCACACCATTAGGCAGTAAAGGGCCGAAATCACAATAATATAATTAAAAATTTACTTTAACTGCGAAAAGTAAATACCTAATTTCTCAGACCTTCGTCCCTCCCTCCCCTGAGAAAAATATGTATAATCACCATTCTTGCCATATAGTTTGCCGCTTCTGTTCAATTCTGGCCGTTTGGTGCATTGTGAAATGTCGTTGAATATGAGTACACTAGTAGGTTTCATGTCACCTGTATACAACTGTGGCAGCCGTTCTCTTAATTAGTTTTTATATATTCTCACTAGCAGACATTGATCTAGATTAGTAGATTGTTGCAACTTTAGAACTTTTTTTAAAAGCTAAGTACAATGGTTATTTTTTGTGGGTAAAGCTGTAGAGCGTTTTCAATTTCGGTTCATTTGACAAAACTTGTATACCTGAGTAAATGTTCTATTGTTTACATTCATGGTTTTTGAGGCTATCTTTTTATAGCTTGCTGCGCAAACGCTCTTATGATGGCTTCTTGTAGTCTGAGCTCTTTTCCATTTTTTGTAATCCTTCTTCGTGTTGCTCTGCCATAATAGAGTACCTCGTACACTCAGTTGTCCATTATTTCTTGTAAACACACATTCTACCACTTAAGCAAGCCACAGCAGCAAAGGCATGCGGCATAGCTCAATGTTCTCCCTTAGCAGAGTGCTTAGTACTCTAAATCGTTAACCACTTTTTGTAAACACACAGGTAAATGTTGGATTCGTTTTTAGCCTGCTTTCATCTCTATATTGTTTTATTTTGGTAGGCTTCCATCACTGCCATAGTAGATTATTAGGTACTCTAAATTGTTAGACACGTTTTTTAACCACGCTGCTCCCATTCAGTCAAACATTCGGAAGTCGATCTTACGTGCCATAAAACATGACAGAGTGAAAGAATGGCATGAGAACACTTGTGTACCCGGTGTTTGCGAGTTGAAAAACCATGAAAAGTACTTTTTCTCGATCCCTATAAAAGAAATTAGCGCTCCTGAGTCCCGCAAGGTGACCGCATCAATCAGTGGGGTCTTAGACCAGGGGCTCCGACAGTAATGTTACTGAGCTCTTTTCCAACCCTTCGCTTGAAACCAAGTTTTGTTCTTAATAAATGCGAAGCATTTCATAGCGAACTTCGGCGTATCTATCTATCTATCTATCTATCTATCTATCTATCTATCTATCTATCTATCTATGTATCTATCTATCTATCTATCTACCTACCTATTTATCTATCTATCTATCTATCTATCTGTCTATCTGTCTGTCTGTCTGTCTGTCTGTCTGTCTGTCTATCTATCTATCTATCTATCTATCTATCTATCTATCTATCTATCTATCTATCTATCTATCTATCTATCTATCTATCTATCTATCTATCTATCTATCTATCTATCTATCTATCTATCTATCTATCTATCTTGCTGTACTTAACGAAGTTCAAACCAATCAGTTTTTATTAGAACAGAAAGTAACTGACCTTTCTAGCCGGCTAGCGACAGTTGAAACGATGATAAAATCATATAACTCGGGTCACCATGTTCCTGATCTTCCGCAAGCAGTAAGTACAGCCATAAGAAACGAAACGACTGCTCTTCGTTCCCGACTTGATGAGTTGGTAGATTGGTCTCATAGAGAAAATTTGATATTTTTCGGCATTCCTGACAATGTTTCTGAATGTTGGGCGCAAAGTGAAAAAATAATCACTGAACTTATATCTGAAAAACTTGACCTCAACCTATCAAATAAAGCAACACAGCATGCGCATAGGCTCGGTGCCTATGTTCCGAATAAGTGCCGGCCTATTATTGTTAAATATCTGTCGTCAAAAATAAAGGATAACGCTTTTTATCAGAGGAAGAAGTTTCAACCCTCTAAGGTGTCAGTTAGTGAAGACTTCTCGAGGGCAACACGACAAGGCCGAAAAAAGTTACATGAATTTGGTGAAAACTCTGGACAGCCGTACTCGTTACGAGTAAACTAATTGTGTATTAACAAGAGTGTCTATGTGTATTGCCAAGTTACCGACTGTGTGTGCGAATTTGAGACACGCGAGGAGCGCAACCACAGTAACATCGGTAGTGTTTCCCCCGTCACTTTTCCAGCTGCTGCCAGTTTACCCGCCCCAGCAACATAGCTAGCACGAACGCAATCAGCCAGTCAGGTGTCCCTGCTGTGTTCCAAATGTGCGTAGTGTGTGTAACAAGCGCGATGACGTATCTTCCATTATCGACACGTGTTCTGCGGATGTGGTACTGAGCTTCATCGATTTACTAAGTCCCCAATCACTCGCGTATGGCCCGCGGACTCCTCATGTCACAGGTGGTTACGTCACATGCACGTGATCTAAATGTCCCGAGCCAGCCCGAGCGGCCTCGGGCCATCTGCGCGCTTGATTCTGACTGCATCCGCTGTGGCGTCTGCTATGCCTGGCTGTGCCGTCTGCTCCCTCCATAGCTGAAACACAGGCCACAACGCTGACTCATTTGCAGCCTAAACAGCAGTTAGGTAGTGAATTATACCTATTTCTGTTTTGATGCAACTTACTGTAAGTAAACTACTCGAGCGCGTGCGCCTCGTAGACTGGCGCGGTCGTTCCACCACTGTTTCTCCTAGCGAGTATAACGCGTGTTTACCCGACCTTCGGAAATACGCACGTGCTCGACGTGGCTCAGAACACCGATGACAAAAACTGGGTGTGCTAACAATGCGAAATCCAGAAACATGCGACAAGCGAACAAAAAACCAAAGAAAGAACAAGAGCGCATCGAACATTTCCCGTGTCTAACTTAAGATGGCCGCACAGCATGCGCACCACGCTGTCGTCTGCCAGCGGCCCGAAAGAAATTGTTCGGGCGGTCCCGGGCCGCCCGCAGGCACGCGAAAAACGAACATGCGTCCGCGTGATCCCGGACCAGTGGGCGGAGCTTTCAGTTGGTCCCCGAGAAAAACGAATGCGGCGCCGGCGTCCGGGGCAGTCCGGAGCCGTCCGGGACATGTAAACCGACGAAGCTCACTGCTCACAGAAACTTGGCTCTCTTCCGCTATTCATGACTTTGAAATATTGCACTGCGAAGCGGGCTACAAAATTTATTGTTCGGATCGTACTGATAGTCGAGGTGGTGGCGTGTTGTTAGCTGTCCGGGATACTTTCATCTCTGGTGCGAATATGGTCGACACCAACATAGAATTTGTTAGCGCATGTGTATTTACAGGGCATAGAAAGTTCATCTTCAGTGTGTGCTACAAACCGCCACAGTCTTCAACAACATTTTGTCAAGAATTACATGATGTCCTAAATAAGTTGACTGTGCGGTTTCGCAAATGTCCTTTATTTCTTTTTGGAGATTTTAAATTGCCTTCTATAATGCGGTCTACTGACCCACCAAGTCTTGTAGAAAATTCAATAAAATGTTCGTCATTTTTGCATGTTCGTTTAGATTTTAACCTTAAGCATTTGGTACTTCAGCCTACTCGTTGCTCGCCTCATTCTGCCAGGGTACTAGATTTGCTGCTTACGACCTTTCCAGAACTCGTCTCACCCCTAGTCTTTATGCCCGGTCTAAGTGATCACTGTTTTATTGACTGTAGTATTCATGCCCATTTACCTTCCACGAAGCAAATTAAATTTATTAAATATTATATAAACGCCAATTTTGCTGCAATAAATAATGAACTTGCTCATTTCATCACAGACTATATGCCTGGTTTTTACACATGCACCATTCAAGAAAATTGGTTTATGTTTAAAGAAAAGGTCGCTTTTTTGATATACTGCTACATTCCTAAAAAACAGATCCTTTCTTCTTCCTAAAGCTCCTTGCTTTAACGCCCATTTGAAGCGCTTACTAAACAAGAAGAAAAGGATTTTCTACTGAGCAAAAGTGGTGATGACGCCTGAGCGTTGGCATGCGTACTTCGTCGCTGAACAAGAGTACAAAAACGCCATTGCGCAGGATAAAAATGTATTCTATAACATTACCTTAACCACCCAACTGAAAGATAATTGATCCTCGACAATTTTGGAATGTAGCTCGTGGCAGGAGATCTACAACGTTTCACCTACTAGATAGCAATGGTGATGCTGTTTCCGATCGTGACTGCTGCAATGTGATGAATGATGTATTTGTTTCTTGTTTTTTTTGGGGCAACACCCTTTTCTATGCCTTCTGTCGAAGACCTTTCCTTTTATCCTATGAATTTCATATCTGTTGATTCATCTGGAGTGTGCCGTATATTAGAAAAAATGAAATTGTCTAGCTCTGCAGGCAACGACGGCATTAATTCAAAGTTCTTAAAGAACACAAAACTTTATTCTTCCATTATACTCGCGGAACTTTTTTCGCAGTCTCTGCAGTCTTCCACTTTGCCAGATGATTGGAAGGTGGGTAAGGTGGTTCCACTTCACAAATCAGGTAACACCCACTCTCCCCTCAATTACAGGCTTTCTGTGCTCCTGCAAATGCGGTTTTTCTAGCTGTGAAAAGCTATTTACAGTGTTGAGGACAACATCAGCTGTGACGCCTGACAGCAGAAAGTGGCGTGACGGTACTGAACGCCGACGTTTCACCGTCACCGTGGCGGGCGGAACCAGCCAGGATGTGCAAGCGTGACAAGGGCCACCTTTACCACAGCGGGGCTTCGAAACCGACGAGCATGTGAGTCGACCTGGTTCTACCATGGTTTCTTACATCAGGGCACCAACACTCGTTTTGAAGGCCATGAGGTAACCTGAGGACATGTCGAACGAAGGAAGCTCTGCGAAAAAGGTGAGAGTGGAAGAGCATACCGACAACATGCAGGAGGGGACATCAACCTACTCCTTTATTGATGAAGATATTGAATCTGATGAGGAAGCAGATCCTTTCACTCAAGTGACATATAAAAAAGTAGACTTGAGGGAATTCCTGTGGTGTTCCGACCAATAGAGGAAACGAGAACCTTCAGGAAAGTAAACCCAAACGTTGTAGCCACGAAAATTGTTGCACTTGCTAAGAGAAAGTGCGTTCTTTCTGAGTGAACAAAGATAGAAGTTTCTCAGTCACCGTGAGCTCTCTTGCTTCAGCCAAAAGCTTGTTGTCTTGTAAGCAGGTGGCTGGCTTGCTGGTGAAGCCATTCATTCTGGAGTCTTACATGCGACATGTAGGCGAAATCAGACATGTGCCTCTAGAGTACACAGAAGAACAACTTACAGAATATTTAAGAGAGGCAGGAGTGAAGTCGGCTAGACGCCAGACTCATTACATACGACAAGAAGATGACACTGTAGCATCGCACCTACTGAGAAGTGTGATTTTACAATTCAGATATGACAGACCTCTTCCAGAGAAAGTATTCCTTGGATTTACAAGCCATCCAGTTGAGGAATATCTGGGCCCAGCAAGACGCTCCTATAATTGTCAGAGGTTCGGACATTTGGCGAAAAATCGCCGAGGAACAAGGCGCTGCAAAATATGCGCCGAAGACCACCATCAGCAAGGACTTCAAATCAATAACACAACCTAAGTGTGCCAATTGCAAGGGGCCCCACGCTGCGTCGTTCTCTGGATGTCCAAAGAACAAGGCGGCTTCTCTTCAATATCAACATGACATCATCTACGGTCACACGCAACAGCATGACGCGCCTGAGCCCAACATAATCACCATGAACCCAGCACGGCCTCCTCGACCGCAAGCACCTAAACGCCAGAACCTTGTAATGACGTACGCGCAAGCTGCAAGAGGACAACGAAAGCAAGGAAAAATTGTGGGGACATCAACAAGCCAGCAGCAAGCCCGACAAGAGTCTCAGGAGGGACCTCAAGAGAAAAGTAACCACGTGGTTAACATCCGACAAAGCACTAGCACATCGCGTCCAGTAAGAGTAACGCAATCAGAAAACTCCTCTGTGTCGATAGCTGATATTGTCACGGCTAAAGGCCGAGGCAAGAAGACAGAGGACGACGAAGTGATGAGCGTGGACAGCACCCAGGGTTCCTCCGAGGAAGAAGAAGTCGAAGTGGCTGCTCTTTTGTTCTGTTAATACAGACCTCGTTTTTCACCTAGCGACGTTGGTGGAGGTGCTGGACTTCTCCAACTGATGCTTGGGACACCTCCGCGCCTTAGCACATCGAGTCCATCACCGCAATCCGTTCCTGCAGTGGATACTCCTGTCCACCGCTACAGTCGCCGACAGCGAGGCCTTAGTCCCGAGGCGCTCCCGCTCGAACTTTTCCAGCAACACACCGTACCGGGAGAAATGGCTACCGGAGGGCCTTCACAGCTTACTGTTGGTCAGCCTCTAATTCCTGAGACCTTCCACGGTGAGGTTTATGAAGACGTCGAGGACTGGTTAGCCCAGTATGAGCGAGTCGCCAAAGTCAACCGCTGGCCAACTGAACAAAAGCTATCGCGTGTCTACTTTGCTTTGGCAGACAGCGCTCGTACGTGGTACGAAAACCGCGAGTCAACGCTGTCTTCGTGGGGGGAATTTCGGCAGCGAATTCTCGGGACATTCGCAAACACCGACCGTGGTGATTCTGCTTCGCAGCTCATTGAGGCACGCATACAGAAGCCAAACGAGAGCGTCGCCATGTTTGCGGAAGACATGACCCGCCTATTTCAGCGGGCCGACCCTGAGATGCTTGAAGGTAAAAAACTCCGACATTTGATGAGAGGCGTCAAGGAAGAGCTGTTTGACGGTCTCCTACGCAACCCACCAACAAGCGTAGCCGAATTTGTCAAAGAGGCTACAACAATCGAGCGAGCACTGCAGCAACGGCGCTGATACCATGACCAACCAATCAAAACATCTCCTAGTCTCTCTGCTTTGAGTGCCGGTAGTGAGTGTTCTCTGCGCGAACTCATTGGTGAGGTCGTTCGGGAGGAGATCCGAAACCTCTTTTTGACTCCGCAAGAAAATACCATGGCTTGCGTTGCAGAAATTGTGCGGCAAGAGCTCCGCCAGGCATTTTCGTTGCCCGAATCGCCCTAAGACCAGCGGTCTGTGAGCTACGCATCAGATGTCCGTCGACACACTCCAGTGTCCTACAACTCGTCACCACTGGCTTATCGTGACGTGAGTCAAGGGCCTTACAACGAGCCGTGGGCCCTAGCTCCCAATCCGCCGCAGCCGTATCCACAGTCCAACGTACCTATGCAAACGGCGCCAATGTACACTCCGCCGACATCTGCATCTTGGTCGCAAGGTATGCCCACCAGTCGACCATTCATCCGTAAGACGGACTTGTGGCGCATCGTCGACCGTCGACCACTTTGCTTTCATTGCGGAGAAGCCGGCCATATTTTCCGCAATTGCCCGTACCGTGACCGTAAGCATCATAACTTTCTACAAACCTCCCCTCGTGCCTATTTCGATGAACACCGTGACAGCAGTGCAGGCCCGCAAGCACAGCAACCCGAAGTGCCGTATCGTCGACCCCGCTCTCCTTCACCTGCACCGAACTCGCCGCCGCAGCGCAGGTACTCCGAGGTGGTCCGGGGCAGATCTCCTAGCCCTCGTCGGGGAAACTAGCAGCTGCGACCTTTGGGGGGAAGGTTGCCGCTCGTCGAGATGCTATCACACCCCCAACATCTTTTCTACGACGTTATACGACGAATGATACCACGGATCGTTCGACGCACGATATCAAAGACGATACGACGTCACCGACATCAACGGAAATCGAAAGCGCCACTCTAGACATTTGTATAGACGGACGCCTCAATAACAGCACTGGTAGATACTGGTGCGGACTTTTCTATTATCAGCCGTAAACTCGCCGACTGCCTAAAGAAAGTAAGAACAATATGGACGCGACCCAACAATAGAACCGCAGGGGGTCAATTGGTGACACCGACAGGCAAATGTACAGCTCCAATTAATATCGGCAGTTCAGATTTCGTCGCTACTTTCGTAATTTTACCAGGAGTGCTGCAAAGACCTGATCTTGGGCATGGACCTATTGCCTGAATACGGTGCCATTATCATCATTCCTGAGAGATTGGTTACGTTTTGGACGGCCCCAGATCAAGTTTCGGATGTGCCCTGTACAGACATGCGACGTCAGCCTTTGCGTGTCTTCGAAGACGACGTGACCATCCTACCGCGGTCGAGTGCACTCGTGGCTGTGACATGTGACACGTCGAGCGATTCTGAAAACATCGCCGAGCAAATTCCAAGACTGCTATTCAGCCATGGTTTATCTATCGCAAGAGGCGTCGTAAGCATAAAATGCGGACACACGCACGTCCTTGTTATGAACTTCAGCTTCGAACGCCGACATCTAACGAGGGGTATGGCAGTCGCGTACGTGGAAGAGCTCGCCGAGATGACAGACTGCCTAACTCTTGAAAAAGATAATTCAACTGATCTGACCCCTGCACCTCTATCTGTTGATTTTGGCCCAAGTTTGCTGCTGGCGCAGAAGCAAAGTATCATGCAGCTTATTAACAAGTTTGAAGATTGTTTCTCTTCGATTTCCATGGTCCGTCAAACGACGCGGACGAAACATTGAATTATAACGGACGACATGACCAGACCCATCAGGCAAAACCCGTACCGGGTAGCTCCGCGAGAACGTGAAGCCATCGAAAAGCAGGTGCAACAGATGCTTGAAGACGACGTTATTCAGCCGTCGAAAAGCCCTTGGGCTTCGCCGGTTGTATTAGTGAAGAAAAACGACGGCACCTTACGTTTCTGCGTGGATCACCGCAAGCTGAATCAGGTGAAAAAGAAAGACGTCTACCCACTTCCACGTATCGACGATTCACTCGACCGACTACGACACGCGCGTTATTTCTCGTCGATGGATCTAAGGAGTGGGTATTGGCAGATAGAAGTCGATGAAAGAGACCGGGAGAAAACAGCTTTCGTGACACCTGATGGCCTTTTTGAATTTAAGGTACTTCCATTTGGCTTGTGCTCAGCACCGGCAACGTTTCAGCGGCTTATGGTCACCGTACTATCAGGCCTCAAGTGGCAGACGTGCTTAGTGTATCTAGATGACGTCATCGTATTTTCTGCCACATTCGTTGAACACGTCAGGCGACTGCACTCAGTATTTCAAGCTATCCGTTCCGCCGGACTAACACTTAAGCCGAAAAAATGCCATTTCGGCTTCGAAGAGCTTCTGTTCCTGGGGCATCTTGTCAGTAGTGAAGGTGTGCGGCCTGACCCTGAAAAAATAGCTGCCGTTACAAATTTTCCAGCGCCAACTGACAAAAAGGCGGTCAGACGGTTTTCAGGACTGTGTGCTTACTACCGACGCTTCATTAACAACTTCTCGCGCATTGCCTCGCCGTTGACTCGTCTTACCAGAAAAGACGTCGCATTCGTATGGCATGAAGAGCAACTAAAATCATTCGACGAGCTGCGGCAACACTTTCAGAAGCCACCAGTCCTCGCACACTTTGATGATGACGCACCGACAACAGTGCACACCGACGCTAGCAATGTCGGCTTAGGAGCTGTACTCGTGCAGTGGCAGGATGGCGCCGAACGAGTAATTGCTTACGCGAGCAGAACTCTTTCACGTGCGGAAGAATATTACTCCACTACGGAAAAAGAGTGCCTTGCGGTGGTGTGGGCGGTTATAAAATTCCGCCCACACCTGTATGGTCGTCCTTTTAATGTTGTCAGCGACCATCACTCCCTTTGCTGGCTGACGAATTTAAGAGACCCTTTAGGACGGTTGGCGTGCTGGAGCCTGAAGATTCAAGAATATGACATGACGGTGGTCTACAGATTGGGGAAGCGACATTCAGACGCTGATTGCCTTTCTAGTGCGCCATACGAACCTGCGACGGCAGAAGATGACGATACAGCCTTTGTCGGAGTTGTAAACACGGCAACTGTCGCACAGCTGCAACGAGACGACCCCGAACTAGAACCCATAATACGTTTTTTAGAGGGTCGCACTTCAGCTGTACCTAGACTGTTTGCGAGAGGGCTTTCGTCATTTTGCTTGCGCAACGACGTCCTGTATAAGATGAACTTCACGCCACACGCAAACGACTACTTACTCGTCGTCCCAACATCTCTGAGGAGCGAAGTATTACAGGCATGCCACGATGAACCAACATCCGGCCACCTGGGTTACACGCGTACGTTGTGCAGAGTGAGACAGAAATACTACTGGCCAAGACTGACGGCGACCGTTCAACACTATGTTCGGACGTGCCTTGATTCCCAGCGCAGAAAAGTTCCACCCGTCAAACCAGCAGGCCTCCTCCATCCTATTGACGTGCCTGTTACTCCATTCGCTCAAGTCGGAATGGATCTTTCGGGCCCATTTCCAACCTCATCAGCAGGTCGCAGATGGATTATAGTAGCCACCGACTACCTCACTTGTTACGCCAAAAGCAAGGCTTTGGAGAGGGGCTCGGCAAGTGAAGCAGCCCGATTTTTCGTAGAGAATGTGGTGCTGAGGCATGGTGCTCCATCAGTGGTAATAACTGACAGGGGAACTGCATTCGCAGCCGAACTATTACAGACAGTTTTAAGACTTAGTGGCACATCCCACCGGCGAACAACGGCGTATCATCCGCAAGCGAATGGTCTTACGGAACGTCTAAACAAGACACTAGCGGATATGCTCTGCATGTACGTCGACGTGGAGCATAAAAACTGGGTTGAGATCTTGCCGTATGTCACGTTCACCTATAACACGGCTTATCAAGAAACAACAAGAACAACGCCATTCCGCCTTCTTCATGGTCGTGAAGTCACCACTATGCTGAATGCTATGCTGCCGCACGAGTGCAAAGACACTGAAACGGATGCTGATTATATCACTCAGCTGGCCGAAGAAGCCCGACAACTTGCAGGCCTACGTATTAGTCGCCAGCAGGACTACGATTCAAGACGGTACAACCTTCGTCACCGACCAGTCTCCTACGAGCCAGGAGAGAAAGTTTGGATATGGACACCTATTTGGCACCGTGGCCCTCAGAAAAACTGTTAAGACGGTACTTCAGTCCCTATAAAGTTCTGCGACGTCTCAGTGACATTAATTATGAGGTTGTTTCTGATACTCCGCACTCTTCAAGGCGTCGAAGGTATGCTCCAGAAGTTATGCACGTGGTACGCATGAAGCCTTATTTACGCCGAATGAACTCATGCGTTTTCAACGAGTACAAACCACTTTGATAATAAAGCATCGAGACGATGCTTTTTTGAATGGGAGGCTAATGTCACGGCTAAAGGCCGGGCAAGAAGACAGAGGACGACGAAGTGATGAGCGTGGGCAGCACCCACGGTTCCTCCGAGGAAGAAGAAGTCGAAGTGGCTGCTCTAATGTTCTGTTAATACAGACCTCGTTTTTCGGGTCGCACCGTCGTCCTGTATTCTGTTATTTTCACCTAGCGACAATATTATCATACCAATGTTATTATCGGCTTTAAAAGCCATACTAGCCGGTATCCCAAAGGCTAACAACCTTCCTGAGGTCAAAGCCATCTTGTCGATGAAACAGGTAGTGTTACGATTAGCCACAACAGTCACTGCAAAGGCAAAACTTGAATAATTGTTATCAAAATGTCGCGATCTTCCAATTGAATGCGAATGGTATTCGCCCTAAGTACGCAGACTCCCGAAAATTTGTGGCTCAGAGCTCCTTTCCAGTGTTATGTATTACAGAGGCCGGGGTAGACATCACTTTTTGGTTATCGAACTACGCTGTGTATATGTCCTCTAGATCTACAGGACCGAGCAGAGCGATGATATGTGTGAGAAAAGATCTGCCATCAGTACAGTTGAATGATACATCATCGGATATGTAGCATGAGAGGTTAGATTTGGTCGAGTAAATATAACAGTTGTCAGCGTTTATCTCCAGCCTTCCACAAATATCTCGCTTTCTGCATTGACAGCACTTTTCCGGACCGTACACGAAAGCTGTGATATATTGCGGAGATTTTAATGCTCACAATGTCATGTGGGGAAGTGCGTACTGTGATCGTCGCGGAAAGGACCTACAAAAAGCAATTCAGGATACTTTCCTTATGCTTGTTAATTGGCGGTTCAGTGACGTTCCTACGGGGTTTCAATTACTCGGGTTGCCTAGACCTCACGCTCTGCTTACAAGATATTGCATCTGGGGCGTCATGGCGAACAGACATTGAAAAAAGGGGTACTTATCCTAATACATTTACCTATCATAATACAGCATCCAAAACTACGCTTTACTAAATATAGGCCCTCAGCAAAGATAACTAACTGGCAAGCATTTCGTTATCACATATCACGTCAAGCTGATACTGTTATTGACACCGACCGCTTAGTCTCCCTCATAGAAAACAAATAAATCAGTGTTCCAAGTTCGTTAAAACTTCTGAAGGTTACGGTGGATTAGACGCTGAATACGAGAGACTTAGGGCCATTCGCCGCAGAGCTGAAAGAAAATACAGACGCACGGGTCTACTTGAAGATTACCGCGACTGTCAAAGAACGCATGGCCGCACGAGCCGACAACTGGATAGACTAGGCAAAAAGCGCTGGCGGGATTTCTGCACTTCGCTAACGCCATTTACACCCGAGTCAAAATTATGAAATGTTCTACGCTCTTTAAGTGGGACAGTAACACATCAACAACCATTTAGAGCCTTAGCTTTAGTGAAGAATGTACCGGAAACAACCGTTGCGGACGAATTTTGTCAGCGTATTACACGACCTAGTGAAGCCGGGCACACGCCTGAATACATGAAGTCTGTTGGGGATATTAAAGCATTGATTATTTTTCCTCTCAATACACACCATGATAACCTAGATCATCCGTTTTCACTGCGAGAATAAATAATGCTCTTGCAGTGTGCCGACAGAGGACAGCAGCTGGTCCTGATGGGATAACATATGCAGCATTAAAAAACCTGAGTCCTGTAGCCGCATATATTTTGTTGAAGATATTTAATACTGCATGGACAACAGAGTACCTTCCACCCTACTGGAAAGTTGCAAGAGTGGTCCCGATTCTCAAACCCGGAAAAATGCCTTTATCCATAGATTCTTTCCGTCCTGTCAGCCTGACTAGCTGTCTTTGTGAACTTATGGAAAAGATGATAGAAGCTAGACTTCAGACCTTAGGTGGAATGTACGAACGTGCTTCCAGATAACATGGCAGGCTTTCGTAAACGTCGCTGCACCATGGATGCCATTCTAGACATTGTAACTTATGCAGACCATGAGAGGAGCTGTGGAAGAATCGTCGTTGCAGTATTTTTAGGTATAAAGCGAGCATTTTACACAACCAGTTTAATTCAGTTGGAAATAGTAGGCAGGACACTAAGATGGATTGCAGAATTTCTAAGAGACAGGAAAATCTTCGTTGACACGGCTGACGGTAAAAGTAAAGAGCATGAAGTTAGTCAAGGAGTCCCACAGGGTAGCGTACTAAGCCCATTTTTATTTAATTGCGTTATTGCTGAAATATCCCATATCTTACCTACTAGTTTGAAATATTCCATATATGCAGACGTTCTGTGCATTTGGGCATCAGACACGAGCATTCAAGCAGTTCAGCAAAAACTTCAGGATGGGCTGACAATAATCAATGGCTTTTTTAAGAGCAGAGGCATGAATATTTCCAATGAGAAAACATCTGTACTTCCGTTCACAAGGAAATGCCTTAAGAAATTCAAACTTCAGATAGACTCTCAGCGCTTACAACTTGTGTGGCAGCAAAAATTTTAGGGGTTATTTTAAACAGACATCTGTCTTAGGCACCACAGATAAAATCCTTAGAGGACAAAGTCAACTCCCTAATCAATATTTTACGATGACTGACCGGAGTGAGATGGGGTAGTTCATGTTCTTCTTTATTGCATGTACATTCAGCAATAATTCGACAATTATTAGCTTACTCTGCTCCGGTTTTACATGGGATATCACGTAACTTACAGGAGAGGATTCAAAGATTGTTGGCCAGAACCCTCCGTATATGTCTTGGTGTACCGCGAGCGTCTGCCAGTGCTTTAGTAAATGCGGAGTCTCGTCGACCGACTTTCCATGCTATGAAATTTACGGAAACTAGCCGGCATTATCTTCGGTTGGCAACTCAACACGCTAATCATCCCGTATACCGAGCTATTCAGGAGAGATCAGCTGCAAGAATGCATAAAAAGTTTTAGAATTCAAGAGTTTACTGCCTACGCACGAATACTGGCCTCCATGTGCATCATTCCCACCATGGCGACTCTCTATCCCAGATAATACAACTTCGAATTCCGGGAATAAATTGTAAGAACGATCTGCCAATAATCGTAATAAAGCAATTAACTTTAACACACCTTTATACTAACTATGAAAACTATATTCACGTGTACACCGACGGATCATGTCTGAACCAAAGCTCTACGTCGGCATTCTTTGTACCTGCATACCAAGCGAGAAAAGCTTTTAAACTCAGCCATTTCACAACATTCACAACGGAAGAACTCTATGCAATATTCTGTGCTTTACGCTTCATATGTTTGCAGCCAAGTCCACTTCGATGGGTAGTTATCAGTGACTCACAGTCCTCATTAGTTTCTTTAAAAGGAATCAGCTTGGGAAACAAAGCTAGTGAGCTCGCATATGAAATACAAAGGACGTACGCTGTAGCAAAAGATTTAAACCACACTATAGTGTTCAAGTGGGTGCCAAGCCACTGTGGAATCACAGGAAACGACATAGCTGATCACATTGCACATGCAGCACATGAAGAAAATAATATATCACTGCTACCTCTTTCGATGAGCGATGCACGTTGTCTTATATATAAGATTAGCTGTCAACTGTGTAAAGAAACCTGGTTCGAAATTGGTGCGCAAAACTCTCTGTTGTATAACATTGACCCGGGTATAGAATTGAATATTCCGGTAAAGGTTAGCCGATCGGTAGAAACAGTCATTCATAGGCTTCGACTTGGTAAAGCCTACACGAAGGCTTTCCTGTATAGAATAAGGAGAGCTGGCAGTCCCACCTGCTCATGTGGAGAAGCTCAAGAAGACGTGGAGCATATTACTCTGCATTGTAAGCATCATGACGTACCTCAAAAGAACCTTTTTCAAAAACTTAATTGTACTGCAGGCTAGCGCAGAAATCAACAGGTTTCTGATTCTTATTTAGGGACAGCTTACTGCTCTCCCATAGTTGAGTATCAAGTACTCAGAATTGTGAAACATTTTTTTCTAAACAAAACTCAATTCTTTGGATAAGCGACCTCCATCAAATGCAAAAATCTTGGGTCCATGGCCGGAAGGAAAGCTACAAGCCACTGCAGCACGTGGAGTCGTTCACTTTCTGGAGGAATCAGAAATAGCTCAAAAGTACTAAACAAAAAACAAATGTTAACTGCATTATGTTCAAAACAGTATTTTGCTGCTTCGCTACGATATTTTTGGAAAAACCTTTCTGAAAACATGTCAGTATTTAAGCGACAAGATCACCTTACACGTTTTATTGAACTTTCACATTTTGGTGTGAACACTTAAATTGGCGTGATTACTTGTGTGGATTTCTTTTGTTTTGTTTTTTTTACAAACTCAGTATGGTGCGGACACAGTTCTACGCAGTGTGGACTCATTTCTGTGCGCTGTGGACACTCACTGTGCAGAAACGTGAACTCATTGTGTAAGTGTTGTGCTATGTGAATATGTATAGCCTTGTGTTTGCTACTGAATGTGCGATGTTGACTTTTGTGCAAGAGAAGAGGAGTAGCCGGCGACACGCATTGGCACCAACCTCTCCTTACATACATTTAATTAAAAAAATTACAGGCCAATATCTTCAACCAGTGTACCCTGAAAACTTCTTGAGCACATCATCTATTCAAACTTAGTATCTTTTCTCGAATCCAATTCATTTTTCCCCCTTGGCAACATGGTTTCAGGAAGCACTTCTCTTGTGAAACGCATTGACTTTCTTTTACTAATGATCTTTTCGTGCTTTCAACAAAAATCTCATTATTGACTGCATCTTTCTAGATTACGCAAAAGCCTTTGACACTGTTTCACATATTCTCCTTCTTCCTAAATTGAGCAACATAAGTATAGATCCTAACATCCTTGACTGGATTCACTCTTTTCTAACATACCGTCTGCAGTGTGTTCACGCTAATAATTATAACTCTCCTATCGTTGCTGTAACATCAGGCGTACCACAGGGTTCGGTTCGAGGTCCATTGCTTTTTCTTATTTATATTAATGACTTGCCTGTCGGAATTAATTCTACCATTAGGCTTTTTGCTGATGATTGCGGGCAGTATCGTGTCATTTATAGCCCACATGACGTTTCTACATTGCAGTCCGACATTGACGCTGTTTCTAACCGGTGCGACAAGTGGCTCATGAAATTAAACATCCGTAAGTGTGAAGGTATGAGAGTAATGCACCGCTATAAAGTCAATGACCATTTTATCTATACCCTTAAGAACTCCTCTTCAAGCCACGTTACCAGTTACCGTTACCTTGGCGTGCATATAACCCAACACCTCTCTTGGAACATGCTAGTTGAACAAGTAATTAATAACGCTAATCGCATGCTTGGATTTCTCCGTTGTCATTTTTCATCCGTTCCTTCAGATTTAAAACTTAAATTGTACACAACAGTCGTTGGATCGAAATTTGAATACGCTTGGTCTTTTCGGGATCTATTTAGCTCCGTATTAACTACAGTCCTTGAATCAGTTCAGAACCGTGCAGCTCGTTTTGGGCTCTCTAACTACAACCGCTACGCCAGTGTTTCTTCAATGAAAGCTACCCTAGGTTTACCAACACTTAAGTCACGCCGTAAATACTTCCGTCTCAACCTAATTCACAAAAACCTTTACACGAATTCAACAGTTGAAAATGATATTTTCCTTCCCCCAGATTATGTATCACCATGGTTCGACCATCATCTTAAAGTTAAAGTTCCCGTATGCCGCACTAACACTTGCCATACTTCTTTTTTGCCTCAAACAAGCAGTGACTGGAACCACCTTCCTGCCTTCATTGCTGCAATCGAAGAATCTGCCGCCTTCATAATTGCAGTTATTGATGTATTGTTGTCAGGACCACTCCTCTCTGTAAAGCCCTCGGCCCCTGAGAGTATGAAAAATAAATCAATAAATGAATTAATAAATAAATCTATCTATCTGTCCATCTGCGTTTGTTGATCACCCCAATAAATTGTGGTAAAATAAAAGCAGCGTGGGAGTGCGAGATGGTTTAGCGAATACGTCTCGTGTGTCAAGACTTGAATAATGTCTTAATTCCGTTGCGCACATCGTCAAACAGTTTCCGTTAAACAGTGGCACATAACCGCGGTCGCGTATGTTCCACTAGTATGTGGATATGTGTCGCAGATGATGTCAACTTCACATCAACCAAAAAACGACAAAAACACACAAGGTTAATTTTAAGGCGTGAGCATTAAAAGAAACTGACGTTGGTTTGTTGACCCGGCGAATGTAAAATGAAAGTCAGGGTTCCAGAAGCAATCGAACTCCTGCATTCTACGTGACAACCAAGTATTCTATACCACATAGCCATGCCGGGTCTCGCCACTGTGTTTTCAATAGACCATAATCTTCGTAAAGCGTCAATTGGGGCTGCAGTGACAGTTATATATTTCAGAAACATTACCTAAGTACACATACGATAAACCTGTTACGTTGGTTCGGCATCAACTGTACCTAATCGCAATGCACTGAAAACGACCGCCAGTTTATATCAACAAAAGAGAAGCGTGAGCAGATTTGGGTAACTTTAATTCGAGAGTATCAAGAAAAATCAGTGCATCGCCTCGAAATAATGGTGACGATTGGCCGAAGCTATCGGTCGTAACGTCCATAACGTCTATGTTGCAGTCACTGACTACAATAACCGACGGACGCACGAAACACAGACACCGTAATAAAATCATACAGTTGCCTGAGATTGCTGAAATGCAGCAGAAATATTATATATCTTCTCAGTCAATTACGCGGATCTTCTCTGATAGCTTTCGGCACGAAATGCGGTTTACGCGCCACCTCCACTATTGGTGAAAATTGAACCTTCGTGCGCCCCACTTTGTTTTGCAATGCCTTCGTGATCGGCCCACTTTTCACCAAATGACGATATCGAGGTATGACGCCATTATGTAATGTCACGTGATGTGATTACGACGTATTGTCCACATTCCACGTGGATGCTAACATACACGTTCCGTTCTTCCGTGTCACGGACTTACACAGTGAATCTGCAGTGCACACCGTGCTATCGTGGGCTGTCATCGTGGAACTGGCCGATTCCAATCCTTCGCTTGAAATGAAGCTTACTTTTGAAAAAATTTTCAATTACGCGTAGCAGTGGACCTTGAAGAATTGGTACGTTATCGTGTGGTTTTTAAGGTAAGTTACGTACACGGATGTTTTTTCGTGGTCGAAGGTAATCTATTCGCTACGTAGCGTTTTTTGATTATCTGGCAATACTGGTGCACTCGTGTAAAACTTGCACCGTTTCCTCGGGCGGCATTTGTGGACCTGTCTCATGAGGCCTGGGATATGGCACACGCTGTTGCGAAGCCACCTCCGAAATCCCACCGCTGACCTCCACTGTTGCGAAAGACGGCGACGCCAACACGGACCCGAAGGCGCCACTGCTTTCAACTCCGCCGGGAAGGTCACCAGCCGTTGGGTAGCGTATGTTTCTCAGCTCGCGACTGCTTCTGCGCAGAGCTGATAAGACGAGCGGACGAGACGACGGTGAGTTAAACAAGGTTTATGTACAGCATATATATAGAGGCGTTACAATTTCGGCACTGGGGCCGACAGAGACTCGAAGAGCCGAGCTCTCCTCTCTAACACATAGGTCAGCTTTTCGCCTAAGACCGCCGACTCACACACATGTCGGCTCTCCGACACGGGGACTCCTCTCCTAGGACCGCCGATCCCGACGCGCCGCAGGGCTTCTTTTATTTGCACTGGGTCCAACCAAAATGTCCAATCAGAAGCGCCGCTGGTCGTCAGGGCAGATTCCTCCAATGGGGTCGCCGCTGGGCCACGTTACCCCCAGACACGAAGACGCCTGGCTCGCTGTCACGTGCGCTGCTGGCTCCATGCACGTGGGCCAGAGATGCGCCGCGCGTGTTTACGCCGTTGAGTTGTTCGCGACAGGCGGACTGCGGGCTGGCCTTGACCCAGATTGCCTTTTTCAGAGGCACGGACGTTTGACGAGGACTCGCTGGCATAACAGCACCCCCGCCGCCAGACAATGCACCGGAAAGACAAGCTGCTTCCACGGGGCTCGGATGTCAGGTGCGCTCGTTCGCCAGGTCCCTCCAGGTTCGCCTCCAGGGCCATGGGGAGAATACAGCTCCAGACCGTTTCGGGAACACATCCCATTCTTGACGACGGATTCCAGCTCCACTGGTTTTTCACCACAACTTGTCGACCAGCTTCACTCGTCTCTTCTGACCATCTTCGGTTTCAGCACTTGTCGATGGTTCTGCAACTTGCTAAGAACGGTTCGACAACAAACAACACACGACACAAGCAAGTGCCCTCGGTCACCCGACAGAACACCAGACAAAGTATAGTACAACATATACCTATCTACGTGTCTATCGGAATTTTGTTCCCTCTACATCAAGAGGCACATGTGGGACAAAAGACCCTTAAAATGACAACTCAATTTTTTTCCCACGTACAACAACGTAACGAATTAGAATACCACATAAAGTTGGCCCCTTGAGATCACATTGAACGAGAGCGCTCCGCCCAGGTCGTGATGAGGTCAAAATTTTGCCCCGAATCGCCAGCGAGAAACCGAAAGGTTGAGAAGTTACTAGCTGGAACGCACTGCTCAATGCACCTGCATTAGCGTTTACCTTTCCTTTATTTTTTTTTGATAGCGAACGTCAAAGTTGCGCTGTGGAGCAACATGCTCCACTTCAGTAACCGGCCACATTTAGGCGACGATACCTATGCGGCACCAAGAGCGGCTCACACTTTCGACGTTGCACAGGGGAACAACGATACGGCTTGCTAAGGATTGACTCCTCACCGCTTAGCTCGATGTCGTGTTCGATCACCCTCGTGTTTCCGGGTCGGTTCGAAAACACGTCTCCAAACTCGGAACCAATCTTTCTCAGGTCCTCTTTCTCAGGTCCTCCTTCACTTAAGCTAGGCTATAGGTTCAACTGTTCCCAGATTACTTTCGATCCCTCTTTGATTACATCACTAGAACTCCTAATTTCTGCTCCCTCTTCCTCTGAAGCATTCAACAGCTGATTTACGACCGCTTGATGTTGAACATTGGGTTTCATCAAGTTGTAAATTTTGTCCGGCCGCCTTCCTAATTTCACTTCATAATTTGTATCGCAAGGCTTCGATAATACTTTGGCGGGCCCTTCCCAATCAACCTCAAGCTTGATCCTTTTGAACGGCTGCAGCAGCATTACCTGATTATCAACTTCAAAAGCGCGCTTCTTCACCGATTCCTCGTAGTGCTTCTTCGACAGCACTTTTGCCGCGTTTTTCTGGCTTTCCACTAGCGCTTCAATTTGGCTTTCCACTAGCGCTTCAATCGAGAGATCCTCACGCTGCTCTCGAATGAGCGTCTCTCGATTAACTCTCGGCAGCTCGCTCCAACTTTCTGCTACAGGCGAGAGCGTTGCAACCCTCTCGCTCTGACTCAATGGCGCCATGTCGTCTCCCCCCACGCATACCGCGCTGGCCGTTTCCTCGACGGGCCGTTCGCGTGACTGCTCACATGACTCATGCGGAAAATTTCCTTTCTGGGGTTCCGTCGACCCGCCGACAAGGTCACTTGAGAGTTCACCGCATTGAACCAGATCAAGCCGCCGCGATAGCTTCCGCGCTTGCGATCGCGTGAGGGCCATGCACGCAAAGTTTGGGAAGAACGATTTGCCCTGCTCTTTGAGAAGCTGCTCGGAGTTGTTGGAGAAAAGATAAGGAAAACGATAATTTAGCGCGGCAGACACAGCCGCTTCGGTGCGAAGCTTACCGAACGGGCCTTCAATGACAACGGTGGCGATTGGTAAGCGAACACTCTGCTCCTCGGCGACTTGCCTGATCCACGCGCATTCTCCTGTTAAGTCATCCGGAGACACCAATGAAGGATCGACAACGTCCATGGTTGCCGCTGAGTCTCTAAGTGCTCGGCACCTTTTCTCATTCACCCTAATTTCTTGGAGATACGGCTCCAACAACCGCATGTTTTTTTCTGATTCTCGGATTGTTGCGAAGGCAAACTTTTCCTGACAGTTTCTCGCGATGTGCCCTTCCTTTTTACAGTTGTAGCAGATTAGCGGCTTTCCGTTTGTTTTCCGATTCAAATGCCTGTGTGGTAGAAACCTCACTCGATTTCTCCGCTTCTGTTTGCCCTTCCCCTACACTATCCTTCGTAAGAGACGGGTCCTTCTTGAAATTACGGTGCGGAGCGGGTTTCCGTTGATCAGGTTTCTTTGAAAAGCCCTCTTTTCTTTCATCCTTTTCAACGCGCACTGCCCTGCTATGCAACTTTCGGCGAGTATAATACTCCTCAGCTAACTCTGCTGCCTTGTTTAGCTGTACTTCACCAAGTTTGTCCTGCAGCCAAAGTTTGACATCCTCCTCGATGCAGCGGTAGAATTGCTCCAATGCAACGCATTCCACCACTTTATCGCGGTCGTCATAAACACCTTCGCCCTTGAGCCATTCAATCAAATCGGCTTTAAGACGAAACGCGAAGTCAACGTGTGACTCATTCCCCTTTTTAGCATACCGGAACCTTTGCCTGAAAGCCTCGGGTGATAACTTATAACATCTTAAGAGCACTTCTTTAACCTCGTCATAGCTCTCAAACGCTTCTCTCGACAAGCAAGTTATCGCGTCGGACACTTCGCCGGGAAGAAGAGCTAGCAGGTTCCGCGCCCAAAGAGGCCGCTCCAAAGCGTTTCGCTCACAGACGTGTTCAAACTTGACGAGATACTTCGCCATGTCCTCGCCTACTACGAACGGTGGCAGTTGGTCACGAATTCTAAAACCGCTGACCTGAATCGTCGGAGAAGCTACGCTAGGCGCCTGCGAACACTGTAGGATTGCCAATTCTAGTCGTTTCATCTCAAGGCGCTCCTGTCTCTCGGCCTCCTCGCGACGTTCGCGCCTTTCAGCTTCTTCCCGTTCGCGAGCTTCGCGCCTTTCAGCTTCTTCGCGAGCTTCGCGCCTTTCAGCTTCTTCGCGAGCTTCGCGCCTTTCAGCTTCTTCGCGAGCTTCGCGCCTTTCAGCTTCTTCGCGAGCTTCTACTTCCCGCCTTTCAGCCTCCTCACGGCGTGCTTTAATATCCACCCAGGCCTCATCGACTTCCTCAGCCGACACTCCCTCATCCTTCATGATCTCAAGGATCGCTTGCTTTCGTTTCGCACGGCCCAAAGTAATGCCGAGTTCCTCACAAATTTCGATGAGTTCCTTCACTTTAAGGTTCTCCATCGTTCACACTAGCCTCTTGCTGTTTGCCCCTGTTAACAATTTACTTGCCGTACCCACTATAAGTCAACTAGCAAGACGCGCAAGCAATTTTTCACTCTCCCGTGTTTACCCCCTCCGCATTACCTTTGGTTTCAAAGCACTTCGACTTTGCTTGAAACGATCAAAGCTCACTCTAATGCTTCACACAGCCCTTCTCTAAACTACTACAACCTGAGCTAGAGTAGTCTGGTGAACTGAGGGGAAAACATCAGGCACTCACCGCATCGATGTCGCTGACGCCGGCCGATCCCACCGCTGCCACCACTGTTGCGAAGCCACCTCCGAAATCCCACCGCTGACCTCCACTGTTGCGAAAGACGGCGACGCTAACACGGACCCGAAGGCGCCACTGCTTTCAACTCCGCCGGGAAGGTCACCAGCCGTTGGGTAGCGTATGTTTCTCAGCTCGCGACTGCTTCTGCGCAGAGCTGATAAGACGAGCGGACGAGACGACGGTGAGTTAAACAAGGTTTATGTACAGCATATATATAGAGGCGTTACAATTTCGGCACTGGGGCCGACAGAGACTCGAAGAGCCGAGCTCTCCTCTCTAACACATAGGTCAGCTTTTCGCCTAAGACCGCCGACTCACACACATGTCGGCTCTCCGACACGGGGACTCCTCTCCTAGGACCGCCGATCCCGACGCGCCGCAGGGCTTCTTTTATTTGCACTGGGTCCAACGAAAATGTCCCATCAGAAGCGCCGCTGGTCGTCAGGGCCGATTCCTCCAATGGGGTCGCCGCTGGGCCACGTTACCCCCAGACACGAAGACGCCGGCTCGCTGTCACGTGCGCTGCTGGCTCCATGCACGTGGGCCAGAGATGCGCCGCGCGTGTTTACGCCGTTGAGTTGTTCGCGACAGGCGGACTGCGGGCTGGCCTTGACCCAGATTGCCTTTTTCAGAGGCACGGACGTTTGACGAGGACTCGCTGGCATAACAACGCCTGTTAGCTTCAACAGGACAGTCCCAGAGACTTCTACGATAATGATGCATTTCAAGAAACAGTCTCTTTGGAGCGTCTGATGTTCAGAACGGGACGGCTTTTGCTCTCCCATAGTAGAGTACAAGTACTCTAAATCTTTAAGATTTTTTTCTGAACACCTATGCTTTGAGAAACTGGCACACAATATTGCCCTCCCATAGTAGAGTACCTGGCGCTCTGAATCGTAGAATGCTTATTCTGAACAAACACTACATTCGACCACTACGAAGCCGATATTCTACGTGTCGCAAAAGATGACATTTATGATAGCACGGCCTCAGCGCACTTCTGTACACTCCAGCAAGACTATCAAAGTATTTCGTATTGGACCCCGGAAGTGAAATATACGCTTGCAAGTCAAATGAGGTGATAAAGTCAGCGGGACTCTACACTAGTGGCTCCGACCACTATGCCACAGCTTCTTTCTCCATCACGTTCTTTAGAATAAAGTTTTCATCTCATTCTTCTTTTTACGGGGAAATCCTGAGATGGCGATTCCAACACACGAAGTAAAAGTCGCCGTCAGCATGAGTTATTCGAAAAGTTATCACTTCGCATTTTGCCAAAGTTTGAGATGTTGTCATGACGTCTTTTCGCCCGACATGGCATGATGTGGTCCTGGCGCAGGGACGACGTCATTCAGTAGGTCACGTGAAGCGACGTCCCCGTATTGTCTGCATTCCACGTGCATGCTCAGGTGTACGCTCTGCTGTTCCGTGTCCACGACTTACACAGTGAACACGTGCTGCACCCAGTGCTGTCTAGGAAGATATGCAAATTGTGGAAAAGATAGTAAATTTCTGAAAAATAGATTTTTTTCATGCTCTTTTTTCGGTGCAGTTCGAAAATTGGTCAAAATTTACTTTGGCAAAACGTAGGCAACACCAAGCGTTGCATATGCATAATAACGAATTCACAGTGAATTGTGTGCGGAACAAATTGTATGGGGCACTCACAAATGTTCTGAGTGCAGCAATTGTGCCTTCTTTTGTTCTTGTAATAGTCCTAATGCTGGCGCATAGAATTCACTCAGACGCCAGCATTGAACGTGAAACCAGTATGTCGCACATGGTACCAAAATACCAAATGACAACGTGTCACTCACCATCGACATCAGCGTCACATATAGTCAACTCCAGGGTCTGCTCAGCTTAGTCGTTCAGGTGTGGTCAGGGTGGTTTTTGAACATTTTCGTACCCGTTCTTGTTCAGTTGTTATTTTCCCTCATACACTTCTGCGACCTGTGGCGGAAGTCCGCTTAGAAAGACGTGTTCAAGCAGATTTTGAAATTGTTTTGGCAATTTTCAACGTGTGGATGTGTTTCACCGTCGGAAAGACCGTTGGCTGGAAATAGAGACTCGCTGTCTGTAAGCATTATAACAGCAGCTAAGCCTCAGCCAATGGGACATCTTAACATGCTGAAAAACGTAGGCTACAGACGGAGCCAATGATAATGACTCTTAATAAGTGTTTGAACTTCATTTCTTATGATCATGAATAATGTTTCCACCGTCAAAGCTTTGTTGAAGCATACACTTCTGCGTTTTTTCGGATGCCAAAAATGTCCAGAAACTTCGCATCTTTATGCCTGGGGCTGTGAACAACAGACTGATTGTAATCCTGCTTATGAAAGTAAGCTTATGTCGAGCCACTTACCAGGTTTGACCATTTTGTGTTTAGGAGCGCAGTGCACACATAGGGCGTTCACGCTCACAAATGCTGAAATTCGCAACGCTTCGTGCTATGCCAGTGTATTAAATGTCAAGATGAACGCTGCTTTCTCTTTTCTGCAGGAGCGTGCGCCCAGAGAACAGAGCGAGGCGTCGACGTAGGTATCGCCCTACGTAAACGGCAGTGCTGTGATTGCGGTCTTCTATGTAGATGATTGTGCTCTTACGTGGCCAACAGTAGCATGTGACAGGGCGAAAATCATCTTGAACGAAATGGGTAGTTTGTGTAGTTTAGTCATAGCATTGATAAATAAAATTTGAGATAAATGAGGAGACACAAACAATGAATGTGTGCGTCATTTTCATTTTCTCCGTGGATCGCAACAAGATGTGGGGATAATATGCCTGCGTTTTGCATGCGTTCGTGTCTCCACGGTTAGCGCATTGAGTAGAGGCGAGCCCTGGAAAAGAAATAAATGATTTTGTGCGATCCAGAGGGGCGCGCTGGTCGCCGAAGAGAGCGGTCGCGTATTCACGTCGGCTCCGTCTTTCAAGAACTATTTGCCAGTGCTTTTCAGTCATTCAGCCCAAGAATTTTACAACAACGCATGCGGAAAGTGACCAGGACTCTACTGACACCAAAATTCAAGGTTGGAAAGGACTTTTTGCCAGAATCTAGAGGTTTTCAACCCGCGCCGCTTTGGCCCAATGCTCACGCAAGCCGGCCACCCGACGAAACGCACTGAGCGTCTTTTCTGACGCGGGCGCTTTATTCGCCCGTCAATGATGGAAGTCCACGTGAACGGGGAGGATATCTCCCCGAAAGAGTTTCTGGAGGGCACGGATTGGTGCACCATCAGATCTAAGACCCAAGTTAACCGCTCAAACGCGCAGAACAACACCCAGAACGGAGCCCCCTCCTGCACCCGCGAGGGAGAGGACTGCAACCGACAGCGTTCGCGTCGACAACCGCCTAACATTAGCAGCAAGTCATTAGAAAGAGCAAAATGTCACTACTCCCACGGAGCGATTTCAAGATCGTGATACGACCACGAGGAGGCCTCGACGTGGCCACCACTGGAACCGTGCGCCTCGCATCGGCGATTTACCGCGCGGCCAACGTACCGGATCATGAAGCAGAGGAGGACACGGTGTGTTCCAACAACCATCAAAAGATCATTGTCGTGAGCACACCCCATGCCTCTCACGCCGATAAGTACAGACAGCTTCAAGTCATCACCATCGGCGACAGCCACCACGAAGTTAGTGCGTACGAGACGGCCCCCGACAACACGGTGAAGGGAATAATCAAGGGCCTCCCGTTGGAAGAAGACGCCAAGTCCGTTCATACCAGCATCGTTCACGCACGTAGCCCTTACGCCCTGGCAGCCAAACGGCTCAGTAACACCCCGACCATCATAGTGGCGTTTGAAGGACCGCGAGTGCCCACTTACGTCAGGTACGGCGGCGCTCTCCTTCGCTGCACCTTGTATCGCAAGCAAATCGACATGTGTCACTTCTGTGGGAGACTTGGTCACTGCATGGACGTGTGCCCAAAGCCCAAGGACAAAATGTGCCGTGGTTGTGAGGCCCCTAACTCAGGCCCCAACCACCAGTGTTTCCTTCATTGCAAGCTGTGCGGGGGCGCACACATGACGGCGGACCGCAACTGCTGTGGAAGGTACAAAACACCCTACATCGTGACAAAGAGACCATGGGAACGACCCAGGGCCCACGAGGAGGCAGAGGCCTCTGCCACCAACTATTCCACCAGCAAGCCCCGCTCAAGATCCAGGACACCCAGTCGAAGCCACTCCCGATCTCTTAGCCGCACACCGAGACCCCGAAAGCAGCAGAACGCCGAGCTCGCAGTCGAACACCTGGATGGACCCCAACGAGGGACGCGAAGGCAACTGATTCGGTGAGCTTTGCAGATGCGATCGAAGCAAAACGCTCAACAAACGCGGAGGCTGGCGGCAAAACACACACTAAGATAGAGGCGGATATAGCTCAGTTAACACAGACGGTACACACTATGCAAAAGCAAATGAAATGCATGCAGGCACAGATTCACGCAAAGAACGAACTCATACAAAAGCTTCAGTCTGCTGCTCACAGCGAGACTGATCAACAGGCAATGCAGGAAACACAAGAAGAACTCGTAGAAGACGGTGAGGTCGAAGGCCCTGATACTAAACGCGGGCGGCTATCTCCATTGAAACGTCAGTACTTCCCAAGCGTACGCGCGCAGCAACAGGCGACACCCGAGTGAAAGGACTCGAGGCTCGTGTGAGCCGTCTCGAGGAAACTATCACCGCGACTATCACGCGTACAATTCAACAGAGCGTGGAGAGAATTTATCTCAGATTGTTCAGATTAGAAGCTGCCAACAGCGCGCTTGTGACGTCGCATAGCGAAGCGGCGCCACACATGTAGTACCACATAACCATGGAAAGACACCCTTCAAAACAAAAAAATTCCGCCATATCCACGAAGTGAATGATGATGAGTGGGGGAAGCTCCGGAGGTAAACCTGGTAAACCATGAATCCTCTGTACATTTCGCCCACTCGATTTTATTACATCGCTCCCCCTAGCGTACGTCGCCGCACTAAATCGAACGATTGCCTTCAACCAATGACACGCGCCATATGTGACATCATTCCTATTTTATAAGATCTCGCGTCTTTCATTAACTACAAGTACCGCTTTCTAGTTTATAACATCTTGCATCTTTTCATCATCAGCTACAAGTACCACCATCTAGTAAACACTACAAGAACTAAACGAGAGGTGGCTACATACAGAAGACGGTACCGCCATCTAGTGAACACTGCAAGAAATAAACTAGAGGTAGGCTGCATACAGGGGACGGTACCGCCATCTAGTGAACACTGCAAGAACTAAACTAGAGGTGGCTACATACAGGCTATAGGGGACGCACAGCCTACGCCCTAAGGAGCTTCGCCCCTAAAAATACAATATGGCAGTGGAACTGCAGAAGTTACAAAAACAAACGAGCGCACCTACAACAATACCTGAAAACGGTCCCCGAACGCCCAGACGTCATCACTCCGCAGGAAATAAACGGCCCCGCCAAACTTTCAGGGTAACAGTCTATAACAGGCAAGGAGGAAAAATCCAAACGTCACCACACTGGTCAAGCGAGAGCTCACAATAATCGAACACGACACCCAAGTCAAGGATATTGAAAACGTCATCGTAGAGCTAATTCCACCGCGTAAGACGCCCGACAGCATCTTCGTAATCCACGTCTATAGCAGTCCGAGATGCCGCAAACAGCGCTTTTACGTCCTCTTCAAACGAGCACTCGATATCACCCAGGGGCAACAACTCTTCATTGGAGGCGACTTCAACGCGGTGCCTACGGCGTGGGGTTACAAACACGATCAGCCGAAAGGCAGGCATTTGTGGGAAACGGCTCAACTCGCCGGCCTCGAGCTGGTGAATGACCCAGCAGCACCGACTAGGCAGGGAAACAGCGTCAGCACTGACACGGCGCGGGGCGTGCAATACAGGAAAGGTGACTTGAAGAAACACCATGGAAGACTTGGGCAGTGATCAATAAATTATCTCTATAGAAGCAGAAGGCGGCCCACAGGAACACAATGCCGGTCGCCAAATGAAGATAACCAATTTGGAACTACTACGAAAAAGTCGAGACAAGCAACAGATTGAAGACATCAAAGACATTGAGCAATGGACCGACCAAATTCGGTGCGACATCGAGTGGGCGATGCAAATGCGGCCGTCAACAGCTGGGCTTGATAGAATACACACCCGGTTACTGCACATGGGGCAAGCCAAGACCCAACTGCATCGCCGTTGGAAACGACAACGACATACTAGGAGACTGCGAAAACCAATAGCACAGCTCAACAAAGAAATAGAAAAGCACGTACTTAACCTGCAACAACAGCAATGGGAAGAGAAATCCACGCAGATGGATGGTCAGCTCACTACGAGTCGCACATTGCAGATACTGCGGCACCTCATAGATCCCGCGAACACCAAGACCTAAAGAGGCAAGGCATATGCAAAATCATACAAGCTTACAAGGGAACGGAGCAAGATTTCCTATGGGAAGCGGAACTCCATTACATATACCAAATGCCCCCCAAGTAGATACGGACTACAAGGGAGAACGCAACGCCATCCTAGGCGCCGAATTCTCAATTTCCGAAGTCGAGGTTGCCCCCGTCAAACTCAATACCAAGTCAGCCCCAGGCCTAGATTGAATATCGAACAGGGCACTGCGCAACCTCGATTACAGATCGCTAGAGAAACTCAAAGATTATAATAACGAGTGTTGGGTGCGTAGAAAGTTATCGAAGCCATGAAAAGAAGCGCAGATCGTACGTATATCGAAACCCGGCAAGAAATTGCAGCTGCATAACCTGCGCCCCGTCTCCCCAACATCATGTGTAGGTAAACTGATGGAGCATGCGTTCCTCAATAGACTAACAGATTTTCTCGAGGACAACAACCTATTACCACACACAATGATTGTTCTCAGAAGAGATCTATCCACACAGCATGCTCTTCTGCAACTAAAGCATCAAATCATACAAAATACTGGGTGCTCAACGAGAGTCATCCTTGGCCTGGACCTGAAGAAGGCCTTCGATAACGTTCGTCACGACGCCATATTGCGACAAATAGACAGATTGAACCTCGGAATGCGAGTGTACAACTACGACCGAGACTTCCTCACGGGAAGAACCGCACGCCTGCGAGTGGGACAAATAGAATCAAATCAAATCAACATTGGAAGCTCGGGTACACTGCAGGGCTCGGTGATCTCGCCGATGCTCTTCAACCTCGTCCTGCTGGGGTTACCCGAGCGATTACATCAAATTGATGGACTACACCACACGCTGCACGCGGATTATATTACGATCTGGACGACAACTGGCAGTGACGGAGAGATCGAGGATCGCTTACAGGCGGCCATAGAATGCGTGGAACATTATCTCGTAGGCACGGGGCTCACCTGCTTGGCCGAAAAATCCGAATTACTGCTATATAGACCGGTGAAAAAGGGACTTCGCCCAAAGAATACGTACCTTCAGAAAAACAAGAAATCAAACTAACATCATCAAACAGCCCACAAATCCCAATGGTAAAGAAGATCCGGGTACTGGGGATGATGATTGAGCAGAACGGCGGCAATGGTGAAGCACTACGCAAGGTAATGGCAAAGGCCACCAGCACGATGCAACTCATCCGACGCATCACGAACAAACATGCGGGCATGCGCAAAGGCAGCGTCATACGACTCATACAAGCCTTGGTTATTTCACAACTAATGTGCACGGCACCATTTCACAAATGGACAGTTGCGGAAAAAGGCTAGCTTAATGCCCTGATACGCAAGACGTACAGGCTCGCGTCGGGACTGGCGCCCGGAGTTAGCACCAGCAAACTCCTAGAGCTAGGGTTGCATAACACCCTCGAGGAACTCGTGGATGCGCAAAAAGTTTCCCAGCTCGAGCGCCTATCCAAGACCCGCCTAGGCCGATACCTACTCAAAAAACTTGGCATCACGTACCAAACGCAGCACGGCATCAAAGTCAAAATTCTAGCCCCGCCACGGTGGTCTAGTGGCTAAGGTACTCGGCTGCTGACCCGCATGTCGCGGGATCAAATCCCGGCTGTGGCGGCTGCATTTCCGATGAAGGCGGAACTGTTGTAGGCCCGTGTGCTCAGATTTGGGTGCACGTTAAAGAACCCCAGGTGGTCACAATTTCCGGAGCTCTCCACTCTGGCGTCTCTCATAATCAAATGGTGGTTTTGGGACGTTAAACCCCACAAATCAATCAATCAAAGTCAAAATTCTAAGATCGGTACGCGAGCAAGTATATATACCCCTTTGCATCGCAACATGCACCCCCAACACCATGCGGGACGGCGTAAAGCCAGGGCACAACGCATTACTCAAAGCTATTCTAACGACACAGAAGCGGTTTTCACTGATGCCGCGCGTTATACCAATAAAAATAGTTTCGTGGCGGTAGTTACCGGCCATCGTGGCAAATACATCACAAGCCTCACTCTGAACACGGCACACGCTGAAGCGGCCGAGGAAGTGGCTATAGCACTGGCCCTCACACAGACCAATACGTGATTAGTGATTCGCAAACAGCAATTCGCAATTTCGCCAATGGACGCATCTCGCAAGAGGCGTTTCACATACTCCAACGACATCCCATACATCCAGGAGAGGTCGACCTCGATAACCGAAGGCACCTGTTATGGATCCCGGCACATACCGGACATCGCACCCCAAACGAAGCGGCTCACCGCGTTGCTCGAGGCCTCATTCACCAAGCATCGCCGGAGGACGACGAGCCCCCGTGGGGAACTGCAGACATCTGGGCATGGGAGGATTGTATGACCAGGTTTCACGACATCACCACACATTACCAGTTACAAAGACGCATATACCCATCTTTTCACAAAAGGCTAAACAGAACGCAAGCGGTACACTTCAAACAATTACAAACTGATTCATACAGAAACCCTAGACTCACGCACGCCATGTATCCAGACATATACACTACAAACAGATGCACGTCATGCGGCGAAGTTGCCACCCTTAGTCACATGCTGTGGGAGTGTCAGGGCCTAATAAACAATTCGAACAGTGCCGAATTCGTCTCACTATACCACCGCCAGCCTCCGCTCGCGTTGGAAGGCCGCACTGCTCAGCTCGAACCTGACAGCACAACTCTGGGCCGTCAAGCGTGCCGAGGAAGCCGCATCGAGACAAGGTCCAAGAACCACATCTGCGGTGGGTGCCCTGGCTCACTAAAAACGCCTGACTCTAATCGTCTGGATTCGACAAATAAAGTTTATGTTCTTCTTCTTTCTTGTGCGATCCAGCATCCAATATGCTCAGTCTAGCCTAGCGCATTTAATCCGTTGGCATATCCGAAGTGGATGATGAACTCCGCGCCAGAGCACTCTACTCTGGCGGAGGGCAACAGGAGCAAATCTACCATTGAAATACACGCATTGTCGGTGGAGCAAATGGGCAGGGTCAAAATGGAACGCGATGCGCAAGTCTCCCTTTTTGCATGAGTGAGCACGCTGGGAACAGCGACGCTGGACTAGCAAAACGTGAGCTCCGACGCAACACGCAACTGAGGCGATTAGCATCCGTAGGTGCGCCCAATGTTCGCTCCATTGCAAGGCACGAGGCGCTTGCGACTTCCGGTCGAATCCGCTGAACTTCGCGGAGTAGAAAAAAATTGACCACAAATCCATGAACTGCATGGTGATGAGTGGGGCGAAGCATCCGTCAAACCGTCCGAGCTTCCGTTCGTCCATTCGCTTTTGCTTCCGTCCGGCCACCTGTGCGAACGTCCATTCGTCCATTTCTCCGTTTTCTCGTCCAGCCGTGCGTCCTTCCACGCGTCCATCCACCCGTCTTTCTGTGAGACCATCCATTCATCCGAGCATTTGTCTGTGTGTCTGTTCGTTCGCCCATTCATCCGTGTGTCTGTTCATTCGTCCGTTCGTCTAGTGAACACTCCCAGTACTGTCATTGCGCATCTTTTAGTCATGTATTCATCACATAGAAGTAACGCCATCCAGCAGACATTCCAAGGACTAAGCGCCAGGTGGCAAGGCTGGAGTAGAGGAGCGGCACGCACGCACTGTATTACGACCTGCGGTTCCTGTCTAGTTTTAAGGGTGAATACACTTTATAAGCGACCCCAAACCATCCACCGCCATCGGCGGCGTCCACAGTCTTCTCTCTGTCTTTAAAAGAAAGAGGACTTGGCGGGCCGCAGCGCGACGCTCTACCGAATAAGCCACGACGCGACGCTGATATCGGTCTCAGTAACGCGCCTTATATTTTTAACCCCGCTGCGCGCGTCCCCCTCCCCATTCGCTCGCTCCTCCGCTCTCCTCGCTCGCTGCAGCTGCACGCGCATCCCTCTCTCTCGCGCGCCCGCCTTCTCTCTCAGTCTCCCGTCGAGAGCGGTTCGTGCGATGGATGTCCCGGAAGCAACGCTACCATCAACAACGAATGCAGTACAACCGAATGCCAGCACTGCCACCCGTCGTTGGAGGTGACGGTACCGCGGTGGTTTCGCCGACGTTGGAAGACAAGGCGGCGCTGCGAAGGGCTCGTGAGACCGAACGTAAGCGGGCGAAGCGTGCAGCGGATGCCGAACTGCGTGCTCGCGAGGCCGAGTGCAAGCGGGCGAAACGTGCAGCGGATGCCGAACTGCGCGCTCGCGAGGCCGAGGACAAGCGAGCGAAGCGTGCAGAGGATGCCGAACTGCGCGCTCGCGAGGCCGAGATGAAGGCGTCAGCATCGAGCCGCGAACGCGGCCCAAGAAGCGGAACGACAACGCAAGCGTCAGGCGGAGAAGGGCGATAAAGGCCGGCGTCAAGACGCCGCTCGCAATCGTCAACGGCGAGGGGACGTTCCCGAAGCCGTTCGAGCCAGTGAACGTGCCGCGCGGGAGAGGGTGCGAGCCCTGGACTTTGCTCGTCCGGACGTGCGTTTCAAACGCGACTTTGTGGATCGCAGCTTCGTTCACAGCTGCGCCGTGTGTGACCGGCTGTGGTTCGATAACAACCTGAGCTGCATTTCCGGCGTGAGGAACAAGACCAACAGGTTGAACGCGTTGCGGGTTCTTTGGAACGAGTTCGGAAGACGGTCGGGCGAACACCGATGCTGCGACATCGATGCGCAAGACACGCGGCTGGCTCCCTTCGGTGCGTTCCGGGTGTGTGCGTCTTGCCGAGAGTCCCTGCTGGCAGGGCGGGTTCCGCCGTTGAACAAGAGCCACGGCTACGCGCACCCGCCTCGTCCCGCGGACCTCCCCGACCTGAACCCGGTGGAAGAGCGCCTCATCTCGCCTCGACTCCCCTTCATGCTTCATAGACTTGGCGTTCAGTAGGAACTGTACGGTCCGCTCCGTTTTGCCTGATCCGCTCAACGTACATTTCTCGGATCACAAAGCGCTGGTACTAACCGTGAGTTACAGCGATAACACCAATAGGTGCTAATCTGTAGTGTAGTTTGTGTGTGTGACGCACTCGCGATGTGTGCATTTAATGCATCGTACGAAAATCGTGAAGTGTAAATAAATAATACTTCGTATATAATGTATCTGTGTACAGATGCTTCTTGACAAACAACACTTAAATTCTTAATTACACTTTAATCATCATCATCAGTAATAAAACTCCCAAGCATTTCCCCGAGGGTGAACATGGGTAAGTGCGAATGCACGGGGTGATGCTATGAGGGGGAGTAAAGTTAAAATCCGTTGGCATTCACCAGTGAGTTAACGTAAACTCCCCCGCGTGATCATATTGCGATTCCCAGGAACCATTACACCATAAAGGCAGCATAGTGTGATTAATAAATATAATAGTGCGAATTATTTAATACCCCTCATAGCATCACCCCGTGCATTCGCACTTAACCATGTTCACGTTCGGGAAAATGCTTGGGAGTTTTTTTTACCTTTCACCACCGCTAAATCATAGCAATGTGGCCCAACCCTCGCTTAACCTTGCTAAAACCAAGCAGCTGACGCCAACCGACTTTAACGAGGCAATTTTTTTCTGCACAGATGGTGTTCAAAATGCGTCGTTCAGTTACTGTTTTTTAAAGGGCCATTCACCAGGTCCTATACCAAATTATAGTTAGACTGTTCAAATTGTTGGGTGTCCGATGAGGAATATTTTGCCAAAAAATTTATTGAATCGGTTCATCACGAGTGAAGAAAACAGGTTGTTTTGAAGCGGCGCTTAAGGATTAACGACGATTAGAGCAGGTGAGCTCAAGACCCTTGCCGCTCCCCCACGTCGCCTTCGCAAGCCAAATCTCTTCCCCACACTTTCCGGCATCCGATCAAGTGATGACGAGCGCATGACGTGCCCGAACAAGTCTAATCCTCGGGCACGCAAACGGCGTTGCTTTGTTGACCAGCGTTATTAAATGCGAAGCAGTTCTTAGCGAGCTTTGGCAACATTGAGCGTATCTATCTATCTATCTATCTATCTATCTATCTATCTATCTATCTATCTATCTATCTATCTATCTATCTATCTAGCCGCCTACGCACCGCCATGGTGGTGTAGTGGCTAAGCTACTCGGCTGCTGACCCGCAGGTCGTGAGATCAAGTCTTGGCTGTGGCGGCTGCATTTCTGATGGAGGCAGAAATGTTGTAGGCCCGTGTACTCAGATTTGGGTGCACGTTAAAGAACCCCAGGTGGTCAAAATTTCCGGAGCCCTCCACTATGGCGTCTCTCATATTGAAATAGTGGTTTTGGGACGTTAAACCCCACAAATCAGTCAATTGTCTAACCGCCTACGACTTTTAGCTCTCCTGGCCGTTTCAATACTGGTACGAAACTCGGTATGGCATAACATCACTCTATGAAGAACACATTTGTCTAGTCATCACATCAAAATCCTTACATGTATGTCATAAGTCTCATGATTTATATTTTACTTTCCTGAAGCTCTTGTGGTAATTTAGTTCACATGGCATGTTGCAAAACTGCTATGCTATGGCATGGTTGCATGGCGAACACAAGCGACATACGCTAACATGAAAATCATGACATGCGTGTTGTGTAAAAACATCACTACTTGCCAGGCTCATGAGGCGCTCACAGCGGTTTCACTAGCGTCACATTTAACAAATTTGGTATTACACTACGTGAAAGAATGACGAAGCTATGTGACTAGTGCAAACATGATAATCATGAGATGCGCGTCATGTAACAACATGACTACATGCTACGCTCTTGATGCGCTTGCGGTCGTTTCGCTAGCTTCACATGTACAAAACTCGGTATTTCAGGAGGTGAATCGATGACGAAGGTATGATACTGGTGCAAACAGGATAAACATGAGATATGTGTCATGTAACAACATGACTACATGCTACGCTCATGTTGCACTCGCAGCCGTTCCGCTAGCTTCACATGTACCAAACTCGCTATTACGCGACACAAACGAACCACATATGTAAATGACACATCCAAACAATATAAACATGACATGCGTGTTATGCATGTAACAACTTGACTACGTGCCACACTCATGATGCGCTAGTGGCCGTTGCGCTAGCTTCACATATGCGAAATGGCGTATTACGTGACACCAAGGGCTGACAAAAGTATGTGACTGGTGCAAACCTAAAAAATGGCAGCATATCCTCGGGATGAATGATGGAGAGTGGGGTGAAGCATCCGTGCGCCCGTTCGTTCTGGCTTTCGTCCGTCCATGCGTGCGTCTGTTTGTGCGTCGGCACGTCCTTCCGTGTGTCTGTCCCTGCCTTCGTCCATGCATTCGCTCCTGTGTCTGTCCTTGAGTTTACCCGTCCATGCAGCCATCCGTGCGATCGTCCATGCATGTGTCTGTGTGTCCATTCGTCCATATAATGGACACTGCAAGTACAACCATCTCGCATCTTTTCGTCATATATTCCGCATATAGAAGCACCGCCATCCAGGGGACATTCCAAGGACTAGACGAGAGGTGGCACACGCACACTTTTTTACGGCTTGCGCTTCGTGTCTACTTCCCACCTTTAACTACCTCGAGTTCATGGTATTTACTAGTTCGCAGTTTTCATTGCACTGTGGCCCAACACTCGCTAATACTTTCTAAAACTAAGAAGGTTACGCCCAGCGAGTATACGTAGCAACCGTTTCTTGTCAGATAGTGCTCAATGTGCATGCCAATGGCTGCTAATAGGGAATGAGAGACAGGATAATTGGGCTTTTAAATAACGCACACGCCGCGAACTTTTTATTGTTCAATAACGCACAGGAGAAATCTCCCACCAGCACCACCTTGCAGATCAAAGCGTATGATGATGATGATTTGTGGGGTTTAACGTCCCAAAACCACTATGTGATAATGAGAGACGCCGTAGTGGAGGGCCCCGGCAATTTCGACCACCTGGGGTTCTTTAACGTGCACCCAGATCTGAGCACACGGGCCTACAATATTTCCGTCTCCATCGGAAATGCAACGGCCACAGCCGGGATTTGATCCCGCGACCTGCGGGTCAGCAGCCGCGTACCTTAGCCACTAGACCACCGTGGCGGGGCTTGCAGATCAAAGCGTAAGACATGTTACGTACTACGACGAGGGACGAACGGGGGCGCATTACGGAGCTTCGCCCCTTATAATCATGAGATGCTATCTGACAACGGCATGAGATTCGTGTCTTGTGAGAACTTGAGTACATGCCACAGTCAAGGCGCCAGTACTTTTCGACATAATGCGGCGCGCGTGATCGGCGGCGTTCATTTCGTCGCGTCATGCCAGCGTTGCCACGCTAGGTGCTTGCCTGCCATATTCTCACAGGCACGCAGCGCTGCGTTGCTTTGACCGTCACCCCCGGAAGCTTTTCAGGCCTGCGCGTCACGTGACGTGACGTCGACGACGTCACATCGCGCCGGCCGGCCGGCCGCCCTTCGCTGGGTGGCTGCGCCAGCCGCGAGCGCTTGCCGCGAGCGCCCTTCACGCCTACCGACTCGGGCGAGGTGCCTTGACACCATGTCCGCACGATTTATCAAGGTATCGATTGATTGTATGGTTTAACGCGCCGACGCAACGCAGGCGATGAAGCGCGCCGTATGGGAGGGCTCAGGATCAAGTTTGACTACCTGGAAATCTTTATTGTGTGCCGAAATCTCGTACACACGGGCGTTTTTGCTTTTCGCCTCCATCAGTAATGCGGCCGCCGCAGCCGGGTATCGAAACCGCGCCCTAGTGCTCAGCAGCGCTACGCCTTAGCCACTGAGCCACCGCGGTTGGGGAACTTATCAAGGTATCAAGAAATAATGAATATCGTGAATGGAATAATGCATATTTATTTATCACAGCCAGACGCCGTTTGTACAAATATCACAGTGCGCATTGTTCTCGGTCCAGTCAGACGACAGGCAACACAAGATGTTGCCCTAAATGCTGAAAATATGCCAAAAGTACAAAACACAATATCTTGCCACATAAAACTCAAAACAAAACAGATTGTAACAGCAAAAACATCCCCGAGCTTTGGAACAGAAAAAGCACACTTTCATTTAAATTGTAGGTTAGAGGAAAACATACCATTCGTTTATCATAGTAGCAGTAGCAACACAAGGTATCAGGTTCAAACACTTGCCAAAAAATACAATACATAAGAACACTGGTGACTAAATTGTGGTCCACAGCATGATAAATGACAGAAAGAAAAGTAATTGTACTGCCACAGGTAGGTGCATGTCCTAGGGAAAAAATCAAACAAAAATCTAAGAAAAAACTAATCACAGTGCACAACATGTCTGTACACAGAGTGCACAAGGAAAGTGTACACAGCTTAGGTACCAAAACGGACTGTACAACTGCTACAGTAGGCACCGAGGCAGTTCGAGTAAAAAAAAAGAAAAAAGTACAGCACTTTTAAAAGCTAACAACTTGTAAAGAGATACAAAACTGGAAACAAGGCTCATTTTACATAAGGCAGAAGTATACCAAGGAAATCAAGTCATGACATGCAATCAAATACACTCTGTGCAGTTTCACAAGAATAAATGTGAAGAGAAAGACGCGACGCTTGGAAAATTACTTTCCAAGAAAAATTCGGGCCTTTCTATTTTTCGCCTTCTGATCTTTTCAATGCGTAAAAGATCGTTCCTTTGCTTGCACAAGTTGTTGAGCATTATATTTGCTGCACAGTTTGCAACCAATGTGATGAGGAGCTCGTAGGTGTGCCCGTTTTCACACATATTTATGTCCTCAAGCCTTGGCGGAGAGTCCAGTGTAAGTTGCAGAACGACATTCTTTTGGTTCGGCCCATGGAGAAACTGGGTAGAGGTACTTTCCGTCATGAGCTTTCTAACTACAACCTCCGTGTACATAACTACTGTGATTACAAGAGCAGAAGGAAATTTGAGGCCACACCGATCCAGTTGTGCGATTAAAGAATGGGTGTCCTCTCCTGTTTCGGCCGTATTTCGGGTAACGACCAACTGCCTCTGGCAGCTTTCGCACTTGAGAACTTTCATTGCAGCGTGTGCACAATACCCACCAACATAACCAATCACCGGCATTTGTGCTCTGAGCTCATCAAGGTCAGCATCGCTAACATGAACACTAAAAGAAGTGCTCGAATCCCTGACACTGTCCGTCTCTTCGATGCCTCTGAGATCATCGTTGCTCATCCTTGGAAAGGCATTTTGAAGGCGAATCCTTCCCTCGGTTTCGCAAAGCTGGCGAACAGATATGTGATACTGCCCACCAGCCATCTGCCTGTACTGTCCAAAGCGACTCTCGAGGGTATCCGTCTGGACTTTCCCTAGCAGAATATACTTAAAGTGAAGCTCACTAACGCTGTACTTCACCAATGCCAAAAGGAATTGAGCAGAGAGCCTCAAGGCACTCAATGTCTCCTGGGTAAGTACTCCGGTGTCGTGCCTATAAAATTCCCACACATCGAGCCATGTGAGCAAAGCGCTTAGAAAGCTTGCTTTTGGGTCATCTGTGTGGTTTAACATGGCCTCTTCGTAAACATTACGGTGATGGAAGCCCTTACTAGGTGTCTCTACATTGACAATGCTCCACCAACGAAGAATTATTTTGATGAACTCGGCGGTTGCTGTAGCATGTTGAAAATCAGTATGACCCTTGCGAGCGGCCAGGGCTTCGGCTACGTGCGGATTAAAAACCTGCAGTACGAGTTTGACGTCCTGTCGTTCAAAGCTGCTTGGATTTAGAGCTTTTGACGTCAAGCCATACCCAGACTTCAGAAGCAGGGGTGACTCCTCTTTATGCAAATCTCTCAAATGCTTAAATGAAGCAGTCATCTTGCATTCGGGATGAACTTCATTGTTCGAAAGCTCGAAGCGTGGGTAGAAAAAGCAAGTTCCAGCATTTTTCTGGTTGAGCCAGTTATTTCTTATGCATTTAAATAGATGAACAGCATCCACCACGTAAAATAACGGCTGATCTGGGTCTGCCGGATGCGGGTAAACAGGGCTAAGCTTTGGTTCTGGCAGAAACATCTTCATTGCCTTCCTGTTCAGCGAGTTATTGTCACAGACAACGGCTATGACCCTGTATCCAATTTCTTCTAAGCCCAAGATCACCTTCTTCAGCATGCGATGAAGATCTTCACCCTGTAAGGCTTTTACCGGAAGAATGTGCGCCACCTCCTTGAATGTGCTCAGCAAACTTTGTATCATAAACACGTGCACCGATGTGGCCGCTTCGTTGGAGTTAACTGCTGCACCACATATGTTCCCACCTTTGTAATCTAAACAACGTTTGATATAAATCTCGTCAAGCATCAGCGTCACAGTGTGTTCATGTGCCTGCAGATGTTTGAATCTCTGAGACACATACTGAAGGAAAGTGTCGTCAGAAGAATCAACTTGTGGGCACATTTGAATAGACGAGCACACATTTCTAATAGTGCTTGGGTGGGGCAAAGTTAGTGCACCTGTGCTTCTCAGGAACTTGTAGGCATGTGTTGATATTGTACGCAAGATGCATGCAAAGACCATCACTTGTGCGCTATACTGAATGCGCTTTGCAGAAAGGAGTAGTAGCTGCTCCTTCATAAAGTTCACCGTCTCTTTCTTGCCTTCATCAATGCTGGCTTCCAATTTGTCCAGAAGGGAATGTATTGCTTGAGCCAGGTGGCGATAAGTGCAGCGCTCCTCAGACAGCATCGACAGGTTGTTCAAAATTTCCATCAAGGAACTTACTTTTTGAACTGAGTCTGGTACAACAGCGCTACCAAGGTTCTTAATTGGTGAACCTTGATAGCAGGCAAAGACTTCAAGGTTTGCAAACACGGTCAATGACGCATTCAAACAAGGTTCACGATAGTCGATAATGTTCAAAAACGTGGAGCACTCTTCTTTATGAATCACAGTCCACTTCGGAGACACTGACACCCCTTGCAGGCGAGCCCTTAGTTCTTCGAGGGACGAAAACCGGTCTCGTTCTTGCTCCACCTCATATGACGCCAGCGACTCTTCTACAGCACGGGTGAGTTGGGAGGCTTCTTGTCGGCTCCTCTTGGCGTCAGGGGTTTCTCTCGTGCTCTTGTCTCGTACTGAAAGGTAGGACGGACAGCCGGGAAATGCCGTTGGGACAGATCCAGGACGCAACCGTGGTACCGGGAGTGCAACTTCAATAACTCTCTCAGTCCTTGGATCCGTGTACGATGTCGTCTTCTCGATGCATGAAGCGTCGAAATGATCCACGCACACCTGCACAAACGATTCAAGAACGTCTGAGACGCCACTTCTCAAAAGAAAAAAAATGCGCTCCCGTTTGCATGACCGTGTTTACAGTCCGTGTAGCTAAAACAAAGTCTACCAACGTTTCGCAAGCATCTAAATAAAAGCGCTGCGCTAAGCGGTACAAGCAACATGAAAGGAAACACGGGAGCGTGATGTCACCGCACTCCACGAAGCGCTTCCACCGAGAGCTTGCAAGAATGGACGACACCACGGCACTGTTAGTGAACAAAGCGCAGCTGACCATCCTTGCGGCGAACGTGCCTTTCTGGGCGATTCTCATCAACTGCTGGCGTCAGCGCTTCGCGAGTCCCGGCGGCCACACGCTCAAGTATTTCCCATCATAGGTGATTTCTACCCGAACAAGCAACGACAAGCCAAGAACAGGAGCACCTCAAATTCTTACCTTAGTGCACGAAGTCGGCACGAAGTCCTTCCGAGGAATGGCGCGTAGCCATTGTTTGAGAGCGTCGGCGTCTTTAGGGAAGGAAAACACTTGTATCTTCTTTCCTGTTTTGTAGTTGTCGCTGCATCCGGGTACACAACACTTATTCGGCATTGTCGCATCACTCCAGCATCACGCACGGAAACGAAATTGCCGCAAAACAACAACGGAAAGCAACAAACGCGAAACACCGTCAACACCACGCCGCCGAACCGTCACCACCGCCGCCCGCGCTGCGCTCGCTGCCGCTGCGGCTTCCCCGAGAGTCGGCCGCCCGGAAATGACGTCAGATTGCTGGGCGCAGGCCTGAAAAGATTTTTCGGGGGTGACGCTTTGACGCGTGCGCGTGTCAGCGCTTCCGGTCTCCCTCCGTCACGAAAAGACGGAGACGCAGTGTTGTGTGGGTAACGCATCGGCATAAATTAATGTTACTTTAAGGCAGCGGTGCGAAATGCAGCATGTCGCAATTCGCGCCTGTTACCGTTGGGCCCCGCCTGGAGTCAGACTGTGTTCGCATTTTGCTAATGAGGCGTCGCTGTGCCCAGCGTGCGCGTGAGTCAACGCTACATTAGAGTATATTGATTCCTTCATGATGCGCTCAATGGCCGTTTTGCTAGCTCCACAAATACCAAATTTTTTGTTACGGGACGTCAATGTATGACGCAATATATGACTGGTGCAAACATGATAATCTTGACACGCGTGTAGTGTAAGAACAGGACAACATACCACGCTCACAGCGTTCTAGCGGTCGTTTCGCCAGCTCCACATATACTAAACTTGGTATCACGTCATTTGAATAGATGAAGAAGGTAAAGGACACATCCAAACATAATAATCATGGCAGGCAAAGTCGTGTACGGCATCATTTACCCCCACCTCGCCACATTGGGTTGATTTTAAATTGACATATCAACATTTATCATTCCTGCTTCACAAATTAACGATTCCCACTGTACGTGGGATCTGCCAATTTTTCGATAATTAAAATCAATATGTGGAAAACGTATTGCTGTGCTTTTATACGCAGAATTCAGGTTTGTAAACAAAATAACGGAATGAAGTTCGGGATTCCCGCTTCCGTATAGAGCAGAAGGTTCCAAGCAAAACTCATATAAACTGTATTGCTTTTGGCTCGTGCAAACCCTGACTGCGGCTCCTCCTGCCTGAATGCGCGTCACGTTCACTTGACTTACCTTTCTAGCTTCTCCATAGAAACGCGTCGGTTGGAAATCAAACGGAAAAACTGGCGTACATCAAGATGTGCCTCTACCTGCTCAGTTGGCCGGCTCCTAATATTGAAACAGTTTCCACGACGACGTAGCAGTTCGTTCTTACTTTTCCGATCCCTCAAGTCTGGCACAATATTGACTGAGGCTCAACATGTTGCTTTTTTACTCTGTCCCTTGATCATTAAAATTTGCGCTTCTATTTCTAACCAGAAGAACAAAATTCTTTCTATATGAAATTTCGGAACACGTCAGGAAGTTGGTGAAATGCGAGCACGTAGCAAAAGATAGATAGAGAAATAAATGAAAGGAAAAGACAGGAAGGTTACCCTAGAATGACTCGTTTGCTATGCTGTACGGAGTTGGGAAAAGTGTCGTAAAGAATATAGAGATAGACAGATATAAAATAAGTTAGGAAAAAACTTCACATGCGCACATATTCAGGGAGTTACGCTCACAGTCGTTTGGAGAGACCGGTTGAACGCAAGAAGCGCAGGAGCGCTTTTACAGCATTCTTCTGCGACGTAAATTGCTCTCGGTAGCGCAGGATTCTTCCTTTCGAAAGAGTCCAGTTGTTCAGTTCATCTAGTGCATTGCTGAGTGACGGTCTCTGCAAGCAGTATTGTGGGCATTCACACAGATTGTGCCAAGTTGTTTCGACACTGCCGCAATGGTCGCATGCAGCAGTGTCAGCAATTCCTATGCGGAACAGGCACGCATTGGTAAATACGATGCCCAACCATAATCTGCACAGCTCAGTAGCGTCTCGTCGGCGTTATTTCGGAGGAATTCGAAGACTGAGAGTTGCGTCTAAGGTACATAACCGTGAATGAATGAAATGTGACTCGTTTCATTGTGACGTGGTGTGCTTGTGAGCATGCATGCGGAGTTTTCGTGCAGCGTCAGTTGTGGAGAGAGGAACTGATATTTGATTGCTTTCAGTATGGACAGAACGGGCAGCCCAATCGGCCCGTTCATTGCCATATATTTCACAATGAATTTGAAGCTAATGAAAGGCTGTTTGCCTTTTCTCATTGAATTAGTGAGCCTTCTCTGCAATCTCGAATACCAGCTGTTTTTACGCGCCGTGGCGTAAAGGTGATAGAAGGAATCGCAGTGCCGCCTTTGAGTCACTGAAAATTGTCTATTTTTGTGGCTGTTGATTGCTGATGAAGTACGATGCGGCACGAAGAGCTGTGAGCTCTGCTCTCGTTGATATCGTAAGGTGGTAGTTCTTGAAATTTCTTGTGTCTTTTATTGGTATAACAAATGATGCGGTTCAACCCTTCTGTAAAAGAGGGTCGTCGGTGTATACGTGTATACAGCCTTGATACGTCTCTTATAACAAGAGGAGAGCAAGCTGCCTAAAGCAGGTGACGACATATCTGCTTTTTTTCTGGATGCCAGGTATTGTTTGCCTGATGTTAGCCTGAGTCAGGCACCAAGGAGGAATCGGAAGCCTGGCGGCGGGTGTGAAGAATGTTGTCAAAGAATCGCGATATGTGGTTACCGTTTGGAAAAATAACGAACGTGCTAAGTTTGCTAGTAAAGAAGCTAGGCGGTGGCAGGGTGTCCTAGCAACATGCCTTATATGTGTTCTGAGTGCCTCAATGTCGATGTGTCGTATTGAGGTGGTCGCCGGCGATTACTATAGTAGCCATTGTCAAGGCACTACGAGGCAAGCCGAGGCAAATTTGGAGTGCTTGAAACTGAACACGTAGTAGAAAAAGCCACCGACTGCAGGGATGTCTGACTACTATACTGAAATATTGGGAGGCACTGAACGATGGTGTTCCTTATCTCTCAAGTTTTCAACTAAAAAGGCACAGAGAGAGAGCGACACAACACAGAGAAGCAAGGAGGTTAGGAATCATTCGAAATGTACACGCTACACAGTACTAAGGGGAAGCAAAAGGCTAAAGCAGAACAAAAAAACTAGACAGTAGAAGAGAATATATTTATGTAGAGTCCTGTGTGGCTTTAATTCTCCCATTTCTTACTTTTTGTTACAGCTAAGCTATAAAAACACCTGAAAAAGGCAGCTGTAAGGCGCGTCTTTATATTTTGCATATTCTTGGAAAACGTTAGGTGAAATGTTGTACTCAGTCCGGTCACATCATATAGGGGGCGGAGTTATGACCACTACAAGATAGAGAAGGAGGGGCATAGCCCTACTACTGCGTTTGGAGCCTTCTGGATAGGCTAACGTTGTTATAGAACGACCTTCATCCTAAAAGTTGAAAAAAAAGCCATACGATGGGGAGGCTTCACAGCAATTTTAACAACTTGGACAAATTCAAACGGCTCCTTCATCATCGTCATTATAATCATCAGCTAGACTACGTCCACCAAAGGGCAAGGCCTCTCTCATAATCCACCAATAATCTTGCTTTTGTGCTTTCTTCTGCCTCGTTATACCGTCGAACTTTTTCTTTGTATCGGCCCACTTAACTTTCTGTCTCTCTTTCGTGCGTTTGCCTTCTCTGTAAATACAGTCAATTACACCTCAACGACCAGCAGTTATCCTGCCTATGTGCTACATGCCCGGCCAATGTCCATTTTCTCCTTGTTTATTTCAACTATGATAACCTTAACCCCAGTTTGTTCTGTGACCCATCCTGCTCTTTTCTTGTCTCTTATGGTTACACCTATCGTTTTCCTTTCGATCACTCAAGATCATACTGTTCTCAATTTACCTCAAATAAATTGTCCTCAACTCGTTTCGCAGAAACTTGAACATCGGCTTTCTTGTTTGTAAAAGAGAAATAAGTGTGGCACGCCGTTGATAATTCAGAATAGATGCAAATAAATTAAAAAAAAAGTCAGATCGCACGTGCAGTGACAATCTATGATATGCGAAGCATGAATGAGGAGGGTTGATATGTCACTCTAAGATAAGCAGACCTTTACGAGACGGAGGTAAATTATGCCGTACATGACTTCCTTGTGATGATTATCATGTTGGAACGTGTCATTTATCTTCGTCATTTATTCACGTCACCTGATACCAAATTTGGTATATGTGGAGCTAGCGAAACAGCCGCGAGCCCATCATGAATGGACAAATACATACCGACGTAACGCTGACGCGCGTGCACGCCGGGCACAGCGATACTGTGCTAGCAAAACGCGAGCACTACTCCAAATCCTGACGCAAGACGCGACTGGCGCGACCAGCGTCCGTCGGCGTGGCCCGGCGGCAACCACCGTGAAATGCGACATGGTGCGTTTCGCGCCGATGACGTTACCCAGACATCACTGAGTCTGCCTCTCCTCGTGGCGGAGAGACGCCAGCCGTGCTCAAACGCGCATGCATCTAAGCAAGGCAGCGCGACGCGTGCCTTAAGACAGGCAGATCGGCGCCGCACGTGGCATCGCCGTTGTGACGCGACAAAACGAACGCCGGCGCGCAAGTTTGCCGGGTCCCGTCAAAGTGTATTGGTGCCTTGAGTGTAGCATGTGGTCATGTTCCTACATGACACGCATCTCATGATTATCGTGTTTGCACCAGTCACATACCTTCTTCGTTCCTACAAGTCCCGTTATACCAAACGTGGTGCATGTGAATCTAGCGAAACGACCACGAGCGCATCATCAGCGTGCCATGTAGCCATGTTGTTACACGACACGCATCTCATGGCTATCTTGTTTGCACTAGTCATATAGCTACTGCAATCACGTCCTGTAATACAAAATTTTGTACACATGAAGCTAGCAAAAAGACCGCGACGCACCCCAAGAGCGTAGCGTGTAGTCATGACTCATGACTAACATGACTTTCATGTCATAATTTTTACGTTAGAGTCGGTCTCTTGCGTTCGCCATGCAGTCATGTCATACCATGCCAGTTTTAATTCAAAGCATTTCTTAACGAACTTCGGTGACTTTGAAGGTATCTATCTATCTATCTATCTATCTGTCTTTCTATCTATCTATCTATCTATCTATCTATCTATCTATCTATCTATCTATCTATCTATCTATCTATCTATCTATCTATCTATCTATCTATCTATCTATCTATCTATCTATCTATCTATGTAGCCGCTTACGACCTTTAGCTCTCCCGGGCGTTTCGATAATGGCGTTAATGCCAAACTTGGTATGCCATTACATGACCGTATGATAAGCCTAAGTGACTAGTATTAACATGAAAATCATGATATTTATGTCATAAATGTCATGATTTTATTTCACGATTTTGCTGCTCCTGCGGTGGTTTTGTTCACATGACGTGTTTTAAAACTGGTGTGATATGACATGACTGCATGGCGAAAACAAGTTACAGACCCTAACATGATAAACATGAGATGGGCGTCATGTACCAACATGACTACATGCCACGCTTATAATGCGCTCGCGGCCATTTCTCGATAGCCTTACTTAAACCAATTTAGGTATAATGGGACGCCGATGCATGACAAAGGTATTGACTGGTACAAACATGATAATCATAAGACGCGCGTCTTATAACTACTTGACTACATGCCACACTCATGATGCGCTCGCGGCCGCTTCGCTAGCTTCAAGTGTGCCACATTTGGTAATACTTCACGTGAATGGATGAAGAAGGTGTGTGACTGATGTACACATCATAATCATGAGATGCATGTCATGTGATAACACTACATGCCGCAGTAAAGGCGCCAATACACTTCGACGCGAACAGGCGTGCGTTCGCGCCGGCATTCGTTTCGTCGCGTCTCGCCGGCATTGCCCCGCCAGGCGCCGATCTGCTTGCCATGTACTCGCAGGTGCGCGCCTCACTATAGCGTTGCTTTGCCGTTCGGGAGCGCCCGGCGTCCCGCTATCAGGAAGCGCCGACGAACGCAGGTGGCACCGGCTGCGCCTGGCGTGTAGCTAGCGTAGCGTCGCTGCGAGCACTGTGCACGCGCGTCAACGTTATTTAGGAGCACATTGGGCCCTTCATGATGCCCTCGCAGCCATTTTCCTAGCTCCATATATACCAAATTTTGTGTTACGTGACGTCAAACATTGACAAAGATATATGACTGGTGCAACCATGATAATCATGAGATGCGCGTCATGTAAAACAAGGCTACTTGCTACGCTCATAGTGTGCTTGTGGTCATTTCGCTAGCTCCACATATACCAAATTTTATACCAGGTGACGTGAATATGTAACAAAGGTAAATGACACATCCAAACATGATAATCGTTGTATGGAAGTCATGCACGGCACAATCTACCTCCGCATCGCAAAATTGTGCTGATTTTAAAGTGCCATATAAATCTTCATAATTTTTTAAGTGTGAATACACTTTATAAGCGACCACAAACCATCCACCGCCGTTGGCGGCGTCCACAGTCTTCTCTCTATCTTTAAAAGAAAAAGAACTTGGCGGGCCGCAGCGCGACGCTCTACCGAATAAGCCACGGACGCGACGCTGATATCGGTGTCAGTAGAGAGTTTTAGTACTGCGGAATGGTGCTACGTACGCATCACGCAAGCGCCTTGCGTTACGTGGCGTCGTTTGCAACTAATCGGCTTTTAGTACGCCGTAGTACCCGCGTACGTAACGAGCGTGAAGCGGGTTGCGCCATCTGGTAGATCAAAATAGAAGCACGTGTTGTCGACAGCCAATGTGAGCCAATTCAAGTGTTATAGCCAGATTATGGCCATATCTTAAGCCACAGAGCCGGTCGGTGCTTGCCTTCGATGCCACCATTTTGCAAAACGAAGTGTCGCGCTGTCGCGAACTTGTTCGAGAGTGGCGCGATCACCTCATACGTACGCACGCACCTCATGCGTGCGTACGTAGCAGCTGCGTACGTAATGCGATACGTGCGCGTTGCGGTCTGCGAATGCGCAATACGCAGAACGTGGCGTCCTTACGTACGCAACGCCGCCACGTACGCAGCGTACGCAGTACTAAAACTCTCCAGTAACGCGCCTTATATCTTTAACGGCGCTGCGCGCGTCCCCCTCCCCCTTCGCTCACTCCTCCGCTCTCCTCGCTCGCCGCAGCTGCGCGCGCACCCCTCTCTCTCGTGCGCCCGCCTTCTCTCTCAGTCTCCCGTCGAGAGCGGGTCGTGCGATGGATGTCCCGGAGGCAACGCAACCATCAACAACGAATGCAGTACAACCGAATGCCAGCACTACACCCGTCGTTGGAGTTGACGGTACTGCGGTGGTTTCGCCGACGTTGGAAGACAAGGCGGCGCTGCGAAGGGCTCGTGAGACCGAACGTAAGCGGGCGAAGCGTGCAGCGGATGCCGAACTGCGTGCTCGCGAGGCCGAGTGCAAGCGGGCGTAGCGTGCATCGGATGCCGAACTGCGCGCTCGCGAGGCCGAGGACAAGCGGGCGAAGCGTGCAGCGGATGGTGAACTGCGCGCTCGCGAGGCCGAGATGAGGCGTCAGCATCGAGCCGCGAACGCGGCCTAAGAAGCGGAACGACAACGCAAGCGTCAGATAAAGACACCATAGTGTGATTAATAAATATTATAGTGCGAATTAATAAATACCCCTCATAGCATCACCCCGTGCATTCGCACTTAACCATGTTCACCCTCGGGGAAATGCTTGGGAGTTTTTTGCTTTGCAGGTCATTGATTCCCATTGTACGTGGCATATGCCAATTTTTCGTGGTCTTCTGCCTGTTTCTGTGGGATCGTTTTGAAACGCTGTCTTAGACGCGGTAGAATAGATGAGCACAATGAGTGTGCGAACGCGTGGGAGCGTTCCACTGCGGTCGTCTGCTCCCATGGAGGAATTTTTCTTTAATCCTCCTTGTCTGCTCCATGCACTGACCACGGGGACACGAACGCATGTGAAATGCCCCCACATTAGCCCCGCATCTTGTTGAAATTCACGGGAGGAAAATGGAAAAACACGCTCACATTCTCTTATTGTGTCTAATTTTTTATCTAGAGTTTTATAGATCTTTTCCTTCAACAAATACATGAACTACGCATGCCGTGTTAAACAGATTTCGCCGTATCAGGTGCCACTGTCTGTAACGTCAGAGCAGAGTCGTCTACGTAGAGAACCAACGTCCCTGCATTGCCATGTACGTAGGGCCATTCATACGCGCACGTCATGCCATCATTCTCTAGGCGCGCGCTGACAGAGGGGAGGGAGAACAGCAATCACCTTCAAAGTTGACCGTTTCCGCGGCGCGTAGCGTTAAAAATTTTGGCAGATGTGACCATAAACGCCTCTTCTACGTATTCCACTTGCAAGCTCGAAATTGTCAAACCTGGTGAGTGGGCCTTTAGAGACGATAGTCTTTCTTTTGGAGCTTCGACGCGAAAATTAAGGTTTGTCTGTCTGTACAGTTGTCTGTCCCCTAAACGGCATCAGAGTGCCAGACGATACTCCGAATGGCCAATCTCATTTGCAGCGCCTACCAATATTGCTTAAGATTCAGCATTCATAGTTGTGCGATTGTTCATCAAAAGGCAATAATTGCGCTTCTCTATGGCACCATAACGACACGTGAATATTTTGTATGTGTATCTTTCTCTAGCAAAGACATGCATAAGTAATTCTTAGAGCCGTAGCCTTTAAAACGCTGCGCTGACCATGCGACGCTTGCACGAGAATGGAAGTGCTTCCATCGCTTTGCCAAGACGACACAGTGGCGGCACCTACCCGTCGCTCTGCGTTCTGCACCTTGTAACCTTCAAGACACGCGCGCAACCCGCCCGCGCGCTTCGTTTTTCTTTTTTTATTTATATGATATATAAGGAGATGGCGCACCATTATGGCGCCGGCTACTCCTTAGCCGTTGATTGAAACTTGAACACGTATCTTGAAGCAAAATATACAAAGCAGTGCATGGAAAATGGAAAACTGAGGCACAGATATGCAAAGACACACTTATGCGCACATATCACAATGGTAAGTAAATGTTTGAAAGTCATTGTAAGAAGTCTCTGGAAACAACAAAACACAAACAACAAACACAAAACACAACAACAAAACAACAAAGCACACGTCTGGTCCTTATAAAGATGCATTCGCTCGTATGCACATAATAGTCGACACGTCATTCATTTCACAACACACACGTGATGGGTGTCACATGATACTATGCATAATAAGTACATGTGTTACAAATGAAAGCTTGTTCTTTGTTAATACTTGTCAGCAATGCCGCTGTCTTGTAAAAAACGTGGTAATGCGTTTAAAGCGTGGGACTGTAAAACTCCAGTTGGCCATGGGCCCAGAAGTTTTTTCATGCTAAATGGTCTGTGGTCCAATGCGAACAGTTCGCTTTTAAGACGGCGTCTCGGCGTGCCATGATGTGGACAGTTTATGAGAAGGTGACAGACGTCTTCATCTATAAATCCACAATCGCTTTCGGGAGTTTCAGCTCTGCCGATTCTGTGCAAAAAATGTTTTGTGTATGCGGTGCCTAGCCTCAATCGGTGAATTAGAGTTTCCATCCTTCTATCTACTGCCAGCGTAATTTTGAATTCAATAAATGGATCGATGTGATATAAATCGCAGCTCTTTGTACTTTGGTCAAACCAAGCAGTTTTGCTCATTTTGAAAGTTGTATTCTTTATAATACTACGCAATTCATTTTTAGAAATCGGTAAAAAAACAGTAACGTCTTTACGATGTGCTTGTCGTGCTGCTTCATCGGCAGCTGTGTTTCCAGGAATGTTGCAGTGGCCAGGTATCCACTGGAATTTGATCTCATGTTGCGCCTTCTTTGCCTTAGTGAGCTCCTTCAGCGTTTCGTATGTCATACTATCACTTATTACTGTCCTGTTTGTACTGGAGAGTGATCTTAATGCGGCCTGTGAGTCACTGAAAAGTACCCATTTTCTAGCGTCTTCTACCGAGTTTATACACTTTAGAGCATACAGAATAGCGTAGAGCTCAGATGCTGTAGATGACGTCGTGCGGCATAATTTAAACGATTCCTGAATATTGATCTGTGGTATGATAAATGCTGATGTTGAAGACGTTGTAGTACTTGAGCCATCTGTGTAAATATGTATGTACCCTGGATACCGCATGTGTATCTGATAAAGCGCTAGTTGTTGAGCAGCTTGGATGAACATGTCTCTCTTTCTGATAATGCCATCCACTGAGAATTCAATGCTTGGTATAACAAGCACCCATGGAGGATAGTCCATTTAAGAGTTCCAAAATTCATGTCTGGGTAATATATGTACATTACTCTCTACTTCGTTATGAGCATTGCTTTTATCTCTTAGTAAAATCTCCAGTGCCAATGGGTGGTCCCTGTGTTGCGTCTGTAAGCGAAAAAAATGGCGGCATGTTTCAATTGTTCTCATGACTAGAAAGGGTGGTTGTCGAGTCTCTGCTATGACAAGGCTGCTGGAAGTCGCTCGTGGAACACCTATGCAGACGCGCAGTCCCCTAGCTAATAGTCTTTGAAGTCGCTCCTCTGAAGTGCGGGAAAGACCGTGTAACACTGCTGCAGAATATGCAACTTTTTGTCGTATTAAAGCATTGTGAACAGCGAGCATGAATGATACAGATCCGCCCTATGATGTCCCAGCAATTCTGCGGAGTATATTCACTAGCGTATTCACCTCGTTTTCGAGTTTCTTTATGTGAGGTGCCCATGATAGCTGCCTATCAAGTATTACTCTGAGAAATCGATGCTGTGTCACAATCATTAGTGGTTCTTCTTCTAATTTGAGATTGAAGTTCTTTAACTTCTTACGGGTGAAGGGCAATACAGCTGTCTTTGCGTGCGATAGAATCATTCCTCTTTCTTTTAAAAAGTTGTTTATAATATTTATTCTGTCTTGCAATGCAATCTGAATTGACCGTATGTCCGTGCCAGATGCCCAAATGCACACATTATCTGCATATAAGGAGTATTTCAACCTGGAAGGCAGTCTTTTAGCTAAATCAGCCATAACACAGTTGAAAAGAAGAGGGCTGAGTACGCTTCCTTGTGGCACTCCCTGTCTGACGTCGTGTTCTGCACTTTTTCCTTCGCTCGTCTGAATGAATATTTTACGACCTGATAAAAATTTGGATACCCACCGCAAAGACCTGCCGGACAGTCCATGTTCCAACACACTCAGCAGAACATGAGTGTGACTGACTGTGTCAAATTTCCTTTTGATGTCCAAGAACAATGCGACCGTCAAACTACCACAGGCGCGTTCTAGCTCCACATACGTTACTAAGTCCAGTATTGCATCCATTGTGCATCTGTTTCCTAAAACCTGTCAAGTAGTTGGAGAATACACCAGTTCTGTTCCACCACTATTGAAGTCGCGCATCAATCATTTTTTCCATTACCCTACATAAACAGCTTGTCAGACTGATTGGACGGAAGGATTCAAGGTTCAAGGGTGTCTTAGCCGGTTTTAAGATTTGAATGATGCGAGCAGACTTCCAAGACTCGGGTACAATTTCTTGCGCCCATAGATTATTGTAAATATCTAAGAGAATAGTTGTGCCTGTGGGCCCAAGGTTCTTTAGCATATTGTACGTAATGCCGTCCGGTCCAGAGGCCGATTTTTGACGACATGATGCTATAGCACAATGCAGCTCCCTTAACGTAAATACAGGGTCTAGCTGAGGATGCTGGGCCCAAAAGCAAGCATTATTTTCTGGCTGGCTAATGCCACAGAATTATCAAATAAGGCACATTGTGATGCGGCGGGCCTACTGATAAGTTGACAAAATTCATCTGCTACCACAGCTTCCGGTTTGTCCAAAGCTACAGCAAAAGCACGAAATGCGAAGCTCTGTGACACAGGGCCACTAAGTGCTCGAATTACAAGCCAAATTCTTGGAACAGGTGTGTGGGGAGAGAGCGTGCCACAGAGATCGTTTTTCTTGATTTTGCCTTCATGCGCTCGTTTGCCTCCGCTGCACGCTCGAGGCACTCTACAGCAGCGTTTCCAGGATACATTCACCGACTTTCTTGCGCAGAACATAAAATAAACGTTTTGTTCATTCTCTCCAGACGCAAGACTATCGTTTTTTGACGACATTTGCAGTGTAACACGCACCGGGCCAGTTCTTTAGTTAGCATCAAATTCAAGTCAAAGTTTATTTAGATTTAGTAACTGAAACTTGTCTCTGTGGGTTATTAATCAGATACAACTATTTTAAATGCGAAGTATTCCTTAGCGAAGTTTAGTGACTTTGAGCGCATCTATCTATCTAGCTTCATAACACTTTTAGCTCTCCTGGTCGTTTCGATAATGTTATGAATACCAAAATCGGTATGGCATCACTTGACTCTATGAAGAACGCATTTGAATATTCCTTAAACAATTGTATCGGGCCAGTTGGAAAGATCCATCTTGCTAGGAAGCACAGCCACTATTAAACAGAACACACAACACAAGCGCTTCCTCGCGTCACGTAGCAACGCGTGTGACGGGAGGAAGATGGAGACAGTGAGAAAAACAAAAAGAAGTTGTATTGGATGAAACATAACTATTGCACATATAGTACTAAAGTCGTACACGCACGTGGTTCACACACAAAAGCAAATAGTAAACAGTCTCAGAGTCTGTGCCGTAGCCCGGTGCCTTCAAGTGGGACCCATTGCGTGCTTGGATGCAGTCGTCGCTTGTGTGCCAGGTCAGCATACCACTGTAGAGGGCACCACCAGGTCTAGGCGTAGTCGCACACTGTCAGCGACGTCGGCTCGTGGGACGTGGTCAGCAGCTCCGGTCTTTCGAGTGCACTCGCCATACCGGAGAAGTCCACAGGACCACTCAACCAGTACTCGGGCCTGGCCACGCCGACACGCCGTGCCCCGAGGACGTCAATGGCTCGAGGACAGGGACCCGGCCTTTCTAACCTCGCGCGTAGTTGCGGGTTCGCCCTGCTCTCTCTTGCGTCGTCTTGCTGGCGTTGGTTGGTTCCTCAACATCTTGGCGCAACCCAGCTAAGGGGATAGGCCATGAATGGGACGGTGCCTTGCTTTTCAAATTAATTCACTTCTTGAAAGAGAGGGTTGGATTAATTAGGTAATATAGGTAATAATAAAAAGGTGTTAAATTTATAAAAAAAACCTTGAAAAGAAAACATATAAACATACAAAAAAATTAAACATAAAACAACTGAAGTTACTTATTTTTCGCAATCCAATCATTTAGATTCTCGTATAAAATTTGTAACAGCGGTAAAAACGCTACTGTGGCTGAATCCCAATGCGACTGCGCCAATTGAAAGAATCACAGGAAGTGTCAAGTTTAAGCCCAACTTTCGTAGGGGTTCTTCTAGTAGATTTTTCCTTTGAGTTTTGAATTTTCGGCATGACAAAAAGAAGTGCTCCAAAGATTCCCTCTCATTACAATAAAGGCACAAAGGCGACTGTGCTAGACCCGACCTGTGAAGGTAAAAGTTCAATGAGGGGACTCCACAACGCAGCCTGGCAATCGCTAGTTCTTCTTTTCTTGATGAACACCACTTGTTCTTCCAAGGGAACTTTAGCTGTGGAAAGTCTGATACAAACAAAGGGGATTTTTCAAAGTTATTGGCCGTTGTGCGTTTTTCAAAGCGTGCTGTTGTGATATATTCCGAAGTAGGCAAAATAGGTAAAACAGGACAATCAAGGGAAGATACAGCTAGTGCATCTGCATGTTCATTCAGTGCTAAACCTCTATGGCCTGGTGGCCAAACTAGTCGGACGAGTCGCACATGTGTAGGAATTAGCGAGTAGAAAGTTTCTAAGGTACGCGAAAAAGTTGGTGAGCTTAAGGCAGTACAGACCGAGAGACAGTCTGTTAGAACAATCACTGCTGATAGATCTTGCGGCACTTTACGCAATGCAAGGACTATTGCCAGTAGTTCAGCTTGGTAACTAGGTGTAAAGTCGGCTAATCGAATTGAGAAAGCCTATCTAGAGAGGATGATACGATTACTACGCCAGCCTCCTCTTCATAAACCGAAGCGTCAGTCGCTATCACAATGGATGTTTCTAGATTGGCCAATTAATCTTCCAAAATGTCATTTATATACTGATATGGTAAATTTTTTGAATTCTTGGGATATATATCGTCAAACTCTATCTTATTGCATCTACAGCGTTGAGCACAAGTGTTTCCCAAAGGTTAACTCTTAAGGGCTCCAAAAGTTTCTGAGTAAATATTACTTAAGGACACCTTAATTTAGGCCATTGGTGGTTGAAGAATGAGGTCTGCTGGTTAATGAACACATACTGTGCCCTCCGCTGAGGTGATGCATATATATTAAGGAATGTACTTACTGTTAGAATATGAAATCTTTTGATAAGAGAAGGCAGGCGGGATTCTTCGTATAGGATATTGTTGGCAACATAATTGGGTAGCCCTAGGCATAAGCGTAAAGATTTGCGTTGTAGCAGAATCACTGGTCGAACTTTGTAGGCCGAAGTGCCAGAAAATAAAACACAGCCGAATTCTAATATCGGTCGAATGAACATGCAATATATCATAACAAGCGCGTCTCTACGCGAACCGGCACAATAATTACTGAGCCTGCGCAGCATCCCCACGGCACGTGCTCCTTTAGCAGCCATTTTTTCTATGTGGGGACTCCGGTTAAGTGTTTCGGTATAGGTTACCCCCAAGTACCTAACTGATTCGACCTGAGGTATGGCGTCCTATCGGTACATTAGTGAAATTCGCACGGGCATTTTGTGCGAAAACTATGATTGTACTTTTGTTTGTATTGAGACATAGGTTGATATCCTCCAGCCACGTTTCCAGACTATTCATGTATGTCTGCAAAATCAGGTACAGTGTGTGAATGTCTGCCGACGCAGCAAAGAATGCGATATCATCGGCATACGCATAGACCTGTACATCTTGCTGTATGGAAATGGTACATAGTAGTGCATTAAAAATGAGGGCGATAGTACTGACCCTTGCGGTATACCTCTCGTTCGCCTGTATATTGAAGAGTTGACACCAGATTGCGAGCAGTAAAATTCTCTATCACCAAAGAAAGCACGGATCCAGGCCACAAAGTAATGAGGCAGTCCTAAATTCTGAAGTGAATCTAGCAGTTTAACATGCTCCACGCTATCATAGGCTTTTGTGATATCTAAGGTTACCAAAGCGGAGTATTTTTTCTGATATCGAGCAAGTTGAATTCTGTTTTCGAGATCCACGTGAGCACACCCAATGGAGCAACCACGACTGAATCCAATCTGACATGGGCTCAGTGTCCATTTTTCTGACATCCATCGATCTATACGTCTATATGAAATTCTTTCAACAAGTTTTACTAGGTTCGATGTAAGTGAAATGGGCCTGCTATTATCTAAGGTAAACCCAGCGCCTTGCTTTTTTAATAATGGAATCACTTTTGTCATTCTCCAATCAGGTGGCATTCAAGAGCTTCTAAGTGAGTGATTAATAATTTCGAGTGGGCCAAGTGGGTATATTTTATGTACTGAATTTATCACCGATGTCGTCATGCCATCAGGACCAGGAGCCAAATTGGGTAGTGTTCTGACCACGTTTGCTATTTCTGCAGGCGTAACCTCTTCAAAATCCTCAGCCCTTTGGGGGGACTGGGCTTGGTATGAGAGAAGTGCCGTAAAGCGACTTTCTAGGCCCTGAGCTATATCTTCTAGAAGGGCCTTCTGTTCAACTGGTGATGACACTACAGATTCTATATTTATTTGTACCGGAAGAACTTTGTTAGTTCTCAGAAAGCGAAAAAGTGCTTTCCTATTGTCCGGCTTTGACAGGAACTCACATCGGTTGTTGTTAAATTTGTCCTTCGCATTAGCGATGGTTCTCTTAAAAATAGCGGCCGCATACTTATAACCACTGCAGTTCCTGGGACACTGGTTGAAGAATAATTTTTCCATGCAGCCTTTCTTAGTCTATAAGCCCGCGAACAGCCCGCATTCTGCCAAGGGTTGGTAGATGGTTTGAAGCTTTCAATGGTGAATTTTGATTTATTTAACGACTGTTTCAAAATGTCGCCAATTCTTATGACGTCTAGTTCTGCATCATTCGTTTGGTTAGATAAAGCGCCCCATAAGAATTTCTCTAATGTATTAAAGTTTACATGTGTTACGGAAGATCTATTCTTGGAGGTTGTTGGACATACCACCTTGAACAATATTGGCATATGGTCACTACTTCTTCCCGAGTTAATCGCAGACCATGATAAGATAGAGAGGTTAGCGTTAGAAAAAGTTAGATCGAGTATCGAGGAGAACTGATTACACATAAAAGTAGGAGCTTTTGTGTTTATGCATATAAAGTTATTATTGTTCACCCAATCTCATAAACGTTTGCCATTCAGATCAGTTTTAAAACCCCAAAAAATATGATGAGAATTGAAGTCACCAACTAATACAATATCTTTTTGGCAATAATGAACTGCAGTATCTAGGACGGAAGAATTTAGAACACCCGCAGGAATATAAGCATTAATAAATGAGAATAGGAGCGACCCAGGAATAGTATTGCTTATTGCGGAAATTTCAATTTCCGAAGCGAATGACTGATAAATAATTTTAGCTCTGTGGGCGATTTTAGATGAGATAAATATTGCGAAACCTCCGCCCCGAGTTGGGCGGTCTAGATGAAATGTGGGCAAGTTTTTATTCCTAAAATACGTATTTTCTGCAAGCCAAGTTTCTTGTAAAGCAACAATATCAGGGGAATAATTATCGAAAAGTTGAAGTAAGTCTGTAGCTGCTGAAAAAATGGAGCGGCAATTCCACTGTAGTACTTTTAAATTCCCTATTTTGAAGAGATATCAGCAGTATTCACTGCTTTCTCTAAGATGCTATTTTTTAAAAAATCCTTTTTTGTTGGGTTTTCCTTGTGATATCTGTTATTTCTTGATTTAGGACTAATTGAGGACCGTTGTGCCTCCGGAGAAGCACGTCGTTTCATATTTCTTGAGGCAGAGTTCATTTGTTTTGGTTGTGAGACATGAGAATCGGAGTCCGAGCTCCAATCTAGGTCCTGTACAAGAGGCATAATTATTCTATGGCCAGTGTTCGGCGTGTCTGGCTTTGACTTCGAAGGGCCTGGTTCCGATGGAATATCAGTAACCTTAACTGGTGAAGGTAGAGAAGGGGGTACGGTAGGTTGGTTACCTCCCTGCAATATTTGATTCAACTGATTGCTCACTATTTGTGCCAATGACTCCGTTAGGCTCACAAATAGAGATTACATAGGTTTCGTCATGGCCTTTTCCACCGTTGAAGTTATTAAATCAGGCAACGACCACTCAAGCATCTGGTTTGCCCGGTTGGCAACGGAGGCATAGGCACGTGAGCGCTCAGAAAGAATAGATCGGGCCTCACGCCGGGAGCATCGTTGTTGTTCGATGCTCTCTAGAAGTTGCAACTCACATGTCCTCATGGGCAACTTTCACAGTCAGCCGCGTGATTTCCTCTGCATAGACAGCATCTCACCTCTTGGGTTGAACATTTGTCGTGTTTATGTTGGTCAGTATATGTGCGACACCTCACATCTGATCTACATCCCTTGATGGTATGCCCATACCTCCAGCATTTTTTGCACTGCAGTGGACGAGGGGATAGTGCATCTACACGATAAATTAGTGGCCATGCCTTAATTTCAGTCAGTCGAGCCGTGCCGGCAAAAGTCACAATCACTGATTCTGTAGAGACCTTTTTGTTCTCAACGTTTCGCGAGCATCGAAATACAGAGACTGTTCCTGCGGCCGCAAACATTTCAAGTATTTTGGGTGGTGTAAGGCTCAAGTCTACTTCTCGAACCAGTCCCTTCACACAGGCCAAATGAAAAGGTACGAAACAGCTCACCGGAATTGAGGCAAACGTTGTGCATTTTAGAAGATCTGTGATGCAGGCCTGGTCCGGCGAGCAGCACAGGTTGCCTCCACGCCCAAATTGACGCACCTCAGTAATCATTTGATAATAATCAGAAATCTTCCGGAGTTCTTCCTGAGTTAGTTTCGGGTTTTTCATGTGAATAGACTCGCCATTGGTAGGAACCAGGGCCACAGGAAGGCTCTTCAGACCACTGCGCAAAAATAGATCAATTGGAAAATCAGTGTTAGGAAGGGAAGCCGACCAGGCAGAATATGCCTGGCCGGGAGAGGAAAGAGACATCAGGTTAATAGGCTTAACAGCACCGCCCGATCCGGCCCCTCCCCCACAAGAGGAAGCACGAAGGTGCCCTTGAAGTAGCAGTGGGGGTACATCCCAAATTGAAACCGGACGCTGAGGCCTCAGGAAGCACCAGAGGAAGCACCGGTGGAAGCAGCGGAGGAAGCACCGTTCGATCGGCCAGAGACGAGGACGACGGCTCTCGACGTCCGAACAGCTTCGTTCTCCGCGAGCGTCTCCTCTTCTTTCTTCAGTGGGCGCGCTGCAATGCCCCTTCATTCTTGTCATCTTCAAGGTGATGTGGTGCTATCGTCTCCTACGCTCGCATTTTTTAAGCTACTACATCACACATACTATGGAAGGGTATGGGAACGTGTTCGTTTATCCATTTCACCCATTCTTTATTGCGAAAATTGTCAGTTATAACGTATTTGGTATTATGTTGATAGGGCTTCTGCTGTTCACTGAGTGTTAAAATGTTAGTTCTTGTGTTGTGATGCCATGACTTACAAATGTGAAAATGTGAATGTATTCCTGAACACTGATATCATCACGCCTAATTTACGCTCTGTACATGCTGTGAATACACTTCTTTTTACAGTGAGCTGCACTTTTTCAGTCGTTTTGTTCCTGAACTGGGACAGCTTTCCGCTCTCCCATGGTGAGGTACGAACTATTCTTAATTGTTACACTTTTTATAAGCACACAGACACTGCTTAATAATCATTACTTCATTCCGAAGCCAGAATCCCACACGTTGCGAAAAGAGGGTTCTCCTGAGTACCCTCGCTTTTCGGAAATGCAGCACCATCAAAAGGCTTCGTCTCGGGACTGAAAAGTGCAATAAAAGCTTCTGAGTTCAGTTAGGTGAGTGAAACAAGCCAATGGGGCTCCAGACTTCAAGCTCCAACCAATATGCTAGAGCTTCTTTTTATAACAATTTTCTTGAAAGGAAATTTTGTTTCTATTCTTATTATTACCGGGAAGGTTTAAGGTGATGCATCAAACACGAAAAGAGAATGTCCCCTTCAGCATGAGGTATGTGAAAATCAATCTCACATCATAGGTCACCGATATTTTTTATGTCTTCATGACGACTTTTCACTCGACATGACATGATGGGGTTATCACACAATAGTGTTGCTTTGTCTCAAGTTGACCGATCCTGGAAACAGGTGAGGTGTGGATTATTTGCAATTTTTCCTGCTCTGGAGGGAGTTCCCAACCACCCTATGTGCTGCAAACATGAAGCTATGTGGTGAAAACTTAGTGCCTTGGGCTGCATGCACTATGTTTGCACTACGTTCACTATGTGCACTATGTTTGCACTGTTTGCACTATGTGCTGAAAGCAAGACCATGCTGTAGATTAGAAAATCAGAAGAGAAAGAAAAAAGGCAAGCGAATAACGAGCCCAGAAACTTTTTTCCCCAACTATCTTGATTTTCATGTGTCTTTAAGTTTTTGTAGAGATGGTCTACGTGACAGAATGAGAAGTAGTGTTCTTACTGTGTTTTAATGGAAGTGCTTAAGCGCTATTATGACTGCATAGCTTCTCCTAATAAGTTGATTTCGCTGTTAAACTCAATACCAGAACTTTGTGCTCATCACAACCCCGATGAATATATGTCACGGAGCTTGCCATATGGTGGTCGTCGTATCAATGTTTACCTCTTGGTGTCTTGTAAATTGTGCTTAAATCTGAGCGAACTGTGGCTTCGCAATAGTAATGATTTTTCACAGCTTTGTGTAGCAAAACTTTTGTGCAAGCCCAAAGGCTTGCAGACATTCTCAAACTCTATTGAAAATGTGACCCCCACAGCCGGAATTCGCCTCGGGGCATTGTGGTTAGCAGCCAAGAGCCATAGCGAATGCACCACCGCAGCAGTTTGCCTTCCGTCGTCAGAAATTCTGCCTGCCCGGTAGTAAACCGTAAGATGTTTGTTTCGCAAGCATTAAAGCATCACATTTGAAGTACTCGTTAGTGGAAATATTACGCAAATTGACTTGTGCACGGTGCTTCAACATTAGCTTCATGAGCTAAACGTGCTATGTACCCTGCATCTCCAAACGTAACTCATAACTTTCGCGAGCCAAACGTAACTTTCGCAAGCCACAAGTGTGCTGTTTGCCGCCTCAGAGAGAACACTGAGAATGCGTACAAAATACAATGCCATCTTGCGGTGTTCTTATGAAGTGAGGCAACTAGGAAGTTAGGGGTGGCGCGGAGCCCACAGAATTCAATTATGATGAAACTAACTGTTAAGTAGCGGGAACTTCAGGAATGACAGACAAAGAGATTGTAACACACAAGTTGAATTCTCTTAGCCTCTTGTCCCTGAATTTAGTGCATGCTAAGTTCAATGGAGTACCAACGCGATAAATAAGCATATTGTTAAATAATACCATTATACAGTCGCATGTGATCACTGGGAGAATGTAGTCATTATCGATTTCTTCTTAGTGGATCGTGCTGATTGTGCCCGAAAGCTATCCCCACGAAACGTTGTTTATGCACTGCTTCCGTCAAAGGTGGATACTCAAGAATCACGCACGTCGCCTTGTTTCGCATGGCCTTCGTGATCAGCCAACCATCCACCAAACGAGAATATCGAGGGTTGACATCATTGTGTAACTTTACGTAATATGACGTCTCGTATTTTCAGCATGGTACGGGAACGCTTTCATGTTCCTCGTGAAAGACTCACACTGTGAACAAGCACTGCACGCAGCTCAAAGTGTTGTGATTGAAATTTCCGGTCCATTTGACTACGGCGTCTCTAGGAATCACGCGGTGGTTTGAGGACGTTAAACACCACATATCGATCGATAAATCAATCAGCAGTGGACTATGTGCTTTATTATTAGGTTATTACACTTTTAGAACTTTTTGGGATAAGTTAGGTAAAACGCAATTTTTTCGTGGCTGAGAGTAATCGATACACGGTATAGCGCTTTTTTGTTCATTTCAGAGAACCGAAGTACTTGATTTAAACATGCACTGTTCCCCAGTGCGATTTCAGTCGCTCTCTTTTATCAGAGGTAGGTTATTGCAATGATTTACTGGCTCTACAAGTTTTCTCACTGCCTGAGCGATTGTTTGGCGCCTTGCTTCAGACGTGAAAGGGTTGGGACGTCTTTCTAATCTCCCATTGTAGAGTACCAAGTACTCCTAATCGCTGAATACTTTTTTATGCACACAGTTTTCGTGCTTCAAAAGGAGGCTCACGAGACGGCTTTCAGCTCTCTCATAGTAAAGTACCAAGCACTGTAAATTGTTAACCACTTTATCTAAACACGCTCTTTAGGACCTCGTGACACGGCGACATAAAGTGAGGCACACAGGCGGCTTTGAGCTCTCCCATAGTAGAGTACGGAGTACTCTAAACCGTTCACTACGCTTCTGTTTATAGAGTTCAGAAAAAAGGCATTGGCTGTAAAATAGCGTGTGCTGCCTCTTTAGGCAATGTTTAAACGAAAGGTTTCGTGCAATTTCTGTCAAGCCAGACCTCATAACTTGTGAAGCCCATGGGGTGGCTTTACGCTCTCCCGCAGAGTACCAATTACTCTAAATTGTTACCGCGTTTTAAATGCGAAGCATTTCTTAGCGAACTTCGTCGACTTTGAGCGCATCTATCTATCTATCTATCTGTCTATCTATCTATCTATCTATCTATCTATCTATCTATCTATCTATCTATCTATCTATCTATCTATCTATCTAGTTACCTACGACTTTTAGCTGTCCTGGCCGTTTCAATAGTGGTATCAGAACGGAACTTGGTATGGCATAACATGACCGTATGAAGAACATATTTGACTAATCATAACATGGAAGTCATAAAATGTGCGTCATGAATGTCATGATTTACATTTCATGACCCTGCAGCTTTTGCGGTGGTTTCGCTCACATGACATGTTGCAAAATTGGTAAGGTGTGACATGATTGCATGGCGAACACAAGCGACAGACCCTAACATGAAAATCATGACATGCGTGTCATGTAACAACATGACTACATGTCATGCTCTTGACGGGCTCGCGGCTGTTTTACTAGCGTCACATGTACCAAATTTGATAATACGGTACGTGAATGGATGACGAAGGTACGTGACTATTGCGAACGTGATAATCATGAGATGCGTGTCATTTAACAGCATGACTACAAGCTAAGCTCATTATGCGCTGGCGGCTGTTTCGCTAGCTTCACTTATACCCCATTTATTGTTACGGAACGTAAATGGATGAAGACGGTATGACACCGATGCAAACATGACAAACATGAGATGCGTGTCATCTAACAACATGACTACATGCTATGGTCACGATGTGCTCGCGGCCGTTTCGCTTGCTTCGCATGTACAAAACTCGGTGTTGCGCGACGCAAATGGACGACACGAGTAAATCACACATCCAATCATAATAATGATGGCATGCGTATCATGCAACAACATAACTACATAGCACGCTCATGATGTGCTCGCGGCCGTTTCGCTAGCTTCACATATGCCAAATTTGGTAGTAAGTGACGTCAATGAATGACGAAGGTATGTGACTGGTGCAAACATGATAAAAATGAGATCCGTGTCATGTGAGAACATGACTAGACTCCACATTCAAGGTGCCAATACATTTAGACATGACGCAGTGGTAATGCACGCCCGTGTTCATTTCATCGCGTCATGCCAGCGTTGACACGCCAGGCACTGGTACCTGCCATTTACTCGTAGGCGCGCGCCGCGCTGTGTTGCTTTTTACCCATGCGCGTATCAGTGCATCCGGCGTCCCTTCATCGCGAAAAGAGGGACACGCAGTGTTGTATGGGTAACGAATCGGCGCGAAGTGCAGCATGTTGCATTTCACGCTGGGTGCCGTCGAACCGCGCTGACGGACGTCGCACCTGGCGTCAGATTGTAGAGTGCTCGTGTTTTGCTAACGTAGTGTAGCTGTGCCCAGCATGCGTCTACGCTACATCGGAGTATATAGAGACCTTCATGATGCATTCGCGGCCATTTTGCTAGCTCTACATTTACTAACTTTGTCAATGGTGACGTCAATGGATGACGAAATTATATAACTGGTGCAAACATGATAATACTGGTACGCGTGTTACGTAGTAAAATGAGCACTTGCAATGCTCACAGCAAGTCATTGGCCATTTCGCTAACTCTCCGTATACTAAGTTTGGTATCACGCGACTTGAATAGATGACGAAGGTAAACGACACATCCGAACATGATAATCATCACACGGAAGTCATGTACGGCATCATTTACCTCCAGCTTGTGACGTTCTGCTTACAATTAAAAAACATATAAACCTTTATCGTTCGTGCTTCGCATATCATCGAACCCCGTGTACCTGAGATCTGCCAATTTTTTTTAACACCGCCCACTCTAGAGACTGCTGTTGCACATGTTTTCAGCTTTAGAGATGGCTCACTGTGCTGCCATAGTTGAGTACGAAGTACTCAAGTTCTTTGGATACTCTTCCCAAACACAGTTCAGTTTGTCGGTGTTTGCTGTTTGTACTGGCTTATAAAAAATATTTTGTGTCGTAAACTCATCTACGGTGTACGTTTCTCTAACAGGCCTCATCAATTGTGAGGCCCACGGACGGCTTCATGCTCTTCTATAGTAAAGTACGAAGAAGTCTCAATCATTAGGCGCTCTCCCTGACGCTTCCACCCCCCTCCTGCGTTGACTTCAAGGATCTGCTTTAATTTTGTCGGCACTACTTTCAGTTTGTCGAGCTCGATAGATGATCTTCGCGGGCTGTGAGCACATCCTACCATCAATCTTTGTCGACGTGGCATCATCAAGTGTTAGGCTTTATGCTCTCCAATAGTAGAGTACCAAGTACTCAGAATTGTTTCCTTTTCCTTTCCAGGCACTTTTACACTTCTTTTCATCCAGTTATTTATTCAAAAGCCAAAATCTCACGTGTTTAAAAAGATAAGCTCAAGATAAAGCATGGCGTCAGCACACATGTGTACCCTGTTTTTGCGAAAATGCAGCACCATAAAAACAATTGTTTCGGACCCTTTAAAAGAAGTAGCACTTCTTAGTCACGCTGGGCGGGCGGTGCAAGTCAGTGGGGCTGTAGGCTCGGGGTTACAATCAACATCCTCCTGAGTTCGATTCAAAACAGAGAAATATGTTTGCGTACTCGAAGGTAATGTTGCGTTGTCTATTTCTGTCAATTAAATGCATGGTAAAAAACTCTGCGAGTTACTTGAATCAACTCTAGGTAGAAGGCAAAGCGATTATAGTATCGTGCTAAAATTAACGCTAAAAGAATATTGGAAGAAATGAAAACAGCAGTTATTGAGTTTCCAAATCAAAAATAAGGGCAAATACATTTTTCTGCGCCCTTTCTGTCACTAAGTATTTTGTAAGGCGGCTGTGTCTCGTTGCAATGAAAACACAGCTTACATTTAGTAGTACCAAAATCCTACAGCTCATCGTGGCCATCTTGTCGAAATGGTCGGTGTATTTTTTGGTGACTTCGGTGCCGTAGGAGTTCGCAGATAAGTCTCTGACGACAAATGAAAGGTCAGAACTTGTGTAACGCTAGCAATGCCAGAAAAATTTTGTGTTATGACAGAACAAAATAAATCGTCTTGCCCTCATGTAAAACTGCAAAGCACAATGAAACGTTGAAGATCGTTTTTCGTGTGACGTGCTCAATAGACCAACCTGCGTCAAGCTGCGAAGAAATGAAAATTGTTGGGCACAAAAGCTGGCGTCTTTTATGCTGCTGTGGTGTAATAAACACATTACCATAGCTGAGTTTCTCTGATTGAAAGCAATGCAGTTGTGGATAACATATAATATATTTCCAACTAATCGCCATGTCTAGTATAGACTCAGCATCTATCTCACTTACGGCAGCAAAACTTGTTCATGTACGGTGTTGCAGTCAGCATAAAAACCGACTTTGAAAACAAATTGAAACATCAAATAGTTTGCGTTTGCCGTTTTCGCTGGTTTCATAAGTGACATCAAAACCCATTGTAGATTCTAATACCGGGACTGCGCACACAGTAGACCACTACTCAGCCTATCGAAAAGACAGTGGTCCCAGATTGTTCTTTTGACAGGGAACACTTGGCGAAAACCAAACAAGGAAATAAATTGAAACATGAAACCATTTGGTCTCGACAACTTTGCTGGTTCCATAGCAGAAATCAAGACCTCTAGTAGATTCCGGTGCATGCTGTTTAGCTACAGTGTATTGTTGTGCCCATATGAATGAAATGACTACTCAGCCATATTGAAAAAAAACGATAGAACCAGGATTGTGTTTATTTGACAGTGGATATTTAACTTATCACGCTTGATAAATAAAGATATATGCTACTATATTCCGTGCAGCCTACAGATGAAATTATGACAAGTTTGCACTAGTGAACAAAGAACGCTGCTTTGTGACCCTCCTTGTTAATCTTTAGTTCCTTGTTTTATGCCTTCCATTTTCTCTTTCTGATGACTATATTCATTAGTTTCTGACTAGTTCGTTTTGTCTCCTTGTCTATTCCTTCACTCTCTCGCTCTTCCGTTTTCCTTTACTTTCTTCCTTATCCTCTGTTCCTTTTTATTTCTTTGATTTCCTTCATTTAGTTTTATCTTGCTATTTCTACCTTGCTCTCTGTCTTTCTGCTTTGTTTCATCTCATTCATGCTATATCTTTTTATTTTCATCTTTATTTCTCTTTATTTTGTTTCGTAATTTTATTTATCTTTCTTTCCATCACGCCGAATTCCTATTCTCTTTTGCTGTGTGGATAGGTCTCCATTCTTATAATTCTTCTCATTGTTTCTATCAGTTTCTCTTTCCCTCAGTTTTTGCATGTTCGTTTTTTGTTGGTACTTGCATTTAGTAAAAATGGCAGTAAGGCTCCACCGATTCGCGTGGCGAAGACGCGACGGCAGAATTTTTCTTATGATGGTGGGCAGAGCACTCCTTTCATCTGATGTGGATGCTGGACAGACAGATGTGGTTGGGTATCACTTCAGCACTTGCTTCTGCGCTCTGTATTTTAGGGGCAAAGCTCCTTAAAGCGGCACCTGTTCAGTCCTCATCGTAGTCGTAGTGCGTAACCAGTCTTACGCATTGACCAGCAAGGTGGTGCTGGTGGGACATTTCTTCTGTGCGTTGTTGAACAAGGAAAAATTTTCAGCGTGCGCGTTAACTAAAAGCCGTATTCGCCTGTCTCCTAATCCCAATTAGCAGCCGTTGGCAAGTACATTGAGCACAATCTGACAAGAAAGGGTTGCTAGGTTATACTCGCTGGGCGTAACCTCCTTGGTTTAAAAAAGGTTTAGCGAGCGTTGGGCTGCAGTGCCATGAATACAGTGAACTAGTATATACCGTGAACTCGAGGTGGTTAAAGGTGGGAAGTAGACAAAAAGCGCAAACCGTAAGAAAGTGTGCGTGTTCCACCTCTCGTTTAGTCCTTGGAATGTCCGCTGTATTGCGGTGCTTCCATATTGGGAATATATGATGAAAAGATGCGAGATGGTGGTACTAGGCGTGTTGACGACATGGATAAACGGACACACAGACAGATGCATGGACGGACGCATGGATGGTTGCACAGGCGGATGGAGGCATGGACGGACGCAGGGATGAATACATGGACGAACGCCGGGACGGACGCACGGGTGGACGTGCGGACACACGAAAAGACGCATGCACATACGGGCGAATGGACGTACGGACGGTCACACAGACGGATGCATGGACGGACAGAAAAAAGAACGAATGGATGGGCGGATGCTTCGCCCGCCTCTCCATCATTCACCCCGTGGATATGCTGTCATTTTGTTAGTGAAACCATCGGTTTTTTCGAGGTGCCTCGCTTCCCCGTCTTCCGGTGATGGCCGCGGAGCATGCCAGAAGCCCGCCTGGTCAGAGGTCTTCACACTCGTCAGCCACAAGGGAGCGAGCTGGCTCCCCCAGTGACACTGAGAGACCAATCTGTATTCTATTTCGGGAAACGACACATCTGATCACAGCTTTATACCTGTCCGGGGTAAGAGGGCAAAGAGAAGTTCTGCCAATACACCAGCATCAGCTCCTGCAAGTACAGTGACTGTAGAGTCAAAGCCTGCGCGCTGGCCGCATGTCATTCATCTTCATGCCGGAAGACCCTTCAAGCAACCTACGACTGCTGAACAGGCAAGCCCTTTCTCTTGCTCTAGAATGTGCGGTGTCTGATCAAATTAAGGACGTAAAGGTAAATCCAAGGAAGAATATTCTCCCCATAGACGTGCACGATGTGAGTGCGGTAGGACAGCTGCAGCAAGTGAATGAGCTAGGCGGCAATAAAATGCGCCCCTTTACCCTGGTAGATAATAAATCAATTGCTGGTGTATTTTATGACATCGACATTGCCATTCCTAATAGTTGACTTGCCTACCCTGATCAAGCCTGCAAACGAGGGAACTGTCATTACGCAAGTGCAGCGCCTTGGAAATACGCACTGCGTAAATGAATTTTTTCAGGGGAGATTGCGTACCGTCCCACGTTAAACTTGGACATTTCCGACACCCGGTTGGACCATTAAACCAAAACCCACTTCAATGTCATCAGTGCTTAAGGCTAGGACACGTCAAAGGCCTATGCCCCAACTCACGCATGTGTCCCCGTTGCGCTGAACCTCATGTCGGAGACACCTGTTGGTCGACTGCTCTGAAGTGCGCCAACTGCAGTGGTCCTTACGCTGCCTCGTCGAAAGAATGTCTCCAAATCGAAAAGCAGCGCACGGTTTTCAAAGGAATCGCCCGAGACACCTCGACACACAGGGAGGCAGCCGAAGTAGTCTGGCGTCGGCTTCGACGTCGGCATCATCGAAAGTCTTCAAAGAAAGCACATTCCTGAAGTGCTAGTTCCCACTCTTCAGCGGCTTTACTCAGTAGCGCCACGAAAGAGACCACCACTTTTACGAAAGAAGCGGAGAAGCCTCCTTCTCTGGAGGAACGGCCCACGCTGCCGGCCTGCTATTCTACCAAGGAATTTCAGCACGTTGCGGCCACACTAGAGCCACGTCAGCCAAGAAAAATTTGCGTAAAACAGATCGTCAAGTGATATTGGTGCTGCGTTCTCTCATAAAATTTATTTCTTTGTTTGGTGATGAAGACAGCATCTACTTGAAGCGCACTTAGGGTACTGGACGCCATAAGCCCAGTGCTTGAATCTAGGAAGATGGCTACACATACCTCATCATTTCGATGGCTACACATACCTCATCAAACTAGGAAGATGGCTACACATACCTCATCATTTCGTAAATAGGTCAAGGCTGCATCCGTCATCTAATAGAACGCCAGAGGACTAAAATCACGGCTTTCAAATTTTTGTCAGTTTATGTATACTACCGTACTTCGACTCATCGTCATTTGTGAACGCAATTTGTAGAAACCAATAAGTCTTTCGTGGTACGAAGCTGTCATGTCGTCAACAAATGGTGTGTCCATCAAAATCATCGTATTTGTTCGTCGTGAACTGACGAATGTTGTGCAATTAGTTGCGCCTCACGATGACAATCAGTATCTGAATCACTGGGAAAAAAAAGCTTTCATGTTTACTATCTTAGGCGTTCACATATCAACTTCAAATTATCTTGATTCCAGGAGATCAGCGGATTTTTTGAGAGTGTGTCCTGCACCATGGTTCATCATAGGTGATTTCAATGCGCACCATTACGCATGGAGAAGTACGTTGACAAATGCAAGAGGACGCAGGTTAGAAAACAACGCCTACAACTATGGCCTTACTTTCCTCAACGATGGTAGCCCCACTTTTCTTCAAGTGGTGACATACGGCAGCTGCCTCGACCTTGCTTTTGCCTCCAACTCCCTCGCGAGATACGTCAAGGGGCTTCCAGATGTTGAGACACGAGAAAGTAATAACATTCCTGTCTACCCTACCTTAACATCAAACTCTTTTCTAGTTGTGGTCTACAGACGGCCATTCGAGCCGTCCAATGGACCAACTTCAAATCTGTCATGCAAGATGCTTGCAGCGATAGCCTATGATGTCGATTATAGCAAACAATTAGGAGCACAATGCAAAATGCCACTTGCACGGTGAAGATAGCAGCTGCACGAAACGACTTTGACAAAGAGTTAGAGGTCACTCCGAGCACATCGACGTCGGGTGGAGCGTCGGTATTGGTGCACAAAATAAATTCACGATCTTAGGGCCGCCAGGAGGACGCAAAAGAAGATTCGGCGTCGCATGGATAGACTAGCGTCGGAACGATGGACAACGCTTTGCCAGTCACTAGACCCTCGCAAGCCACTCTCACACAATCGGAAAACGGTGCAAGGTCTGCGCCACTCTACGGAACAGCATTCTCAATTCAAAGCGCTCGCGCTCTTTCAAGGGCGCCGAGACATCAATGTCCCAGAAAATTTCTGTGCTCAAATCACTAACGAAGCCACTCGTCCAGATTCTCTAGTGAGAGGTGACGTACCCCTTTCCCGTGACAACCACATTGACCTCTTTTGAAATGGAGGAGCTCGAGGCAGTACTAGCTCTCTGCAGGCGTTCAACTTTTCCAGGCCCGGATGGTATTTCGTACCGAGCCTTGTGCAACATTGGGAAAGGTGCAAGGAGAGAACTGCTGAGCCTTTACAACAATTTGTCACAGGATGGCAATGTTCCTGACGACTGGAAAGTAAGCCACTTGGTATCAATCTTGAAGCAGGGCAAATCCCTACTCGAACACGCCTCATACCACCCAATAGCACTGGCCAGCTGCGTAGGAAAGATAATGGAGAATATGATACAAGGCCGCCTGGAGTGGTATCTTCAATACTACAAGATTTATCTGAATTCCGTGGCTGCTTTTTGACGTGGCCGCGCCTACACTGACAATGTCGTTAATCTAGTTTTGTACGTTCAGCACCAAAGATCCCGTAAGCGACTGTCTACAGCTTTATTTTTAGGTGTGAAAGGCGTGTATCATATTGTACATGGAGCCATTTTGGGAGCTCGTGTGGTCATTGGCCTTGATAGTCGATTCTTTCGGCTGGAGTTCCAGTTACCTGGCTGCAAGATCATTCTTTGCGTAAACAGCAGTTGGGCCAACTACGCGACGCTATACTTCCAGGGGTTTTCCTCAAGGCGGAGTTCATAGGCCGATGGTATTTATTCTTGCACTAAATGGGCTTGCGGAAAACTTGCCAATTACCATTAAGATCTTAATATGCACAGACGACATGTGTGCCTGAACTTCGGCAGTGACACGTCCTAAGATACGTTCTCGGCTTCAAAAAGCAGCAACAATGATGCCCAACTACTTGTTAAAACAAGGTCTTAGCATATCACCCGAAAAATGCGCACTGGTGGCCTTCACTCGCAAAAAAAGACCCCTTATGTCATCTCAATCAGCGAGCGACTCATTTCTTACGCCAGAACCCACCGGTTTCTCGGCATCATTAATAATAGGGGCCTCTGCGGGAGTCCGGATGTGGCCTATATGAAGAAGCGCCTGCTCGCTATTTCCCAATTGTTCAAGTTCCTGGCAAGAAAGACGTGGGGTACGTCAGTACACGCAATGAGACTTTACAGAGCCCTGTTTCTTGGTTTCTTGAGATATAGCTTGCCCATGCTGTGCAATGGCTGCATGACCAATGTTCGTGTTCTACAGGTATGTTCGGAGGAACATTGTTCTTCCTACAGGAACATTGTTCTACAATGTTCGTGTTCAGCCCAAGCCCTGAGAGTTTGCCTTGGTCTGCCCAGATGTACGTCAACAGAGAAAACCATTGCGATTGCTGGTGACTATCGAATACAAACCCGCTCTTGAAATCCTTAGAACGCACATCAGACACTTTGCACGTGGTCTTTGTTAGCACCTTGCGCTGTTGCCTTCAGCATCGTTCGCTAAAATGATTGCGAAGTACAACGAGACACTTCCGTCGGGCTTCACTCTTGCATCTAATATCATCGATATTCTCTTGGTGTCTTATTCGACCAACAGTACATCTTAGTGTACCAGGGATCTGGAGGAAATCTGAGCTTTTATTACTCGTTTTGAAAAAACTGTCCCTTCTCTTGCACGAGAAATATTCAGAGAGTGTACATATATACATATACTGATGGCTCCACGAACGGCCAGTGTTCGTCAGGCACAGTAGTTGTCCCAGCAAGAGGTGTTACCATCAGCTTTAGGAATGACCCCTCTACAGCATCTACAGCAGCAGAACTAGCTGCTTTGCGCGCTGGATTTAGTGTGGTTAATCGGGAACCACCGCAACAATGGTCAATTTTCAGTGATTCAAGGCCTGTCGTACAATATGTGCTGTCAGCACTGCAATGCGGGCCGTATGAACAGCTTGTTTTTGAAATTCAATGCCTTGTCCACACTTTACACGAGACATGTGACGTTTCAGTGGCTGCCAAGTCACTGCGGCGTCACGGGAAACGAACAATCCGATTGTGCCGCGTGGGCAGCTCTTGAAGGAACACGAGAAGAAACCATACCATTTTCGCGGATCGATGAAGCCAGTAATCGTCGACGACTTGCGCGTGAAGTCACGTTTTTACTATCGTGGCCACCAAGCAACGAGACAAATTGTCAACACCACCTGTCATCTATGATGGCTCTCCGCATGTCGATTGGGTTGACCGAAGAGAAGCCACCCTTCTTCATAGCTTATAGGCAGGAGTGGCATTCACAAAATCTTATTCATTTGTCATAGGAATGGCTGACAACGCTCTCTGCGATGCCTGTCATTGCGAAGAGATGCTACACCACATCCTGTGCGACATTCCATTGTATGACATCCAGAGAGTCACTGGCGTCCGTTGTTGCACGCATCGACAACAGCCAAATGTCTGTGAACACTATTCTTTCAAGTGCCCGGGAGAAGACATTGCAACAGAAGGCGACACAAGCACTGTTGACATTCCTACGCGACACTGACTTGAACAAGCGGCTGTAGCATCAATGTCACACACCACGAAAGGCAAGAGTGGACTATTACTGAGTGTGCGCGTGTGTGCTGCCGAATATGCTGTGTGTATCTCTCCTCCTTGTCTCCTCTCTATCTTTCATCTTCTCAATCACCCTCCCATGCACAGTCTAGCAAACCAGCTGCCTATTGGCTGGTCAACCTCCTTGCCATTCTTTTCCGCCTATTTTCCTTCATTCAGCGTTCGTATGCCACGAGTAAAAAATATAAAATAAACTGACCAGTCATGCTCTGAAAGTACAGCACAGTGACAGCTGAATATGGAACAGCTTCCTTTCCAGAGACCATGGTAACTAATTTTCTCGGGGCACCTATTACTAGTACAATATCAAGCTACCCACTACGCGATAGCCACTAACATTGAGGAGGTATCGGGAAGTTCTCAATGTCATTATTTGTTATTATTCGGATAAGCGAAGTACACGCTATACGTACCTATAGCTAATGATTAGGTGCACTTTATCAGTGCGGCTGATGACGATGGCAATTTGTGTGCCATCCTCTGGCTGGGCTACTGCTGTGGTGCAGACTCATGTTAGGAGCTTTGCACTACAGCGCAGAAATTAAAGGAACCTTACAAAGCTTGAGTATAAAGAAAATAAAGAGTGCGCGTACAAGTTCACAGTGATAATTGTTATTTTCACGACGAAACACTATCACCGGCAAGATAAATTACTTTTGTTCTTATCAAACAAACGTTTGGCGCATTCACGCCATCATAAGTAACCACTTTTTATTTTCATTTTACCTCGTGATTACAGGCCATGAACGTCTTCGTACAATAGACTTTCATTTATTGAAGGACTTACTTTATATATATTTGTGGCGTACAAGAGTTAAAACGTGTTCTGTTTGGTGTATTTCTGGCCCCTAAAACGTTGTTTTGCCGGCCTATTTTTGCCACCTCAGTGCATATTTTTAATGCCTAACTATTCAGCCTCCATTCGAAGCACACTCCTTGTTCTAGAGGAGGGTATTATTCATTTATTTATACATACTGCTGTCTCAATTTCGAGACCTAGCAGGAGTGGGTACATATTTTAGTACAAACAACAAAAGCAATAAACCCTAAAATTATACAAACAGATGAAGATATGATGTGCTTACATAGCTGTACAACAAAATCTTTCATCAGGCGCGAGTACAGATATTGATGGAAATACAGAAAAAAGACAACCGCTAAAAAATGCAAACAAATTAAAGCAAAATAGGTGTTTGTAGTTTCTCAACGAACTCATCCTAAGACACTGCGTGAAGCAAACCATCCAAGTTGTTGCAGGTTTCAATATTGAACGGAAAAAACGAAAATTTATAACAGTCAATATATGTCCTGAAAGAAAAATGCTCAGTCTGTGGGTTGTTCTAGTGACATGTGTATTAGCGGGTACAAAAAGAAGGGTGCCTGAATGCCGGATGGGGTGTAGACGATCTTGTGCGGCAGAATTACGCGTTCGCGTTTGCGCCTATGCTCCAAAGTCTGCAACGATAGGATCTGAGCATGTGATGAAGGTGAGAAGCTGCGATCATAACGACCGAAAATGAATCTGTTAGCTTTTTTTAAGGATTGATTCTAGCTGCATTATGTCGCACGTGAGGTGAGGAGACCATACAGGTGAAGCTTAATCTAGTATCAAACGAACTAGTGATTTGTAGGCAGTCAGCTTACATTCCAACGTTGCATTTTTTGAAGTTCGCTTTATGTAACCAAGTTTTCGAAGTGCTTTTACAAAGATATGGTTGATATGGGCCTGCGTTATAGGTTATGTTAAAAATGACAGCCATATATTTGAAATCACGAACTTGGGACAAGTAACTACCGTTGACATTTTAGGAGTAATTCAGCGGCTTATTTTTGTTACCGAAAGTAACGGCAACAGTTTTCGTAAAATTTATTTCCATTTGCCACCTATCACTCCATTCGCAGAACATTGAAAACACCTTGCTTAATTGTTGTTGATCACTAGCATCAGTAACAGTGCGGTAGAGGACACAGTCATCTGCATACAGGTCCAACTTGACGTAGGTGTTATTAATAACACTTACTACATTATTGATGCAAATGACAAATAACAGATGTCCGAGCACTGAACCCTGAGGCACTCCAGATGGGACTGTTACCGATGAAGAATGCGTGCGATTAAAAGTAAAGAACTGAGGTCTTAAGTGTAGATAGTCAGTGATCCAGTCTAATAATTTAGACCTTTCTAATAATGCTCGCCGTTAACATAGAAGCTTTTCGTGGCAGACCATGTCAAAAGCTTTCGAATAATCAATAAAAATGGCGTATAGTCAATCGTGACTATTGAGTGTAGAAACTATGTCGTGTGTAAACTCAATGAGTTGCGTGACGGTGGAGAAACCAGAGCGAAAGCCGTGCTGGCTTTGTGCGAGAAGACTGTGGAAAGTAAAAACTCATAAGCGATTGATCAAAGCAGGTGGACAAACAAAGTTGGGCGTAATGATGTCTACTTTGAATGTCGGAACCTTCCCCATACCACTGGACGAATACGTCAGAAGACCATTTGCATAGAGTATGATTTGTGTTGACGTTGACGTAGGAGAAGTTGTAGGGGTATTTGCAGCTGCTATATCAAATATTTGGCCAACAACCACGAGAGCTTAAACCTACACTGTTGGTAATAATGCAAATGAATAAGAACAAACAATATAAAACAGCATGAAATAACATCGAACATAAAATAAAACTGAAGAATTAGGGTGAAGCTTGAATTCTAGGAATGTAGTGAACCTAATTCAAAAATAAATGCGTAAATTATGACCAGTTGAGGGTGTCGCTAATTGTCGTTAACACTAGCAGCGTAACGTACCGGATACATCGCAAAATTTTCTGATATGTTGGAACATCCCAGCGGCCCGGACAAACGAAGCAGACTGCAAGAAACAATAAGACTTCAGGTGCTTTTTTTGCGTGTTGTTAACTTTTCTTCTTTGGTCTAGAAGAATTGTGCACGCGTAATAAGATTTAACGTTCCACTTTATCTACGTTTGCATAATTAGTTGAGGTGGCGCTCATGAGCCCTCATTACTGGTCATTACTGCTCCTTAAACTTCTGGCCTAAAGCTTGCTGTGCCTAATGCCACCTGAAATGAATCCTTTTAATGCCTCATATAAGGCCACTGTCATCCTTTGTACATCTTAATAAAACCCTGAGCGAGAATACTGATAGTATGGTAGATAGTTTACAAGACGCTTGGGAAGGAGGTCCCCCTTTTGATCATGGAAGCGCATAACAACGAGGCAGACCGAGGGTAAAGGAACTAACGATAATCAAGGTAATGATAGTTATCCAAATGAGGTAGGAGTTGAAACTCTAAACAAAATTTTATTCCGCTGAAAGTTTAGAATATACAAGAAATTTTTCACAAAAGGAGATAACTGACCAGAAAATCCTTTTGTGCAAGCACATGGCTTTTTTTGCATATAGTACCTAGGTAAAGATTTTTGCCTAAATTTTCTCAAAAAAAGCAGTATGATGATTTTTTTACCCAGTTTATGACTCTTTTTCATTTTATTTCATTTCATTTATTGCCCCTTAATAGCCCGAAGGCATTACATTAGGGGGATACACAGGTTTCTAAGCAGTGTAATACATTTATTGGTTACAAATCACATCAAACAAAAACAAAGAGAACTAATAAAAGTAGCAAACGTACAAAGGGAACAATTGAACATTATTCGGTAGGAACGTATTAAAAATAGGAGATGCACAGGTCTCGCAAAGAACAAACAACTGTATTTAGTAACAAAAACAAAGGAGAAGGGAAACAAATATAGCATTGCGTGGACTAGACAATTTATCATGCTATGGTAGGCACCTATTGTTAGAAAAAATAGCAGATTAATTTTTCGCGAAAATTTTCTCGATCCTAACAGGAAAAAACTGCGTTAGGTAGCGTCTTCCATAAGGTGATTGCGCATGAAAAAAAGGAATAATTTATCGTCGCTGTGCGACCACTTATGTTCGTAATGGGAGATGTTCGCAGTGGGCCAATATCGATGATGTTAGTACAGGTGGGATAAGATGCTTATTTCTTGTGGGCGACTAATAAAAAGAAGCAATGAAGCAGGCAGAGTCGAGCATATATGCGACGTGATTCAAGAGCTAGACGTGATAGGGTGCGTTTACTAATGTTATACTAATTTATTGTAAGTATTAGGATGATATAAAACGCACAGCTTGGTTTCGTACTGCTTCGATTTCTGCTGTAAAATATGACTGCGATGTGTGCCAAACAAATGGCGCGTACTCGAGCTTTGGTCACACATATGTTACGTATGCCAGTTTCTTGGTGTCAGCAAATGCAGATTTCAGATTGCGACGCAAGTCGCAATATTAAATCTGATGAAGTGATAATCTTGACACGAATCAGAAATCTTAAAAGTGATAATCTTGACACGGAAGTCATGCATGACATTATTTACCTCTACCTCGCAACGTTGTGTTGATTTCAAAGTGACATATCAAAATTTCTCATCGTGCTTCGCATATCACCGATACCCACTGTACGTGCGATATGCCAATTTTTTTCAAGGTGTGTTAAATTCTCTCTATGTTATAGCTTCTCACATCAGATACCTTACGCTTATTAATCAACTTTGAAAGCCCTGCCAGCTCTATTTTGTCTGTTGTACTTGACACTTTCATGCTTCGACGCTTCCTAATGAGATTCTTCGTTTGCTGGGAAAACTTGACAGTGTCTTGTTTAATTACCGCGCCTCCAACTTCCACGGCACCCTCCATAATGGTATTCGTCAGATTTTTATTCATTGTATCTACGCCAAGGTTGGTATCCTCCATTCACGTTAGAAAAGTACAGCGAGCAGCAAGCAGAAAACCCTCATACCCTTGATAAAGCAGCAGTAGTCTCAGGCATTTGGTTGAAGGCGCTGCCTCCAAAATGATTTGCATATTTTGCACCCGCACCTATTAGCTAAATCCTGATTGGTTGCTTCAATAATGACGAGGAAGAACAGAGATGCAGGCCCAGCAAGTGCAAGAAATGGCGGAACAACCACGTACTCGAAGTCGTTAGAGAGTTTGATTGGCTGCGGTGGCGAGACACGTTGACCATTTGTTAGAGAATGTCACAGTGGGGTGTAGTTCCCAAAGATTAGTGCTCCAACTGCAACAAAACAAGAAAAAAATTTTCCCGTATCTATTCTGCAAACTTCTTTAAAAGACGACAGTCTTGGCTATGGAGAGAGAGATAAAAACATTTATTTGATGTTCTGCGCAAGAAAATTGGTGAACGGTATTTCGGAGGCGCTCGTTAGAGTGCTTTGAGCGTGAAGCAGAGGCGAACGAGCGCATCAAGTCACGTGATCATAGTTTGGTACCTCACTGAACATAGAGACATGCAAGGTGAAGAAGCTTCTATCAGAAGTTGGCAACCATGCTTTTTTGGATAGCGGAATGAGAACATTAAGCTTCCTTTACTGCGGTTTCAAAACTCGTTCTCAAGGACAAAAAAACACATGCTTCTTGTCACAAGTAATTGCGTTCGAACTTAGTGCATTTCGTGTTACCTTTTCTTTTTGTTTTCTTTCCTGATTCGCGATACGTGAGAGTATTGCAGAGTTGTAACTTGCATCGCGTCTTTGGTCTCTTGTTTGTACGTGCCACTGAAGTGAACTTGATATATTAGACAGTTGTACTATCTTAAAGTGCTGTTACTAGTCATTTCACGAGCAGTCCAGGCAGCAACGAGGCTGAACGACAGCTAAAAGTTTACCTTGCTTTACGCAGAACGCTGGTGGTGGAAGCAGACAAGGTCTTCGGAAGCGATCAGCGCTACTAGGAATCAAGTAGGCGGAACCGCGAACAACGCCCCCTGAAATACCGTGACGTCACAGCTCTGCTATAAAACCACCGCTCCAGCGAGGATCAGCCGTCATTTCACGAGCAGTCCAGGCAGCAACGAGGCTGAACGACAGCTAAAAGTTTACCTTGCTTTACGCAGAACGCTGGTGGTGGAAGCAGACAAGGTCTTCGGAAGCGATCAACGCTACTAGGAATCAAGTGGGCCGAACCGGGAACAACGCCCCCTGAAATACTGTGACGTCACAGCTCTGCTATAAAACCACCGCTCCAGCGAGGATCAGCTGTCATTTCACGAGCAGTCCAGGCAGCAACGAGGCTGAACGACAGCTAAAAGTTTACCTTGCTTTACGCAGAACGCTGGTGGTGGAAGCAGACAAGGTCTTCGGAAGCGATCAGCGCTACTAGGAATCAAGTGGGCGGAACCGGGAACAACGCCCCCTGAAATACCGTGACGTCACAGCTCTGCTATAAAACCACCGCTCCAGCGAGGATCACCCGTCGTTTCACGAGCAGTCCAGGCAGCAACGAGGCTGAACGACAGCTAAAAGTTTACCTTGCTTTACGCAGAACGCTGGTGGTGGAAGCAGACAAGGTCTTCGGAAGCGATCAACGCTACTAGGAATCAAGTGGGCGGAACCGGGAACAACGCCCCCGGAAATACCGTGACGTCACAGCTCTGCTATAAAACCACCGCTCCAGCGAGGATTAGCCGTCATTTCACGAGCAGTCTAGGCAGCAACGAGGCTGAACGACAGCTAAAAGTTTATCTTGCTTTACGGAGGTACGTGAACGACTTGTACTTTGGCTTCTTAGTTCCTGGACTGCTCAGTGAATGACGGGTGTTATGGGTGATAAGCCGCCCACTACTGTGAAGGAACTAGCTAAGGCCTTGTCAGAATGTTCTGCTAGAATTGATGCCAAACATGATGAGCTAAAGAAAGACATCACAAAGGTTATTGAAGGCGAACTACAAACTCTTAGACAGTCAATCAACTTCATGAATGAGCACTATGAGCAATTCAGGGTGGAACTTGGCGAAACAAAGAAAGAGCTTGCTGCGGTGCGAGCAGAAAACCATGCGATTAAAAGCGAAAACAGTCGCCTCGCCAAGGATATTAAGGAAATAAAACAAGAACTCGCTGCTCAGCAACAATACAGTAGACAGAATAACCTAGAAATAAAGGGAGTTCCTGTGATGGAGGGAGAAAACTTGGTCTCCACAATGCAACAGCTTGCCAGGTACCTGAAAGTTGAAGTCAAAGACACAGATATAGACGTCGTGAACCGAGTGCCATCAAGGAACGCGTCAACACCTAACATCATAGTTGGGTTTCTTTCGAGAGCTGTGAAAGATAATGTTCCGAGGAATGCTAAGAAGCAACGACTTAACACGACAGCTTTAGGTTTTCAGGGCATCGCATCTCTAGTGTACATAAATGAGCACTTGTGTCCGGCAAACAAGGAATTGCTAACAGCCGCTCTAAAGACAAAGCGGGAAAAAAACTGGAAGTACACCTGGGTAACTGGTGGAAAGATTTTGATGCGGAAGGCGGATAATTCACGTGTGCTTCACGTCACATGTGCTGAGGATCTTTCCAAAGTTGTTTGAGGATTGCCTGCTTGTTTCTGTAAACCTGGAGTTTCCTAATTTTTAAATGGCGTTTTCTTTTTCTGAGGTTGAAAACATATGGCTGCAGCAGGATCATTTCGCAGTCTTACATTGTAATATTCGCAGCATAAAGAAGAATTTCGATCATCTGCTTTCGTACTTATCACAGCACTCGTTTAAATATATCATCGCTATAACTGAAACTTGGCTTCGAGAAAGCGAATCAGTTCATCTATCCAGCTACGTCATGCTTTCGCAACCTAGAAACAGTGCTACATGAGGAGGGGGCGTGGCGCTATTTATCAGACTGTTTTAGTTTCGTTCACCTTAGCAATAGCTCATGCTGTAGTTCATCGGCAGAGATTCTTTTTATTCATCTTCAAAATGGTGTTATCATCGGTGTAATATATCGTCCACCAAATTCCAGTGTGGCTGACTTCATTACTGTGATGGAAAGTACCATGATACTCATTGTGGCCTCTAAAGCACCTGTTATTGTCTGCGGTGATATTAACATAGACGTGTCTGGAGATACATGTGATGTTTACGTGTTTTTGCTACAATCAGTTAATCTGAGAAATGTTATTTCATCACCCACTCGCATAACATACCACTCGGAGTCGATTATTGATCACGTATTGTGTAACGCTGACCTGGATGTATCGGCAGGCGTATACGCTGTTGCTATTGCGGATCACAATCCCACCTTTCTATTTTTACCCCAGACACACATTTGTGCTCCTGACGTACCTGCCATTAAGCGTACAACACGTGTCGACTATAATTCCGTGAAAAAACTACTACAAGGTACAAATTTTGATGTCCTCTATGATGAAGACGTGGACGCCGAGTGTGATAACATTGTAAAATGCATTGTGGATGTCATTGAACGATCAACGCGTAGCTGTTCGCGCCGAAATTATGACTATGCCATATGTCCACGGATGAATAGAAATATACTTGAGGTTTTGAAGCTGAAATATTTTTACTACGACAAATGGAAAAATAACAGGAGCAATGAATACTATTATCAAAATTTTAAGCTTTACAGAAATAAGTCAGTAGCAATGATAAGAAAATCCAAGAAGTGCTACTATACCAACCTAGAGAAAGAAAATGATGGTAACACGAAGAAGATATGGCAGATTGTTAAAGACGTCACTGGCATGGGTAGCAAAGAACGCATTATACCTGATAATCCAACTCGTGAAGTAGCTGACAACTTTAACGATTACTTTACTAATATTGGTCTCAGCCTTGCGAGGAATTTCCCTGCTCATAAGCCGAATTTAAATGCACCCTGTACTGTTACCAATAATTTCGATCTATGTGATGTAACTGAGGATGACATCCGACAAGTAATTAATAAGTTACCAGGGAACAAGGCAGCTGGTCATGACGCGATATCATCAAGGATTTTAAAGGAGAATATTGATGTTTTGTGTGGTCCCTTATGCCATAAGTTATACATGCATTTTCCTCTAAAACACATCCTAGTATACTTAAGACCGCCAAAGTAATACCAGTGTACAAATCTGGTGATCGGAATCTTCCGGACAGCTACAGACCAATATCTATCCTGAGTAGTATTAACACTACGCTTGAAAAACTAATTTCGTCGCAATTAAGGCGCTTCCTGGGTGAACAGAATGTACTTTGTCCCCAGCAAAACAGGCTTTGTTGCAAACAGGTCCACTTCAACTGCTCTTTCGATGCTTAAGCAATATATTAATTCCGCGCTACATGAAAACAACATAGCAATAGCAGTATTTTTAGACATACGAAAGGCATTTGATGCTATTAGTCATTCCGTTTTACTGGAAAAATGCATTCCTATGGGATAAAAGGTAACTCGCTTGATTTTTTTCTAGTTATTTATCGGCACGCAAACAAAAGGTAGTCATTGGTGACATCAAGTCATCTTACGGTTATATTAAATGCGGGGTGCCACAGGGTTCAGTTTTGGGCCCTATATTGTTCTCTCTTTATATTAATTATGTCCCGCGATCCCTACAGAGGTCAAGGGCACTGATGTACGCAGACGACACTGTTTTAGTTTTTACAGGACACTCCTTAGCAGATTTACAAAATGACACGATGATCGATTTATCGAACATTTCGGAATGGTTTGCCAGGAATCAGCTGGCTGTTAACTGCACTAAAACAAAGTACATGGTGTTTCACTCTCGTAGCAAACATATTGACACTGAATCTTTTAACCTAACAATAAACAACGCTCCTATTCAACAAGTTCCTTGTTTTAAATATTTAGGCGTCACTTTTGATGAACATTTACACTGGCATGAGCAAGTACAGAGTGTGTGCGCAAGAGTAGCCTATGGCTGCTATTCTCTAATAAAAGCTAGCCAATATTTTCCACAAGCTATACTTCGCACACTCTACTTTTCATTGTGTCATTGTCACATAGGTTACTGTCTGGAATCGTGGGGTGTGACGTACAACAGTTAACTAAAAACTCTTGAACGACTTCAAAAGCGTACACTGAAAATCATAAGCCAAGGTGAATCAGTAAGGAATATTTTCCAATCAGAACGCATTCTCTCGGTTCCGACGTTGCGTGACTACAAAATTGCCGTTTTAGTAAATAACATAATTAATAGAAATTCACCTTTGCCTGCTGATCTTTTTTCAGTTCCTAAACACAATACGCGACATGCTTCGAATGGTATTTTTCAATCTGCCCAAATGTTTTAATGTTTACGGAGAAAGACTGATACAGTTTAATGGAACAAAAATATGGAACACGGTTCCCCTAGAGATTAAAACGGCACGTAATTTCAGCATGGCATGTAAATCATTTTTTATGTGGAGTCAAGACATGTAAACATGTGTGTGTTTGATTCGATTTTCATTGTATTTTTTTCTGCAGGAAAAAATGTATTACTGTGTTATCTGTATTATATGATTGTTCTTTTGTTTTTTTTATGTTGTTACCTCAGAGCTGACCTGTACACTTTTTTATGTTGCACATTGTATTGGACCATCCACTAGCCACTTTAGGCTATCGGTCGAAATAATCCCTGTAATTACATATATCTATTCATGAAAATAAAGTTTCATTGATTGATTGATTGATTAATTGAAAATAAACTTCCTTGTTTTTTTTACATTTTGCTAGTGAGAGCAACTACGACCATGCTCATTTCTTTTTTTCTTAGCTTTTCTCAACTTTAGTATGCTATACTTCAATTCTAAGTAAAAATTGAATTGCATCTGTGTCTGACACGTTAACACATTTTGACAATGAGCATGGTTTTAGGAGCAAAGCATTGTTTCTTAGGAGCAAAGTCAGTTTAGTGATGCTCGTGAAGTCGCTACCAGGTGCTCCGAAGACGCGTTGCAGTGGGAACAAAGAAGTTATCAAAACCTTTAGGTTAGAAACGTGGATTGTTCTACCTATTGACGAGGCCGCTCACAGGTCTTGAACACTTTATCGACCGATGGAAATGAAAACTATACACACACAGGAAGCAAACATAGCTGACAACAGGACACAGGCAGCTTATAAAGTGTATCTACAGTATGAGGCAGAGTGGTAGGCCAACGCGAGCTCACCAATTCGATGAAGAGTCAACTGCAAAGCAGAGGTGAGGAGAAGCACGTTGACAATTGCAGACATGGCTTTTCGAAGTCGGCGCTGGCTTGCATGGAGTGCCGGAAAAACCAGAGTCTTGATGTGACGCATTGAAAGCGTCAAATGCACATATAACTGCGCATGCCGAGGTGGAGCTCCTGCTTTTGTAACGCATCACATAGGTCAGACAGAGGGGTAGGTCAGCCGACTCTGCATCACATCGAACAGCATCTGCGCTTATTTTTCTACGTGGACCCCATGCATTCCCGCGTTCGCGTCGATGTCCAATGTGCACCCCAGTTGTGATCCCTTTTCCAGCAAGTAAAACTACGAAGGTGTCAATTATTTGCAGAGCCTCTAATTCGGCTTAACAAGGATCTACTAAATATCAACGAATGCGTCAGATCTGTGACAAAACCAAATACGTGTATGAGTCGAGAATAAATGTCGTCTGCATATCTCATTTCTGCTATGAAATAATAATCGCGACTAGCTGTAGTTGGTGTTCACATGGATTCATTCAAACTGCAGGTACCAGCTACAATGCTCCGCTCAGATGACAGCGTTACACGGATTTCCTTGGCGGAAGTCTGATTCCTGAGACCTTAGGTATCGCTTTCATTTTCCAAGCCCCTTTTGAAGTCATAATCTGTAATTAAATTTTGAACGTACTTTAGCCTAGCATTAACAAGGCAACACATGCATACGAGTGTTATCAGGTGCACGTTCTAAACGATCAGCCAGAGCCGCACACGGTTTTAGACTAAATGCAAACTTCACCAGCAGAACTGTGGCGACAGGCATTTTGATGTGCAAAAGTGTCGCACCAGAAGGTTTGCTTTCTTTCAGTATTAGTAGGAAGTTTGTTGCTGGTAATGCTAGTATCAGGCTAAAGATTGATTGTAGTTAAGATATTAGGTGTCGCTGAGTAGTAATGCCAAATATTTCCTCAAATTTTGTTTTTTCTTCAGCAAATGTTGCTAGTAAAAAATTATTCACCTAAAGGATGCAATGGATGCCCCCATTACAAAATAACCTAATGCGATTCTAAATTTAGTGTGAGGATGCAAGTGATGCCTGGAAGCGAGACTTCAACTTATTCTAAAGATGTAACAGATCAGGCAAACTGTCAGTTTTTTTTTGGTTGGGCAGAAGGAACATGCTTCTGCAAATTTGAAGTCGTTGCTTCTCGAGTGAAAAGCTGTTATTGTAAGCTCTTGCATGTTTCTACATACCCGAAAACACTTAACTGCTAAAATTGATAACTTTCAACGTTTCTTTTCTTTGCTGTGATTCAGCAAACCACGCTGTAGTTCTGATGTTTTCCGCGCGTAAGAAGAAATTGTGCGTTTCGATCTCGCCCTGAGCAACCATGCTGCAAAGCATAATCAGACTCAAACAGATCTTGCAAGTAGAGAGGTGGCTCTTTTGAAGAAGTTGCACACGAGAACCTAGTTGTGCAAGAGCAGCCAAACCTCGCTGTAACTGAGCGCGCTCCCGATTTCGACGGTAAACTTCATTTTGTCTCCGCGATTTGATGACACCGAGGTAAAGAGTACCTGTTTATTTGTGGTAGGTCGACCTCATTTATTTGACAGTCCACCATTCACTCTCTTGTGGCAGAGTGCGACTTTACAGATGCACTTCCAACTCATGATCAGAATACTGCACTTTGATGGTAGTTAGAACTTTACAGCCTAGCGAGTCTTTAAATGACAGAAGTGGTCAAGCAATGAACATTGCTTAAGGCAAAGCTTCCAAAAAAGAACGTTTTTTTTTCACCAGTACCACCATCAATTTTTGAAGCACTGTTATTTGGGCACAAAATTGATTAAGGGACACTTGTGAAGTATAGATTGGGTATGTGTTAGTTAAAAACTGTGTAATGTGAACGGTGAAGTTTTTGTAATTTTTAGGTTAGGAACGCAGGGTGTTACGCTTATCCACGAGATCATTTGCAGGTCTTGAACACTTTATAGACAGATGGAAACAATAAGTAAGCACACACAGCGAGCAAACAAGGCTCAAGACGGAATGCAGGTTGCTCATAAACATATATATATATATATATATATATAGGAATTGTTTATAGGCGAATGTCAGATTCCTGGTCTTGCCCATCCGCAAGCGTATAATTCTCGCCAACGAGAAACTATAAGTAAGCGCGCTTCTGGCAAGTGTGTCCGAAACATTTATGCGCTTTTCTCTTAAATCAGCTGGCTGTCAAACTTCGAGTTAACCTGATAATAAGAAGCAAGCATGGCAACTTTGGCTAAAAAGAACTGATATATGTCACTATAAGTAATAGTGAGAAGATTATCTGTAGTCCTGATGTATATCGTATTGAGAAGCTAAAGATTCATTTTGACCACCTCAGGTAACCGAAAATATGCTTAAATCGAAGGGCGCGGATTATTTCACAGATAGGCCGCATCGAAACGAATTCTTAGCAACCGCAAATGGAAATAGAGTCATCAAGTTTAGCAGCCAGAATCGTTGAGCGCAAAGATGTTACGGCAGGTCAAAAGTTGTGAGAGTAAGACATATGCGTATAAATGCAGAGGTTGCTTGTAATTTTTCACCTGCACAAGGATTCATCAGCTTGTGCGCACAGAACATAAATGTAGACTTGGAAGTTCGAACCACGATCGATCAATAACGAATGATGATTCACAACTGTTTCAATCGTAGGCTCCCAGCATCTTGGATAGTCAAGTAAACCTTCATAGCTTAGAAAAATTTTGCAGAACACTTTATTCCTTGCTGCCAAAAATATAAGTGAAGGTCTGTACAAAAATTTTAAAGAATGACACGTGTAAGCTTCCTTCAGTGTTGTAAAAAATAAAAAATTGCCTTTGATTATTTTCTACTATTTTCATATGTCTTGTTTTGTCTTGGCTTGCTTGTTGCGGAGGCGTTGATGTTCATTTTGTCTCGACTACAACAGTCCTTAAGTTCCTTAGCTAACCAATAAAATGCATGACGTGTTCATCCTTCTGTGTCACTTATTAGTACGCAGCCATTTGGTAAATATTTGTTTCACTAAAACTAACCCTCGTTATCTAGATAGCTCATCCGGGTGCCTTTTTTTTCGCTCCCGCACGTTGAAAAGCCGTCAGTAGAGGGCTTTTTTTGTTTTAGACAAGTGATCCTCTGTGTATTCCTTGTGCGATTTTTTAAATGCAGTGATGAAAACGTTACAAGTCGGCTCTTTTGGCTCTTCGCTTTCAAGGTTTCAAAGAACTTCGATTACCGATTTCTCATAACTATCTGTGTCAGTCATACTGCAGCCTATTTCTTTGAATTTTTTCTTTTTGATTGAGGTCTTGCCTTGTGCAATGCTGACACTTTTTCATAATGAAAGCCTTAGCGATGTTCATCCAGAGAGAAATTTCTGAAGGCCAGCTGCTCGACTTGTGATTCTATCAGCCGAGACGTTTGTTCCCTTGCAACTGCAGCCGTGATTTTCCACGAAGAAGCATTGTGTGCCTCGAGCACAATATCAAAAGGACACCCGAGCCACTCCATGTGCTCTCAAGAAGCGCATCCTCTCTAAATCAGTGCGGCTTTTAATTGCACTTAGAGAGCTTCATTTGCTGTTCAGACTTTGTTTACTCCGCAATCGTCACTGTGACTGCACAGCAAGAATCTTTCGGCTTGTTTTTAAAGCAAAGCTTTAATATGGACTACTTTAGTGTAGCTAGGCATCTACAACGTATGATCTCGAAAGACCTATGTAGAACCGCAAATAAGTTTAGAAGAAATCACTGAAAATATCCGAGGCAGAACTAATTTAAAAATGGGAAGGGGGAAGGGGAGATCCTCATGCTTTGCTACAGGAGTTGATTGCGATAGTGGTAATCGGTCCCTAGCGCGCACTTCGAAAGCTTATCACATGCCTTTTATTGCGATGTTTGTCACGAACATTCAATCTTGCATTCGTACATTGTAATTAATAAGATCTATAGTTGCTTGTTTCAGTGAAGCATTTTCACACAGCTGAATAATGTATAATGGGTAGCATGTTTGAACATCATCAGCAATTGCGCGCTGGAATTGTTTTCGAGCTTGTTATGCACCAAAATAAAGGTTTTTTCAAAAAAATAAAGTTTTTTCATTTCATTCCATTGTTATGCACCAAGAAGGGGATCTATAGGGAATACGCGCCGTAACGTTTGTGTCTTTTGTATTGAAAAATTCCATTCAAGTCAATTAAAAAGAAACATTCAACAACTCAACCTTGTCCTTATGAATCTCGCATCGACTTCGTGCGCTACACGTAAATGATTTTACACTCCCACCAACAGCTTGCTGCGCACGTACATCGTCATCATTAATTTATGAATCGCCCACGTTGTCGGTTAGTACATACGCTGAACATTTTTAACAAGGTGCAGTGGAAATGGCTGTAGCTCAAACTTACCACTTCGAAAAATTGTGGTTTTATTATAAACCCAGTAAGTAACACTGTACTTGCGTGAAACCAAACGCTCATACTGCAGAATATTTAATAAATCCACCACCAGAAGGGAATAGTGAGAATTCAGAATCAACAAAACAGTTCTGAATATGGATAGCTGGTAGAAGGCCGTTTTCGCAATTATAATTGTACGCAAATTATATATAAGCGTGGTTGTTGCAAGCTGCAAATGAATACACCAATACATGAAAACACGTACACTCTAAGTAATCTAAAATAACTTAAAATAAGCTTACCACAAGGCTTGTTTATTCCTGTTGCACAAAGCTTCTTCAGTTATTTCTCAGTGTAAAAACTAAAACAATTTATGGTAGATTGTGCAAGCAGTAAACTGTCATAGAGCGAACGCATCCTCTCCAAGAAACATAGACAGACTGCATAGAATGGCGTGTAACGTATCAAAAGAAGTATCGTAGTTCATGCACAGAAATAGGCAAATTCCTTGCCTACATGAAGCTTCCAAGTAAAAAGACTACTGAGTTTTCTACTCAACACAGCCAAATATGAATTGTGAGTAGAAATATAGTGCATACAAAGATCCACAAAGGAGGATAATGAAAAAGGTTACTTTGTAAATGATGTTTCGATATCGTCATCCATTCAGCGCAGTTTTCCCTCAGGGACTATTCTCGATATGCCGCAGTGGTACGTGGCTGTGGTGCAGATAGCGCTGCCACTGAAGTGTTTCGCCTTATATCTATTCGATCAGCGGTTCTTGTTCTTCCATTTTCCGGCACCAGAAAAAGTCTGAGTTGGGCACATTTGGACAAACATAGTTACGCGTAACACTACAAAGCAAAAAGAAAATGCGGTCAATGGTCGGGAGGAAAGTAGGAGATGGCTGAATTGTGCAGTGAAATCACATTCCTCGAACATTAAAGCTCTTTTTGCTTTTTTTGGCAGTTAACACCGGCCTTGAAAAGTGTGTGGTGGCTTAACACAGAGAAAGACGTGCCTCAGCTGCCCTTTGCACTTGGGGTTCTTCTTTGAAGAATTTGTGAACACCTATTTTTCACCTGTATGTGATGCTTTGATACTGATCTTTGTCATTGGTTGAGTAATTTTGTTTAACCCCGATTATTCAACTCCTTCATTCATTTATTAGTACCCTAAAACACGAGGACGTTGCAAAAATCAGTGTGATATGTGATAATACACAAAAGAGTGAAAATTACGTAGAAGTAAGAAGACAATACCAAAGTGCATACCTTCTTATATGCAAAAATAGTTACTACGTTGTCACAACAATGTAGTCATACTTGCGAGGGCAACAAACAGTAAGTTCACTTATGGTATAGTTTCTGCTATAAGTAACCAAAAGACTAGCTGGCTATTCAGCGAAAGGGACTGAACCATCAAATTCTTCAAAATACCTGGCAAGAAGGAGGGCAGGTGGGTTCCTGTATGACCGGGTGAAGTTTCTTGTTAGTATTACGCTTGAACATCGGATGACCGGGGTGAGGCAAGGGTACAGTAAACGTCGAGGGCAGAGTTCAAGATATTTCTTTTCAAACTCCTGAACATTAAATCTTAAGTATACATGGTCCCACGAAGTTTTGCCACCATCGGAAAGGTGGCTGCCGTGGCTCGGGTTCAACCTCGCTATTTTGCTGTTGGCAGTTGTGAATTTTAACTACACACTAAAACGCAGGACCCAACAGCCGTTCTACATGCAGGCACGTAGCACACAAACACACAAACACGCACGCACGCACGCAGGTGCGGTCACGTGTGTGTGTGTGCGTGCGTGTAGCCAGTTAATTAGAAAAAAGAGAAACATTACACGCTACTACTCAGGTGTGTTGGTAAGGTACGTTTCCGAGATACCTTCGTCTTTCATAGTTTCACTTTTCTAACTACGGCCTCGAAACACAAAACAATTGCGCAGTCTAGAAGCACTGCGACTGCCTCCTTTCTTTATCACCTTATAAGTCGAGGCGCTTATGTGAGACTCTATCTAGTAAACTCCAGCTTTATTTAGCCCAAACGAGCTTGAGAAAAACAAAGCGATGGAAGTTATAATCTCGCGTGATTGTTGTAGGCATGATGCGCGGCGAGCAATACTTTTCTTGTGGCGAAGTGGTCACAAATATCAATTAGATTATTGTAATGCGCACTAGGGTATATGGTTGTACAAAGATGATAAGTCACGAGAAACTTTTGATCTCCTAAATAACAGTTCTCACTAGTCCTTTTGGATTTGCCTTCCGGACAGCCTCGAAAATCTGAAGTATTGAATCATAGGTTTGAAAGTGACAACTCTCCGGGACATAAAAAATTTTATAGAGCCTATAATCCGTTATATATGAAGTCGACACTGATCGCCATGAAACAGACATTCCACGGATATTGTCGTTACGAACGTTTGCGTAGCGATGTGTTATACTGCACAAGGGTTATTTTCGAGCTCGGCGAATGGTTGTCGTTCAACAAAAGTCACGTTTTCTGATACATGAAGTGGAATCCGCGAGTATGTAAAATATGTGTGTGTATTTGTACATATGCGACATAATAAATACAGGCCTCAATGCGAGCGACGAAATCAAGCCAAGAATGCTCATATAATTGCTATTGGACTAAAAGCAAAACATGAAGGTTTTTTTTGGTGAACGGAAGAATGAAACCTTTCCCCCGAGAAAACAATATAGCTGAACGTCTTTCGTGCTTCTAATATAATTTCGTCAAATTTCGTTGACTTGCTGCAGGACGGCACAGCCGAATATTGCTTCATACAGTACAAAGGCACAAGCTAGGCAAGACCGAACAGAAAACTAGAAGTAAGGGTGTGAGATGTTCAAGTGCTAATCATGCCCTATCCCGAGAAGTTACGACACTCTGGGGTCCCTTGACGCAAGCGATGCATAACAAAAGATAAAACATAAGCGCACTCCTAGCGGTATATATCAGGGCTTCAATGCGCCAGGTATGGTTCCGCATCTCGCTGACGATGGTAATTTGGTGGGAGCTTAGGTGATAGGCGTGCACCACTTGCGTATAGCCATAGAGCTTGGTAGTTTATAAGGGTAATGGAGCTGACGAAAGAATCAAGCCAAAGTCTTTTCCTAAGCGGCCGCTTTAAGCACGCATTTAAAATTCACGATCACAATCACAATGTTTACCAAGAGGATAAGTTTCATCAAGCGTAACGTCTCGATTGCATGATAGACGATAATTCTCGTTGAGTGCAGTAAACAATGTACTGCTCAGGATTATGAGTAAATAACAGCGTCCTAAAAACTGGCACTTGATACTGGAAATACTGCAGACTCAGCCCATGATAACACTAATATACAGTTCAACACTATAAGAAGTAAGCAATACAGCATTAATGGCATGTCACTCGCATATTCGCTATGTTTGTTAAGTGATATCTGAACTTTTCGTTCCTAAACCAAGCTAAGTTTATTAAAGACGCCGTTTTTGAGGGGTCCGGAAACATTGACCAACTTCATTGTGCACAATGATTACATAGTACACCGGCCTAGGCCATTTTGCCGCAACTCAAATGCTACCACCACGGGCGGCATGGAACCCACGAATTTCAGGCCATCAGCCAAAGAACGTAAAGACTGGTTCACCAGGTTGGGCAGTTCTTTTTGCTTACTACAGGTGCATACATAAGTTATAATATTCGTGGTAACATTTCGGCGCACACACAGTGTACGGGAGAACGGAACGCTACGAGACAAACAAGCGCAAACTGATAACTGAGTTTATTGAAAGAAATACACGAAATATACAATCCAGGGTAGCTCAAGAGCGCATGTGCGAATAAAAAGCAAAAGAGAGAACGATAACACGCCATGTCACTAATTCTTTTCCTAAGCGGTATCTACAACGTTAGCAGAAGGCTGAAGTCAAGCGTCGTTCAAAAAGGTGAATTCCTCGTCAGTTAGTGCAATTGATGGGCTGCTTACGCATTCATCAACACATCTTCTGATCTAAAACATTTCGACTAATTCCCGAGTTAGCTTCTCTTAGTGGTCAAACAAAATGATCGTGTCACACGAAACAGGATAACAATGGCAGCTGCCGCCATGCTGCGCTAGGTGGGAGTGAATGCTATTTTACAAAGATTTTAAATGTTCTTTTAAACGAGCGTTAATTCACTGGCCAGTTTAGCCCATATATACATGGTCGCAAGTGTCACAAAACGAGCGTTCAGAAAGGGCACGCCGCCAAATTCTCGCGATAAAGCGCGGGAGAGACGCCGCGAGGTCAGCGATAAAAAAAAGCATCCAAAGAGTCCCCGGGCGCGCGCCCCTCTCCCCTCGGAAGCGTGGGTTTGCCGACGAAAACTCTTCGCATTGGCGCCCGAGCAAGCACTGGATCTTTCTATATGGAAAGGAACGTGGTGATGCTGGGTTGAGTCATCCGTCGCGGAAGGCCTTCGAGCCGTCTCGCCCTCTCCCCAGCCTTCGCTGCGCATCGCGCCGACGAAATGAAGAGAACTTTCTGGAATCTCGCGCGGAAGGTATTTAACCGAGCAGCAGAGATGGGAGATCAGGAGAAGAAGGAAGTTAGCGCTAGAGCGCGTAGAGTATCCCGCCGTGTAGTCAGCGAAGGTTTTGTCCGTAGTGACAAAGCAGGAGAAGAGAATTTCCACCTGAGGGGCGAAGTCTCGAGCTACAGGCAAGAGTGTGTGTCTACCGCTATCGAGCGAAGACGCGTGGCAACCGCTGCGTGTGTGAAGCCGACGTGTTTCCGGCGAAGTTTGAAGCTTGGAGAGGGGCCACGTGAAGGCGTGAGGTTTCCTGGAAGAGAAATTTCGGGGGCAGCGGAACGACAGAGGTTTCCTGGAAGAGAAACTTCGGGGCAGTGGAACGACAGAGGTTTCCTGGAAGAGGAACTTCGGGGCAGCGGAACGACAGAGGTTTCCTGGAAGAGAAACTTCGGGGGCAGTGGAACGACAGAGGTTTCCTGGAAGAGAAACTTCGGGGCCAGCAGAACGACAACACTGGACTTTCAGTGAGTGATTCTCGGAAGAGTATCATTCAGACTTTTGTTCCAAGAACTTAGGACTGAATAAGTTTTCTAACTCTTTAGTCTTTAAGTGTCTTGGTTGATCAATGCATGCGACTGCATTGTAGTGCGCATTGTTGTCTGTGTCCGTTGTTTCGAGTGTGGCTGATTGTACTGTGTAGTACGTTGTTTGATTGGTGACATATTGTACTCAACTATTGTGGAGTGTGCACACTTGTGTATTGTTTTTGATCTGCCCTTATTGAGAATATAATTTTGCTTTGTTTATCAACTCTCGGCTCTGATTTGTTCTTTGGGCCACAGCCGGCGTCCGCTGGCGCGCCAAAAAGGACCACTTCTAAATTGTCCACGCTTTCGTGGTGCGGTTTGGGGGGCCGGTACTTCGACCCTTGGAATTAGCCCGGCGATCGCCTCCCGAGTTAACGTGACCTGTGACAATTAATCTGGCATCCGCGACAAGGACCTTTTGGTGCACAGTGTGTCCAAAGTAGTGAGAAAGAGCCTCAAGTTGTTGATTGTGCTATCGGAACGATTTTGTGTGTTGTTCAGTGTTCTCATTAACGAGTGCAAGGGAGTGTTCCGATAGACTGATTTAGGCAGATACTTTTTGCACGCGGGAAGGTTTTTTTACGAGACACAATGGATCTCGAAAAGTTAGTCGCTCTTGGTGAGAAGATGGGTCTTTCTGGCGCCGAACTAAGCAAGTGGGTAAGCCAGAAGGAGAAACAGGCGGTGGAGAGAGAGAGGTTGGCAGCTGAGAGGACCAAGGAAGAAAAAGCAGCTGAGTGCAGCTGAGTTGGAGACGGAGAGGTTGGCAGCTGAGAGAGCGAAAGAAGAAAGAGAGCACCAATTGAAGTTGGAGCTGGAGAGAGAAAATTTGGCAGCTGAAAGGGCGAGAAAAGAAAGAGAAGCAAAGGAGCGACAGCTGAAAGAAGAAAGAGAGGCAAAGGAGCGAAAGCTGAAAGAAGAAAGGGAAGCGGAGATGGCTGAAAGGGAACGGCAGCGGCAGCACGAGATGGAACTCGAGCGGCTCCGTTTGCAACAGCGAAGTGAAACTCCGGTCCAAGGTAGAGTTGAAAGCAGTGAACGGGAGATCATGGCTTCCGCTTGAACCCAAGCAAGCTGCTTGTAGCGTTTGCAAGGAAGGACGACCTTGACGCGTACCTTAACAGATTTGAGACGATTGCAAGGAGCCAGAAATGGCCGGAACATCAATGGGCAACTGCTTTGAGTACTTGCTTGGGTGGTGAAGGGCTCAGTGTGTATGCTAGGCTGACGCCGACCGATGCAGCCAACTACGCAAAGGTTAAAACTACTTTGCTGAAGCGATTTAAATTTACTGTGGAAGAATTCCGGGACAGATTTCGGACAGGAAAGCCAGCTGATGGTGAGACGGCTACGCAGTATGCCGCCCGACTTTGCCATTATTTCGACAGATGGATTGAACTTTCAGGGACAGTGCAGGAGTACGATGAGCTTAGAGAGCTCCTAATTAGAGAACAATTTCTTACTAGTTGCCACCCAAGCCTGTCGCTGTACTTGAAAGAGAGGAGAGCTAAGTCACTTGAAGACATGCTTGAATTAGCTGATCAATTCTTGGAAGCGCAAGGTTGCACAAATTTGGCCTGAGTCAAGAAGGAGTGTCCCGAAGATTCGAAGAAATCGGCACCCGAACAAAAGAAGCGTGCACCGGAGAGTGTTCCGCGATGTTTTCTTTGTAACCGAGTGGGTCATTGCGCTAACAACGGTCGAACTAACTTTACGAGTCCCATGGTCGTAAAATGTTTCAAGTGTGGTCAGACTGGGCACAAAGCAGACGCTTGTCGTAACTGGAGTAAGTCAAACTCACCAGGTATCCTGTGTGCTATCAGCACCGAAATCCGATGGTGATGCCGTCACCGACGGATTCGTAGAGTTGAAAAATGGGGAGAAACTTCCTATTGTGGTTGCTGTAATGACAAAACAGCCGACCAGTGTTACAAAGGGAATGCCAACGCTGTCTGGAAAAGTTGCGGGCAAGAAGGCCACGGTGCTAAGAGATACCAGTAGCTCCACTGTTATTGTGCGGAGAAATTTGGTTCGGAAAAGTGAGTTAACAGGCCAAACGAAACCGGTTTGTCTAATTGACAGTACGTTCGGATGCTTCCCGAAGCAGAAACTTGAGGTAGAAACCTCGTACTTGAGCGGGAAGGTTACCGCTCTATGCATGACGACCCCCCTGTACGACCTCGTCAACGGAAACATCGACGGGGCACGAGGGCCGAATGATCCAGAATGTTTGGGGGAAGACCCAAAGATGGAGCTTCCGCTGACACAGGGACCGCGAGATTCAGCGGAGAACAATCCTGTGAAGGATTTCACTCGAGCCCAAGGTGAAGCCTGGGCGCAAGAGACAGTGAATGAGACCATCATCGTATTGAACAAGTTCACGTTCTGGGCAGCTGGACTTACGTCGGCACGACCTCAACCGACCGACAGTGCAAAAGTGACGGAGTCGGCCAGCCGGGCCAAATGTCGTGACATGAACAAGCGTGTGAATAACCGGGCAGGATCGGTTGAGCGTCATAACTCGTTAACAATGTCGGAAGTGACAACGATGGCCGGGACGCCGCCTCAGATACCGTCGTTGGAAAGGGCTCGCCGAAAAAGAACGTGGAAAAAGAAGAAGAGATCGAGCGAGCACCGCAAGAAAGGACGCAAGCGCAGCTCGAGTACACGGGATAGGTGTTGAGGTCGACTCGGAATGTGTTTGACAGTGCTTTATGTTAAATTAATGTGGTTGTTATCCTGTGTCACAACTGTATGTCGAGTGAGTCAGAATATTCGTTACGGTGATGTGATTGTACGATTGTTGTAATGAGAGAACTTAGTACATTTGTATTGTCTGGAATATGTGATGGAGTGCTGTACTCACGTACCTGTGGTTATATTTCATGTGTTGTGAGATTGAATTGCAATGTACATTTGTATTGAGTGACCTATTGTGAATGTGCCGTGCCATGAGCAACGGACTATGTCACAGTATTTAAGTGTGTGGGGACTGTTCGCGCTGGTTTGTGTGGTTTTGAATATTATGAGATAATGTTCTTAAAGTGGGAGGCAGTGTCACAAAACGAGCGCTCAAAAAGGGCGCGCCACCAAATTCTCGCGATAAATCGCGGGAGCGACGCGGCGAGGTAAGCGATAAAAAAACGAAAAAAAGGCATCCAAAGACTCCCCGGGCGCGCGCCCCTCTCCCCTTGGAAGCGTGGGTTCGCCGACGAAACCTCCTCGCATCGGCGCCCGAGCAGGCACTGGAACTTTCTAGATGGAAAGGAACGTGGTGATGCCGGGTTAAGTCATCCGTCGCGGACGGCCTTCGAGCTTTCTCGCCCTCTCCCCAGCCTTCGCTGCGCATCGCGCCGACAAAATGAAGAGAACTTTCTGGAATCTCGCGCGGAAGGTATTTAACCGAGCAGCAGAGATGGGAGATCAGGAGAAGACGGAAGTTAGCGCCAGAGCGCGTAGGGTATCCCGCCGTGTAGTCAGCGAAAGTTTTGTTCGTAGTGACAAAGCAGGAGAAGAAGAAGATTTCCACCTGAGGGGTGAAGGCCCGAGCTACAGGCAAGAGTGTGTGTCTACCGCTATCGAGCGAAGACGCGTGGCAACCACTGCGTGTATGATGCCGACGTGTTTCCGGCGAAGAAATTTGAAGCTTGGAGAGGGGCCAAGTGAAGACGTGAGGTTTCCTGGAAGAGAAACTTCGGGGGCAGTGGAACAACAGAGGTTTCCTGGAAGAGAAACTTCGGGGCAGCGGAACGACAGAGGTTTCCTGGAAGAGAAACTTCGGGGGCAGCGTAACGACAGAGGTTTCCTGGAAGAGAAACTTCGGGGTCAGCGGAACGACAACAACACTGGACTTTGAGTGAGTGATTCTCGGAAGAGTATCATTCAGACTTTTGTTCCAAGAACTTTGGACTGAATAAGTTTTCTAACTCTTTAGTCTTTAAGTGTCTTGGTTGTTCAATGCATGCGACTGCATTGTAGTGCGTATTGTTGTCTGTGTCCGTTGTTTCGAGTGTGGCTGATTGTACTGTGTAGTACGTTGTTTGATTGGTGACATAATGTACTCCACTATTGTAGAGTGTGCATACTTGTTTATTGTTTTTGATGTGCCATTATTGAGAATATAATTTTGCTTTGTTTATCAACTCTCGGCTCTGACTTGTTCATTGGGCCACAGCCAGCGTCCGCTGGCGCGCCAAAAAAGACCACTTCTAAAGTGTCCACGCTTTTGTGGTGCGGTTAGGGGGGCCGGTACTTCGGCCTTTGGAATTAGCCCGGCGATCGCCTCCCGAATTAACGGGATCTGTGACAGCAAGTTTTGGGCGATCAATAGGCTACCCCTATCCTGCACTTCACGAGTGTCCCACATTCCTTTGCAAGGCAAACACATTTTTCTACTCCTACTCCCACCTACTCTAACACTGAAATAAGCTTCCGTTATGTACTTCATCAAATGGACGATGGTGCATTGGTAACTAGCGTATACAGAAAAGCAAAGAACAGGCAACAATAACTGCACTTAGCGACACCTAAGATCTGCGTTCTCTATTCCCAAGCACACATATTCCGATGATCTTTCTCCCGCACTGAGGACTTCCACAAAAACAGCACATGTATGCGTGAAGTACTCCTTCATCAAGAATACCCACCAGCTATCATCGACGACACCACCAAAAATGCGAAAAATCTGGATCTCCAGACTATTCTAAACCACCGGAAAGATGCCGACCAGCACCGCAACAAACATTTGCTATTAACTTTCACAAGAAACCCACTGAACGCAAACAAAGTCCTAAGAAAACACTAACATATTGAAACAGAGTATGCGACTATCCGAAATTCTCACTTGTCCTCTTTGTTCGGTGTAAAGGTGGTCGAAACGTATAAAATATCATTTATTGAATTCAAAGATAGGCACAAATCCTCAAACAGGGCGTTGCCATTGCGAGAAAGCAGATGCAAAGTATGCAAACCCATGTAGACAACGACGTTGGCGGAAAGCGCCCATTCAGATTTAAAGTATAGAACATGTGGTCACTAGCCTGTGACTCATACAACGTCATATACCCTCTGGAATTTGGGGTATGTAACATGCAATGTTTGGGCCAGGCAGACACGCTGTTTAGAATTAGGTTCAAGAACCATGAGCCACATGTACGTTCCCTGCCAGGCCTTCGACTTTCAAAACACCGTAAAATGAAAGGACAAAGCTCTGATTATATCAGGGTTTTATAATCGGAAAACAATTTTCTGACAATCAGAGAACAGAAACAATGGGGATCTTACTTTATCTACAAGTTCAACGCAATAAAAAGCGGAATAAAAAAACACTCGGGCACTCTAATAGCGTTATGATCACTAAAAAACGCATAAACCTCTGTCTAATCAGTCGGTGTGTTTCTAGCCTCCCATTGCGACAATAATATTACCCATCGACAAAGATGACAGTGTATGCATCTGACAATATAGAATTGGTTTCCTGCTTCAAGTACAGCCAGAACAGATAAGTGGTCCCGGATGTTGTACAGTCTTTCCTTCTTTTTATTATTTTATTATTTTTTCTCTCCCACTTTTTTAACGCATCTTTCATTTTCCTTTACTGACAGGAGCCAATGAATATAACGAATATTGAAGGCGTTGCCACATAACCGGCGTTTTTATATCTACCGGCGTCGCCAACATGCGCTTGAAGCGCTCAAGTTTCTCCCCACCAATTCGTCGTGAACTTTAAAGGAGGACAAGCTGCCAGCGAATTGCACCGCAAGGCGCATTTCTATACTGTCATCACACTGTCCACTTGGGTGAAAGGTGCATGCATGGGGGGAGGGGAGTATGGTTAATGATGGCAGGGCTCGTCTACGTTCACTTTACTCTCTTCAGATGCGGCTCCTTCCTAACCCTTAAAATTGTGGCAGCTTGGGCTAGTTGATATGAAATGATGATAGTTATAGCACAAGAACAGATGGACAACAAATAGGCAAGATGGACACCAAGCGCACGAGCGCTATTAACTTTAGTGTCCTTCGTGTCGTCCTTATCTCTTTGTCGTCGTTCTGTTCTCGCTCTATAACTATTGTCATTCCTAATCACGTCATGCTTTTCTTGCATCCCTTTTTTTACGTTTTCCTCCTTTTTTTCCGTTCTTCTCTTCCTTCTGTCCGCTTCTCTGCTGTCTCAACAGGCTATAACAAGGCACGCGGAAAATGTGTACATATTCTTATGAAATGAAATAGACGGGGCTCCCGTCAAGACGTCGGCTAAATAAACAGTTGCTGTCTGAAAGCGATCTACTTTCATAGTTATATATATATATATATATATATATATATATATATATATATAATTATACCTGATACCTTCCGCGCTTACAAGAAGCATATTAGAGGGGAGGGGCTAAGGTATATCGATACATGCAAAAAATATGTACAGTACAATGAAATATAAAGCAAAAACTGTATTATAACGGAAGAAAAATATAAGAGTGTAGGTAAACCAGCACAAATAGTAACAAATAAAAGTATATTCTTACATCTGCTAATATGACGCAGCATAATGAAGCATTGATAAACAGAAGATAGCTGTTGATACTATAAGACAGAAAATTGAATTATGTACTTATGTTCATAGATAGATACAAAAGTAGTGATGCAGGAAGAAGAACGAAAACGTACCGGATTACTAGAAAGACAGAAAAATGCATACAAAGTAACAAAGCAAATTATTATTAAATATGAGAACAAAACAGAAAAGACGTGCAAAAAGTAAGTGGCTATCGAATAATAAATCGCAACTGCACATGCTGTATTGTGTTGTAACTACGTGTTGTATTTAACAGATACATTTTAAATGCATGAAGTAATGTGAAATTAGATTAAGAAACATTACCTTTGTCACGATACCATGAGTTTATTTAGCTTCAACACAATTTTAAATTTGGAAAAAAGAGGTCAGTCGAATTGTGACAGGCGCACTGAAAATTTCACTACGTGGTTGAGATCGTCAGAACTCCTCGTAAGCATCGCTTTTACAAGTAATGCCGTATTAACCCTGAGTCACGCTGGGCTCACGCAGTACAACCAGGGCGAACGGGTTTGTCAGCAAATAACTTGCTTTTTTAATGATATATTTTGATAAACAAATTATTAGTTTTCAGAATAGACGCGTAGTAAACCTGCGACAACTGAAATCACTTTCATAACTGCTATCTATCTATCTATCTATCTATCTATGTAACTATTTGTCCATCTATCTATCTATCTATCTATCTTCTATCTATATATCTGTACTTTTATCCATCGATCTATCAATCTATCTATCCATCCAACTATCTATCTATCGATTTATCTGTAAATCTATCTATCTATCTACCTGTATATTGATCTATCTATCTATCTATCACTGATATTTGAGCGCTGGGGGATATCTCCTTAGAACTGCATATACAGAATCGGCCCTAGGGAGACGTGAATCTATGACGACCATAATATAAACATGTTCTGAGCGGCTTGCTGTATCGCCCGCTGCATTGGAAATAGAAAATAAGTAATCTCGTGAATCACAATTACATTCATTATTTCAACTTAGGACGTCATTATATAGCAATACAAGACAACAATAACTTTGGCGTGACAGTCCTTCGCCAATACGTTAGCTGTACAGCAAATTCCCTTCACATTTTTGCCTCAATAAAGAAAACCTAATGTTACTCAATTTTGATTAATATTGTTACGTGAAAATGACACGAGGCGTGTCTATTTAAAATCTATATTTAAACTGATGCGTATGGCGTCGGCTAAGATGGAAGCAGCACGCACAACCAACAGACCACTTCCTCGTTGTCGTCTTCTGACTGCTGATACGCCAGCTACGTAGCATTACCCTCCCCCCCCCGGCGGTAAAAGCGCCGTCTCGGTGCACATTAACTACGGTCTTCAGTAGGCAGGTGGTAAGGTTTTAGCCTGCTGACGTGCACAACATCACTGTGTGTGGTTGCAGGCAGACTTGTGGTCTCAGATGCAGGAATGATCTCATAGGTGACGTCGGTTACCTGGCGGATGATACGGTAAGGACCCATGTAGCGAGACAATAACTTATCTGATAAGCCAACTCGACAAACTGGGCACCACAGGAGAACAAGAGAACCGGGTGAGAAGTGAACGTCAGCATGCCGGCTGTCGTAGATGGCTTTCTGGGTGGCTTGCGAAGCCGAAAGTGTGGAGCGGGCAATCTGACGTGCGTGGTCGGCACGAGCAATAGCGTCGCGTTCATATTCGGTTGACGGCGTTGTAGCGATTGGAAGTACGGTGTCGAAGTGGTAACGTCGGATCACGGCTATAAAGCAATTAAAAGGGTGAATAACCAGTGGTGTCGTGGCGCGAAGAATTGTACGCGAAGGTCACGTGAGGTAGCGCCAGGTCCCAGTCATGGTGGTCGGAGGACACATACATCGCGAGCATGTCCGTTAGGGTCCGATTTAGCCGTTCGGTAAGGCCATTTGTTTGGGGATGATAGGAAGTGGTCAGCTTGTGGTGCGTCGAGGAAGAGCGCAGAAGATCGTCGATCACACGGGACAAAAATGCGCGGCCACGATCCGTGAGTAATTGGCGAGGAGCGCCATGGTGTAGGATGACGTCGTGGAGCAAAAAGTCCGCAACGTCAGTAGCTGTGCTGGTGGGGAGCGCTCGAGTGATGGCATACCTAGTCGTGTAGTCTATAGCAACGGCGACCCACTTGTTGCCCGATTTCGACTCGGGAAAAGGACCGAGAAGATCTATACCAACACGGAAGAAAGGTTCGGTTGGGATGGAGATCGGTTGAAGAAATCCAGCCGGGGGCGCAGTAGGTCGCTTCCTACGTTGGCATTTATCGCAGGAGGACACGTACCGGCGAACGGACCGGGCGAGACCGCGCCAAAAGAAGCGGCGACGCACGCGGTCGTACGTCCGAGATACACCCAGATGACCTGTAGTTGGTTCATCGTGAAGCTCGTGCAACACGGTTGAACGCAAATTTTTCGGCACGACAAGAAGGAGCTCAGGGCCATCTGGCTGGAGGCTACGACGGCACAGCGTGCCATTCAGGAGGACGTACATGCGAAGTGACGTGTCGTTCGGAGCAGATTCGAGACGGTCAATAAGTTGTCGCAGAGAAGCATCACGATGTTGTTCATCACGTATCTGAAGAAACTGGGACATTGACATGACGCTGAGGCTAGGCTCGATGTCTGGTTCGTCGGGCTGATCAACAGGGTAGCGGGATAAGCAATCGGCGTCCAGATGGAGACGTCCAGACTTATAAGCAACCGAGTAGGAATACTCCTGTAGGCGTAATGCCCAACGACCAAGTCGTCCTAGTGGGGTCCTTCAGAGAAGAAAGCCAACACAGCGCGTGATGATCTGTGATGACACGGAAAGGACGGCCATACAAGTAAGGACGGAATTTCGAAACCGCCCAAACAAGAGCGAGACATTCCCGTTCTGTTATAAAATAATTGCGCTCAGACTTAGAAAGCAGACGGCTTGTGTACGCGATTACACGGTCGTTGCCCCGCTGAATTTGCGCCAAAACTGCACCTATTCCGTGACCACTCGCCTCTGTTCGCACTTCTGTGGGAGCATCGGGGTCGAAATGTGCAAGAATAGGAGGTGTCGTTAAAGCAGTGATTAGCTGAGAGAAGGCGTCAGCTTGAGGAGGGCCCCAAGAAAATGGAACGTCTTGTTTGAGAAGGTCGGTGAGTGGCCGGGCGAGTGCCGCAAAGTTTTTCACGAACCGGCGAAAGTAGGAGCAGAGGCCCACAAAACTGCGAACATCATGGACAGAGCGTGGGACTGGGAAGTTTGTTACAGCGCGTACTTTCGCCGGGTCTGGCCGTACGCCGGCAGCGTCAACAAGGTGACCCAATACGGTAATCTGACGAAGACCGAAGTGGCACTTGGAGGAATAGAGCTGCAGGCCGGCCCGTCGAAATATGGATAGAATGGTCAAAAGGCGTTCAAGGTGGGTTGCAAAGGTAGGTGAGAAAATGATCACGTCGTCCAGGTAACACAAACATGTCGACCATTTAAATCCTTGTAGGAGCGTGTCCATCATTCTCTCAATGGTCGCTGGAGCGTTGCAGAGCCCGAACGGCATGACCTTGAATTGGTAAAGACCGTCAGGGGTAACGAAGGCGGTCTTTTCTCGATCCATTTCATCTACAGCAATTTGCCAGTAGTCCAGATCGGAGGTCGAGAGATGAAAAGAAGGTAGCGCCATGGAGGCAATCAAGGGCATCGTCAATGCGTGGTAGAGGGTACACGTCTTTTTTTGGTAATTTTGTTGAGGTGGCGATAATCAACGCAGAAACGCCATGAGCCGTGTTTCTTTTTTACTAATACCACGGGAGATGCCCAAGGGCTCGTTGGTGGTTCGATTACGTTTTTTGTAAGCATTTTGGCCACTTCTTTCTGAATCACTTCTCACTCAGACGCTGACACGCGGTACGGCCGACGGTCAATGGGCGCAGAGTCACCAGTGTTGATTCGGTGAGTGACAATTTTAGTCTGGCCCAAGGGACGATCGTTAAAGTCGAAATATTACTATATGAGGCCAAAACTTGGCAGAGGGCGTCGGCCTGGTAAGGCGACAGCTCCGATCCAATCATGTTTCGAAAAATAGCATCGTCTGATCTGGGTGACCGTGAGACTGCGCTTCGATCAAGAGCAGATACAGCGACAACACTGACATCGTCCTCTGTTATGGCAGTTAGCTGGGCTAGAGACATCTGGCAGGGCAACACTTGAGGGGTGAAACCAAAGTTAAGGAGCGGAAGTAACACACAGTTATCCGCTATGGTCGCGACGGTATAGGGCACAGTAACACTGCGCGTCAGCCGAACGTCAGTAATTGGCGTAACGATATAATCACCATCAGGAACGAGAGGGGTCGACGACAAGGACACGTACGTGACGGCTCGAGGTGGCAGGTGAACGAAAGTGGTTGGGCTCAAGCGGCTGATGGGCTTTGCAGAGTAGTCGGCAAAGATTGGTAGATCAAGGCTGAGGGTACCAGACGAACAATCAATTAAGGCCGAGTGTGCCGAAAGGAAATCAAGGCCAAGTATGAGGTCATGAGGGCAGCGGGCTAGCACGGCAAAAAGGACCACGGCGTGACGACCGGCAATGCTGACACGAGCAGTGCACATTCCGATTACTGGTACCGTACCACCATCGGCCACACGTATTGCCTGCGTCGTAGATGGCGTCATAATCTTTTGGAAGCGGCAGCGTAGAGAAGCGCTCATAATAGACAGGTGCGCACCTGTGTCAATGAGGGCGGTCACAGGAACATGGTTGACTTGTACTTCAAGCAGGCTTTGGTGCGTGGGAAGCGTCAGTAGAGGATTTTCGGCCGTCATTGGTATTGCAGCTTCACCTCTATAAGCTGCAACATCTAGTTTTCCTGCTGCGGTCGTCCAGAGAAGCTCGGCGAGGAAAAGCGCCGAGGTGGCGGAGAGCGGGATTGGCGACGTAGCGGCGACGGGGAGCGAGAACTGCGGCGACCGGATGAAGGGGCGTCAGGGTAGCGGCGATCGGGCAAAGGGGCGTCAGTGGAAGGCTCGTAAGATGACGACGAATAGAAATTGAAGGGTGTGGCGACTGTACGTCGAGGGGTCGTCGGATGCATTAGCGCCGAGGTAGAGAAAGTCTGACGTGGTTGGTTTGACCAACGGTGGCGGCAATAGCGAGAAATGTGCCCAGGCTGGTGGCAGGAAAAACAAATAGGCCGGTCGTCGGGTGTTCGCCATTCCGAAGGGTTACGGAAGGGCATTGTTGGAGGTGAACGGCGAGCGTGTCCTCGGGAGTAGGACGGGGCTTCAGGGCGAGTCAAGGGACATGCTGATGGAAGTCCGAGATTCGCAAACTCCTGCCTCACCACAGCTTGTATTAACGCCACTGACGGCTGTTGTTGGTCAGAGGCGAGCGTTGCGAAAACGGGTGGCTCACGAGGAGCCGCACAGGCGGCTTCGATTTTCCGACGAACAATGCGTGTGACGTTGTCATACGTTGGGGACTGGCCGGCGGCTTCACACGATGAGGTCGTGGCCGTGTTGGGCAGCCGGGTGAATCGCTGAGTAATACGGCGGCTCTTGGCTTCTTCGAACCGCCGGCACTCTTTAATGATGGCGTCGACGGTGGCAACGTTGTTGCGAACTAGAAGATTAAATACGTCGTCTGCTATGCCTTTCAGCACATGGGCCACTTTCTCCGACTCACTCATGTGCTCGTCAATCTGGCGGCATAGGGCGATGACGTCGTGAATGTACGCGACGTACGACTCCGTCGACGTCTGTGCACGAGCCGCCAGTTGATTCCACGGTGCGATCTGCCGCCCAACGGTGTCGTCAAAAAGGTCGCGGATCTTCTCTTTAAAGGAGTCTCAGCTCGTAATCTCCACTTCGTGCGTCTTGAACCACACTCGCGGTGGGCCATCGAGGTTAAAAAGCACATTGGCAAGCATAAGAGTCGGGTCCCACCTATAGCTTGCGCTGACCCGTTCGTACCGGTTGATCCATTTGTCGACGTCAACGCCATCTTGACCGGAAAATACACCGGGATCACGAGCAGGAGGTAGAACCACGTATGTAGAAGTCACGGTAGGGGCAGGTGGCGAAGACGATGGTTGTTCAACCTGTGACATGGTTGGACCTATGATGATGCGGCCGTTGCGGAGCTTCGTGATGAAGACGGGAAAGTACCCCGCACCTCCACCACAAAGATGTTACGTGAAAATGACACGAGGCGTGTCTATTTAAAATCTATATTTAAACTGATGCGTATGGCGTCGGCTAAGATGGAAGCAGCACGCACAACCAACAGACCACTTCCTCGTTGTCGTCTTCTGACTGGTGATACGTCAGCTACGTAGCAATATGAAGGTCATAGACTTGCTTGTCCCGAATAAATTTCCTCTTTCTATTTCTCAATCGCCTTTGGTTTAGTTTGTGTATAAGACAATTAGCGAACAAACTTTGTGGCTCTTTTATAAGTTTTAGTTCTTAGAAGTTGTGTGGAACAAAAGAAAGTACACCCACGACCCCTCAGTAAACTAGATAGGTCACAAGAAGTGGAACGCAGACGTCTACAAACAAGAATCTTTCCAAACCCAGTGCACCTAAACCGCACCTAACCATGGTTATTCACGAACGATGCCTGTATTCGATGTAACGACTACTACGCAGGCATAGACAACATCCAGTGGAAATGCCCACACGTGGCGTGGCTTTTCAATCACAAAAACCCGGACGTATAGAGACTAATTAGCGTGACGCTCAGGCTAGATCAGAATCCAAAGACAAAGTCTGCGCCAGTTAGAAGGATCGAGTAGTGGCCGAAAGGCTAAATGTGATCGCGACCACCCAGTGAGCTGGGCCAGGCCGCCAACCTACACGTTTTAAATAAAGTTTTGGCCACTCTACTCTGTGTGTGGGGAAGCAAATAATAAGTATAAGGAGAAACATTGCGTCATCATTCCTAATACGCACGATGCGATAGTAAAACGACCAGATATTATTGTCTTTAGATGTACGATTGGTAAATGACCATAAATAAAGCTACTCAATGCGTCAGGTGAACCGTGTACACACTAAACCAATTCTGACCCATAAGGGTGTCAAAAAGGGTGCCGACACCCTAAGCACAACCTTTGAGCATCCTATTGAGCCTCGCCCGTATTCACAAACGCTCCTTCACTCAAGGGCTCCCCTCGACTTGACGAAGTCAAGGTGGAGCGTGCTCCTCCCCTCAAGGGGCCGCTGCGTTTCATGAACGCTCCTCCACACTTCCTTCGCCAAGGGAGCCCTTGGAAATGCTCTCTTCACTTGAGTGAACTGCATGCGCCGAGAAAAGCGCCTGATAGCGAGAGTATTCGCAATTGTGGTTAGGAATTGCCTATCTATGTACATTAAGAGAACGCCTTTTCTAGTTATTCTTTTTCCTAAATTGACATTACAGCAAAATACGTGCATTTAGAGTGGTAGTGTTGTTTCCCTAAGCCTAGTGCTGATAGAGTTAGCGAAACCCTCCTTCAAGTCTGGCAACAGTCGAACCCACGCAGCTGAACGAACAGCTGATGGCATTTCGTCTGCTCCTGAACGTGTCTACCTGCTTAGTTTATTTTCTCTTGTATGCGTCTATTAATTGCAGTTTGTATTTACGGTAGTGTTTGCGTGTGTGTAGTTTGAGAGCCTACTTTCGCCGGGGCGACTAACGAACTTCGTGAGTGATGACAGGAAGCGCAATAGATGGTTTGTTGCTTTGTTTACTTTCGCTTTACTGAGAGCCTTCTGATCACTAATGTAGCCACCGAATGTATAACGCGGTGGAATGAGTATTTTTTACTATATATCACAGTATGTTGACGTGCTTTTAGCATTCACCACCGCATTATGTATAAGGATTACTCGTACGGTAAATTCGTTCTCGCTACGGGAGTACATGCACAGTTCCTAATTTCAGGGGCCTGTGCAATGTTTATTTTTCTCATTTACTGCAAATTTCGCCATGGCGCTTCTTAGTTGTTCCTCTGCGTATAATAGGGAGTTTGAAAGACATTGCTCACAACTGATATTCAAGGTTATACCAGAGTAGCATTAAAAATTAGGCATGTTATACTCGTGGCTGAGCGTTCGAATTAGACTGCTACGCAAGATAAGAAAAGCGATCGTGTGCCTTTCTTTCACTATTGGCGAAAAATACATTTCAAAGTCGTTCTCTTCATTTAGTAACATCTAGTCGGTTAACAGGGACTGGTGTGTGTGTGTGTGTGTGTCAACTTTAACATTTTAAACTTAACATTTCAAACTTCCAAAGAATAAGTTATTGTTTTTGCATTGTTTTTCTATTTGCCCTGCATTTGTGGATGCGCCTAATTTGACAGATTTGCATAGAAGTAACCTTTAAGTTTGTGTAGCTTCCGTCTCCAAGTTCACACAGCGGCAACGTCGTAATTTTTTCCCGTCTCCTTCATCTGCATGCTCAGAAGCACAATCGTTAGTGCATGAATGACCTTGGCACTAATGTTTTGGATTTTATTTGCAATATAACTACTGGAAATACCTGTTGAAAAGGATCTTGGTGCCTGTGCTGCATTCCAAAGCCCCGGCACAACATAAATTATAGGGGAATGTTTTATTTTCTTGGATATCATAAAATTGAAGCAGTGTCGGACTTTTGGCACTGTTATGTTTTAAAAACTATCCTGTGGGTTCTCTCAACCTTCGAGAAAGTGTCATCAAGAGCAGCGTATATTATTCTGCTGATTTATGGAAGACCAGTGCAACAAAGCGGTGAAAAATGCTCAAGAGTATTGCAGTCTTCGCGGATACATCTGGTCGTAACCCTGTAAATAAAATATCCGCTATTGCTGCATCATTAGCAAGTCTACCAGTTAGAACCACGCCATCTCAGTTCCGTGGAAGCGGAGTGGTGCTGCTTTATATAAAACAAGTTTAATTTTTCTAGAACTGCTTTCCTGTAGAATCGAAGTGGTTTTTTGCAGTCCTGTTCCATCATGAAAACACAAATACGACGATAATTATGTATTGATAAATTAACAAAACAGAAGTTGTGAATGGCAAATGGACCTTTATTACATGTGGCTGATGAGGAGCAACGTGGCAAACATAAGAATGCAAATGAAAAGTGTTCATCAATCAAACATATGCAACCTACACACTGTAAAGGTAAAGTACGAGCTCGGAGGACATCATAAATAAGATTAAGGAAGTAGACACCATAGCGCTGCCCAATGCAGTGTAGCTGCACGCATTTGCTGCTTTTTTGTGCTTTTGTGTACAGTCATGCAAACTCTGCATAGCATTGATAATACGGCAGGTTCTAGGAGGCCTTTTCTCTGTGTTCTTCTGTCGGCAGCTGGTCCCCTGCACAAAAGAGGCAAGAAATAATATAAGAAAAACTTAATAGATTGAATACAAAAGCCGCATTTTTCTTTAATTCTAGCTGTGCACACATTCATTAGTATGCCTCGCATTCAAGAACAGACATGGTTGAAGTATTGAGCTTTGATTATTGTGACACATGTTTGGCTCAGGCACTTGGGCAGCTGACCAGGCATATGGGTATATAATTTCATTATCTAATTGCACGAATCAGTGCCATAGCCAGCAATTCTTCTTCGGGGGGTAGAAATGGGGTTAAATTAAAAAAAACAATCTCATTATGTATCTGCTGTATTTATATATCATATGTTTGCGTTTTCATACGACACTCGACGCCCTTTTGCGTACATGCAGGTTTCACAGAGCATGATCATCTGCTTGATCTTTCATGTGTACTTGGTTGTTCATTGGTATTGTGAGCTGCATAGACACTGTATAAAGAAGCTATGTTTCACGAGTAGTAGCTACAGCAGCTCACTCATTGCGCCCAATGTATTGTGTCGTGCTTTTCTTTAACTCTCTTTAATATTAATCTGACCGAAGCAGGAAAAAAATAAAAGAAACACAGAAGTAGTTACCTTCTCATTGGTACATATGGTCGTCTAACGGAGGTGTGCTTCGTCGTAAATTTCGGCTAGGGCAGCAAAGGTTTACCGGAGAGGAAGCCACTCTAAAGTACGGTGAACCCAGCGTATCAAAAGTTTGCTATGCCGCTTGCTTGTCAAGCTTTCACACCACGCTTGAACTGATGCGGTTTGCGAGCTTCATCAAAACACTTCAAAGCACTGGAATCCGCAGTAAGTCATGGAGCACTCGCACGAAGAGTATACGCACACCCGAAGGCAGGTAATCCACAGGCTCATGCACGGAACGCAACACATCACGGCACTGGTGAGTGCTCCTTTTGACACCACGCCCGCTTGTCCCGGTGCCACAGTAGCCGTTGCTGAACCGTTCGAAGACAGCTCCGTAGTAAACGCGCACCGTCTTTGTCGAAAGAACGCTGCGGTGGCAGCCTACTTGATCGAAAAACGCCGTCAAAGTGAGACAGGCTCCGCCATGGACGCGATGCCTGCGCCATTATTTCACTCGAGGGACGATTCAAGGTAGCTCGATCGCTTCCTTGACAATCTCGAGGAAACGGTCAAGATTTTTTCAAGTGAAGGAAGCGTTTCAAGTGAAGGGTGGTTTGTGAATGGGAAAACACCACTTAAGGAGCGTTTCGAGTGAAGGGTCGAGTGGAGGAGCGTTTGTGAATACGGGCCTCGAGGAACAATTCAAGGTAGCTCCATCGCTTCCTTGACAATCTCGAGGAAACGCTCAAGGTTTTTTCAAGTGAAGGAAGCGTTTTATGAGAAGCGCGATTTGTGAATGGGAAAACGCCACTTAAGGAGCGTTTCGAGTGAAGGGTCGAGTGGAAGAGCGTTTGTGAATACGGGCCTAGACGAAGACACCCCCTTTTAGCAGTATCGACTGAGTTAAGCATGCGTGAGTAATGTTGTTGCCTGCGATCATGTTCTTGAAGCTGGCCAAATATATGCACGAGTGCATCCATAGAGGCACATTTGCATTTCTGTAGTTATGATACCCATGTGATGTGTTTCTTAGGTAAATGTCATGCAATATGCACCATGTGAATATTTTATTACGTAACATTGCAATACCACCGCACATACATGTCAGTATGCGCATAAGCATCCACTGCAGATAAAACATAAAATTAAAGGAATTCTGACAGATGAATTTTTTACCAAGGTAGTGGAAGGCTCTAAAAATTTTGACCACCTGGTGTTCTTAAACGTGCACGTCAATCTTAGCACACATGTCTACAGCATTTTCACCTCCATCGAAAAAGCAGCCACCAATGCCGGGATTTCATCCCGCGACCTTCGTGTCAGAAACCGAGTATCTAGCGACTAGACAACTGCGACAGGACTTCACTCTCCCTGTTCCCCCGTGTAGGGTGGCAGACCGACTTTGCTGGTCTGGCTAACCTCCCTGCCTTTCCTTCTCTACCATTTCTTCTCATGAGTTCAACGAATGGAGCTTCCTTCAAGCGACTAACATTCGGACGTTCATAATTTGCCTAAAATTGAGTTCACTAAAAGAATATTGTGTGCTGCTTCATTGTCATCATTGATCTAAATTGTTCTGGTTAGGATAAAAAGGCACTACTCCTCACTTCCCATCAAACAGCACAAGCTGTCTAATGACTATAGGGGGGGGGAGTGGAAACGCTAAGACAAAACATCAATCTTGGACCACACGCCATCACAATAAAGCAGGCAAGCTTCTGCAATAATGACCAGCAATCGGGATCTCAGAAACTACAGATAGCTACATAACGTACTGGTTTCCCAACATGATTCGTAGGCAGCAGAATCACATTGTGCCTAACCTGCTTCATTATGATAACGATGAGGCCACAACGTTATTGGCCTCTGTATGCTAATACCAATTTCCCTTCCAAATTATGTGAAAATAACATTCAATGCGACGTCATGAATCTTGCATCCTACCATGTGGTCTAAGTACCAACAAGGTGGTTTTAGGGACGTCAGTGCAAGCCAATAAACAACAATCACTTGGTGAACAATATTTTTGATATTATTCAATTGGTCTGATGCGTACTACTTCAAAAAACGGCAGTTTAGATTTGTTCATTTTAGATAAATACAATGTCTAATTTTGCATGTCAACAGCAACATATGCGCACCTTAGGCACGCATACCGTGATGTATAACCTTATTGTGTCTTGAGCAATAAATTAGGTATTCATACACTGCACATACCAAAGTCACTTGTAAGTCTGCAGCGATGACATAAAAAAATTATGATATCAGGCAGAGCGTTACACTTGGTTTTGAAAGTGTCATTGGAAGTTGTGGTAGAGCTTTGTTTTAGATTGTTTGTAGACGTAAAGGTATTCGGCAAAGTTTTAACCCTAAAGCGGGTGGCAGCGCCTACAATTCTTAAAAACCAGAACAGTGGAATGATAGGTAAACAGGGGGGAACAGGCAGTACCACGAAAATCGCGCTCAAACGAGTGAACTACAGCTCAACCTAGCGCTTGCACAGCTAAGGTATGGCTATTCGGCCACTCAAAGACAAAATGTATTGGCCCAGGCGCAATTGCACGCTTTGAGAACCGCACCTACAGCACGCTGTGTCAAGTTTACGCACAATAATTTAATCTGAATATCATGATAAATATATAATACGTGCCCGGTGGATGGAAACACATTTGGTCACACAGGAAAACACATCTACGTTATAGTAGTCACACACATTTATTGATCATGTAGCTGTTCAAAAGAGGACGCGTAATATATTAAACTCTCTCCGGATACTTCTTTGGCACAGAAAATGAACAAGGCCGCGTAAATACAAACGCGGACACCGCGTCGTTCTTCTCAAGTCTTCTAAATTAAATACGCAAAGATCTTATTCAACGCGAATCACCAATATACTACAACGCACGCGACACACAGACGACGCTTACGGCTTACAGGCGGAGTCCCCGAACGGCGTCCGACGGCATTGAAAAAATATAGTGATTCACAGCGTGCAGAGCATCGCCTGCCGAATCACAGCCGCACAGCTCACATAGCTTAAACCCTCTCCCCATGGAAAAAAATTCGTCCGCGCGTAACGTCCCTGAGCTTAGACTTGAGCCTAATGAAATTAGACAGGCGAACAGGCTCGCTACATTATTAAAAACTCATTTATCATCTACTAGCTAGGAAAACCTTAGTTCGCAACGTTATTATACTATAGCGCTCCCGGTGTTAACCGCGGGAAAAGCTGACGACGCGAGCGGAAGCACAGCAGCCTGGATCGTGCGCCGCGGTCTTTGCGGGACAAGCAAAAAACAAAGCGTCGACAGCAGAAATATCCACCTACCTTTTTAGTTTGGCGAGTGCTCGACAGTACGAAGCAGCCGGTCCTCTCTTGAGTATAGTGCATCTTCGTAACAAGCAGCACTGACAGAACACGAAAGACAGCGCAAACACACTTTGAACCACATAAAAATTGACTTTAAACGCCATGCACACGGCCGTTGTGGCCGCCAGGAAGATTCCGCCATTTCTGTCCTTCTGACGCCACCAATCCGCATTTGCGCACGTAATCTTTTATATGATGAGTAAATAAATTGTTTCTGCTTAAAACTACATTAAAAAGTAGTAAAAATAGAAGATACGCTATTGTGTATTGCATAAGATATTTCTTAACTTTGAAAAGGAAAAAAAAAACATAACGCGTATTCGCGCAAAATTTGAAATGTCAAAGAACGCGCGAAATTTCAAACGTTTGCTTGCTTGTGTATTTCTCGTACCGATACCTTGTTAACACCTGTACGTTGGTTGAATGGTTAAGCTGGCTGTTAAAAACAGTGTTAAAATGGTTGTATATTAGTTACAGGCAGCAAGCAAAATTCGTCAAAACAAAATAAGCGTACTGGTTGGCAAACATTATTTTATCTGTCTTTAGTGAATTTTATTTAGGAAAAGTTTTTAGTCAAGGCTCAATTTAACTTGCTTTGAAGAATATTTCTATAAACAAAAGCAAGAAAACATTTCTTATGGTATAATATTAGAACGTCAAAGTCCATAGTCCGCCGTAAAAATTGGTAACACGTGTCAACTAATACATTGTAAGGTTAACACATATTTGTACAACACAAAAACTATTTTATCTACCACGGTCTTGTTGGTTTGTATTTCTTTGCATTAACAAATGTATGATTTATATAAACTGTCAAGGACATAGTTTTCTTTGCAATGTTAGGCGCAAACGAGGCCGAGAGCTCTATATGTGTAAGTAACAATCCTGTTGTAGCTCTACAAGCTGCGTACTCCGCCATTGGCTAGTGAGCTTACAGCGCATAGCTCGGTCAGCGCCGGCCTCACGGCCTGGCGCTGACCAAGCGCTAAGATATTCAGATATTCCAAGATATTCCAAGACCAAGATATTCAGATATCCAGATAGCTACTCAGATATCCAGATAGCTATGCAGATATTCAGATATATTGTGACGACGCGAGATTGACGAGCACACAAAGCGCCTCAAACAAATACGATTTATCGATTGCAGGAAACAGACTGCAACGACTTCTTCGTCTTTTTCCCTCGGCCAAAGACACTCGCGCTCCTTCGTTGTCCTCACCTCTGGCACATACGCGCGTCATTATTCCCCCTTTAAAAAAAACATCGTCCCGATGTTAAACGTTTGAGAAGCAAGGCGAAACCAAAACTGCACAGGTAGTCACTGAAAGTAAGGCTTCATCCGAAGCACGTGGACAATTTCTGGTGAATGTCTGCGCCGCTTTGAACACTGCACGCCGTCCGGAACAACCTCGTAGTTGACGTCACTAATGCGTCGCAGAACCTTGTAGGGTCCGAAGTATCTTCGCAACAGCTTTTCGGAAAGCCCACGCTGACGAACAGGTGTCCAGACCCATACTTTGTCGTCCACGTTGTATATGACGGGTCTGTGCCGGAGGTTGTAATACTTGGCATCTTCGTCTTGCTGTTTGGTGATTCGCAACCTGGCAAGTTGTCTGGCTTCTTCTGCTAGCTGGGTAAACTCTTGGGCGTCTGTCTCATTGCCATAATTTTTATGAGGGAGCATTGCGTCTAACGTTGTTGTAACCTCGCGTCCGTAGAGGAGACTAAAGGGTGTCTTCCGAGTGGTCTCTTGACGAGCCGTGTTGTAGGCGAACGTGACGTAGGGCAAAATGATGTCCCAGTTCTTGTGCTCTACATCTACGTACATGCTTATCATGTCAGCCAGGGTCTTGTTGAGGCGTTCGGTGAGCCCGTTGGTCTGGGGATGATACGCCGTTGTCTTTCTGTGAGCTGTACCACTTAGTCGGAAAATGGTGTTCAAAAGCTCGGCCATGAACGCAGTACCTCTGTCGGTGATTACTATTGCGAGGGAACCGTGTCTTAAGACGATGGCTTCGATGAAAAATTGCGCCGCTTCAGCTGCCGTTGCCCGTGCCAGAGCACCTGTCTCCGCGTATCGGGTCAGGTAATCCGTGGCGACGATTATCCACCTGTTTCCAGTGGCAGACTTTGGGAAGGGGCCCAGAAAATCCATGCCAATTTGTGCAAACGGTGTCGCCGGCACTCGAACAGGCTGCAGCAGGCCAGCTGGTTTGATGGATGGTGGCTTGCGGCGCTGGCAATCTAGACATGCCTGCACGTAAGTTTTGACAACTTCGGCAAGTCTTGGCCAGTAATAGTTCTGCCTTATCCTCGCCAATGTTCTTGCGTAACCCAAGTGACCAGCAGTAGGTTCGTCGTGACAGGCTTGCAGTACCTCACGGCGAAGCGAAGAAGGAACGACGAGCAAGTAGCTGCTGCCGGTGGGCGAAAAGTTCCTCTTATAAAGAACGTCATTTCGCAAGCAGTACGACGGCAGCCCTCTCGCAAAAAACTTCGGAACGCTATTCGCTCGCCCTTGTAGGTAATCTATATGTGGTAGCAGCTCAGCATCGCCACGCTGCTGTTGAGAACAGGTGGCAGTGTCCACAATTCCGAGAAAGGCCGTGTCGTCATCGTCGTTGTCCGGGCATGCCGTCTCAACCGGAGACCGAGAAAGACAGTCGGCATCGGTGTGTCGTTTTCCCGACTTGTAGGCAACAGTGAAGTCAAATTCTTGGAGCCGAAGACTCCATCGTGCAAAGCGGCCAGACGGATCTTTCAAGTTGACTAACCAACAGAGAGAGTGGTGATCGCTGATAACGGTGAATGGGCGGCCGTACAAATAAGGACGGAACTTCAGGACTGCCCATACCATTGCAAGACATTGTTTTTCTGTCGTAGTGTAATTAGCTTCAGCTCGGGACAGCGTCCTGCTGGCATAGGCGATCACGTTTTCATTGTTGTCCTTCGACTGTACGAGCACTGCTCCAAGACCCACATTACTAGCGTCTGTATGAAGTATTGTCGGTGCGTCTTCATCGAAGTGGGCCAACACGGGGGGGTGTTTGCATTCGCTGACGAAGCTCGTGAAATGCCTGCTGTTGGTCTTCGCCCCATCTGAAGGGGGTATCTTCCCGAGTAAGCTGTGTCAATGGCCATGCGATGCGCGAAAAATTAGCAATAAACCGCCGGTAGTAGGCACAGAGACCTAAAAAACGTCGCACTGATTTTTTGTCTGATGGCGTCGGGAAGTTTGCCACGGCGGCAATTTTATCCGGGTCGGGTCGGATCCCTTGGCTGCTCACGACGTGACCGAGGAATCGAAGTTCGTGGAAGCCGAAGTGGCACTTTTCTGGTTTTAGAGTAAGACCGGCCAAGCGTATTGCTTCAAAAACTGCTTCGAGCCTTCGTAAGTGTTCCTCGAAAGTCGCCGAAAAGACAATCACGTCATCGAGGTACACCAAGCAGGTTTGCCACTTCAGTCCCGACAGAACCGTGTCCATGAGACGCTGGAATGTTGCTGGCGCCGAACACAAACCGAAAGGAAGAACCTGAAATTCATAAAGTCCGTCGGGCGTAACAAAGGCGGTCTTCTCACGATCTCTCTCATCCACTTCAATTTGCCAGTAGCCGGTTTTTAAGTCCATAGACGAAAAGTAGCGTGCGTTTCGTAGCCTATCCAATGAATCATCAATACGCGGCAGAGGGTAGACGTCCTTCTTTGTGATCTGATTAAGCTTACGGTAGTCGACGCAGAAACGCAAGCTACCATCCTTCTTTTTGACGAGTACTACCGGTGATGCCCAAGGACTGTTAGACGGCCGAATAACACCATCTTCTAGCATCGTTTTCACCTGTTTTGAATTACCTCACTCTCCTTTGGGGCGACTCGATAAGGATTTTGCCGGATGGGTCTGGCATCGGAATCCGTGATGATGCGGTGTTTCGTCAGTGCCGTTTGACCAACTCTTGATATGGATGAGAAGCAGCCGTGGAACTTGCTGATCAGCGTGAGAAGGCGGTCTCGCTCAATGGGAGATAACATTGGACCAACGTCTACAGGTGTCGGTGTAGTGATAGTAGACGCTGCTGCTTCCTCCACTAAATGACAATCTTCTGTTTGCGAGAGTTCATCAAAATAGGCAATAGCCGTGCCTTTAACTATGTGTCGGCGTTTTCTGCTGAAATTTGTCAATAGCAGTTCAGCGCATCCGTGAATAACAGTGATGACAGCCCTGGCAACAAAAATGCCGCTAGTGAATGCGAGCTCTTTGATGTGTTCAGCGACGCCAGTACCATTTCGTAATTTGTCACAGTGCACGGATACGAGAGAACAACTTCGTGGCGGCAGTATGACGTCGTCATCGGCAATACGGAAGTGAGGTGGCTGGTGTTCCTTATCTGTAGCAGTCTCCGAGCTTACAGTGAACGTTACGCTTCTGTCACGGATGTCAATCACAGCCCCGTATTCGCGCAAGAAATCCATTCCCAATATCAGCTGTTTACAGCACTCGTGGAGAATGACGAGGGTGGCGACAAAGGTGGAACCAGCAATGAAGAGTCGGGCCGTGCACTTTCCAACCGGTGTCATCAACTGACCTCCTGCAGTTCTTATATTGGGTCCCTGCCATGGCGTTTTCACCTTCCTGAGTCTTTCGGCTAGCTGTAGGCTTATTATAGAAAAGTGGGAGCCAGTGTCCACAAGTGCCGTCACTTGGTGGCCGTCAATGTGAACGACGAGGTCAGCGCTGATAACGTCGGTTACGTCGGCAGTTGTCTCATTCGTCGAATTAGTCGTTGCTGTCGTCTTCTTCGGTATCGATGGCTTCTAGCTGTCACTTGTCTGCAATGGGGGCTGTTCGGAATTTCGAATATTGGCATCCGTGACAATATATTCAGATATCCGTTACTGCTGTGGGGCTACTAATGAGACCATGGTGTCTAACCAGGAGACCTCTAAAAGCTGTTGGTTATGCTCTTTGACCACGTTGCTCACAAAGTTTTGTCAGCGACTGTGCACCCTAATGGGTGCTCATCAGCACCCATTAACTGTTGCACCCTTTTTGCACCCTAGTTTCCACCCTTTTGATGTGTGCACCATTTTGGTTCTGCTTGTAGGGTGCTGCGAGTGAAATATTTGCGCCAGCATCGCGTCCATGGCGGAGTCCGTATCACTTTGACGGCGTTTTTCGATCAAGTAGGCTGTCACCGCCGCGTTATTACGACAATGACGGTGCGCGTTTACTACGGAGCTGTCTTCGGACGGTTCAGCAACGGCTACTGTGGCACCGGGACAAGCGGGCGTGGTGTTAAAAGGAGCACTCACCAGTGCCGTGATGTGTTGCGTTCCGTGCATGAGCCTGTGGATTACCTGCCTTCGGGTGTGCGTATACTCTTCGTGCGAGTGCTCCATGACTTACTGCGGATTCCAGTGCTTTGAAGTGTTTTGATGAAGCTCGCAAACCGCAAAAGTTCAAGCGTGGTGCGAAAGCTTGACAAGCAAGCGGCATAGCAAACTTTTGATACGCTGGGTTCACCGTACTTAAGAGTGGCTTCCTCTCCGGTGAACCTTTGCTGCCCTAGCCGAAGTTTACGACGAAGCACACCTCCGTTAGACGACCATCTGTTTCAGTTTCAGTTTCAGTTTATTTTTCATTTCAAAAAAGTAGTACAGTAATATTATTATACAGACGAGGGTCCCAAAGTTAAAAACAGTAACGGGACCCTCGATGCATTATAACAATCAATAAATCAGATCAAGTTATCAAGCAACGAGGGAATGGAAACCAATTATACAATATAGAGTGATGAGTAATTATTATAGGGTAAGTGACACATCAGGCAACAAAAAGCAAGGCAAATAAGGAAAGAAAAAGAAAGAACGAAAAAAAAACATCTCGTTCAGTGGCGGACATTGTCAATCGAAATGCATTGATCTAAATGGCATAACCAAAAATGCAAAGCCCCTAAAAAGCCCATATACAGGTAGCTAATAATTTAACAGAAAACTTTTAAGCGACTTTTTGAATGATGACAATGTGGGCATCGTTTTAACGGAAAGAGGCATGTTATTCCAAAAAGTAATGGCCGCAAAGGCAGAGGTCATTTTTCCATAATTTGTGCGCGACGCGGGTAGCAAAAAGTTAAGGTTAGTTGCAAATCTGGTTACAATGTTGTTTTGTAAGAAAACTGAATCAATGAACTCAAACGGTAGCAGTTCATTGCGCAATTGAAACAAAAGAACGGCTATGCTATAAAAAAATAACTTACGAACAGGTAGGATTTTGTTGTCTTGGAGTAGATGGCCTGCCCTGGAGTATCGTGAGCTATTAGTGATAATGCGGATCGCCTGATTTTGTATGTTCTAAATAGGTGTTAGATGACAGTAATACGTGTTTCCCCAAGCAGCGATACCATACATGATATGGGAATGAATGAATGCGAAATACAGAGACATAGGTACGTTTATATGAAAAACTTCACGAGCTTTTATTATAGCCCGAATTCCGAATGCAGTTTTCTTTCTGAGGTGATCAGTGTGGAGATTAAACTTTAAATGGCAGTCAAGGTGTACACCATGAAAAATTACAGTATCACAGGAGGGTATAGAGTGAGGACCTAGGGTTAAGGGTTGATGAAAAGGCAATGGCCTTTGAGCGGACCTAAATATCGTAAACTTGGTTTTGGCTGGGTTAATAATAAGTTTGTTCTCGTAGCACCATTTAGTAATATCTATAAGTGTGTTATTCAAGTGTAAAGTAAGAGCAGTTAGAGAGTCCTCAGCTGCAGTTATAGTCGTGTCGTCTGCGTATAACACGCAGTGAGTTGATTTAATTGCATCGACAAGATCACTAATATAAATAATAAATAATAAAGGGCCCAAAATAGACGCCTGGGGCACGACTTGATTGATTAGCTTAGTTTCAGAAGAAGCGCCTGATACGTACACTGAGCATTCTCTATTGTGCAGATAATTTTTCAGGAAGGTTAATGGAGCTCCAGTTACCCCGTAGGCCTCCAATTTGTTAAACAGGGTGGCATGATTAATGGTGTCAAAGGCCTTGGTGAAATCTAGGAAGACTGATCTAACAAATTTACCAGAGTCAATCGATTTTTTTATGTAATCTATTAAGGAAACTATTGCTAAGCCTGTCGAACTGCCTGAACGAAAGCCAAATTGACACGGATGAAGTATAATAAACTTGCTTAGGTAATTACTTAAACGATCAACGAACAGTTTTTCAATAACTTTGCTGAGGGAAGAAAGAATTGATATGAGCCGATAATTAGAAACTATTCTTTTGTCACCCTTCTTGAATACCGGAACTATTTTAGATTTCTTTAAAAGTTTAGGAAATACGCCTTGCTGAAACATTAGATTAATGATATCACTAAGTATCCTAGAAATATTACGCGCAACCAGTTTTAAGTGATACGCAGAAATATTGTCAAGACCTGCGCATTTGTTTTTTAGATTCAAGAGAACTGAGCATACTTCGTCAGCGGTTACGGGCAAAAGAAAAAATGAAGAAGCGACCCGAGAAACGGAACATTTTGGTATGACCTATTGTGTAGTAGGAATGCTAGAAAAAAAATCGCTGAAAGCATTTGCATTAGAAGTTGGCTGTTGCAAAGAAATATTATTATATAATAATTCAGATATAGGTGAGTTTCCAGATGATTCGTTTAAAATGTTGTTCAAAAGGTTCCATTGTTTTTTAGGGTCCCTCTGATGTTTGGTCAACTCATTTTCATAATTACGCTTTTTTGCTTCTCGGAGTAAAATTTTCAAATTGTTGCAATATTTCCTCTATCGGCGGGCAAGCGAAGTATTAAAAGGCTGTCTTTTTGTTTTTTTGTAAAGGTTATCTTTTTTGCGAACACTTGTCAATAAGCCGTTTGTCATCCATGGATTGTGCGGAAATGTATACCGTTTTTTGCATTTAACAGTTGATGTACTAGATGTTACGGCCTTAAATAAAGCGCAGAATTTCTGTAGCATAGCTTCTACGTCGGAGCAGGAATTATCAAGAATATCGGACTTAACAAGTGACCAGTCAGTTGTAGCTATAGCATCGATAAACTTGTCATGATCCAGCACAGATGTGTAAAAACAGCTATCGACACTGGAGCGCCTAGCATTAAATGTTATGTAAACGGGGAAGTGATCTGTATTGTATGTGTCAACCACGCCAGCCTCGGGGGCGGGAGAAAAATTGCATAAGACATGATCTAAAAGAGATTGGGAACCCTGGTGGCCACATCTTGTTGGAGCAGTGATAAGTGATTCGTAGCCGAAGCCACTGAAGCAGTTCGTGTAAGCCGAGTAGACACTGGATTCCATATCTAATAAGTTTATGTTGATGTCCCCTATCAGTACAACTTGCTTATTCTCAAAAGATAGCTTTTGAAGTAATCTATCAAGATTTGACAAAAATTCTAGAACAGGAGATGAAGGAGAGCGATACACACTGCCAATGATTAATTTTTTGCCGTTGTTTAGGGGTGACCTGCCACATTCGATCCACACAGATTCGCACAGTGGTACGGTGAAAGACAGATCAAACCTGCGCGTGTACGAAACCCCGCTGGAAACAAAAATTGCAGCCCCACCGTGCGCGTTATAAGATCGGTGACAATACTCTGCCTGATACTGTGGAAAAGAATACATGTTACGGTCTGCGTCGCGCAGCCACGTTTCCGAAAGGCAGATAAACGAAAACTGGTGGTGCAGTAGAGAAAGAAAAGTGGTAATCGCGTCATAGTTCTTTCGGATGCTGCGAGCATTAAAATAAATTAGCGAATATTTCCGTAACGTAAGCGAATGTTTGAGGTTGCTAACGGTAATCGAAGACATAAAAAAAGAAAAACTTAGTGGTCGATACAGAATATGTAAGGCGTCGTTTAAATGAAAATCGAAAGGTCAGAGGCGGTATTTATTCGAAAGGCCCTGGTATCTTCAGACTTGCGTGCCAGGATGCGACAGTTCTCTGTCCAGAGAAATTTCCACTGGTGCTCTTTCTTGAGAGCCAGTGCCCTTTGAAATAGCTTCTTATTCTCAGCAGTAAGGTGGTCATTCGTATAAATAGCCTGGTCAGAAGATTCTGAAAAGCCAATGCTGCCGGTGCGAAGCCGAGCCTTGCGAGCTTTGCGGATGAAGTCATTTTTTTGTCACGACTGCGAAACCGAGCAATGATGTTGTTCACTGCTGATTTCGTGGGAACACGATGCACTGTGTCTATGTCAGTAGGTGTTACAGTACATCCGATTGCATCGCCCATGCGCTTTAGAATGGCAGTACAGTCCTCGCCTTTAGTCGTTGGTACACCTTTATTTTCTATATTGTTTTGTCGAGAATATTGCTCAAGTTCAGCCAAACGGGTTTCAAGAGACTCGTTATGGGCCCTTAGCGCTTTATTTTCTGCAATGAGCGCATTCTGATTCACACACATGTTATCGTACTGAGCACTGAGTAATCGTAACGCTCTCGCATAGTTTTGCATGCTCTTCAAGGCCTTTGTCATCCAGTGTTTTCCTAGCCTCCGCCTTGAACTCATTAACTGCAGTTTCTAATTGCTCTTTAAACGCAGATTCAAGCGCTTCAATTTTTTTAGCAAGTTAAGCACAGGTAGGCATTGTATACAGGTCCAAAGCAGCGTTGAGCAGCAGTCACGGTAATTTTTACAGCACAGAATAGTTGCTTAAAATTCGCACACCAACCTGGAAATACAGAGTGAGGCGATTCAGAGCGTGCACATTCCGTTGTGACTGCTGCTGCTGCAATGGATTCCAGGCAGTCCAGAGTGGTTCTTATAGCCCCGTTTTGGATGTGCAGAGCAGGATGCGCAACCGCTGCTTGCGTATCCCTTGAACACTGTAGCTGGCGACACGCGGACGTGACGGAGCGATGTTGCGAGGGGTACCAGGGCGATACTCAGCAGTAGTGCCTGCCAAGCAAGGAACTTCGGGCGCCTGGAAATACAGAGTGAGGTGATTCAGAGCGTGCACATTCCGCCGTGACTGCTGCTGCTGCAATGGATTCCAGGCAGTCCAGAGTGGTCCTTATAGCCCCGTTTTGGATGTGCAGAGCAGGATGCGCAACCGCTGCTTGCGTATCCCTTGAACACTGTAGCTGGCGACACGCGGGCGTGACGGAGCGATGTTGCGAGGGGTACCAGGGCGATACTCAGCAGTAGTGCCTGCCAAGCAAGGAACTTCGGGCGCCTGGAAATACAGAGTGAGGCGATTCAGAGCGTGCACATTCCGCCGTGACTGCTGCTGCTGCAATAGTAGGACCAATGAGAAGGTAAGTACTCCTGTGTTTCTTTTATTTTTTTCCTGCTTCGGTCAGATTACTATTGAAGACAGTTTAAGAAAAGCACAACACAATACATTGGGCGCAATGAGTGTGCTGCTGTAGCTACTACGCGTGAAACACAGCTTCCTTATACAGTGTCTATGCAGCTCACAATACCAATGAACAACCAAGTACACATGAAAGGTCAAGCAGATGATCACGCTCTGTGAAACCTGCATGTACGCAAAAGTGCGTCGAGTGTCGTATGAAAACGCAAACATATAAAATATTGTCACAGGTAATGGGTATGAGCCATCAACGGTAGGTGGAATCCCTTGGAAGTGAAGAAAGAAGAGGGCTTTTGCGTCCTGGTCTGAGGGCAAGCAAGACGTCGTTTCGTCGCTGTCTGTTATTACGTTCGCGGCACTGGTGGAGGTGCTGGGTAAATGCGCCTCGGCTGCAGATTTTCAGCGGACACACCGAGCTACTTGGAGACAGCTACAGCTTCCACGGCAAGAAGCAGTCGGCGCCTGCGAGGACTATCTCCCGAGTACGGTTCTCTCTCTCAAGACGAGATGGCCACTTCAACTAACAACCAGGCGAGTCAAACCAACGACGCCTATTTTTTTCTCCCGCATGTTTTTCATGCGCCGCAAACATCACGCTCATTTCATGGAGACATTTATGAAGATGTTGACGACTGGCTTGACCACTTCAATCAAGTTGCCAACATCAACGAATGGGATGAAGCTCGCAAGCTGCGGAGAGTTTACTTTGCATTAGAAGACTCTGCCAAAACGTGGTACGAGAATCACGAGGGTTCCTTTGCGACGTGGCATGAGTTCAGCCCACAGTTTCGTGATGCGTACCGCAGCACTGAAAGGAAAGAGAGAGCAGAGCAGGCTATCTCGTCTCGTAACCAACGACCCATCGAGAGAGTTTCGATGTTTGTCGAGCACATGCTGCGACTCTTCAAGTGTGCTGACCCTGCAATGTCCGAGGAAAAGAAGGTGCGGCATTTAATGCGTGGGGTAAAAGAGCAGCTCTTCGCCGGACTCGTGCGCAATCCACCGACGACTGTGGCAGAGTTCATAAATGTGGCAACCACAATGGAGCGTACTCTCCAGTATAGGTCGTCACAGTATGAACGCCACGACGGGACCCCTGCCGCATGCTTTATCGGGGCTGACAGCGAGAGGCATGCCCTCGCTGAGTTCATAAGAAGCGTCGTGCGGGACGAGCTGCGCCAACTCCAAGCAGCGGGACCCCAACCACCCGTAAATGCTCTCACAGACTTAATCCGAAATGAGATCCGACAGGTGGTCACCCCACTCGTGCCAACAAGGCCTGAGGCCCCTGTACTGACTTATGCGGCGGCTCTGCGATCTTCTGCACCACATGACCCTGATCCCACCATAGGGAGAATGGATCAGGCTAGCCATCGATTCCAGGGCACCTCTTCGACTCCGCCACCTGCCTCAAGGTTTCCGAGTGCACCAACTTATCGTCCGTCTGGATTGCGGCAGAACGCCACAAAGGCCAGCGTGTGGCGTACGTCCGATAACCGTCCACTCTGCTACCACTGTGGCGTAGCGGGTCACGTCTACCGTAACTGCCAGTACCGCCAACTTGGTCTCCGTGGCTTTCACCCTGATGCTCGGTGCCCGCGTTACGGTGAGCGTCCCCGCGACATCGAAGCGTACCTTACGGGCCAGCAAGCTCCTCACCTTGGTCAACGCCCCATTTCAAGATCACCATCACCTCGCCGCCCCACGTCACCTAGTATTCCCTCGTCATCTTTTGCTCCTTTCAGAGGCCGGTCACCGAGTCCCCACAGGGGAAACTAGAAACCGCGGCTCCTGGGGGTGAAGCCGCGTCCCTACGAACTTTCATAGAGCCTTCTTCGACGCAAAGACCCGACGAAGACCTTTCTGACTTTCCAGTCGTTTCTGAAAGTCATCAGACTGTTTCCGCCGACATCACCGTACACGTCGATAATCACGTCGTCACTGCCCTCGTCGACACCGGCGCCGATTATTCGGTTATGAGCAGCACCCTAGCATCCCAACTGAGGAAGGTAACTACCCCTTTGCAAGGACCGCCGTTGCGCACGGCAGGGGGCCACCTCGTCACGCCGACTGGAATGTGCACAGCCCGTGTTCGATTCCATGCTTCCACGTTCACAGGGTCTTTCCTCGTATTACCTGTGTGCTCCCGTCTACTCATTCTAGGGCTGGACTTTCTTCGCGAACACGGCGCAATTATTGACCTAAGAGACTTGCAGGTGTCGTTCGAGGACCCGTTTCATCCTGAACCAGAAAACGCCCGCTCATCCAAGGCTGCCCTACGTGTATCCTCCGAATCTGTTACTCTAACTCCCCGCAGCAGCCTTTTTATCAACGTTGAATGTGACCAAGACCTCCCCGATGCTGTTATTGCAGAAGGAAATTTGTCCCTACTTTTTGCACAACAAATCTGCGTTGCCCGAGGTATTGTTCAGCCTAGTAGAAAGCACGCTTGCCTATTCATCACGAATTTCAGCGAGGAGTATCGCCATCTTCACAAACACACTGCGATCGCATACCTTGAGGATATTGCCAACATCCCTGGTCCCTCAACATTATCTGCTCTTTCGTCGTGCGACGATTCCGCCGTGACATTTGCAAGCACTCTTGACGTAAACCAGGGTCTACCGTCTGCACAACGGGAACGTCTTTTGAAGCTACTCGGTTCATTTCGGGACTGCTTCGCTACAACTTCGAAAGTTAACAAAACACCGCTTGCCAAGCATCGTATCATCACCGAGCCTACCGAGAGACCCATTCTACAGCATGCCTACCGAGTCTCGCAAAAAGAACAAGACGTTATACGCCAACAGGTCCAGCAGATGCTCAAGGACGATGTCATCCAGCCATCGACCAGTCCCTGGGCGTCCCCTGTTGTGTTAGTAAAGAAAAAAGATGGTACTTTGCGATTTTGCGTCGACTACCGAACGTTGAATAAGATCACGAAGAAAGAGGTGTATCCTTTACCACAAATAGACGACTCGCTGAACCGCATTCGCAATGCTCGTTACTTTTCTTCCATGGATCTACGCAGCGGCTATTGGCAAATATCTGTTGATGAGCGCGACCGCGAAAAGACCGCCTTCATTACTCCTGACGGACTCTACGAGTTCAAGGTCCTCCCTTCGGTTTATGCTCGGCACCAGCTACTTTCTCAAAGAATGGATGGACACGGTTCTTTCTGGGCTAAAATGGCAATCGTGTCTTGTCTACATTGACGATGTGGTCGTCTTCTCGGACACGTTTGAGCAGCATGTCCAGCGTTACAGGCAGTTCTTCAGGCGATTCGAACAGCTGGACTTTCTCTCAAACCTGAGAAATGCCACTTTGCATTCGAGGAACTAAAATTTCTTGGTCACGTCGTCAGCCACGCCGGTATACACCCAGACCCTGAGAAAACGAAAGCTGTTGCCGCATTTCCTGTCCCAACGAACAAGCGCGACCTCCACCGATTTCTGGGACTCTGTGCATATTACAGACGCTTCGTCAAAGGCTTTTCTAAAATCGCTGAACCGCTAATTGAATTTACGAAAGACGGCGTACCGTTTGTTTGGGGTCATGGTAAGCATCACGCTTTTGACGCGCTACGAAACCATCTCCAAGCCGCACCTGTACTCGGTCACTTTGACGATAACGCTGCCACAGAGCTACACACGGATGCCAGCAACGTCGGACTTGGAGCTGTACTGGTTCAATGGCAAAATGGCGTAGAGCGCGTGATTGCCTATGCAAGTCGAACACTATCATCTGCAGAGAAAAACTACTCTGCAACAGAAAAAGAATGCTTAGCCGTTGTTTGGGCTATAACAAAGTTTCGCCCTTATTTATACGGTCGACCATTCAGGGTAGTTAGCAACCACCATTCTTCATGCTGGCTCGCCAACCTCAAAGACCCTTCCGGTCGTCTAGCACGCTGGAGCCTTCGGCTGCAAGAATTTGACGTTACAGTCATTCACAAGTCAGGACGCAAACACACTGATGCTGACTGTCTCTCGCGTGCACCAATTTGAAGTAAGAACGCGGACGTTGAAGAGGACGATACATTCCTTTCCTCTGTGTCAGCAACCGACTTGGCTCAACAACAACGCGATGACATGGAGCTAAGCCCGCTGATTGACTACCTCGAAGGCCGAAAACGCAGCCTTCCTCGAAACTTTGCACGTTCGCTGGCCTCGTTCTGCATCAGGGATGGAGTCCTCTATACGAAAAACTTCGACCATACCCAGGCTACTTACCTACTGGTTGCGCCGACCTCGCTTCGGGACGATATTTTACATGCTTGTCACGACGAACCATCATCCGGACACCTTGGCTACACGCGCACATTGGAAAGAATTCGCCGCTCATACTACTGGCCCCGCCTCGCGAAGACAGTCAAGCAGTACGTCCGCACATGCCGCGACTGCCAGCGCCGTAAGACTCCACCTGTCCGACCAGCAGGACTATTACAGCCTATCGCCACGCCTAAGACACCATTCCATCAAAATGGCATTGACTTGCTCGGCTTATTTCCCACCTCTTCGTCTGGAAACCAGTGGATTGTGGTTGCCACCGATTATTTAACGCGTTACAGCGAAACAAAGGCCCTGCCCAAAGCTACCGCAGCCGAAATTGCACAGTTTTTTATCACCAGCATCGTACTTCGTCACGGAGCGCCAGCTGTGATAATTACTGATCGTGGTACAGCTTTCACCGCTGAATTGCTTCAAGAAGTGCTGAGACTAAGTGGTACAGAACATCGGAAAGCCAAGGGTTATCACCCCCAAACAAATGGACTCACTGAACGGTTGAACAAGACCATTGCAGATATGCTGTCAATGTATGAGGCCGTTGATCACAAGAACTGGGATGATATACTCCCTTACGTAACTTTTGCTTACAATACAGAAGTCCAAGAGAGTACAGGTTTCCCCCCATTTCGCTTAGTTCATGGTCGAGAGGTCACCACAATGCTCGACGCAATGCTCCTTCCCAACAACTTGAGCATGTTCAACACGGACGCTGAATTGTTGGCTCAACGCGCCGAGGAGGCCCGTAAACTCGCCCGATGCCGTATTCAAGTTCGCCAAACTGCCGACGCACAATGCTACAACCTTACACACCAAGAGGTTACCTTCCAACCAGGTGATGAAGTTTGGGTGTGGACTCCCATTCGACAGCGTGGTCACTCTGAGAAGTTGCTTCGGCGCTACTTCGGCCCTTACAAAGTTCTGCGCCGACTCAGTGATGTTACGTGTGAAGTTCTCCCTGAGGGCGCCTCAAGACGTTCCCGTCGGTTTCCACAAAGTGATGTGGTGCACGTGTCAAGACTCAAGTCATATTTCAAGCGTCATCCATCGAATGTGGACTAACTTCCCATGCAATGACTATTTTTTTGTCACTTTGGTTTTTTTTATTGTCTCGTGTACTTACTCCTTTCTTTATTGAGTACTTCTAGGACGCCAGCCCATTTTTTCCCCTTACGACGGAATTGTTGGGTTCCATGATAGCATCTTTTTTTTTCTCATTTGTTTTCTCAACGCTCATTACCAGCATCGAGCCGATGCTTTTCGAGGGGAGGGAGTAATGTCACAGGTAATGGGTATGAGACATCAACGGTAGGTGGAATCCCTTGGAAGTGAAGAAAGAAGAGGGCTTTTGCGTCCTGGTCTGTGGGCAAGCAAGACGTCGTTTCGTCGCTGTCTGTTATTACGTTCGCGGCAATATAAATACAGCAGATACATAATGAGATTGTGTTTTTCAATTTAACCTCATTCCTACCCCCTGAACAAGAATTGCTGGCTATGGCACTGATTCGTGCAATTAGATAATGAAATTATATACCCATATGCCTGGTCAGCTGCCCAAGTGCCTGAGCCAAACATGTGTCAAAATAGTCAAAGCTCAATACTTCAACCATGTCTGTTCTTGAATGCGAGACATACTAATGAATGTGTGCACAGCTAGAATCAAAGAAAAATGCGGCTTTTGTATTCAAGCTGTTACGTTTTTCTTGTATTATTTCTTGCCTTTTTTGTGCAGGGGACCAGCTGCCGACAGAAGAACACAGAGAAAAGGCCTCCTAGAATCTGCCGTATTATCAATTCTATCCAGAGTTTGCATGACTGTACACAAAAGCACAAAAAAGCAGCGAATGCGTGCAGCTACACTGCATTAGGCACGCTATGCTGTCTACTTCCTTAATCTTGTTTATGATGTCCTCCGAGCTCGTACTTTATCTTTACAGTGTGTAGGTTGCATATGTTTGATTGTTGAACACTTTTGATTTGCATTCTTATGTTTGCCACGTTGCTCCTCATCAGTCACATGTAATAAAGATCCATTTGCCATTCAAAAATTCTGTTTTGTTGATTTATCAATGCATAATTATCGTCGTGTTTGCCTTTTCATGATGAGACAGGACTGCAAAAACCACTTCTCCGATTCTACAGGAAAGCAGTTCTAGGAAAATTGAACTTGTTTTATATAAAGCAGCACCACTCCTCTTCCACGGAACTGAGATGGCGTGGTTCTAACTGGTAGATTTGCTAATGATGCAGCAATAGCGGGTATTTTATTTACAAGGTCTGACCAGATGTATCCGCGATGACTGCAATACTCTTGAGCATTTTTCAACGCTTTGTTGCACTGGTCTTCCATAAATCAGCAGAATAATATACGCTGCTCTTGACGACACTTTCTCGAAGGTTGAGAGAACCCACAGGATAGTTTTTAAAACATAACAGCGCCAAAAGTCCGACACAGCTTCAATTTCATGATTTCCAAAAAAATAAAACATCCCCTATAATTTATGTTGTGCCGGGGCTTTGGAATGCAGCACAGACACCACGATCATTTTCAACAGGTATTTCCAGTAGTTATATTGCAAATAAAATCCAAAACATTAGTGCGAAGGTCATTCATGCACTAACGATTGTGCTTCTGAGCATGCAGATGAAGGAGACGGGAAAAAAATTAGGACGTTGCCGCTGTGTGAACTTGGAGACGGAAGCTACACAAATTTAAAGGTTACTTCTAAGCAAATCTGTCAAATTAGACGCATCCACAAATGCAGGGCAAATATAATAACAATGCAAAAACAATAACTTATTCTTTGGAAGTTTAAAATGTTAAAGTTGACACACACACACACACACACACCAGTCCCTGTTACCCGACTATATGTTACTAAATGAAGAGAACGACTTTGAAATGTATTTTTCGCCAATAGTGAAAGAAAGGCACATGATCGCTTTTCTTATCTTGCGTAGCAGTCTAATTCAAACGCTCAGCCACGAGTATAACATGCCTAGTTTTTAACGCTACCCTGGTATAACCTTGAATATCAGTTGCGAGCAATGTCCTTCAAATTTCCTATTATACGCAGAGGAATAACTACGAAAGCGTCACGGTGAAATTCGCAGTAAATGAGAAAAATAAACATTGCACAGGTCCCTGAAATTAGGAACTGTGCACGAACTGCCGTAGCAAGAACAAATTTACGTACGAGTAATCCTTATACATAATGCGGTGGTGAATGCTAAAAGCACGCCAACATACTGTGATATATAGTAAAAAATACTTATTCCACCGCGTTATACATTCGGTGGCTACATTAGTGATCAGAAGGCTCTCAGTAAAGCGAAAGTAAACAAAGCAACAAACCATCTATTGCGCTTCCTGTCATCACTTACGTAGTTCATTAGTAACCCCGGCGAAAGTAGGCTCTCGAACGACACACACGCAAAAACTACCGTAAATATAAACTGCAAATAATAGAAGCATACAAGACAAAATAAACTAAGCAGGTACACACGTTCAGGAGCAGACGAAATGCCATCAGCTGTTCGTTCAGCTGCCTGGGTTCGACTGTTAACTTGCCAGACTTGAAGGAGGGTTTCGCTAACTCTATCAGCACAAGGCTTTGGTAAACAACACTACCACTCTAAATGCACGTATTTTGCTGTAATGTCAATTTAGAAAAAGAGAATAACTAGAGAAGGCGTTCTCCTAATGTACATAGATAGGCAATTCTTAACCACAATTGCGAATACTCTCGTTATCAGGCGCTTTTCTTGGCGCATGCAGTTCATTCAAGTGAAGGGAGCATTTCCAAGGCATCTCTTGGCGAAGGAAGTGTGGAGGAGCGTTCAAGAAACGCAGCGGCCCCTTGAGTGGAGGACCACGCTCCACCTTGACTTCGTCAAGTCGAGGGGAGCCCTTGAGTGAAGGAGCGTTTGTGAATACGGGCCTAAGAGTTCTAACTTCATCTTCATGCATGAGCGAGCTATAAAGGTGAATGAAAATTCACATGTATGACATCGACATGAAAAGCTCTGCAACAGCATGTTTTTCGTTGCATTTATACTGCACCATGCCCTTTTTGTATTTATAAGTTGCGTGCCACTAAATGTATGTTGGACATGCGTTTCTAGCAATTCACTGCAATTTGGCAAGCATTGCATGCAGTCTAGACAAATCTCACCAAGATAATTTTTTTGCACCGGTGAAGAAATTCTTCGGCACGGTCTGTCATTTCATATGAGTGAGGCTGCTCAAGGAAAGTTCCTGACAAGGTTAAGGAGTCCAAGCACCAGCGAACTCTGAAGCATTGTTACAAGCATCAGCTCTGTTCACCCTGCTCATGTGCTGTGCCTCACCAAGCTACTGGACGCTGCCTACTTATATGAAGTGCTCTCCATATTCCCCTCAGTTTGGCAGCAGTGTGTGTGGTCTTCACAGTGCTTGCCAAAATCATTTTTGCACAGGTGACACAGTTATTTCTTGCTTAAACTGTGTTAGCGATGCGTTTAACGATGCGCATGCCACCTTATTTTGTTCCCCAGCGTACATCTCTCAACGAACTAATCATCCACTTCAAGTCGGACGCCCACGTGCACGCACCGTTACTTTTTCAACATCATTTTTTCCTCGCACGGCAGTTGCCTGGAATGGCCTTTCAGGCGACATTCCTGCCATTACTTGTACTTCTATCTTCACAACCAGTATCACTAATCATCTTTCACTTTAGGACAAACGATTTTTTTCTGCTCCAATTTTATGTACCCACCCCTTATGTAATGCCCCGCAAGAGGTCTTTAAGGAAATAAAATGAAATGAAATGAAATGAAATGAAAGTATTATTGCATGCACTCCTGCCAAGCAAGAGTACTAATGTTTCCTGTGAATTGTTTGTCATGGTAAGCAGAGGATTTCAAGCACAAAATTCATGCTGAACTTTGGTCCTTCAAGTAGTGTGGAATGAAGCTGGTGACAGTGTCAACGTGCTCTCTTTAGAAATAAAGGCTTTGCATGAAGAGCTTGTCGCACCTTAATGCAAAGCCTTATTTCACCTGGATAAAAACATCCAGGTGAAAATAAGCAACTTTAGATGAAAATTGAAGGATATACACTGTATTCAAGGTTGAAGTATCTGACATCAAAGGCGTCCCAGCTGAGGGTTTTCTTTTCACACAGTCGGAAGTTTTTGTGCGATAATGAAAAAACCATTACTCGTGATGATATTGACACTATAGACGGAGTAGGAACAAGCAAGCCTAGTTTGAAAAAATAGTAGTGTATTATGCCAGATGTCACAAATTGAAAGTTCTGGATAAAATAGAAAAACGTCTCTCTACAGTGTCATTTCGTTTTTCCTATTTATGTCATTCAAGTCCTATTTATGTCAACGAACACTTGACAAGGCAAGGTAAGCAGTTAGTGAGAGCACGAATGCAAAAGAACAAGTAGGATGAAAGTTCGTTTGAATGCAAGGAACGGAATTTTTAGGAAAAAATTAGAAACAGTAGCAATTTTAAGGACTGCCTTCATAGAAGATCCAGCAAAACGCTATGTTGATGCCTTCAGAGCCACACTTTTCTTGAGCTTGCAATGTCGGTGAACTATGACTGACATGGCAGAATTTTGATACCTAGAAAGTGAAAAATTGATACCTAGATAGTGAAAAAGGGCACATGCTATCTTCAATGTGTTGACCTCAAATGCTCTTAGCATTAAAAATAAGACTAGTTGGCTTAGTCTCTATTTCGATGACATGTCAGGTAAAGTTTGATCATAATCCTTGTATTTTTCGTGCAATATAGTCCACCAAAAATACCAGGGTACAATTATCATAGCATTGTGTGGTTCATTAAAGGGGAAGAGGAATAGCGCTGTACATCAAAAGTTAATTTTTGGCCGATGTCAATGGACTTCCGTGTGTTAAGCCCTGTGTTGAGTGTTAGTACGACCTGGGGGTTTTGTTTTGCAGCAATTATCACGCCTCCATTAGGTAATAAGTAGGATTTCTTTGAGATTCTTGAAACTTGGTAACTTGATTTTTCGTTCACAGATGCACAGACGATTTTTCGCTCACAACCAACAGGGCAGACGCCGGTGGCGGGTTTTCTGCGACACGAGCTCTTCAACGCAGTCGTGTTAAAAAGCTGACAGGCAGCATTGACCTAATGAATACAAAGAATAAAGTTAAGTGTCCCAGCAGTAGTCGAAAGCTATTATTCTGCTTGGCAATTAAGTATTCTACCACAGGGCCATGCCCAGCCTCGGTTATACTTCCCAAATTGTCTCCAATGTTTGTGTAACATCAACTGTCGTTGCAGTATTGGCTATAAAATTTTATAACTATTACATATGCACTCCCATGATGCAGCCGTGAGGTTGAATCAAAGTCAAATGTAGTCAGGCATCCACCCTGTGAGGTATTTGTGTAGCAGTGTTGAGGGCTACCATCCTCGCGAGTCACAGCACAAACACCAATGCTTCATACCAGCCTACCACTTGTAGTGTGGCTAATATCGATGTTTCTTTTGGCATCATTATGAAACTGCAAATAACTGCTAATGTTGTCATGGGTGTAACATCGCCCCATAACAAACTAAACATATGCGGCTGTTTAACGTATGTGTGTGCGAGAATTCGTACATATATTGAGCTCCACTTCCTAGGATCGCTCAATAAAAAAGTAAAATACATTCACCTTGCATCCGCGTGTATCGCATAACATCGATTCACAAAGTATGTGGGATCTGCCGAATTTTCAGCATCATTTTTGTGACCTAAATGCTACCAAAAACAAATATTTATTGAACATGAACAGCTGGACTGCAACATACTAAGTTTTAGGTATTAAGAAAACTGAATATTGGGAGCATTATTTATGCGTCCCATCTTTTCATCTGTACATACTCATCATCTCCAGTCAAGTTTAGGTTGTGGGGCACATACTCGAGTCAATAAAGGAGAGTCTTGAATGTACTCGACGCATTCTTACAAGTGGTGGAGAGTGCTGCCCGGTTCCTGCGTCCTCTCGCGTTCTTGGACACCCCAGCGTCTTCTAGAACACATCCCTGGAGCTCCGTTCAGGCCGCCGCTTAAACGACCTGGGTCTGGTAATGTCGCAAGCCGCCCAGTCCAGCGTGCCAGCTTCGCCACCGCTCCCACCGCCAAGAAACCCTTCTCACCTGGTCACCAATCCTCAAAAGAATCCTCTGCTGTTCGCAGGGCTTCCGGGTGAAGACGTTGAAGACGACTGGCTCGAGGAGTATGACCGGGTGAGTGTTATCAACAACTGGGATGAACCTGCGATACTCACCCACGTTGCATTCTACTTGAGCGGCGTCCGAAAAACGTGGTTTTTCAACTATGCCACAGATTATCCGACATGGCACGCCTTTACACGTCAACCCCGCCAGATTTTTGCCAACCCGTCAGTGGGCTCGGATATCGCCAAAAAGAAGCTTGTTGCACGTGTTCAACGCCCTGGCGAGTCTTACACTTCTTACATCGAAGATGTTCTCGCCCTTTGCCGCCGCATCGACAACTATATGGCGGAAAACGACCGTGTGCGTCCCTGCTAAAGGAATTTCGACTGTCGCTTTTAATGCGCTTGTGTTGCAAAATCCCCAAACCGTAGCCGACGTTGTCGCTACCTGTCAGCGCCTTGAGGAGCTTCATACCACTCGGGTACAACCTGATATGTCTGATCTGAGCTCAAGTCATGATACAACAGAGCTGCGTGCATTGATCCGCTCTATCATTCGCGAGGAACTTCATGCACAGGATTCACCTCGCCACCTCGATATCCGAACGACGCCACCCGCTACAAGTTTACGCGACGTCGTGAAAGGGAAACTGGCCTTGATGACTGGTACGCCAGCTCCGAGTTCACATCCCATGCCCAGTCATGCTCACGTTGCTTCAGCGACATTTAGGCCCCACCAAAGCCTCGCCTCGATGACTGTCACACCTGTCCCGAGCTCATATCCTGTGGCCATGCCAACGTATGCTCAGGTTGCTGCTAGGACACCTGCACACCAGAAAAGCCCAATGCAGCTACCAGTGCCCGAAGTTCATGGTTCGCTCAACTCACTCGCACCGCGACCGTCTTCCCAGCCTTACAATGCCTGGCGCAGTTCGCGGCCGACTTCAATCTAGTGCGGCATTCGTGGTCATATTTCAAGGTTTTGCCGACGCCGTCAGCAAGACGAACGACGAAGCTACGACAACCTTGAATGGGACGACTTCTACGACACTGGACCACTCTATTGTCGGCTGTATCCGAACAGCACACGTCGGTCGCCGTCTCCGCGGAACTTTGACCCAGTTGGCAGTTCCCGGTTCTCACGTCGTCGCTCACCTTCACCGATGCGGCGTTCCTCTTCTCTTCCCCGTCCTTTTACTTCAATTCCCGACCGCCAACTGGAAAAATGAACAGTGCTGCTTCGGGAGGGAAAGCTGCATCTTTCGAACTGCGTATAACTCCTCCGGACCGCCCATCAAATGTTTTATTGGTGTATGTTGAAGGTATACAGACAGAGGCACTGGTGGACACAGGCGCATCACTTTCCGAAATTCGTGCAGACTTTTGTGCCCGCTTGAAAAAAGGTAGAACGCCCTACGATGGTCCTCCCCTTCGTTGCGCAGATGGAGTCTCTATTCAGCCTTCAAATGTTTGCACAGTCCGCGTTTTCATAGATGGCATTCTTCACCACATTCAGTTTCTTGTACTTCCTTTGTGCACTCACACAGGAATTTTAGGATGGGACTTCCTTTCTTCGGCATCAGCTTTCATATCGTGTCGTGAGCGAGTCATTAAAATGTCAGCTACTGAGAGTTCATCCGATGTCGATCCATACAGCTTCCGTTTCGTTGCTGCCACTGATTGTTTCATTTTGCCAGAAGATGAACAACTTCTAACGATCGCTTCGGATACTATAGTTAACGGTGACGTGTTCATAGCTCCATCAGTTCTCTCCAAACCTGCGGGGCTTACCATAGCACCCGGCCTTGTGCGGTTTAACGACGGTAAAGCATTGGTCACCACCTTGAATCCAACTTCTTCGCCAGTGATGCTGCTCCAGGGCACTGCTGTGAGCTGCTTCGCTTAGAGTGAGCCCTTTTCGTTGGTTCCCCTTCACGCAGAATCACCGCCTTTGTCTGCTACTACTGATATCAAGGCTGCCACTGTCACCTTAAATGACACCCTAAGCCCGCACCTCACTGCCGAGCAAAAGAGAGACCTTTTAGACCTTCTCCAAAAGCACAGCCTTTCGTTTGATGTTCATTGTAAAGTTCTGGGCCGCTCCTCCGTTGCAGAGCACAGCATCGAAACCGAAGGCAGCTCCATTGTACGCCGCCGCCAATACCGTCTCTCTTCAGCGGAACGGCAAATCATTGAGGAAAACGTCGCCGACATGCTCAAATGGGAATATCATTCGACCTTCATCCAGCTCCTGGTCGTCTTCTGTGGTGTTGGTCCGGAAAAAGGATGGCTCTGTCCGCTTTTGTGTTGATTACAGAGCGCTCGATAGGATCACGAAAAAGACGTATATCCGTTGCCACGCATAGATTACGCCCTGGACACTCTACAAGGCACAAAATATTTCTGCAGCCTCGACCTCCGATGCGGGCGGGTATCGGCAAATACCTATGCGCGAAGCAGACAAGGAGAAAACAGCGTTTGCAACGCCTGATGGGCTTTACGAGTTCAACGTCATGCCTTTTGGCTTATTCAACGCTCCAGCAGTATTCGAGCGCATGATAGACACTGTATTACGTGGTATCAAGAAAAAACCTGTTTATGTTGTTTAGACGACATCGTCATTTATTCTGCTACTTTTCCTCGGCATCTTAAGCGTTTGGACGAAGTTCTAACGTGCATTTTGAACGCTGGCCTACAACTCAATACAAAAAATTGCCACTTCGCCAGCGCAAGCATCAAAGTATTGGGTCACCTTGTCAGCAAAGACGGCGTTCGACCTGACCCCGACAAGGTTGCTGCCATAATTAGTTTTCCACGTCCGCGCAATCATAAACCATTGCGAAGTTTTGTGGGCCTGGCGTCTTACTTCCGCCGCTTCATCCGTCACTTTGCTGCCATTGCGGGGCCGTTACACAAGCTTCAGACGTCAGGAACGGACTTCACGTGGACTGACGAGTGCGAGTGTGCTTTTCAAGCCCTTCAGCGTGCTTTGACATCAGACCCCGTCCTCCGTCACTTCGATGAGAGTGTACCCACTTTCCTGCACACAGATGCCAGCGGCCCCGGAATCGGTGCTGTCCTCCTACAGCGCGACGACACTTCACGTGAGAGAGTAGTTGCGTATGCCAGCCGCGCACTAACACCTGGGTAGCAGAACTACCCGATAACAGAGCAGGAATGTCTCGTTGTCGTTTGTGCCATCCAGAAATTTCGACCTTATCTGTATGGACGCCACTTCACTGTGGTTACCGATCACCATGCCCTATGCTGGTTGTCCTCGCTGAAGAATTTGTCTGGGCGCCTCGGTCGCTGGATACTGCGTTTGCAAGAGTACACTTTTGACGTTGTGTACAGGTCCGGCAAACAGCATCAGGATGCTGACGCTCTCTCTCACTGCCCTCTGCCACTTTCCTTTCCAACCACGCATCCTCAATGCCCCTCAGGTGATCAAGCGGCTTCCTCTCCACTCACTTTATCACCCCTGGCAGTTGCTGGGTCACTACTTTTAAACAGCAGCGCCCAGTTTGCCGCGTACCAACGTGACGACCCCTACTGTAACCGCATCATCGGATACTTGAATGGCTCGGCTTCTCCACCAAATTCCAGACTACGTCGTTAGCTACGGCTGTTAAAGCTAGAGAACAATGTCCTGCAGCACTAAACTTACAATGCGGATGGGCATCGGTGAGTGCCAGTACTTCCCCGTTTGCTGCGAAAACAAGTTCTCGAAGCATTGCACGACGACCCATCAGCTGGACACTTAGGATTTCAAAAGACCTACAACCGCGTTAGGAGCCGTTTTTTTTTGGTCTGGTCTTTCTACCTTTGTGGCTAATTATGTCGCTTCTTGCGCACTTTGTAAACGCCGGAAACGACCAACTTCAGCTCCTGCTGGCTTATTACAACCCATTCCATGTCCTGACACACCTTTTGTCATTGTCGGAATAGACCTCGTCGGGCCACTTCCCTTAACGCCAGCGGGCCACCGCTGGATCGTCACAGCCGTCGACCACCTCACACGGTACGCGGAGACCGCTCCTCTACGTACTAGCTCTGCCTCAGACGTTGCCGCCTTTTTTTAGAAGCCATTGTATTGCGTCGTGGTGCACCTCGCGCATTGTTGAGTGACCGAGGCAAGGCCTTCCTGTCTACAATTCTCGACTAAATCCTAAAAACTTGTGGCACAGTTCATAAGAACACATCCGCTTACCACCCGCTGACAAATGGGCTGACAGAGCGATTCCACCGGACTCTAATCGACATGATACCCATGTACAGCGGACCGAACCACGATCATTGGGACAAAATCTTGCCGTTCGTAACATTTGCACACAACACTGCTGTTCAACGAACAACCGGGTATTCACCTTTTTTCCTCGTCTATGGTCGTGCGCCGACATTCACCATTGATGCCTTTTTCTTCATTGTAATGACAAAAACGTCGACGACTACGCCAGAACATTTTGTCTCCAGGCTTGCTAAGGCACGGCAACGTGCTCTACTCAACACGGAGGCCAGTCAACAAGACCGCAAGCAACGCTATCACAGCTTTCGTCGAGACGTCACCTTCCGTCCTGGAGATGAAGTACTACTTTGGACGCCTGTTCGCACACCCGGATTGTGTGAAAAGTTTCAGTCTCGCTTTCTAGGACCTTACGTTGTTTGTGAACGAACATCTCTTGTCAATTACCTTGCCACATTGAATATGCAACGCGAAGAGGACAACGAAGAACACGCGCAGCGAGTGAAGAAGACGAGGTTCGCTCCCGATCAGTTTGCCAGTATTCTAATACAATTAAAGTGAGATCCCTGGATTCGACTGCTGCTGTTTCTGTACTGTGACACTGATGGAGGTGCTGGGTACATGTTCGGGACGCCTGACAACAGCCCCGCATCTGGTCATAAAAGACTTCCGCGCATCGACACCCCCGTTCACCGCAGCAGCCGGCGCCTGTTAGGCCTCAGCCCGGAGTTTGGTCCATTGCCGGAAAGCGTGACTGTACCAGAAAGCATGACGGCGCCTGGAAGCACTGGCCCCAACATGTCCAGCCCAAGCACGACACAGGTGACTGTTTTGAACCCTAGACTTCCGGTTGACTTCCACGGAAACGCGTATGAGGATGCGCATGACTGGCTCGAGGAATTCGAGCACACAGCGAATGTTAACGGGTGGAACACCACACAGAAATTGGGCTACGTTTATTTTCCGCTTCAAGACGGAGCCCGAACGTGGTTCACGAATCGCGTGTGGTCGTCTTGGGACGAGTTCCGGCAGAAGTTTCTCGACACGTTCGCGAGCACTGAAAGACGAGAAATCGCACAGCGTCTCCTCGAGTCACGGATTCAAAAACCAAATGAATCCGTTACGATGTTTGTTGAGGACATGGCGCGGTTATTTCGTCGAGCAGATCCTAATATGCCCGAAGCCAAAAAGGTTAGCCACCTCATGCGGGGCATTAAGGAGCAGCTGTTCGCTGGCCTCGTACGAAACCCGCCTACAAGTGTGGATGAATTCTCCAAGGAGGCGACATCTATCGAACGCGCACTGCATCTACGTTATCGCCAGTATGACCGCCCAACCCACAGTGCACCGATCAGCGTGGCAGCCTCTACCACAGCAACAACACCCGACGAAGGTTCTTTGCGCCAACTAATACGAGAAATCGTACAAGAAGAGGTCAAGAAACTCGTCGCCAAACCGAATGACTGCGCGATCGCCTCAGTAACGGAAGTTGTACGCCAGGAGATCAGGCAAGCGCTCTCGCTTCCTGAGCCGAACACGAGCAGTCCCAGGGCAAGCTATGCAGACGTAGTCCGCCGACAGCCAGTGAACGTGCCGACACCACATCAGTACCACCAGCAACATCCGCCGACAGCGCCTTGGTACTACAGAGAAACTTCGATGCCGAGGCGGCCACCACTTCGCAAAACTGACATCTGGCGTACCCCTGATCATAGGCCCCTGTGCTTTCACTGTGGGGAAGCAGGCCACATCGTTCGGTATTGCCCGTATCGCGCCGCAGGATACCAAGGGTTTCCTTCTACGGTTCCTCGGCGCCATTTCAACGCAACATCTGACGTCGACACGAGTGTCATGACCCCGCGGGATGTTCCTCCTGGGTTTCGGTCACGCTCACCCTCTCCTGGGCGTTATTCTCCATCCTCTAGACGGAGCACCACTGACATGCCAAGAGGGAGATCTCCTAGTCCACGCCGGGGAAACTAAAAGCAGCGACCTTAGGGGGGAAGGTTGCGAATCGTCGAAGTGCTGAAAATCCCCCATTGCTGCCGAGCGAAGAGAGACACATTTTCAATGAATCGACGAAAGATGGGGTTGTTACTGCCGAAGTTGCAATTACGATTGACGGACATGACGTCATGGCATTGGTCGACACTGGCGCGGACTTCTCAATAATGAGTGAGAGTCTGGCAGACACGCTCAGGAAGGTTAGAATGGAATGGACAGGACCGCAGATTAGAGGAGCTGGAGGGCAGCTACTCACACCTACCGGAAAGTGCACCGCAAGAATGAAGATAGGGGATGCATCCTTCGTCGCAACTTTTGTTATCCTTTCTGAGTGTTGCAAACAGGCAATCTTGGGGATGGATTTCTTGCGTGAATATGGTGCCATCATCAATATTCCGGACGGTGTACTGACCTTTTCAGCGGATCAAAGCGCAGCGCTACACCGAAAATCCCTACGAGTCATTGACGATGTGACCATACCTCCGTTATCGTGCCGCCTTGTTCCAGTCACGTGCAGCGAGCAGAATACTGGAGAAGGAATCGCTGAACAAGTATTGACGCTCCTACTCTCTCGCGGTGTTGCAATTGCCAGAAGTATCGTCAACGTTGTGTGCGGTGAAGCAGAGGTTCTGTTGACGAATTTTACCAACGAGCGACGACACATTACACAAGGCACTACAGTTGCCTACTTCGACGAGATCACCGAAATCCGCGAGTGCTGTGTAGTACAACAGGACGAGCCGCAAGCCACGTCAGCCCCACCACCTATTGACGTAAGCTCGGATTTGTCACCAGCGCAGAGACAGCGTCTAGTAGATCTTCTTCACCAGTTCAAAGACTGTTTTTCATCGACCTCGAGGGTCAGTCAAACGCCACTGACGAAGCATTGGATAATAACGGAGGAGACGGCAAGGCCAATACGACAGAACCCATATCGCGTAGCACCGAAAGAGCGTGAAGTAATCCAGGAACAAGTGAAGAAAATGCTCGATGATGACGTCATCCAGCCGTCAAGAAGTCCTTGGGCATCGCCGGTAGTGCTGGTTAAAAAGAAAGACGGAAGCTTGCGATTTTGTGTCGACTACCGCGAGCTGAACCATGTGACAAAGAAAGACGTGTACCCATTACCTCGCATCGATGATTCACTCGACAGGCTGAGGTATGCACGCTACTTTTCGTCAATGGACCTCAAAAGTGGGTATTGGCAAATAGAGGTCGACGAGCGAGATAGAGAAAAAACGGCTTTTGTAACGCCTGACGGGCTTTATGAATTTAAAGTCTTGCCATTCGGATTGTGCTCAGCCCCCGCAACGTTTCAGAGACTTATGGATACCGTTCTGTCAGGTCTTAAGTGGCAGACATGTCTGGTCTATCTAGACGACGTCATTGTTTTTTCAAAAACATTTGAGGAACACCTGAGCAGGCTGCTATCGGTATTTAGGGCAATAAGGTCTGCCGGCCTGACACTGAAACCCGAGAAGTGTCATTTCGGTTTCAAGGAGCTTAAATTTTTAGGCCATGTGGTGAGCCATGAAGGTGTTCGACCTGATCCCGATAAGATTGCGGCCGTCAGAAAATTTCCGGTACCAAAAGACAAGAAAGCAGTCAGGCGTTTCCTTGGCCTATGCGCATACTACCGAAGGTTTATTGCCAATTTCTCCAACATAGCCTCGCCGTTAACACGACTCACAAGAGAAGACGTTTCGTTCACATGGGGCGACGATCAACAGGTGGCATTTGACGATCTCCGACAGCGCCTGCAGACTCCGCCTGTACTTGCTCACTTTGATGAGGATGCTCCTACCATGGTCCATACAGATGCCAGCAACGTGGGTTTAGGCGCTGTACTCGTCCAGTGGCAAGACTCAGCCGAGCGTGTGATCGCATATGCTAGTAGGACGCTTTCCCGCGCCGAGTCCAACTACTCCACAACGGAAAAAGAGTGTCTTGCTGTCGTATGGGCGGTTATGAAGTTTCGTCCATACCTCTATGGTCGTTCCTTCCACGTAGTCAGCGACCATCATTCCCTCTGCTGGCTGACCAACTTGAAAGACCCGTCTGGTCGGCTCGCACGGTGGAGCTTACGCCTCCAAGAGTTTGATTTGACGGTCGTGTATAAGTCCGGACGGCAGCACGCCGACGCCGATTGCTTATCAAGGTCACCGATAAAGCGCGACGATGACACAGAAGATGACAGCATGGCGTTTGTAGGAGTCGTTGACACCACTACGATTTCGTGCAAGCAGAAAGAAGACAGTGAGTTGCTTCCTCTTATTAAATTTTTGAATGGCCGGACAACAACCGTCCCCAGAAGATTTGCAAGGAGCCTGCCGTCATTCTGCTTACGTAGTGGTGTTCTCTATAAGAAGAACTTTTCTCCCAGAGGAAGCACCCACCTACTTGTCGTTCCGACGTCACTTCGTGAGAAGATACTTTGTGCTTGCCACGATGAGCCAAGGTCTGGTCATCTCGGATACACACGCACATTGGCCAGAATCCAACAGAAGTACTACTGGCCAAGACTTCCAGCTATTGTGAAGCATTACGTGCGCACGTGCCTCGATTGCCAACGACGAAAATCGCCACCGTTAAAACCAGCTGGGCTATTACAGCCAATTTAAGTGCCCACGGTACCTTTTGCCCAAATTGGAATGGATCTCCTTGGACCATATCCGACTTCCCATGCTGGCAACAAGTGGGTAATAGTCGCCACTGATTATCTTACGCGCTATGCCGAAACAAAGGCTTTGTCAAGTGGCACCGCCGTTGAAACCGCACGATTCTTCGTAGAAAATATCGTCCTGAGGCATGGTGCTCCCACAATCATAATAACGGATCGAGGTGCCGCTTTCACGGCCCGCGCTCCTGAAGACAGTGCTTGAGCTCAGTGGAACCGCCCATCGGAAAACCACTTCCTATCATCCACAAACCAACGGCCTAACAGAACGCCTCAACAAGACTATTGCCGACATGTTGAGTATGTACGTTGACGTGGATCACAAGAACTGGGACGACATTCTACCGTACATCACGTTCGCCTATAATACAGCGCAGCAAGAAACTACACGAAGAACGCCGTTCAGTCTCCTTCATGGCCGTGAAGTGAGGACGATGCTTGATGCCATGTTACTGCACGACTGCAATGACATCGATTTGGACGCTGCATCTTTTATCCAACGAGCAGAAGAAGCGAGGCAGCTTGCGCGCGTCCGAATCACCCAGCAGCAAAATTATGACGCTCAACGTTATAATCTGCGACACCGACATGTCGTCTATCGGGCCGGCGACAAAGTCTGGGTATGGAGTCCTATCCGCCGCCGGGGACTGTCTGAAAAATTGCTGAAGAAGTATTTTGGCCCCTACACAGTTTTACAACGCCTGAGTGACGTTAATTACATGGTCGTTCCTGACAACCCCTCGACAACTCGCCAGCAAAAACCAGAAATCGTGCATGTTGTGCGAATGAAGCCCTATTTTTCGGACTGATTTACACCATACACCTACTACACCGTCTTTTGTAGAAGAGCATCGGGACGCTGCTCTCTGGAGGGGGGCAAATGCCACATTGAATATGCAACGCGAAGAGGACAACGAAGAACACGCGCAGCGAGTGAAGAAGACGAGGTTCGCTCCCGATCAGTTTGCCAGTATTCTAATACAATTAAAGTGAGATCCCTGGATTCGACTGCTGCTGTTTCTGTACTGTGACAACCTTGTCACTCCCGTCGAGTGTTCCTCGGACCGTCGTTACCGTGCCTCCGAGATAGTCCACGTTTCACGTCTTAAACCCTTTGTGCGCCGTACCTTTCCCGCCTAAGTCTTGGCCGGGCCGGCCACTGAAGCGTGCGGGGAAAATAAGTGTGAGCATTATTTATGCGTCCCATCTTTTTATCTGTACATACTCATCATCTCCAGTCAAGTTTAGGTTGTGGGGCACATACTCGAGTCAATAAAGGAGAGTCTTGAGCAACGTTACTAGATCCTGCCAGTTCTCAAACTGCGGAGCTCCGCCTAACTCCGTTCCGTTGCGCTCCGCGTGGGGGCTTGCGCGACGGAGTTTGCCCGAGAAGTTACGGCAAGTCGCGACAGACACGGACGGCCGGACGACCGTTGTAAACAGCCCGCTGCAGTGTACTTGGTAACGTTTGCGCGAGTACCCGCAGATGTTTGTGGACTGTGCTGGCAAGTGTATGAACCATGCCACGCTGTTTCGTGCCCGGGTGTAAAAGCGGGTACGATTCCGTTCTACCTTCGGGTGAGAAGAGACACTTTTTCAGGCCGCCCCGAGACGCCGAACGCCTTGCACTATGGCAGCGAGCAGTACCCAGGCAGGACAAAAAGCTTTCAAGCACGTGTTCTGTTTGTGACCTTCACTTCAGCGATGAAGACATTTCGAAAGTCTTCGAGCACAACATTTGTGGTGAGCTGGTAACGATGCCGTGCGACAAATGAGCACTGAAAGACGACGCCGTGCCTCGGCTGTTTCCGGATTGCCCGAGTTACCTTTCGAAACCGACATGGAAACGCAAGGCTCCTGCTTGCAGACTCTCCCCGGAAAAAAGCAAGCGTCGAAAAGGACAAGGTGAGCAGTTGATTTCAGCACTTGGTGATAGCAACAACGAAGCAGAAAACATCGGGACGACGGATAGTAGTGAACCTTTGTTTGACATGCTAACTCGCTTGGCCGAAGGGGGACAGAAGATTGACGGTTGGTTTATTGGCGTTGCTGAACAAACGGCACTACTGTACAAGCTTAGCATAAGAAGTTCAGAAGCTTGTGTCATTGGCTCTGATGCATACTTAACTACATACTGGAGCTTCAAGGAAGGCAGCCTTAGGCACCCCAGCATCAAGATGCTACACTTCATCAGAGTTGTAAATGAATCTATTTCATTTTTTCTTGATGAGTGTCACACCGGTCCCGTTAATTAGGGAGGCGATCGCCGGGCTAATTCCAAGAGCCGAAGTATCGGCTCCCCGAACCGCACCACGAAAGCGTGGACAATTTAGAAGTGGTCCTTATTGGTGCGCCAGCGGACGCCGGCTGTGGCCCAAAGAACAAGTCAGAGCCGAGAGTTGATAAACAAACAAATTATATTCTCAATAATGGCAGATCAAAAATAATACACAAAAATGCACACTCCACACTAGTTACATACAATATGTCACCAATCAAACCAATCAATCAACGTACTACACAATACAATCAGCCACACTTGAAACAACGGACACGGACAACAGTACGCACTACAATGCAGTCGCATGCATTGAACAATCAAGACACTTAAACACTAAAGAGATAGAAAACCTATCCAGTCCAAAGTTCTTGGAACAAAAGTCTTGATGATACTCTCCCGAGAATCACTCACTCAAAGTCCAGCGTTGTTGTCGTTCCGCTGTCCCCTGAAGTTTCTCTTCCAGGAAACCTCGCGTCCTCAAATGGCCACTCTCCAAGCTTCAAACTTCTTCGCCGGAAATCCGTCGGCTTCACACACGCAGCTGTTGCCCGCGTCTTCGCTCGATAGCGGTAAACCCACGCTCTTGCCTGTAGCTCGAGCCGTCCCTACGAACCAAGACCTTCGCCGACTACACGGCGGAATCCCTACGCACTCTGGCGCTCACTTCCGTCTCCTCCTGCTTTCTCGTCTCGGCCGCTCGATTAAATACCTTCCGCGCCACCTTCCAGAAATTTCTCGTCATTTCGTCGGCGCGATACGCAGCGAAGGCTGGGGAGAGGCGAGACGGTTTGTCTGCCCTCCGCGTCGGATGACTCAGCTCGGCGTGGCTACGCCTCCTTCGTTCTAGAAATATCGAGCGCTTGCCCGGCCGCCGCTGTGGGGTGAGGAGGTTCATCGCTTCGCCGCTTCCGAGAGGAGAGGCGTCGCGCGCCCGGGGAGCCCTGGATGCTTGTTGTTTTTTTTTTTTGACCTCGCGGCGTTTCTCCCGCCCGTTGTCGCAAGAATTTGGCGGCGCGCTCATTTTTAGCGCTCGTTCTGTGACAATGAGGAAGGTCTCTGTGCGGACCTGTTTTAGAAGGTCTTGGACGAGTTGGATGAGTGCGATCTGACGAGGCTGGGTTGCGACCAGCTCAAGCCCACGTTCACGTGTCAGGTCTTGTATTTTTTCATCGTGACACGAATGCATTTTTACGCCAGGGATGTCAACCGACGCCTTCAAACCCGCGAGAAAGTTGCCATCGCCACCAAGAAAGCTCGCATATTGTGAAGCCGTTGAACATTTGCATTGTGTGCGTGTGCCTTGGGCCTCGGCAATAAACGCATTTCGCGGCACTGAGAATAAAAGTTCCTCTTTTTTGCTCAGTTTTTGTTTGCAGTAACGAATATCCGCAAACATTGGCCGCACGTTGGCGGGCTGCTTCACCGCTATAGCTTTGCTTTTCATTCCGCTCATATATATATATATATATATATATATATATATATATATATATATATATATATATATATGAAGTTTATTGCTACAGAAACACAAAACATGCATAAGTAGCAAGGATGGCGAAATAAAAGCTGCTTAAAGGCAGCTTGACTAGTCCCACCTCCCCATACAATAGCAGCAGCAACATGACAAGAATTCACACAAAAATGCACTTGTTGGCAACCTTAAAGCAGATACACAGAGCAAGGCATTAAATAAATGGAAATTTAGCTCATTCATAGAAAAAAAACGACAGGATACTTATTTCGAAATCACAAAATTAAGATTAACTATAATAGTAACAGTTGAAATAATGCGTATTTAGAAATGTAATGTATGTAATGTAATACATAAAGCATCAACCGATTTTTCGAAGAGGTCCCTAATGGTAGTTTAAATTTGAGCGCATTGAACGAGTATTTCAAGGCAAAGAACGGCCATTTACAACGCGCTCCGCCGGCTTCCTGCTGCACAGCAACGGGCTAACCGTGGCCGCCGCGCCGTCTGGTGAGCGGAAACGAAACGGGGCCACGCATCAACGGCAGCCGCCGTGGGAGTTTGAGAGCTGGCAGGATCTAGTAACGTTGGTCTTGAGTATATTCGACGCCATCTTACAATATATTCATGACTACAGCATACCTAACAAACAAATACTAGTACTACATACATGACACACGATGGTAGAGCTAGACTAGAATATTGCTTATTGGCACTTTACAATTCTTTAAAAACACTAATCAACTTCAGTGCCTTATTCGGTTTCTTCAAATAGGATGTGCGCAATTACTTGATGAATAGTTTTTTCACTCAAACCTAACTCATGTTTCACGTGTGCATCATGCTAAATTATTGCTCAGATGTTTCTTGTATATATGTTTCTTTTCTACTATGCTGTTTGTTTTTGTATGTGAAATCTGTTGTATGTGCTACCCTTTGTAGGTGCCCAGGTACTGTCAAGTTGTTTAGACAGCTTTTTGCCTTGGGGACTCCCACCAACAAGCATGTTTCCTGTTGAAAATAAAGCGTATTTTGAGGCTGACTTCTACTCACACAGAACTAAGAACACTCCAGCATGACAAAGCGTATTGTATCTTGGACTAGATGTCTTGTGAAACTGTTAGTAATTACTTCTGTCTTTATTTTAGGCTTCCGGGTGCAGATGTGCTGTAGAGAAGGAGCGCCAATACCACACTTCTGTCAAAGGAACCAAACTCACCTGGGCAGCTGAAGATGAATTGTGCAAGTGTTCGAATGATCACATTATATGAATCCAACACCACCTGCATTGCCTTCTTAACATTTGTGATTTTGTAACGCACAAGTTTAGAAACACACACACATATATAAAGGGAGATCTGTAAATAAGCCTTGACCAAGTTTGTAGTCAAGTCCTTTAGCATGATGACCAAAGCATGTTATATAAGCGCACATGTTTTACCACATACCTACTTTCCTATCCATTTTCTTTTTCAATTGTGTGGGCAGTGGCAACACCCTCAATAAGCAACTTTGGACTGCTGGTGCCTCCAACTTATATTTGTTTTAAATAATTTATTTGTTACCTACTATGCAAGGAGGGAAGTCAGAATGTTAAAAGTCAAAAAAGAAGTCTCGTCAGAAAAAAGATGTCTACTCATAAAAAAGATTAGAAAAACAGAAGATTGATCCTCACTCACACAGATCTCAACATTACAATCGGTGCAGTAGGTCGCAGCTCATGTTTACTATTGTTAATCTTTTTTGGTTGTATGCTATGTACAATAAAATATTGACTACTCGTATCATGTTAATTTATTTGTCATAAATTTTATTTGGGGCCTAATGTCTTGCATTCTCACATGCATAAAAGCTCAATTCTGCTACACATAATTTAAAAGAGCACAATGTGGTAAGGTTCTGTATTTAGTGCATATTATCTGTGTGTCTTCTAAAGTGAGTATATGGCTTTTGAAATAATCACCAGTATTCGAAACTTATGAATTTTTATTTGCAGACATGCATGTCTGTATAGCGACCAAGCATCCATAAATTGGGCATGCATGTGTTCGGGAAGGGGCCTTGAATAGATTACATTCATTTTGGACCAAAAGTTGGTAGCACAGGCCATATACGCACTCTAGGATCAATTTCATGATTATTGAAACACACATATTTGTTCAATATAGCTTCCTTTAAGGTATATATTTACATATTGTCTACTTCCACCTTGAACATTGTACCATGCATCCGACACTCTGCTGAGTGCTTCTCGAGGGCACTTCAGTAACTAGTACTCAAACGTACAGAAAGCTGTAAGTGGAGCCTCTACTTTGTTGACTGCTGGAGAATGGCGGCTTCACCAAATCACACTTCCTTTGCAGTGAAGCTAACTTTGCTCTTGCAACACTACAAGCTTATCTAAAACTTGGCACTGTTCTTAAGAAGTGCAGTAAGTGCGGCTTGTTCTATCCAGAGCAGCAAAATACAAAAACCCGAGGAGCAGCACTTGGACAGGGTAAGGCACAATTGCAGCACTACTCGATAACAGTGCCGGATTCTCTATTTGCCTACACATAAGAAAGCAAAACACTGGAGCTAACTTACCAGTAGCTTCACTGCTGAGCCACTGTGTTTTAAAAGACGATGATGCAAAAGCCCCACCTAGAGCTGTCACTGTGTTTAAGTTCTAGTTTCATAAGCGCCTGCGGAAGGCACTCTGTGGAGGGCCAGCCGCGTGCATGGTGCACGTGTTCAGGGTGGAATGGACGACATAGCACATGAGTTCAAGTACTAACAAACCGTATGGGGGCTGTCACTCAGGCATGGTTTACAGAGTATGCAGCAATCTGCATTTTTAGCCATCTCCAGCATCAATCCTAGATTTGTCCCACTGGAACGTTGATGTGGAGCACCCTTCCAGCACCCATTTAAAAGGGTGTTATGACATCACCGCACCTTTTTTAAAGGGTGCACTCATTACACGCTTTAAAATTTTTGCTCTGCACTCTTTTCTTGAGGGTGCTGAGCTCTGAATTCTTTCTCAGCACCCTTTTTTGAACACCCAATAGAGAGCAAAGGGTGCTCGTCTGGCGACAAGCCGATTTACACCCTTTAGGGTCGGAATTGGTTTAGTGTGTACTTATTATGTTGAGTACGCAAGTCCATCATTACCTTGCGTAGGAGTGAGGTTGTCACCACATACACGTCGAATATTCTTGAACTTATCGACACATTTTGACGAGATGTTTGGAGCATATCTGGAGACATCTTTTGAACATTCAAAAAAGAATCAAGAATCAAAAAATTTATTTCCAACAGTTGTTGAGGTCAACCTCGGCGAAAAACAGTGCGAATTGTGGCTTGAAAGTGCCTGGGTGCCCGTACAAAAGGTAGGGTTGACATACATTTTCGTCCACCAAATGAACGAATGGAAAACAAAGAAATATTCGAATACGTAAAGCATTCATTTCAAATACGTGAAAACAAATGTAATGCATACAAATGGTATGTAAATACTAGAAAGGTCATGACGTTGTACACCATATTCAAAAATGCTTTGTTTTAACCTTTTTATATTCATACATATATTTATAGCACTTGAATAAAACAGATTTTACACTACACAGGGAATGCAATGTGTAGTGGTAGGAGGCGATGGTTCTGTTTAATGATAATCAGACGCAAATAGAACGTTCAACTTTTTGTTACCAATGTTGCTGAAATCAATACCATGTTTTTCGTTATTTGGTCAAAAATTCGGTGCTTTGAAAGTCAGGCATTGTATGAAAGCCATTGACTTGACGGAAATAGACGCGCCACCTGGTTTTCACATTTTTATCACCCCTGCAGGCACGTGCTACGTATGGGCGCTGTGAAAGAGGATGCTCGTGCTGTGTCTCCTGTTTGAACCGTGTGTGTTCCTCCCGCACCTTAGTTCGGTGAACAGTTAAGAATTGCCAAGTACCCCACCTTTCCATCATGTTGCAATGTATTAACAGGACGTTAACGTTTCGTGAGACATTTGCCCTTACAACAAAACATGAAATAAAATAGATATAGATGACTAAAACACGGGCTATGCAGCTAAACGCAGTGCACCGCAATTTCAAAGCAGAGCTCGGGGAACATTGCTGTTTTTACGAACTTGATTGTGTCTGGTGACAACAACATCGCTTTCATAATGTTGCCACTCAGTGCTTGTAGCAACGACGCGGTTGGCGCGTTTTGAATACCTCTCTCACGAATTCAGTACTCACGCGTGGTGAGAGTTCTTCGCTGTGAAGACATCAGGAAATCTTGAGCGTGGTTTCATTTAAGAATGTCAGAATGCTGCTGCCTTTTCTACGTTCTGCAATTTGAAATTTTCTCGCTGCGAGGACTTTTCAAAGTCTGCGTTTGACCGGCGCATTCTCATTTGAAAAAGTCGTATAGAGCCATATGATATACTTGGCTTCTGAGTTGATGTTGTCGGTATAAAACATAACTAGTATTTGAATCAACCAGCTGCTGACTGGCTTGCGTATCATGTCGTCTTGGAAGTGTTTGCATGCGTCTCTGGGCTCGACTTCAAGCATCGTTTTTAAATGAATGCATATAAGAAGTACTTGGTGTCAATGCGTGGAAATGGCTACTCCTCTCCTCTTGTAAAACAGTCGCCACTATACACTACATAACATAAACAAGGCTTACACAAGTACATATCACAACACAACCATACTGAATGCAAGTTTGGCATTACAGAAATTTGTCCGCCCCACACAGAGTTTGAAAAAAGAACAAGTAACCACGCAATTTAAATGATTACACAGAGCATCGAAGTACACTAAAATGTTGTCGAAGGTGATGATGCGTCTCGAAAACAGTCAACCGAATACGGCCCTGTTATCACAAGGGTTTTGACAAATATTTCTGTGCCAAAGTGTAAACACAGGAATATTGTAGTGAAACGCACCTGGTAACAATAACGCGAATATGTTTCATTTTCTGATTGAGTACTTTTGTTAATAGAGATCCCACCGGAAAATGAACTTATGCACGCAAAACAGTGGCTTGTAGATTTTCTCCTCGATTTGGGCCCCTAAATTTTTGTTATCGATGGGGGTGACTTATCCAATAAGTTGGGTTTTTAGGAAAACTGGTGAACAATTTAGAGCCCTTATTACTCAGCTATGGGAGAGCAGAATATGTTTAGAAAAAGCAGTTATTGATTTTGAGTATTTCGTGTGTTCAGAAAAATTGGTTCACAGTTTAGAGTAGTTGGTACTTTACTATGGGAGAACATATAACTGTCCCGTGGCTCTCATACTTGATGAGGCAATGAAGGGCACAATTCGAACGCACCAAATTGTGCTCAAAGTTTTCGCAAAAGTTTTTCAAAGTTCGTCATAACTTTCGCAAAGTGTTTAATGTCTTCTTCAGCTTCTCCACATAAGCAGGTAGGACTGAAAGCTTTTCCTACTCTATACAAGAAGGCCTTCGTGTAGGCCGTGTGAAGTTGAAGCCTATGAATGGCCGTTTCTGCAGGTCGGCTAATATTTTACGTAATAATTAAATCTGCGTCGGATGAGTGATACTAAATTTAGAGTGTTTTTTTTACCATTTTCGAACCGTCGTTTCTGAAAAAAATGACAATTTAGCAGATTTACTACACAGTGCGCATCGAGCGTCGAAACAGGTAGCAGTGATATCAGTGTGTTTGACATTTTTACGGGCCTCTCAGCTCCGAGTTGGTCCGCTAAGCTGCAGCAGAGCAGATGATTATTATCTAGGTTTAGGTTTGCGTTCGCCGTTCCTTAGCAGCATCTCTACAGTTACAGTACTATCTGGCCAAGGTCACTCTCGTTAAGAAGCAGGCCACTTTCACAAAGTAAATAAGTATCCATAACTCAATTGTTCAGCAATTATTCAGACCTGCTCGTAGAATAAGTTACCAGCTCCCTTTATCGAAGAAAAGTGAAATGTCGACTTTGCGATAGCCACGCGATAGTCAACGAGGTTGCATTCCAGAACACGATAAAGGAAGCGCGCTGCGTACCCCTTCCGCTTGCGAAAGCAGCAGCAGCGGTGCTCCGTGCTCCAGTTAGCCTGCCCATGGGCGGAGCTTGCACCTCGCTACACAAAGCCGCTTACGGCCGTAGCGGAGGTGTCATGCGCACTCCAGTTTCCACTGCGTTTAGCTGCTGATTGGAGCGTAAGAACGCCAAACGAAAACTCTCTATTATTCTCCTGATGCGCTGCAGGTTCTATGTGATCAACTATGTTGTTTCACTTGATTTAAAACTGGCTTGGTACGCACGGGAACATATGGCTGTAGTGTTCATGTCTTGCTGTAGCTTAAGTTCTCTGTGTTTCATATGCCAGCACGCTAGTTTTTTCGCCTAACCTGATTATTGTAAACACACCAATGAGGATTATGAGTCTCGGAGAACTGCGTTCAGAAAGATTGTTTATAGATTTAGAATACCTAATACTCTGCTATTGGAGTGCATAAAGCCTTCCAAGTACTGGAATTGAAAAAAAATCATCGAAGAGGACCTCCCTATATTATCGGAATCGTATAACACAGAGTATTGCATAAAGCTATGTCAATTCAAATGTTGTGAAATAGATCAGCGGAAAAAAATTTTTTTCTGGGTATGCAGCTATAGAAAATGCTAATGCAGAGATTTGAGACAGACATGATCAGTTGTTGTAAACTTGAACACAGCCTTCATATCTGTATAAATATATGTAAATGTAATTGCTTTATTTCACTTATAGGCACATTATTTTTAAAAGTAAATCCCTGAATTGAAGTTGTATCTGGAATACAGAGTCGCCATGGTGGACGGGATGCGCATGGAGACTAGTACTCGTGCGTAGGCAGTGAAAAATCATTTACTGCATATTCATGTATCCATGCAGCAGATCTCATGAATAGCTTAATCTAGGAGGTGATTAGCGTGTGTCGCCAACCGAAACTGATGTCGACAAGTTTCCGTGAATCTCAGAGCATGCAATGCCGGTTGACGATACTCCCACATTTCCAAGGTACAGACGGCACTCCAACACATATACGAAGGCTTCTCGCCAACAAACTTTGGATATCCCTCTCAAAGTTACAGGTTTCTCATGTAGGACAGGACCAAAGTATATCACTTTTTGCCGAAATTGCAGAAAGCGCACGCAATAAAGCTTGACAATGTTCAACTATAGCCGAAATGAAGGTGGACAGAAAGACCGTGCACACAGCGAGAGTGGGCACTAAAGATCGGTATGAAAACGCTTTCCGAATTGTCTACCTTAAGGGGCGCAGGTGCAGTCACACATAATGATGTTTTTAAAAGGTAGTTGACGATTTGGAGTAATAAGTATTCTACTAAGATAAAGCTGAAAGCCGTTCCCTAGGCCTTACATTGGAATGCGCAGTGTTTAGAAAAGTTTATTTACACGTTGTACAGAGAACAAAGATTTCATAAAATTTCAGTAATAGGGCACATACACTTTGGCACAACTATGTATCAATACAAACATCACTACGCTGCAATGAAGACATCATTGCCCTAATATACATAACACTGTTGACAAATAAGTACACAAAACCTCAATGTGGTATCATGATAAAAATAATGGAATAACGACACAATAGGTGCCACGAAAGACAATTGGGTAAAAACAAAATTACGAATAACTACTCTAAGAAAGCTACTTAGCACCATATCGGTCAGAAACTAAGTTGTACTCTTTCGTGTTAAACGCTGACAAAAGGGCACGACCAATGCCGCAGAAACTCGTCGTTCTACGCGAGGAAGACAAGTTCCTCAAAGAGGAACGCGAGAATCTCTCTTCTCATTCAGCCCAGTATTGGCGACAAAGCACGCCGGCGGAAATTCGCAAGCCTTGCATCGGTTTCGCCAAAGGCTGAAGAGCCCGGAAGCTATTAAAATAGCCGAAAAGCACCCGCGTGGAAATCGGCCATTTGACACAAATGTTCGCACACCCTGTTCCAAAAACCGCCAGGAACGGCTCGCCAAAAAACAAGGGAGAGCACACAATGAATCGCCGCATGACGAAGTTGGGGCAAGTCGAAGTGCGAACCACCTGCCATTGCTGCAACCAATCTCGAATGGGGAGCAAGTTCCAGCCTAGCCACCAGACAAAGTCCCGAAAATGCCCTGGCAACACTGCTGCAGTCATTGGTTTCCAAGAGCGCTTCAATATAAATTGACGATGCTGGGAACCAAGGGCCCTAAAAGGGCGGCCATTGCGTCCACCACTTTAGACTGAGCCACATCTTCTCGACACGCAGCCTCCAAACGTCGGCAAAATGCCAGAAGGGCTCAATACGAAGATGTTAATTCAGTTGATTAGGGACCTTGCCTAATTTGTCTATCTCGCCGGAAGACACGCAGTGATGGCCCCAGATGGTAGCCAGAAAGTGTCTTGGCGAGCAAAGTACCATCTTTGCTTATTATTCGCAGTAAAATGCGGAGGCACAAGATAAAGCCGCAGCGGAAGCGTCGGGGAATGCAAAACCGCCATGAACTCGTGGTTGATCCAACGCCGGACAACATAACCATTTTGTGTCCCTAGACCAGAAAAATGAAAAGATGCAGCTTTTTACTTTCTAGGAGAGGTTTGCAGAATGGCAAAGGTACGAAAATTTTCCTAAGTTAACCATTTGAGATAGGTATCAGTTAGAGTTCTAAGAGGGGGAAGTCGAAGTGTCTGGCTGCTTTTACATCACTTTGAAGAGTTCGTATAACAGGCTGAGCAGGGGCTTTTTTGTACACCAAATGTAGTGAAAATAACGCTTAGTATTGTAATGTTAGGAGACCACTTTAAATGCGACGTGATTCTGATACGACCGTTAGGGTTGCCAATTAAAAATACTAGCGTTTAGCAAATTTTACCTTGCATCTTTTCATCATATATCCCGCATATAGAAGCACCGCCATCCAGCAACATTTGAAGGACTAAACGAGAGGTGGCACACGCACACTTTCTTAAGGCTTGCGCTTCCTGTCTACTTCCCAACTTTGACCACCTCGAGTTCATGGTATATACTGCTCACTGCATTCATGATTCTGTGGCCCAATCTTCGCTGAACCTTTCTAAAACCAAGGAGGCAACGCCCAGCGAGTATAACATAGCAACCCTTTCTTGCCAGATAGTGCTCAATGTACAAGCCAATATATGCTAATAGGGAAATATAGACAGGCGAATTCGGCTTTTAGTTTAGGCGCACGCTGCGAATTTTTTATTGTTCATCAACGTGCTGGAGAAGTCTCCCACCGGCACCCCCTTGCAGGTCAAAGCGTAAGACATGTTACGTACTATACGACGTGGGACCAGCCGGTGCCACTTCAAGAAGCTTCGCCCCTGAAAGTACTACAAAGTGAACAAAACAAACAGCGTTCTCGGATAGGCGTTTAATTTTCACAGCGAGTTTTCGAGCACACAATTCCGGATGTTCATTGAGGCGCCCAGGCAGCCAACGTTTTTAGATACTGTCAGTTGGGTAAGCGCGCGTGTGAGCACAGAGTGGGCGTAAACGTTGTCAAAATTCAGCGTACGTTGCCACTAGCGCCCGGTGTTGTTACTCGTATTTTCCCGAATATTCTTGCACGTTTCTTTCAATAAGCGGAATTAAAGCGCAACAGGGAACCCCCGAAATTAGAAGAAACTGCGAATTTCCAGGACAATGTGTCAGCTGGTGATGGCGATGTATCTGACCTTAACATGAAGTACTACTATGTTCATGAAGCTACTGGTGTCCCCTCCGATCGGGAGTTATGTCCAAAGGTAGTTACTTAGTTGCCTGCAGTACAAGACCAACGAAAGTTTCTCAAAAGAAGCCTCTCAGGCGAGTGGTACCAAAGCAACTCGAAATACCTGCTACAACTACTACATAGATCGGGGACGCATGACCTACGCCTTAATGAGGTTCGTCCCTGAAAAATATTGGCAGATCGCACGCACAATGGGAATGGATGATATGGGAAGTACGATGATGAAGTTTGATATGTCATTTTAAGGTCAGCGCAACGTTACCGAGGTGGAGCTAAGTTATGCCGTACAAGACTTTCAAGTCATAATTATCAGGATCGGACAAGCCATTGACCCTCGTAATCTATTCGAGTCACCAGATACCAAAATTGGTATATGTGAAGATAGGGAAAGCGCTGCGAGCGTGCTATGACTGTAGCATAGAGTCAAGTTTTACATGACACGCATCTCATGTTTAACATGTCTGCACCAGTCACATATCTTCGTCATCCATTCACGCCCTGTAATACCCAACTTGGTAGATGTCAAGCTAGCGAAATGGCCGTGATTTCATCTTGAGCATGGCATGAATTCATGTTGTTACATGACACGCACTGGATGGTTATCAAGTTTACACCAGTCACATACCTTCATCATTCATTCACGTCTCGTAATTTCAGATTTGGCATATGATAAGCTTAGTCATGTTGTTACATGGCACGCATGTCATAATTTTTATGTTAGGGTCTGTCGTTTGTGTTCGTTATGCGGTCATGTCATACGACACCAGTTTTTCTGCATGTCATGTGAATGAAACCACTGCAAGAGCAGCAATAGCTTGGAATGTAAATTTGGGCATTTATGACATACATATCCTGATTTTTATGTTATGACTAGGTAGTTATGCTCGTCATACAGTCATATTATTTTATACTAATTTTGGTATCGATATCATTATCGAAATGGCTAGGAGAATTAAAGCCGTAGGTGGATAGATAGATAGATATGGATAGATAAATAGATAGATAGATAGATAGATAGATAGATAGACAGTTATACAGAAAGATAGATAGATAGATATATAGATAGATAGATAGATAGATAGATAGATAGTAAGATAGATAGATAGATACGCACGAAGACGCCGAAGTTCACTAAGAAATACTTCACATTTAAAATTACGAATTACCAAATCACACCCAATAACGCAACATTCACGTAATATTCCCACCATCCTGCGACGCATTTACTCGAGTTCTAAACGTGGGTAGTTGCGGGTGAGTTTCTAACGTCATTTCGTAACATATCTCTCAATAACCTAAATAAACGACATGGTCATCTTCCTTTTCGCATGCTTCGCGTAACGTCATTTCCCGAGGTAAGCGGTATCTGCTGAATTTCTTCAGAGCGCTTTTCAGGCGAGCTAAATATAAGGATCTTGTTTCAAGGTAAATCAGCAGGTATGCGCTATCTGCCTTTACTCGTATCTTTGGCGTTAAGGATGCATTTGAGTACATTCCAAGGTGTTTCCTTGGGTGCTTTGTCGGGCTCGTTCTCATGTGAACTTGGCAATTGCTGCCAAATCATGTTTCCCGCAGCACTTGCTTCAGGCATTGCAAGGAATTCCACACACGCTTGAGCATTTTGCTTGTACGTCCCACGGGAAGGCTTTCTGTTCTCTCATAGTAGAGTACATCGTACTCTAAATCGGTAACAACTTTTTCTACACACACATTCCACAGAACTACTTTGTGTACAGTAGGCTGTTGGTTCTGTAGCTTCCTTGTTGGCTTCCTGTATGATCCTGTTCACGGCGTAAATTTTGTCGATGCGGCCTCGTCAAGTGTGAGGTTCAGGGAAGGTATTATGTTCTCCCTGAGTAGAGTACCATGTACTCTAAATTGTTATCAACTTTTTCTCAGTTAAGTACAAAGTGCTCTAAATTTAAGTACGAAGAACTCTAAACACGTCAAAAAGGAAGAAAGCAGAGTAAGAGGAATTCTAAACACGTTGTTAGTGCGAGGATAACACGAAGAGAATGTTTTGGAGAGAGCTTTGTGATCTCCCCTAGTAGAGTAAATAGTGTTATATAATCCTAACCACTTTTTTAAACACATTGCTTCACCGTCAACTCGTTCATGGCGTAGTTTTTCTACTCACCAAGAAGGTTATATGGCCCCATCAAAAATTAGGCCCATTTAAAGGGCCTTTCACCGGGCCCCATACCGAATTTTAGTTAGACAGTTGAAGTTGTTGGGTGTCCAATGAGGAATGCTTTGCCACAAAAAGTTTTCGAATCGGTTCATTACGAGTGGAGAAAATGGGTTTTTCAAAGCGGCGCGAAACGAGGGTGAGAGGAGACGATCTCGAATCCCTTGCCGCTCCTCCGCGTAGCCTTCGCAAGGCAAACCTCTTCCCCACCCTCTCCGGCATCCGACCAAGAAGGGACGTGCGCATGACGTTCCCAAACAAGCCCAGCCTCCGTGCACGCGAGCGGCGTTACTTTGTTGGCCAGCGTTATTGTGTGGCCTTCTGTCTGTTTCTGCGGGATTGTTTGGAAACGCTGGCTTAGACGCGGTAGAGTAGATGAGCACAATGAGTGTGCGAATGCGTAGGACCGTTCCACGGTGGTCGTCTGCTCAATGCGCTGACCGCGGGGACCTGACCGCATGCGAAACGCTGGCACATTAGCCCCGCATCTCGTAGCATTTCACGGGAAAAATTTAAGAAAAACACGCACAATTTATTATTGCGTTTATTTATTTATTTCAAGTTTTATTCATATTTGAAAGCAATATTAACATGAACTACGCATGTTGCGTTTAATAATTTTTGCCGTGTCACGTGGTGTACTGTTGACAACGTCAGCGCAGAGTTGTCTACGTAGAGGACCAATGTCAGTGCATTGCTGTGTACGCAGGGCCATTCCTACGCCCACGTCATGCCCTCATTCTCTATGCGTGCTCCAGCAGAAGGGAGGGGGAGCAGCTTTCATCGTGAACTTTGATCTGTTTCCGCGGTGCCTAGCGTTGCAAATTTTGGCAGACGTGACCATGAACGCCTCGTCTACGCATTGCGCTTGTCAGTTCAAAGTTGTCAAACCTGGTGAGTGGCCCTTTAAAAGAAATGAGACCAACGCCACGGCTGTCTTCTCTTTTTTCGTTTAATAGAACACATTAACTCCTATGATGATGATAATGATACCTAGGTACAAAGTGCGGCCGTCGTTTTTTAGGGACGAAGATTCTCTTAGTATAACCTTGTCATGCGTCACACGTAATTAGGAGAAGAGAGTAAGAGAAATGCAAGCAGGCAGTATCTTCAAAACAGTATAATAGACGGCTTTTTCTCATAGAAGTACCTACAAAGCGAAGTTGAGTGAGGATATTTTGGCTGGCGCTGTACTATTACTCTCCGACTGGCTGCTGCGAAAGGTCTGCCTGGGTACGCGGAGAACAAGCGCCTCTGTAAATCTCCTGGATAGTAGCCATACGTGTCGGATCGTTATTGGGGCATAAATGAAGCAAGCTGGTGGGCGCGTTGATGACGGTTGCGCTCGGCTACCTTACCTCGCGTCTTGTCAGTGCTACCCACGCACCATCTGCATTCTCTAACAACGCGATCGGACGCGTTGGATGGATGGAGACGTCGACGGATGGACGGTCAGACACTTCGCCTAACTCAACATAGTTCGCTTTTGGGATATGCTGTGATTTATTGTACACTCAACACATTGCCACCGGCGCCAGATGAACCTGCTGAGTCAGAACGAAAGCACTTGTGAGCGCTGATATTCTTCACTCGACTTGCGTCGCGTTCGGTTGTTCTTGAATCAGGTTGGCGCTAACGTTGCAGCAGTTACTTGGGCATTCGCTGCGATACGTCTATTTTGATGTACAGCTTTCATTTCTCTTCTCGTTCCTAAAGCCTCTCAGGCAAGTGTTACCAAAGCAACTGGAAATACTTGCCTAGCGAATCTTCTATATACTCTCATAATGAGGTTACATAAGATAGGAATAGACACAGCTGTTGGTTTTAAGGGCCAAGAGTCGATGATCAGGAGGAGGAGGAGGAGTAAGAAAGTTTAAGCGGAAAGACAGCGAGGTTAGCCAGTTCTTAGACCGGCTTGCTACCCTGTGCTAGGGAAAGGGGTGAGGAAAATAAAAGATGTTAAAAAGAAATGTTGGAAGAGAGAGAGAAATAATTTAAGAATTTGCGACAGAGGAAAGGCAATATCAAAGAGTATAAGATACTAAAGTCTGTCTCTGAGGCCAGTTGTCTGCAAAAAGCGCACCAAAGGTTTCAAAGCCTTCAGAGCTGAGGATGGGCTCGGCCAATGACCCAGAATCCTGTGTTCCGACAAAGGCCGATCATCCAGTCTATCGAGAGCTGTATTCAGTTCTTGTCTTTGCGTGTCGGATGATCAGAATTTAGAATGGTATTCTTGAGCACCTCGAAGCCACGCTCGTTAACACAGTTTACACCTTGCTCTACGTCATTGCCGCTTCGAAGGCTGCACGCACAGGATGGGTGTCGGGGTCAAAGTTAGTCGCGCTGCCTTTACGAGTCGAGAAGGTGTCATTGAAAAGAAAAATCTTGCGTTGAGTGGAGACATACGTTTCAGTAGTCGATTGGTTTCGAGTTTAGCTTTCCACATATGCATCCGAACCTAGCCAACCTCAGGTCGTTATCGGGAAAGACGGGTCAGGCATCGTCTGGAGGACGAGTCAGCCTCCAGACGATGCCTGCACTCACGTGGCTACGCTGTCGAGATGTGCGTCACTGATATAAATGGACTCTCTTGATTTGCTATTATGTGGCCGTCGTCGTGAAGGCAGCTCAAGACGGAGGCAAATTAGACGCAAGAGCTCCGGTTTTGCAAGCCTCCAGATGATGCCTGAACACACGGGGCCAGCATGTTTAAGATGTGCATTGTCAATTCTTATGGACTGCCTTTTTTCTGATCCTCAGGCCCTTCATCATGAAGGGTGAGTTAGGACGCAGCCGCTGCACATGTGAGCGCTGCCATCACGCAAGAGTTTTCTCATTTATTTGCAGTGCACACGATGGCTTTACACTATCGAATAGTACAGTACCATGCATTCTTAACTGATAACCACTTTTGTTAAACACAGTTGGTTCCGGCTTTATATCAGCTGCTTTTTGTTCATCTTAATTTTTTGTCAAACTGGGGCAGCTTATGGAACTTCCTTGGTAGAGTACACTGTATACACAATCGTTCCAAGCACACCATAGTTATGTTCTGGCTTTCTGGTCTTCCATAGTAGAGTTCCGAGTACTCCAAATGAATAACCACTTTTTTCTGAACAGACCTAGCTCCAGACTTTGTATGTACCATTTTATGATCATCTTACCTTTCCTGTCAAAGTGGAGCAGCTCATGAACCTTCCATGGTAGAGTGAAATGTACACTAAATAGTTGATCATTTTTTTCCGTTCACACCATAGCTATGATGTGGCTTTCTGGTCTCCCATACTAGAGTTCTAAGAACTCCAAAGTTTAACCACTTTTTCTAAACGCAGCTTGCTCCTTCCTTTATATATCTTGTTTTTTTGTCCATCTCATTTTTTCTGCCCATCTGTGGCAGCGCATGGAGCTCCCGTGGTAGAGTACATTGTACTCTAAAAAGTCAAACATTTGTTCCAAGCACACTATCGGTATAATTTAACTTTGTTGTATCCTTTGTAGAGTTCCAAGTAGTCCAAAATATTAACAATCATTTCTCAACTAACAAATCTCCAGCCATCACGTATTCTGGTTTCTGTTCACCATACGTTTTCTGTCATACTGGGAAAGCCTGTTGTCCTACTATATTAGAGTATATCATTCTCTAATTCATCGAACATTATTTCGAAACAAACCATTGTTATATTCTCGCTTTCTGCTCGCCCTTAGTAGATTACCAAGAAATCTGGTTTGTTAAACATCTTTTCTAAGCATACTAGTGATCTTAATCCTATCTTGCTAGCTTTATAGTCTGTAGCCACTGTGTCACATCGCCACAATAAAGGATCGGCTTTAGCTCACCTTACGTAGCGGTATGTACGACGAATTCTAGGTACTTACAATCGCTTTAACGCACTCACCGTATCGTCCGACGATTCCCAAGGAGCCGCAACTGAGCCGGTGGCTCCGTGGTGCAGGAGTGATTAGAGCGAATTGGTATGCTTCGTGCAGCAGCCCACTCATGAACGTAGCTTTGTCAGATTGCATTGTCACATATGAGTTGCTGTGTCGCGAACTGTGCCAATAACCATGAGAAATATGCACCTGGAATATAGTCCTTTAGAGTTCTGCTGTAACTATGCTTTACTAACCAACGGGAAACACTCGATTTACGTAGGCCGCGAGAAGTGAGGGATACCGCCAGCACATTTATGAAGTACATGCTGTAGTTTTAAAGATGATAGTTTTATTTGGGGACCGTCGACGCAAAAATTTTGGTCTGTCTGCCTGCCTGCCTGCCTGTCTGTCTGTCTGTCTGTCTGTCTGTCTGTCTGTCTGTCTGTCTGTCTGTACATTTGTTTGTTTGTTTGTCTGTCTGTACATTTGTCTGTTTGTCTACTCTTAACAGCAACAGGTATTTGAAACGGCTCACCCCATCCGCAGCGCCCACCTATGTTGCTCAAGATTCAGCGTTCAGACTTGTGTAATTATCGAATAAAAAGCAATTATTGCGCGTGTATGGGGAACCATAACAACACGTATATATTCCGCATGAGCGTCTTTTACTAGAAAAGGCATACATAAGTATTTTAAGGACCGTAGCGCTTATCACGCTGCGATGACCATCCAACGCTTTCACGGAAAGGCGAGGGTTTCTAACGCTTTGCTAAAGCAAGACGGTGGTGACACCTACCCATCGCCTTGCGTTCTTTACTTTATCCCCCCTGAGGCGAGCGCGCACACCCGTCTCAGAGCCACGCGCTTTGTTTTCCGAAAAAAAAAGCTGCCAGATGGCGGTCATGCCTCACGTGTGACGTGACTTGATGCGCTCGTTCGCCTTCGCTGCATGCTCGAGGCACTCTAACGCAGCGCCTCCAGACTACTATTCATCGATTTTCTTGAGCAGAACATCAAATAATTGTTTTGTTCACACTCTTCACACGCAAGGCTATCGTCTTTCGACGACATTGGCAGATTAAATGCAGATATGGGGCCAAAATTTTGTGGTGAATTTACTCTCCACACAAGTTATTTGATACCTTTACATTGCCAAACGAACTGAGAGGCAGTTGGCAAGGCAACCACGAACGGGTCGTCTACAATTGATTGACGGAATGTCATCCGCAGATGCAGTAATCCTTCTATGTACGCTGCTGTTGTGTTGCGCAGTTCATAAGCATATGAGTAAGGAAGGAGTCGCGCATATCAGACAAAGTGCGTCGCGAGCCAAGAGAATGTTAGAACTCATTCACCACGTACTGCCGTAGCTCTTAGTAGCACTGTTGGTTCAAAGAAAACCGGGCCATGACGTTCCCTTGCACTACGTCACACCTGAAATTTCACGGGCAAAGCTGACTAACGAGAAAGTCACTCAAGCACTCGTAGGCTGAGTAATATCTACCAAATAAAGTGAAATATTGTGCAGAAAATATCGCGGAAATTTCATGCCGTATTAAATGCAGCCTGTGCAGTTGGGTGACCATAAATTTATGCACGCGCATCACAGGCAGTTGTGTAACAGATATCAGACATAATTGCAACAAAGCCTTAACAGCAAGAAGGTGAAATGACAAGAAATATTGTTTATAAATGTTAGAGGTGACGGCCTGTCCTTCGTGCTTTACGCTTGCCGACAACAAAAATGGCTCTTCAAAACACTCTCGCATGTCTGTGGTAAGTCGCGCCAAAAAATATTGAGTCTGTAAGTTTACATTTTTTCTCTACGTTTCAGGGCTCAAGCAAATTAATATTAAACTTCTTAAAGCCTACGTGTTTTATCGAACATTGCGGCTTCGCCCACATGCGTTTGCATAGCTACACCCCCTTGCAACGCAGGTGTTGCTAACAGAGAGACGATGATTCGTTGCAGGCCGCTTGGAACTGTAGTGGCCGCAAGTCACCACTCATGACACTGACCACTCATTGGTGTAGACTAACTGTATATGCTAGCTTTAAGTAGCAGAGTTGCACCGAGAATGCCGTGGTGGGTTCTGGTGTTATGCGACAAAGCGACTCTCCGTCTACGTAGGAATATGCCACATGATAGGAGTATGTATTAGAACGCCACAATTTGGGAAGTCAACAAGAGCGCACCGCATAACGCCGTCACTTTTTCTGAGGTGAGCTGATGAGGGAAATTCATCTGGGGGAGAAAACTTGCGGTCATTTCTACACGGGCCACAGAACAAAAACTTGCTAAATGCTGGGTGCTTTTGGGCGCAAAATAATTAGAAATAAATTGAGGAAGAATACGTGTTTCGTCCTTGAATTTGATTAGGTGAATGCGCGACGGTGTGTATGAGTTTCGCTTTGGAAACTTTTTTAGATTATATAGTAAAAAGTTCGACGAAAGTTCGTCAGGTCAAGTATGACGATGAGGATATAGATACGAACAAAGAACCCGTAAGTGTTCCAAACGTGTCTGTGTTTTTGCAGCTTGACTTGGTCAGTGACTGCATACATCATGATTTATTTGAGGACTTAGCAAATACACGAACTTTCGCATATTTTCCGAAAAGCGTTGGCTGTTCAAAACCTTTCGCACAGGCCTTTCGCTTTTCAACGTACTCCGAATGCCAAAAAATTACTATAGCGTTTTAATGTAAGGGTAAGAAATATATCACAATACATCGTTGTGCCACCTGCGAGATTTTACGGTTTTGAAGCGCCGACGAGCAAAACGGCTACCTGCACTTTTGTATGATGCAAGCAGACCATTTGTCCTTCATCACAATTCGCTTCACATCAAATATTTCGAATGTTTTCGTCTAAACTATTCTTCATATCTAACTTGTTAGAAATACTACATCAAAACTTTTTAAAAGAGAGTGACGCCAGAGCCTGCTAAGTCATTTCTGCTTCCTTTCTGATCACTTGAAGCCTTTTTCTTTTTGAACGCATTTTCCGTCCTGATTTGTAAGTTTTACCACGCGTCCGCACTTCTTCTCATACGCGAACATGCAAAACACCGTAGTGCCCGTACAAACGCTATTAATTGCACTCGCATAATTACGGCGGAAATTATATTTTACTTCTACCTTCATATTTCGCGCTCTTCACTGCTCTTCACAGCAAAAGTGACTATGTATGGATTGTAAAAAAAGCTGTTTGCCAGCCAAAAGCGCTTTGCCGCTGCGACTTTTGTTTCTTTCGCTGAAAATCCCAAGTGATTTGAACTCTGATGTGGGTCTCCGCCGTTTCAGGATTCGCTCGCCACGGACCAAAGGAGAAGTGCAGGAACGGATGATGTATAATGACGTAGCACGTGATCCCCCTGATCAAATCGCGGTTCAGTCCGTCGTGTAAATCCAGCATTGCAAGCACAGGTCTCATGTGGCTTCGCGTTTTTTTTCTGCGCAGACCATTAAATAAGCCTACATTTGCGTGTTCAAAACAAAAAGTTCGAAGATTTAGAGTAAGATGTACTTTACTATGGGAGAGTTTTGTGCTGCCCCTGTATGAGGAGGAACTGTGTTTAGAAAAAATGTTTAACAATTTTGAGTACTTCGTACTCAACTATGGAAGAGCACTGAGCCGTCCCGCTTGTGCGCCGGCTACCACAAAAATCAATGCGTCTTTACAAAAAAGTGGTTAACCATTTAGAGTCCCTTTAGAGAAAAGTTGGTAACGATGTCCAGTCATGCCAAAAAAATAACAAAATTGCATTCGTATATTGCTTCACACGTTTACTCACACATATCTGAAGAATAACGTAATTATCTAGAATTGCCTATGCTTGGGAACTTGAAGGCATTATCACACAGCTGTAATCCACCGATGCTTTATTTGTACATAATTAGTGCAGAAATGTTTAAAATGTTTCCATGCTAACCAATGTCATCTCCTACCTAAGAAGTTCTTCATCTGTAATTTCCTAATTCATGGCTTTTACATAACTACCGCATTAAAATTATTCCAGATACCTGGGCTGCTTATAACTTGAAATGAGGCATTCACAGGCCTAAAATTGAAAACTTCTATTTATAGCAAGTAGTGGTTAGCATATTGTGTCCTAGAGCTTTATGTACCATGAGAATCAAACTAATTTTACCACAAATGTTACAGAATATAAAGTAGTGTGGACTTAAGTCTATAGTGAAAGAAGTTCAATAACAAACGAACATAAAAACAGAAATGAAGAAAACAGGGCAACGCAGTACTACAAGCTGAAGCTAACCACATGTATTTTAGGCACGTTCGTACTCATTCAGCGACTACATGATACTTTCATCTTGTAATTTTTTTCGTACTATGTGTGTGTATCTTTTTGTGATTGGCATCACACTTCCCTTTCCAGTAGCGCATTGTCCTGTGTGTTCCATTCTCATTTCGCTATGATAAGGGCCTCTTTTCCGCTCTTTCTTTAACTCTTATTATTCTCACCGAACTGTCCATCTTAGGAATAGTTTGCTGTATAAAGCCGGTTCCACCTAGGGTCGTTTCTAACAATGCAAAACTTTCATATGGGCATGCTATTGCACAGGTTCCATGCAGTACCATGCATATCACTCTGCGTGTATAACAAAATACAGTGAGAGTATTATTTGTAATGTCGTAACATTTACGAAATGTTCGAGTTAGTGTGCAGTGAAGCACAGGGGTGTGTTCCCACAATACACTGTCTTGTAGGCAAACAGGTGGGTGATCAAATCATGCGGCTTTTCCATAAATGTCTTCCTGAAAAGGGTACAAAAATTTCATTAATCTTTCTGTATGCATAAAATTGAAAGAAAACATGAAAGAAGTGCAAAATTAAGATGCTCTTAAGTAGTTTCTTGTAAACTTTTCACTTAAATTACAGAGCGTGAAGAATACGTGATGGTGAACAAATTCAAAACATTAGAACTGAACTCTTGCACTTTGCGCTACTACTTCGACAGTTTTTAAGTGTAGTTAGCATTGTAGCGTAAAGAAATGCAAGTGCGAGTAGGATTCGTGTTGTTATAAAACCCATTCGCGATGAAGAAAACATGCTTGAGGCCCTTGCCCGTAGATTTATGTACACTATATTAAGCTTCAGGTGGTCGAAGTTTCTGTACTTACCCACTACAGTGTCACTGATGATCATATGATGGTTTTTGGACGTCAAACATTAACAATTACATCACTTTGCAATAAAACACTAGCTTATTGAACTACCTCAGCTATTCTGTTTAGGTCTCCGAGTGCGTGACTGGTTATTGATTCATGGCAAAATTAAACAGCATACCAGACATAATACCAGCCGCTTCTACCTTGCCAGCAATTGTCTTAATGGACAGATTACTCTGTATTGATCTCAAGCACTGTGGCAACAAAATGTAAAACGAAATAGCCAAAATGAAGGATCAAGGTCACTAAATAACAAGGTTCAACAGATTTAACTGACTGATATATATGCAAATAAATAAGCCATGTATAGGTGACACATCTGTGAAATGCTATAATTTTTTTCATATTATTGTGGCAGGTTCAAGCGCTCATATGTGACTTATAAAATGACACTACCTTAAAATGCACGTGTTTTCTCGAAAACACAATGTTACTAGCCACATGTCTGTGACATAGTATCGTCATAATTATGTCTCTCTAACATAATTTACCTTTCAAGCTAAGCCAACACAATCTTATGATGCTACTTTACCTTGATATGCAATGTAATTTTTTCTCTATGGGCCAGTTCACGCGAACAATGCGAAATTATTATTCGAATATCTTCTCACTAGCTAATATTCTGGTCATAAGAAAAAATTTTATAGAAAACAAATCAGCCCTTAATGCAGCCTTAATCACATGCCAGCACGAGAACAGCGGTTGTTTGTTTTTACTTGAGCGTATACTCCTTGAAAGCAGTGTTTCAATCATGCTTTATTGCAACCAAAAAAATTATGTCGCGATAACTTGTCTTTATTAAGGCGCTCTCGCTTGAATTGGCTGACTGCGCAAAGCTTATGATATATTCACACGAGTTTCAAAACACACACCACTCATTTTATGTGAGCTTACTGACTTTGTTTTTTGCTTTTCATTGCTCTTTTCATGCAACGCGAAGTGCAAAACGCCTCCTACTGCTGCTCAAGCGATGATAAGGATTCGCGAACAGAGTAAACATAGGTATTACCTGCCATTTGTGTTCCTGATTGTGCCGCGAAAGCAGTGTACCCATAAGCTGCTTAGTTGTACCCAGCGGCATGCTGGCATGCTCGCTTGAGTCACAGGCCTATTGCTACATCTTTACACTCGCATTGCGGCATGTTATGCTGCTGTAAAACCACACATTTCACGTCAATCGACGAGAACACAGTAACGCGGCCGCATAAAACACGCGCACAACACCGCGACACAGAGCCGTGCAGCTCAAATGCGTCACTCAGAAATCGAAGCTAATCCCTTGTCGGCTTCACTTTGCTATCGCTCACGCAGGTTGCTGGGGTTGTACTCTTAACGGTACAAGGTGCTCGAAACGACGCTAGCCGATACCCCGAACGGCCGACCCTATCCGCAGTGCCCACCAATGTTGTTCAAGGTTCAGCGTTCATCCTTGTGCGATTGTCAATTAGGAGCAAGTATTGTGCATATATGATGCACAATAACAGCACGCATATATTCTGTATGTGCGTCTTTTATTAGAAAAAGCATACATAAGTAATTCTACGAACCGTAGCGCTTATCACGCTGCGCTGACCAAGGAATGCTTGCACGAAACGGCGCGTGTTTTCAGCGCTTTGCTAAGAAGACACGGGGGTGTCACCTACCCGTCGCCTCGCGTTCTACACCTTATCACCTCTGAGACAGGCACGCACGCCCGTCTCAGAGCCACGCGCTTCGTTTTTCAAGAAAACTGCCAGATGGCGCTCATGTCTCCCGTGTGATGTGATTTGATGCGCTCATTCGCCTCCACTGCACGCTCTAGCTACTCTAACACAGCACTTCAAGATTTTCTTGCGCAGAACATCAAACAAACGTTTTGTTTGCGCTCTCCACACGCAGGACTCTCATCTTTCTACGACATTTGGAGATTAACATGCAGATACGGGGTGAATACTTTTTTTTCTCCGGCTCTCCTCAACACCTGGTTTTATTTTTTTTGTTTATGTACGCCGCGCCTGCTTGATTCATTATCCAAACGGGTAAACATGAGTGTGCATGCAGTGCCGATCGGCTGCATCGACCGTCTGCAGGCTCTTCCTTTAGCATTATATTGATTTGATGGTAAAACAACATAAGTGAAGTCATTCTGTTGTCCCAATGCTAGTTGAAACCGAGCCCATTTGTCTGAAGTGGGCCCTCTGCAGCATTCCGTACAATGGATATCACTCGACGATATGAAAAAAAATAATTGAATTTTGCGTTGTGAATTTGTTAGTCATTCTGATAAATTGGCGCTTTCGTTTGATAATGCACTTTTTCCCCCTGCACAGCAGAAAACATGCTGGCCAGCACTGAAGGCGAATTTCAGAGAGCACCTGAAACAAATAAAAAGAAAACATACGAGTTTGAGTTTACTGATTGCCTTCTTTTAAAATGCATAAAGGAACAGAATCCATTTGCAGTTATCCCGTCAATTTATGCTGTCGATTTATACTTCCACGCTAATTCTTGCGTGACTACTGCTTTGGAATTTGTATTCATTTGATAGAATGTTTACACGTTTGGTCTAGCTATAGAATAGCGCACTCACCGTTTCAATGCTACAACGTTCCCATTGTGCAGTCGGTTGCTTCTAAGCTCGCATTGCTTTAGGAAAATTGATGTTGAATTTACGGGGCCAGTATAAGCACTAACTGGAAGATGTACCGCAATATTTTACGAGGTATATGAGGTCTACAATTTCGTCTACGACTTAGGACCCTTGTATTAGTTTTTGTAAAATTCGGGTTCTTTAAGCTTCTAGTTTAAAGGTTTAGCTTGATAGTGATATCTGGTCTTTATTGCGTATTGCAAACACTTAGTTCATAAAATCTTTTCGTGGTTGCTAGGCTCTACTACGTATCCTTCAGGGAATAGGCGCGGTGACGTATGTGCCTTGTGGAGGCAGGGACGCGCCTTAAACAATGAAGCCATTTTGATAATCACAAGGCCTAACAACTGATTAAAATGTACGCTTGTACCATGCAATACCACGCCTAGCAAGTAAGTTACTTTTCAGCGTATTAATCTTTCTTGTGCACCGATGTACCCAAAGCTGTTTTACACAAGAAGGCTCTCACAATGACAAAACAGCGGACTGAAATCTGGTCACTGAAGGAACGGAAAGAATAGAATAAAGCATTTTAACGATTACATTAGAATAGCTTTTCTAATTAACTATCCACATCCCTTTCTCAGTCTCATCCTGGTAATTTTCCTATACGCCGTTAAAATAATACAAAACTGTCCTTAGGTAGATGCTGGTTGATATACGTAAGGTTTTTTACGTAGATATCGGATTGCGTATGGGTGAGATACACCTCCTGAGACAGGCTATATTACCATAAAAATGGCAGATACCACGTACTTTCGAAATCAATGATATGCGAAGCACAATTGATTGATATGTGGGGTTTAACGTCCCAAAACGCGAAGCACAATTGTGGAAGGTTAATATGTCACTTTAAAGTGAGTACAACGTTACGAGGCGAAAGTAAATTACGCCGCACATGACTTCCATGTCACGACTTTCATGTTTCAAAGTGTCATTTACCATCGTCATCTATTCACGCAACCTGATACCAATTTTAGTATATGTGGAGCTAGTGAAACGGCCGCGAGTGCTTCATGAGCGTGGTATGTTGTCATGTTCTTACATGACACGCCTTTTGTGATTATCATGTTCGCACCAGTCATATACCTTCCTAATATATTGGCGGCACGGAACACCAAATCTGGTCTATGTGAAGCAAGTGAAATGGCCGCGAGCGCATCATGAGAGCCCAATATACTCCGACGTAACGTTGATGCGCGCGCAGGCTGAGTGCAGAGACGCTACGTTAGCGAAATTTCGGGGACACCTTAAGCTTCGTGTTTAAGAGCTGAACGCGATAGTGAAATCCGGCCCCCAGTGTGCCCTTTACCCGCTAAGTGCATGCTTATTATTACGTTTTGACACACACAAAAACACACACACACGCACAAACACACACGCACCTACACACACACGCACACACATACACACACACATACACACACAAACGCACACACACACACACATACACACACACACACACACACACACGTGGACTTCTTAATCATGCCGATTCTCCACATATCGGTCTCAGCTGCCTTTACCTTCTTCTTAAGCGATAATTCTTTTTGGTTTGGCCCCTGCTGTTTTTTAAGTATTCACCAGTAAATTGTCTGGATCGCTTCCTTCATTTTGCATCGACATTCTTCATGTAGAAGTACCTGAATACCTTCCTAGCCCAACGCTCCTCCCCCATTTCTCTCAATCGCATCTAAAATTTTATCTTGCTGTTAGCATGCCCGCCCTCAAACAAATTCCGTCCCATATCACCTTGTACTCCTGATTTGGTGTAATCCCGTGAGCTCTTAAGGCAAGCCTACCTATTCCACGTTGCCTAATTTCTAATCTTGCTTGAACTTCTGATCTCATGCAGAAGACCGCTTTGCCGAACGTGAGAGCAGGAACCATGACTAGTTTTCATAGTCCTCTCCAAACCTCGTACCTATTCTGATTCCACAGTGCCCTGTTTTTCATCATCGCTTCGTTCCTGTTACCTTTAGTCGTCACGTATATTTCCAGTTCCCCATGGTACTCGGCCCCATTGCTTATCTATACGCCCAGATATTTGTATTTATCTGTTATCTCTAGTGTGACCTTCTGTATTATAAGCTCACTACCTTCGTTATCGTTAAAAACCATGACGGCTGATTTTTACTTACTGAATCTGAAATCTAACCTATCTCCCTCGTTACCGCAGATGTCCATCGATCTTAGCAAATCTTCCTTGTTGTCGGCCATTAGCACTATATTATCTGCGTACTGCAGTGCTGGTAGTGCCTGTTCAATGAGTTTTCCTTGTTTCACGAAAGAGAGGTTGAAGCCCAGTCAACTTCCTTCTATGTTGGACTCTAATCCTTGTAGGTACATCATGAATAACAAGGGTGACAGAGGACACCTCGGCCTAGTCCCCTTTTATTTCTATAGGCTTGGATACCTGTTCTTCCCACTTAATAACTGCCTTGTTACCTTTAGAGATATCCATTAAAAGATTAGTGAGTCCATCTTCCACACCTAGTGTGTCCAGTATTCACCAAAAGTCCTCTTGAACCATGCTATCGTATGCTCCCTTGATATCTAATAATGCCTGCCACAGGGGTACGTGTTCCTTTTCTGCTATTTCGATGCACTGCGTCAGAGAGAACAGATTGTCTTCAACCTCCTGTGTTTCCGAAACCCATTCTGCAGTTCCCCCAGCACCCCCTCATCCTCTATCTATGCCTGCAGTCTTTTCTTTATAATCTGCATCGCCAGCCTGTAGACCACTGATGTCACTGTTATAGGACGGTAGTTGTATGTCATCTTTGTCCCCCTTTCCTTTATAGATCATGCTCATCTTGCTAAGTTTCCATCCATCGGGGACTTCACCACCGATTATTATGTTCCTCACTGGCTCTCAAAAGCCTCCTTATACTTCGGACCTAACGTATTTATCAGCATATTGGGAATGCTATCTGGGCTTGTTGATGTACTACATGGAACCCTCTTCTCAGCCCTTCCCCACTCTCGTTCTGAAAATAGAGCCATTGCGCTACTTTATTCATCTTTGTCATTTGTGGTGCCCAAAGCACATCTTTTGTGAAAGATTTCTGTCACCATTGTTCTTATATATTCAATAGCTTTGTCCCCTTCTTGCCTAGCACCTTGAGCTGTAGTTATAAACCTCTGCTCTAGTCTCGTCTCATTTTTTAGGAGTTTAGCTGGTTTCAAAACTTCGCAGCTGCCTTTCTATCTTTTTGTGTACTTTTACCGGCCACTGAGCTCCTTTTCTTCTAATCTTTTCATTGATCAGAAGGATTGCATCCTTTCTACAGCTTAGAAAAGTTTCCCGTTTCTTTCAACATCATCTGACGATTCACTCCGCTGCTTGGAATGTCTGTGTTCTGTAGAGGCTTCTTGACGTTATGCTATGGCTCTCTTGACTTCCTCATCCCACCAACTCATGGGTTTGTGTCTTCTTTTTCGGGGTGACTTGTCACGCGCCTTAGCAAGCTCTAGCTCAAACAGTCTAATTAGATTCGTGTATGTCCACACTGTTTTATTATCCTCAGTGATTACTTTCTCAATTTGTTTAGCAGCTAATTCTATTTGCCTTTCTGAATAAAAATTTTCCTGTAGTTGCTAATCTTGTCTTCTTCCCACTTTCAGTGCTCTTCCCAAACTTAGCTTGATACGTTTGTGATCACTGCCCAGACTTCTGGAGCCACCTTCATCTATGTGTATTCCCTTGAGCTGATCATACATTCTATGTGACATCAGTGCGTAATCTATCGTCGACTGCAGCCTTCCTACCTCCCATGTTGTTTGCCCTTCACACTTATCGCTACTGTTGAAAATGATCAAATCATGTCTTTCACATATATCCATGATCATTTTGCCTGTTGAGTTGGTATACCCATCTATAACTTCTATGTGCGCATTCATATCTGCTAGTATACTTATCTCGCACTCTCCTCCTAACTCCTCAATGTCCTTTGATATACACTCTACCTTTACCTAGTTTTCCTGTCTGGCCTTTGCTGTCATCCACAAGTACAACAAACCAAGGAGTGCCATTTGCCCTGCCACTTTTCCATTTAGCCATAAATGTTCCTTGCACTCCTGCTTGACCCTTTGCCAGTCTGTACTTTTATGAATGATTGCCCCAATACCACCCCCCTTTCTGCTGTCTTCTGCTCTATTACATTATTCCCACGCGTAGTCCGCGTGCCCCCCAAATAAGCTACTGCGCGTCTGCAAGTCGCCATACCACCTCATGACCTAGTTGCTCATCGAAGTGAATTCTGTCTCGTTGAAAACCACCCCACCTATGCACCTCTCTGTTTACTTCTACCACCTCAAAGCCTTTCTCTCGACTCATCTGCCTTATCTCATGGTTTGCGTTTACAACCGCTCTTTGCAGGTTGCCGTCACGCACCGGTACCTCTGGTATCATGCATATCACTACATGTACATGAGGAGAAGTGGCGTGCATGTCATTAACCCCTTTCGCCAGTGTGGTCGCTACTCCTGCCGTATCTTCATTTAGGACAACGTTTACATCGCCTGAAATTATCACGATGTTTCGTCTATCAGCTGTACTTTTGATTTTGGCGCTCACTTGCCTCATGACTGCTTCCAGCTTGCGTCCTAGGAACGTCCCTACTGCAACCCCGTTGTCACCTCTCACCCTCTCTTTTATAGCTTCTGTGCATCGATTTAGATTCGAGTTCCCGGCGATTATCACATGATGTGACTTTTCAGCTGGAGTGTCCTCCACCTGGGGGTTACTTGCACCTTTGACGCCAGCTGCTTTGTCCCCTCCCAGCCCCACCACTGCTTCGCTGAAGCTGGGCCTTGCGACAATTGAATCGGCTGAACCTTTATTTTGCAAACTTGCTAGCTCTTTCTTCTCCGCCGTTCTGGTGGTCAGTGCCCTACTGATATCTTCGTCGGCTGCTCCTTTGTTCACATTGGCTAGTGCTTCCTCAGCGGACTTCAGCTTTCCTCCCATCGCCCTCGTTTTTTCTTGCCCTGTCGCCAAAGAAGTCTCCAGCTTGGTGATTCTCAACAGCAGTTCACTCTAGGCGACCATCGTTTCCTCCGTTTTTTCCTCGACCTCACATTGCCTACACTTTGCGTCAGCCTCCTGTCCACTTGCTTCTGAACTTGGGTCTATTTTCAAACTTGCTCCGCATCCTGAACAATTTAGAGCCTTTTTAACCAAGTCTGTATGACACCAATTGTCCTTATGACTTGTCTCCCTCAATAATTTCAAAATAAGATCCCTGCCCTACAAAAAGGAAAAGTCTAAGCTCTACAACAAAAAATTGCGTGTTCAATGTACGTGCACATTCCGCACGGGATGGCAAGAGAAAAAACACAAAGAAACAAACTCACACACTCTCAGACTAGTAAATACCTGGTGACTGACCCCCGGAAAAGCCGTACAATGTAATAAGTGCTACAAAGTTTTTAACTGCTGCTTTATAATTATAAAGGCAAGCTCAAAACACGCAAAAGCACTTCCTATGCATCGTTTATCTGAGCAGTCATTCGGGAGCGCTCAAAAAACACGTCAATCCACCGTGCCAGTTCAAACTGAACTACTCAGCCATGTAGACGAAGCGCCATCTCTTCTTAGCCGTAACTGAATGCGAAATACGCGAAAAAACTATATCTGAAGAATAAAAAGCTAGTCAGCAAAAACTACCCCGGTTACATGCAGCAGAAATTCAAATAATACCATTACAATGCTACCATTCTACCATAATGCGTCATGTGCTTCTCCTTCAAATAACAGAGTTTGGTTACTTAATAACCGGCTTTTTTGGCCAGATATACTATTTTCCCCAACATCTCTTTCAGTTACGGCATGAGACAACTGCTGCTACCAAGAGACGGCCCCGCGCGCTGATGTCCCCGCATTCCGCGATCGACGCCTTCCTATTCGCACGCCACTAACGCGAGATGAAAATTATATAGGAGAAAAATGTGGCTCTCCTATAGCGTGACATCACTGCAGCGCACATAAAGGCGGCGCAGTTCTATAGACAACTCCCAGATTGAGCATTCCCCTCGCTTCGAGTAATTGTTTGCGGAACAAAGGTGGGTTACTAGCTAGGGACCAGGCATCCCTATCAGAAGTCACTCATTGCGAGCCTTATATTGTGCTCACGTGCTGCGTGTTCCCTTCTCAAGCGACTGCGCTGCAGAAAGAGCCATGTTGCCTTCGTGTTGAATATAAATAAAGGCTCCATAGAAGATGAACTGCGTCACCACAATGCAATACTATTACTTATATGGCAGGCCAGGACGAAACACGCGTGGAAAAGGCTTCTGCTTTTCTACGGAGGCATTTGGTGGCCTTATTGTAGTCACTGGGACATTCATAAATACTGGTATCTCGACAGAAGCAGCCAAAGCAAGAAAAGCAGAGGTAGTTTGATCGATGATCTTTATCATCTGGGAGTGATATTATGCTGAAACTTTATTCAGGGCTACTCCGTTTCTCATATGCTCAAAAGAGAAACAACATAAATATTTCTCAACCTACAAAAATTGATCCACATATGAAAACATGGCAACCTTTGAATAGGAAGAAAAAGAAAAAATGTCGGGAACACTCTGTTTTTCATGAAACTGTTCCTGTTCCGTTCCTGTTCGCGTTGATCCTGTTCTGCGCTGCTGCTCACGGGTTGGAACGGCTTGAACGACGGGCGGCGGGATTGCACTTGAGTTTAACGTTTGCTTCCTTGTGATTTTAGTGCTTTTTTGGCAGTTGTTTGTGGTTTGTGCCATATGATTTTCTGAGTTCGAGCGACTCAGGCTATCTAGATGTCGGTTTCTTCGCCTGGCCAAGGGCCTTCTCCTTGGCTAGCATCTATACCGGTCAAGGATTGGCCGATTGATTCTTTTCTTTGCAGTGGGGTTATTAACGTCCCCGTGGCTCTGGTACCGACCAATGGAGGTACGATACCTATGAAGAACCCGAAGATGATTCAGATGGAGCTTCGGAAAGCCACAACACACTCTCAAAAGATCACTGAGGTCCGGCATTTCGGTCGTGGTGGTATTTTGTGCTGCTCTGCCGATCAGGAGTGCGTCCGAGAGCTTCTCAACTGTTCCGAATTTGCAGCACAGCCGGTGAGCCCGTTTATACCAGCGCATCTGGCATGTTCGAAAGGCATAGTCCGCGGTGTAGATACGAGCCTGACCCCTGCAGAAATTCTTGAGTTATTTTCAGTAGCAGGTGCAGTGTCAGTATACAGGTGCACACGTCTGGTTGACAATAAAAAATCACCTACCGAATCTGTCATAGTAACCTTTGCGGGAACGATAAGACCATCTGAAATTAAAGCTTGGCCTCTTATCTATAAGGTAGAGCCTCTATCCCCTAAGCCACTGCAGTGCTTGAATTGTTGGAGGTATGGCCACAGCGTGAAAGGGTGCAGATCAACTGCCAGATGTCGACTATGCGGAGAAAATCACGACAGCCGTAAGTGCAACTCGACGGAAGAGAAGTGCTGTTTATGTCATGAAGCGCATCCTGCAGACTCTTCAGATTGTGAGGCGAAAGAACGGGAAGTTAAGCTGCTGGAAATTGTGGAACGCAGGCGTTGCTCCCGGAGGGAAGCTGTGACTGAATTACAAGAACGCTCGAAAGGTTACGCAAGCGTAACAGCACGACATACCACTGCTATGGATGCATCGTTAGCAAAATATATAGCAGAGGCTGTAGAGAAGGCAACGGAAAAGGCGATGGAGCGTCTTGCCAGCAGTATTATTGGAGTCGTGGCTGAACTGTTAACATCTCAGTTGACCCAAATCATTGCTTCAGTGTCTATGAAAAATCAGACTTCACAGGATTTCGAGGTTTCAAATTGTGCCGGGACAGAAGGTCCGATAGCTCCTACACGATGCGCATCTCCTAAAGCAGGACCCTCCAATAAGATACTGCGGGCAGATCTAGAAACCTTATCAGATGACACTGATGAATTTACAGATATGGATGCGGAATCTAATAATTTCTTGAAGCGCGCCAGATCTCCCCTATCGAAAAATTCTTCACAGAAATCAAAATCTAAAAAGTTCCTGTCAAAGAAAGACGTTTTGGAGAACCTCTCCAAAAAAGACTTTTTGAAGAAAGATCTTTTGGATCAAGCAGTCTCTGCGGCGGGTTTATAGAGTCAAAATGGGCTCTTTAAAAGTATTACAGTGGAATTGTCGATCAATAGGGTCGGCTACCACAGATTTATCGTGTATTTCTTCGCAAATTTCCCCAGATATTATTACTTTACAAGAAACTTGGCTTACAAACGGACAAAAATTTTACCTAAAAAATTATCGCTTATTTCGTTTAGACAGACCTAGCAGAGGTGGTGGACTTGCCATTTTTATATCAACTAAATTTAGTCATAGAGCGAAGATTAACTACCTGTGCATGGATTCTAACTATGAAATTATGGTATTAGAAATCACTCTGCCAGGCTGTTCCCCTTTTACTTTTGTTAACGCATACTTTCCGGTAGGAGTACAGGACACAAGATGCTTAGATGCAATGTTAGCTTCCTGCAGGAAGGATGTAATATTAACTGGTGACTTTAATTCACACCACGTGTCTTGGGGTTTCAAGACTGATGTAAATGGAAGGCGCTTGTGGGAATGGACTGTTGATAATAACTTATCTTGTGTAAATTTCCCCACTGCTACGTTTATTAGGAGACAATCAAAGTCGGCGATAGATCTGACCTTTTGCAGCTCCTCACTAAACATTTCGTCGTGGAAAACATTAGATTGCGCAACAAACAGTGACCACCTTCCTATTAGCTTTGATATTAACTTTCCCGGGATATTTCTAACTGGTAAAATTGGCTCGTTTGTAAATTATGAGCGTTTACAAAAAGACTTGAAGCCTACTTTGGTTCTTCGCAAGGACATGCAGGAAGACATTCGGGCTATGAGTCTGTGTGCGGTACTGAAAAGAGCAATAAAAAAGTCAACTTTTTCAATAACTTCAGGCACAGGCGGGTCGTTTAGCCCATGGTGGAACGCTGATTGTACGAGGGGGTATAGAAAACGAAAAGCGGCGTGGAAGCAACTTATCCACAACCAATGCCCAAAAAACTGGTGTGACTATAAATACGTGGCAGCAGATTTTAAACGCACAGTACGCAAAGCAAAAGATGACTATGACACTAAAAAATTTAGCTATCTTTCAAAACCATACAACAGAAAGGCGCTTTTTAGATTTTTGCGTTCCAGAAAAATGATACCACCATCAGACAATAGTGATTCTTCAATTCTATCGCCTAGCGAACTCACTGAAATCTTAGAAAATGTTGCTAAAGGATTAGAAGAAAGATTCAGATCAACAATGCCAAGACACATAGTAAAGCCAATTGCAGGGGAGGAGTTCAACGAGGTGACATTAGCGGAACTAGCGGGTGTAGTGAGGCACTTACCTCCTACAGCACCTGGACCAGATGGAGTAACTTCAGCAATGATAAAAGTACTATATGACATTTCCCCACATGAACTCTGTAATATGGTTAATTACTCTTTGAAAACTTCTTGGATACCGGCGGATTGGAAACTTTCCAAAATAATTCCGATACTTAAAAACAGGCGCTTGGGTATACACTTGACAATGTGAGGCCAATTTCTCTTACATCTAATTTGGTTAAACTAACTGAAAGAGTTTTGAATGCACGTGTAATAAAATACATTGAGGAGAAATCAATCTTGAACCCCAGTCAAATTGGCTTTAAATCGGGATGCTCCATATGGTGTGCGCACGCGGATTTGGAGAGTCGTATACAGTTGGCTAGGCGTAGAAGAGAGTATTGTGCATTAGTTACTCTGGATTTGGCCAAGGCGTATGACAAAGTGGAGCATAAAATACTAATAGAGCAGATGGAAAGGTCACACTTACCAAAATACATGACATCATGGGTAGCAGAGTTTTTAAAGGAGAGAGAGTTTTATTGCTTTCAAAGGGGTTGTTTTTCTAACAGATATCGACAATACCGTGGCGTACCACAAGGTGCAGTGCTCTCACCGGTGTTGTTCAACATCTTCCTCAGTTCTATTCCAACACATAGCGATATTCATTTATATGTTTATGCAGATGACATTGCTTTCTTTGCGACAAACAGTGATCTGCAATTACTTTATCAGACATTACAGAATTACCTAAACATGATAGAGGAATGGCTTCAAAAAATTGGAATGTCTCTAAATGTAAACAAAAGCGCGCTTCTAGCGTTCTCGTTCAGGGATCCTGTCAACATCTCCTTGATGTATGGCACAGAGCAGATTCCCCAGGTGGATTCACTTAAATACTTAGGCATCATATATAACAGCTCGTTAAATTGGAAAAGCCACATCGATCACATTGCGTCCAAAGCAACACGAGCCATGGGGTGGTTACGCAAGCTCAGCAACATAAAAAGGGGCTTGCGAAGAAATACATTGGTAATGGTCTATAAAATGTACATTCGTCCTATAATGGAATTCGGCTGTGTCTTATTTTCGGGCAGTGCGACATATAAAATGAGACCGCTAATACTATTAGAAAGGGAGGCTTTACGACTGTGCCTTGGACTGCCCAAGTTTGTTGCTAACAATGTGCTATACATGGAAGCGCGTCTACCGTCATTATTGAATAGATTCAAAATGCTTACTATCCAAACATTTTTAAAACTATACACTGTGCCCCAGAGAGCATCATTTTATGCTTTTATTAAAGAACCAAGTTTATTTTTTGAAACTTGGTGGTCACGATTCCACTGCCCACAGATCTTGTTCGTTCAAGCGCTGCTAGAACCACTGCACGTCAAAATCAAACATATTTTCACAACAAGAGACGTTAACTTAGATCTTAAGATAGAATTTGAGAATATTTATCCCTCTAACGCAAAGCAAATGCCATTTCAATATTTAAATGATCGGCTGCAGGATTACTTGGCGCATGTGAACTTGAACAACATAATTGCGACCGATGCATCCGTATCAAATGAAAAGGCTGGGGCAGGTATCTTCTCACGTTCCCTTGACTGGTCCTTTTCGGTTAGACTCCCAGATTACACACCAATATTCATGGCAGAATTATTTGCTATTGTACTGGCACTACGGAAACTTCCTTTGGGCGAATCGGAAGCAGTCGTAATTACAGATTCTTTTTCAGTATGTGCTGCTCTGTCTTCAGGAGCCAACTTAACACTTATGCACATGTTTCGACAACTCATACCGACAAATGTGAAAAAACTGCAGCTCTTATGGGTACCAGGTCATCGTGGCATATATCTCAATGAGATGGCGGATGCACTAGCCACAGTATCTCTTAGCGGTCCCATTATCCCGGTTTTGCCTGATACGGCTTACGCGACAGCAATAAGGTTTAGAAACCTCTGTTTGCGTGAATACGACTGCTACTCATTGGATAAATATCGAGATTTCGCACATCTAAGATGCCGCTGGAATAGACAGTGGTGTGCAACACGGCACTTGGAAGTTACTTTTACAAGATTGCGTTGCAGAATTCCTCAACTGAATTATTATTTGCATAAAGTTGGTCTAAAGGCGTCACCTTTATGTCAGACTTGCGAAAAAATGGAAACGATAGATCACTTCTTTTTGTTCTGTCGCCGGTATTCTCATCAGCGGAAAAGATACCTGGTAGCTCCACTTGAAAAATTGGGATTAGAATTAAATGTGGCAGTAATTTTGTCGTTTGGCAGCATTAAATTCGGTTATAGCCACAGGGACGTCTGCTCTGCGGTATTTGAATACATAATTGAAACAAAGCGATTGCCATGTTAATCTGCCTATATATATATATATATATATATATATATAGATATATATATATATATATATATATATATATATATATATATATATATATATATATATATATATATATATATATATATATATATACATCATTTTAGACCCACCATTACCTCTGTCTCAAATCGCATCTGATGGCTTGCATCGTTCCCTGCTCAGATATACTCCTTTTTCGATTTTCGGCTTTTCTTTCTATATTTTTTTTCAGCCCAAAATTACGTTTTCTTTGAAAAACCATTAGCCTTTTAGTTAAGATCCTGCCGCCCGGTTCTTGGCCGATCCCCCTTTGTGGGTGTGCGCCAGAGTGTCAAGGATCATCATCATCATCATCATTCATGCTACGAGGTTCCCTGATTGAAAAAATCCCTGAATATGGCACGAGGGCTACAAGGCGTGTAGAGAAGCATTTATATTGATATCCTGGGTTTAATGTCCCAAAACTACCTTATGATTATGAGGGACGCCGTAGCGGAGGGCTCCGGAAATTTTACCACCTGGAGTTCTTTAACGTGCACCCAAATCGGAGCACATGGGCCTACATTTCCACCTCTATCGGAAATGCAGCCGCCGCAGCCGGGATTCAATCCCGCATCATGCGGGTTAGCAGCCAAGTACTTCAGCAAATAGACCACCGTGGCGGGGCCGATAGAAACATTTATAGGAAACTGCATAAAGATTTTTTATTTTTCGCTATTTATTATTTTTATTATACAAAATCTACAATCTCATATTCTGACGAAGTCTCTGAGTAAGCTAATTGGCCGAAATGAAGAAGGATTTATGCCAGGAATATTTCCTCACTATAACATATTACTAAGACAAACATTTCACAATGTGTTATTCATTTTGCGTACAGTTTTGATAATAGAGCCACATAGACCTTAAAACCAATAGTTTTTGAACTACTATAGCGACGCCCTCAATATGGAGGTTGTAAATATGTTTGCATTGTATCTCAATGTTTGTTTGTATGGCTAGGATAAGCAGCTATCCTTTTTTTTGAAAAAAAGTATTCATTGCGTCCTGCTCACAAAAGCATACTTGGCACACATCTCTTGCCCCTAAACATTTAGGAACAAATTCTGCAAACCTAACTATCATTTCTTTTCAGTGTAAACAGAATATGTTTTGTGTACACGTTATCTGTTTTTCATAAGAAGCAACTGCTCGTCTGTGATGGTCTTAAATTGATAAAAAAACTTTTTTTAAAACATATGTTTTGAGGAACTGATTAAAAGCTCAATTTATTGACAGCTATTTTTACGGACTAGTCTTGGTGCATAAAGTTTCAGCGGAGCTCAGGAAAACAGCACCACCTGACTAATATTTTTCTTTTCCTAAGGCGCTGACGTGGCATATGATATTTTGAAAACAAGGAAGTTGGCTTGTTTAAATATTTACAGTCGCATACAGGATGAAGCACTGCATGTGCAGTGATTTGATATTTCATTTTTCTTGCTGGAAATGTGGAACGTAACAATATACTGATGCAGGCGTGTCGCATCTGAGCTGGCTACTCAACCGCTCCTGAAGACAAAGATCTGAATACTCTGAAGTTTGCGATTCAACAACGCGTTTGAGTGACATTCACTGACATGCCGGTAAAATTCATCAACGTAGCAGATGCCTTAACGCTCAAACACTGTTCACTTAACGCCAGACTCACCGTAGATCGGAAGTTTGAGTACGACAAACGCGCCCTCACTGTGAACTGAACCGAATGAAACCAACGTTTAGACCGTGAAAAGTTTGCAAATATTTCATTTATTTTTTAACATTTATAGTGGGTGGATACCTTCAAAACAGGCCGGCGTCCAAGTCATGCATACTCTAGGCTGGGCTTTTTTACGCGTGCCAGAAGAGAGCGGTAGGTCCAACGATCACTCATTCGGTCTTCACGCGTATTGTCCCTTGGGACCTGCCAGGGTACATTCATTTGACCTAAAAGTATTTAATTCTCACGTCTGTTTCCGATACCTATGGATTAACTTCGATCGCCCACATTATTAATTTTACTCCTCTATCAGCACACAGATAAGTGCTGCCATTTTTTATTTTTATTTGATATTCACACAAACTGCGCACTTATTGTTCTAGACCTGTTTATACACTGTGTGGTATGCTTTAGTACTATATATGGGTAGTTCAACTTTCCAAGCGAAGTAAAAGCTTTATGATGGCGATCAATGATAATGTTTGCAGTGCTCGCAATTCCTTGAACAGAGGTTCCCATAGATTCTTTTGTCAATTCAAAAACGCTGAAACTGGTCTTGTCTATTCAACTCTACTAGCTACTGTCAGCTCTACTGTCTAGCTGTTCCTATTGCTCAACGCCCTTCTTACGTTCACAAAGTCACATCCCAGTTTGGTGGCGTCAAGTTCGACCGATTTCTGAATTTATCATGAACGTTTCTGTCACAGTAATTTCCGACGAGCAACTAACATTTAGAACAGTGTATTTCTTTAATCATGTGAGCAACGCAATAAACGTCTCTTATTTCTTGAAAGCTCATTTCTCTCGAATATTGGGCTGACCTAACCATGTAAAAATCTGCAATGCGGAAAGGTTTTGTTCGCCAAAACTCACCATCGTCTCTCAGTGGAACAACAGTGAGGGTAGACACATTTACTATTACGACCCTGTGGACAAATAATTAAGAATTACAGTATTGCTATTTCACTTGGACAGAGAACAAAAAATAATACAGTGTAAGAAACAAGACTGAGACAGTGGCATTCGCGCGTCTCCGTGCTATACCTCAATCTTGTACGTTTCCGTTTCTTAAGAGTCTTAAACTCGTTGGTGTAGCAAGTTATTATTCTGAATAGACAGGGCTTATGTGAGCCTAGTGCGTAATAAAACGCACAAGTGCGTCACCAAAAAGTAACGTCAAAAATTGAAGTTTACATTACATGCATTTCTCTTGTATGCGTGAAGCCTCGTCTAAACCCTCTTTCTAACGAATCTAAACATCATCCGAGGTTACTTCTACAAACCCACGTAAGTTTCAGAACTTCATCAAGCTGCAACTTTAGTAAAAACTGCGACTATGGGAACCGTTATTTATTTATTTGTTTATTACTGCGTATTCGTGGTCCATGCAGTGTGGTTATTACAAATTCGAAAATTTTGCAGATCTCCCGTACCTGGGAATCGACGTTATGCGAAGCATGTGGAGGTAAGGTGACCGTGTTGCAACTTTTGTATTGAGCGACACGTCACGAAATGACGCTAAATACATGTACACAATTTGCACGCACAGACATATGTTGAAGAGTTGCTAATGTACTGGCTCAACGATGCCAAATCGTAATAGCGACACCAGAAGTTGATATGAAGCGCTAATGCTCGCGACGATGCTGGCTCTGGACAATGCTACAAAAATCAACTTCAGGGCTTGCAACTAAAAGCAATTGACGTTAACCTGACGTGATGGGTGTACCAAAAGAGTGCACATATATTGTTTATAGAATTGCGTAGGCAGTACTGTAACCACAATTGACGTTTCATGAACAATAACCTCTATTTGAAAAGTACGACAATTTACCGGTTTAGTATTCAATCATGTACCATCCACCTTCAATTAGAGTGCGTACGAGGCAGTAGATCAAGAAAAAGTGAAAAATCCCGGGGGTTCATTGACCAACACAGCCACTTATCTTCAAGCTATATCAATATAAGGCATGTGAGCAAGCTCTCTTGAATATATGTTTTGAAACAGTGTTCTTGAAGCCTTCCTAACGCATCGGTTTTACGCTTTCACAAAGATGAAAAGAGCGCGCAGCTTGAGCTGCATCTTCATTACCTTACATCTTTTTTTCTTACGATTCTTACTGTAGTCAACCATGCTCGATTTTTCTGCTCATGAGACACACATGTAAAAGAATCTGTCTGTAGCTGCCGATAAGACACGGCTAAGATTACCCGTCAGTAACACGAGTTGACTCAACTGTTTGCACGCACGTCCTGAAGAACACGCCGCGTTGTCGGCTCCAAGCTTGGAGGAGGAAGAGGTACAAGCCATGCTGCATCTCTCTGCGCCTGCTTTTCAGCAAGGGCAGGCCGGAAGAGAATTCGTGCAGTACTGCGACAAAACGAGGAAGCCAGTGCAGAGTGCGTGCGCGGCACCTGTAAATCGAGGAGAAAGGTGCTTCACCTGTTCAACTGGTCCTGCCGGTGCATCCAAATCGAAGAGACCTTAAGTGTCAATCACCTGTGCCACATACCCGCCTGTTGGTATGTGCCACTGTCTGGCGGGGAGTGTTTGATGACGTACGCGGCGGGATTGTGACATTATTCATATCTTGACCAGCGTGTCACATTTGTAATACCTTGTCACACCAAGGTACTTGTAAAATTATACTTATAGCAGTAGCAAAGATATTATTATATAACTAAACAATTGCGGAGTTAATTTCCTCCTCCTCGACTAGCTTCTACACTAGCTAAGGAGGGGAGATGTTTGAGGTTCGGAATGGGTCCCCTCGATGATTCGTGCGCATGGTGGCAGTGCGAAGAAGAGCCGTAGTCTGGTGAAGAGACGCTTTATTGCAGCCTCAGGTGTCTGCCCGAGTCGACGCCCAAACCTCCACTCTCCTTTCACATTCAAAGATCCTCCTTTCAACACTCGATTAAACAAAGGGTGTCGACCCAAGCCAATCACGCGTGTGGGCTCACATCGCCGCAACTAATCGCAAAAGCACTTTCGTAACAGGCACTACATCGGTAAAAATCACGTTATGAAATATAACACGAGAGGAGATAAGTTCCCAGCCTCTCACACTCTCTCCCATGTAGGCCGTGCTGCCTCCATCATGTGACTTCTGTCGGCAGCCATTTTCACGCTCGTGCCCTGTCAACTTTTTCATTAAACGTTGCTTTGTAGAAGCCTCATTAGGAGCGGTGAGCACACCGTTGGGCTCTGTTCGCTTACCAGGTGTGCATGCGATAGCGAGGCACCCCGACATCCTAATAACACTCGGTGATGGCGTACAGCGGGGGCTCGTCTCCTTCCCACAACCATGGTCAGCCCAGTGGCTGCGTCCTCGCCGCAATCTCAACACATGTTCATGCCAACTATTACTTAAACTCTGACGGTGGCGCCTGGCCTGCTTCTTGCCAAACGCTCTTCCGAGTAAGCTTCCCTTCTAGTCCAAAACTGGGCGACCTTGACGGCTCCACTTGTGAACCGTGGTGAACGAAGTGGTCTTCTTTATTTTCCGTTCGCAGGTCTCCCGCGTTCACCTTAGCCGAACCCATCAGCTTCGTTAAAGGACGGGTCGGGAACTGGCTCCGCGCTCTGTATCAGATGCATAATTGCACTACACACAACACGGCGCAAAGGTTACCTCATAGTAACTAGCGGATTTTTCGGTGAGTTACTGGAAGGCAGAAATATTCGCTCAAGTTTAGGCACGTATCCCATTTTTTACTCCAGTCATATATATTACGCAGGCCTGCTAAAGTTCAAATCATTCTAATCATTAGTGGAACAAATTTTTTTCAAACAGAACACAATCATCTGCAAACAGTGTGATTTCTACACCAGTGCGACTAACAAGAAAAGTGTAATTTTTATGTAATCGAGAAAGCAAACAGCCTCACACTGCTTTGTGCAGCGCCCGTGGTGACCCGAAGACAGTCCGAATGTTGACCCTCTACATTAACTTCTTGTTGTGGTGCACAGAGACGCAGAGTTTTGAAAAAGAATATTTTTGGTATACCTGATGGTTCTAAGTTTAAAAAGTTGACAGAGTCTACGTACAGTGGGAATTGATGATATGCGAAGCAGGAATGAGAATGTTGATATGTCACTTTAAGATCAGCCCAATGTTACGAGGTGGAGGTAAATGATGCCGTACATATCTTCCGCATCATGATTGCCCTGTTTGGATGTGTCGTTTACCTTCCTCATTTATTCATGTACTGTAATACCGAATTTGGTATATGTGACGCTAGCAAAACGGCCGCGAGTGCATCATGAGCATGACATGTAATCATGTTGTTACATGACACGCATGTCATGATTTTTATGTAGGGCCTGTTGCTTGGCTCGCCATACAATCATATCATACCATACCAGTTTTCCAACATGCCATGGGAACGAAACCACCGCAAGAGCTGCGGAATCATCAAATGTGAATCATGACATTTGTGACATAAATGTCTTGATTTCTTGTTATGACCAGACAAATATGATCTTTATACAGTAATGGTATGCCATACCAAGTTTGGTATTGATACCATTATCGAAACGGCCAGGAGAGGTAAAAAATTGCCCGCAGCTTCCCTCGGGGGAACACTGCGGAGGATGCGGAAGCGGTTCCGCCAACAGTTTGGCCGGCGCTAGTTGAAGGGACGTCGATCATTCTGTTTGTGGATTCGTTGGCATTCATTTCACGGCGACTTCGGACGTCGACGCGCCGTACAAACCAACGGACGAGCGGCAACTAAGCGAGCGAGCGCCGACCTTGAGTATATATACAGCGCGACGGCGCATGCGCTGTCAGCTGTCTAATGTTCTCGAAGGAGAAGCGCGCGCGCGGCACAGATGGCGACGGCGCGACGGCGCATGCGCTGTCAGCTGTCGAATGTTCTCGAAGGAGAAGCGCGCGCGGCACAGATGGTGGGCGACGGCGCGACGGCGCATGCGCGCGCGTCAGCTGTCGAATGTTCGAGAAGCGGTGCGGACGGCGCGGGCGGCGCACTACAAGGCGCGAGTATAAGATGCTTCCGCATCTAAAAGTCGCAGGCGGATAGATAGATAGATAGATAGATAGATAGATAGATAGATAGATAGATACGCTCAAAGTCGCCGAAGTTCGCTAAGAAATGCTTCGAATTTAAATAACGTTCACTATAAGGAACTTTATCAAAATGTTTACAGAAATCTTAGAATAGCATCCCTCTTCCACCCTGTCTGTCGACGGTTATTGCAAGGGAATTCAACATTGTTACGAGTTCAGTTACGGTTGACAATTCTTTCCGAAAGCCGTGTTGATTTTTGGTCCAAATCGAGCACTCTTCCGAAAAGGTGGTTAACTAGTAGCTATGATGTATTCAATAAGTTACAACATTGCGAAGTTTGTGAAACGGGACGGTATTTTCCTACGGTTAACCTATTTTCCTTCTTAACAATAAGCACTATTTGGCCTCTCCACCAGTAATCGGCCAGTTGTGAAGATAACAAAGAGCAAAAAATATTACCCATAATTTTCGCAATAGATAAAGCATTTCATTGTAGGATTGCGTTTGCTATATTATCTGGACCACACAATGCATTGGTTTTAAAATTTAGTAGCCCAGATACTACACCAGGGTAAGGAATGAAAAAAAATCACAGAATATCTCAAAAGAGAATGATGACGCGTGAGGCGAAGCGTCCGTTCATCCATGTGTCCTTCCGTCCGTCTGCGCATGCGTCTATGCGTTCGACCGCGCTCGAGAATGTAGACGGCGCGTGCGTAACACTGACAAGAGGCGAGACAAGCAACCCGAGTGCAAACGTCTAGCGTCTTCAACGTGCCCGCCGCTCTGCTTCGTCCATGCCCCACCAACTATCCGCTACGTACGGCGACTATCCAGGAGACTGAGAGGAGCACTCGTTCTGCGCGCACTCAAACAAAGCGCACGCATGAGCTAATCGTAGAATAGCGGCACTTCAGAGAGCAGGGGCAGAGTGACGCCATATATTGAATGAGGCAACAAATGGTCATCTATTTTTCTTGCCTTCTTTTCTTTCTTGTCTCTTCTTCTCTCGGTTAAGTGTGACTGTGACAAGGTGAGAGGAAGAGGAGCTTCGCCCCCAAAAGTATTTGAGCATAGAAATATGCTGTCGCGTTACAAACATAGCTCAATAGGAGAGTGCTGAACACACTTTGCAAATATTGATTCAAATGCAAGGAAATGTCTCCATGATGTGTCATAATGTTTTTATAAACTGATATTTGTGATACTAGTTCTATATATTCTCTTATAAAATTCCTCAATTTTCCGGGGTCGCTTGCAATGCAGTTGGGCAACAAAGTGTTAAAGTAGTATACTCAAGAACTGCGCAGAGCTTCAGCGAGCCCTTTTTGCGCATCGCATATCAAATTAAATTTACCTGTTTTTTTATTTTTTCCAGTGGCATATCTTTTCGCTTCATCTCAATATTGCTGCGACTTACCCTAAGTGTTTTCTTGTTTGGACTTACCCAAGTGTTTTCTTGTTTGCTTTGATGCGCTTGTAGCACAAAGCTATCTAGGCGAAAAGAACACATTTATTTGAATTGAGCCCAGAGGGCGCCGACATCCACATCCTTAAAATTGGTAAAACATGTTTCCATATATTGAACTCTGCCTGCATCGGTAGCCTAAGAAAAGTTTTTAAAGCAACAAAGTTATAAATTTTTATTAATTTTAACTGGAACAAAAAATAGAAACAAACACAAAGTTATGATGGGAGGGAGCTTGTCCAACTTCTACTGTATAATCAGGGAAATTGCGCCTAAGAAACTCAAGATCTATTATTCAGAAGGAATTGCCTTTACCACGGGTGGTTACGTGAAATACTTGCAATGGGTCATGGGTAAGCACAATGTCAAGTACTGTGTTAAAATGTTCTGAAGCGTGAATACCGGCATCATGTCATTGAGAGTTTACTCCAGGTAGGTTCAGGTCACCAATCAGTAATACGTTCTTGCTCTCAAATTAAGACATAAAATTTTTGACAGTGCTAAGGTATTCGGGAGCTACATCCGGTAGTCTGTATAGCCCAATTATTACAAGTATATGACCCCGGAATGTAGCCCTAGTACGTAAACATTCTATATCGTCAAGGTCGTCTAGAGAAACAGCATCGATAGAATTTTTACCAGAATAGCTACCCTCCTTCTCTGTTGCGTCTGTCTTTAGAAAACGTTGTAAGACGGGCGAAAACGTCATCATCGGGCAGTAACTCATGCAGCCGAGTCTTGAGATCAACCATGATGTGTGGACCGTTTTGTAGTAGAACTATGTGAATTGGTTCAATTTTATTCTCGATACTCCGGGTATTATTACTTAGCAGCCTTAACTGTTCGTTACACGGCCTTAAGAGGTCATAACTGTGGCTCGAAATGAGAAGGGTCTTCTGCTTTAACTCGTCTGTATGTGTAATTGACTGCAATAAAACGTTCCTTTATCAACAAAAGGCGTGTCATACACTAAGAATACTTTTTTGTGCTTTTCGCTCTTGACACTATAGCCCACTGCCAGTTCCGTCTCTTTAACGCCAACTGTGAGTTATCGTTCAGAATAGACACTTTGGATCCTTTTAGTTTTTTTAGAATTTTTTATTATCGCTTTTTATTGATGATTGCAACGAGCAGGATGATGGGTCTTTTGCCGGCTTATTCCCCAGTCGGTGAATGCGTTCGATAGAATCATATTTAACTCAGAACTTACAAGAAAATCTTTTTTTTCGCAATTTTTTCCCTTTAGGCTTGCATAAGTATCACCAAGACTTTCGGGAACCCTGTGAATGATCAGCTTTGACTGTCTACCGCGGTTTTGTGGTCAGTGCGTTTTATTTTTTAGAAGTTTGCAATGGGTTCCAGTGACTGCAACGTATCTTTCATCTTTTCACTGTGAATGGGAATGCTGCGTTCCAGACAACCTTTTTGTGCCGAAATGAAATCATGTACCATATTATTTTTCAGTTTAATGAACTGTTTTTTTTTCAGTTCAAGCCCTTTATTTTTCATTTCTGCTTGGCCATTCATCTTTTTTAAAAATCTCTTTCTGTGTAGGGTCAAAACTTGTTGCCACAACACCGTATAAAATCAAATGACCAGCAAAAGAACACTGATATAATATATTCGGAAAACGCCGGTAGCACGACAGGACCATGATATAATGACAGTTACTACAAATTAACTTGCACTTGAACTAAACTGCACAAGACAAATTCGAGAATGTTTATTCGGCATACTGCATAGTTTGAACAGAAAATTATCTAACATAAATTTCGAGAATTTTGATTCGGCATACTGCATAGTTTGAGCAGAAAATTATCTAACATGAATTATCTTTAAAAATGCGTTTTAGTGTTTGGGCAACGCCGACAGATGCTTTAGCTATCTTAAGTGAAAGGGTATTCAGTGTTTGCGGAATAATTCAACCAGAACTTTCGACGCGGTCCTTCAGCTTACATACTTTCGCGTACAGCTCTAACATAAAGAAATCGCACCATATCCACGGAGTGAATGTTGATGAGGGGGGTCAAGCCTCGGTCCGTCGAACCGTCCGTGTGTCCGACCCTCCGCGCATGCGTCCATGGGTCCGATGGCGTTCGAGAATGCAGACGGCGCACGGGTAACAATGACGAGACGCAAGCCAAAGAAGCCGAGCACAAGCGCCTTCAACGCGCCCGCCGCTCTATTTCGTTTATGCCTCACTACTTAGTCGCCACGCACAGCGACTGTCCAGGAGATTGAGAGGCAGTGGTTCTCCGCGTACCCAGACACAGCCCGCGCAGCAGCCAATCGAAGAGTAGCGGTACAGCACCATCTAGAATGTCCTCACTCAACTGCAGTTTCTATGTACTTTTATGAACCGTCTACTAAACTGTTAGAGAATACTGCCTGTTTCTTTTTAGACTCTTCTTCTCTTGGTAACGCTGACGCATGACAAGGCTAGACTAGGAGGAGCTTCACCGCTGAAAATTTACTCCCAGCCCACCCTCTCCGAATAACCTTACGTAGCTGGCGTCCCTAAAAGAGCAAAGAGTTGAGCTACAGGTGAAACTGCACATCCATTCGTTTGAATATTAACGCAATTTATACCGTCACTTTTCACAATTCTTCGTTACGCCACAAGGAATTGATGAAAGTAAGCGGTCACTTTATTTTGCTGCTGAGAACATCTTGACTGAATTATCGCGAGCGCAAGTGCAGATGAAAGCAAATTATGCAAGAACTACATTTGTATTTTGTACGACTAGCTTTTCTGAAAAAAAGTCATCGTTTCACTGCAAGGGTGAAGCAATCAATTGGATAGAAACAACATGGAATTTAATGCTAAAAACAGGAAGCAGATGGAAACACGCAGTGCGCTGTACACGCACAAACGACGCACGACAACAACATATACAGGCACGAAAGAAAAATAAAGAGAAGGGGAAACTAGCCTCATTTCCGCGCCACGACTTTGTCACACCTGAGAGCGGCGGCAAACATCGTTACCGCGCCATCTACTGAACTGCGGCCGAACTGCTACGCTGGAGGAGCAGACACGAAAAACGTCGTCTGCTTGAACGCTTGTGCTGTCTGCTGAGTGTATCAGATCATAGCTCAGATACACTCGCTAAGCGAAGATGGCACAACATTACGACGTGTTTTTGCAAAGCTAGCCAGAGCTCCGTGGGAGAAAGAACGCGCCGCGATGGTCTCATGAAGCTGTTCACAGGTGCTAAACATGTTCGCTTTCACTCGTTTACTTTTGCATGCCAAGGTACGCACATTTTTGTGAGAACATGGTGTACAATGCGCCCTAATCAAGAAAAAAAATTCCCGTGGAACATTTGATATTAAAAAATGAAAAATGAAAAGAAAAAAAACAGAAAAGATTTTTCTATGTGTCTGTGCTCTTCCGAAGTTTGTTTTGCGTTAGAACTCAGCGAGAATCATTCGTTTCTGCCAAGCTACAACACCTGAACACGCAAAGCTGAGAAGCATGCTTCTTTTTTCACAATACAGCTTACCTGGAAGTTTGCAGGTTGATAAATTGTCCGCCAAGAACTTCTGAATCGTCATGAGTGCCCTCTCTCCGTAATTTTAGTGAAATACTGACCAGTTCTTGGCTTTTTTCTGGATATGAGTAAGTAAAACCTTCGTTAAAAGCCCATGGCATCGCATCAGGGAGCTACAAAAACTTTGGCTGTAAATTTGTAATGGAAATGTCTGTAAATTTAAACTTGGCTTAGTGTCGCCTCTGCCGACCACTTCGCTGCAAAAATTATTTTCCTAGACGTTCTCGCTTTTTTCCGCTGTCATTCTCCTCTTCATACAGCCCTCGGCGATTCCCGCTGCTGTTCTTGGTCACAGAGAGCTTTCAAAGTTCTAATGCGTTTTTTATGTAGTATTAATACCCAGATCAAATCAAGCGACAGTCTCCAGCATTCTGTTGAATCAATTGTTACCATTTGCTCAAACGTGCTTCTCATATGTATGTCTTTCTTAGTGAATTTGTATGACGCTGTTATATCAATTACCGTGCAATATGTATCCTCAAACTCAAAATGAGTGATTTTAGGCACACGCCTAGCTACGAACAAAGATCGCCTGCTTTTTTCATTCGGCCTCTTACTTCGCTTCGTTGTCCAAAGAGCATCTGATCTAACATAAATAAATAATGGTTCTGGCCCTTATATGCTCTATGTACTCCATTTTGTTTTGGCAAACCGCACGGGCGAAAAACTTTGTAGCTGCATCCAGTAGCACGGCGGAATGGGCGAGTGGCAGATGTACCAGACGACACCCGGGTTTTACTCGTGCGCCGTTGAAGACGCAAAACAAAGAGTTCTGGGCGTCACCGCAAATATCGCTGCGCGGACGTTCGCCAACCTCGTCTCTCAGTGTTAAAATATCGCGGTGCGCTCTCGCGCTGAGCGACTTCCCGGCAATTCCCTCTCTTGTCTTTCTTGCTCCGTGCATGCAGGAGAAAAGCTAAGAGCATTTGCAGCCCGACACCCTAAGCGCGGAGAAAAAAAATGACAGCATATTCATGGAGTGAATGATGGTGAGATGGGGCGAAGCGTACGTCTCTTCATCTGTTCCTGTGTCTATCAGTTCGTGCATCCGTGCGATCGTGTTCGAAAATGCAGATGCCACGCGGGTAACACCGTCGAGACGCAAGCTAAAGAAGTCGAGCGTACGTCTTCAACGCGCCCGCTGTTCTGCTTTGTCCATGCCCCACCAACGATCTGTCCCATACGGCAACTATCTAGGAGACCGAGAGAGGCACTCGATTTCCGAGTACCGATGCACAACCCGCGCAGCAGCCAATCAGAAAATAGCGGTATCGTGCCATCTAGAACATCCTCACTCAACTGCAGTTTTGAAGTACTGCTATGAAACAGCACCCTATCTTACAATGTTCGGTATTACTGCCTTTTTTCTTTCTGGTCTGTTCTTCACTTGGTGACGCGTGACACATGACAAGGTTAGACTGAGATGAGCTTCCCCTTCAAAAGCCACGCATGAAATGAAATCACACGTACAAATATTAGTTCGACCTCACAAGTGTCCAAGTTGTTACTTCGCTGTGTTTGAAAATAGCACTCTTTATGAATACGGGCCCATTCATCAAGAAAAGTGATCTTTGTGCGCCTGGAAACTAAACGCAAGTGGTCCGGTGAAAGCTGAAGGCATGCGGTTTTTCCCCACCACAGGAGAAGTTGGGGTATAAGGCCCTTTCCCTCTGCGAATCAAAGCACGAGTGGAAGATGAGTGCGCCTTTGTGCATTACGAAGACCTGGTAGACAAGCTTTAGACAGCGCGCTTATCGCACTATTTTTCTGGTAATGCTGAAAACACGCAATTTCCCCCGTGTTAGACACCACCAGCGCTAATCGGTAGGCGGAAGTAGCTTGTAATTTCACCGTTATAGGAGGTGTTCCTTCGTGTCTCGGTGATTTAGCGTGTGTGCTCACGAACGAAAGGTCAAACGTTTGTTTTCATATGTATATAGACACGTATATTTATTTGTTGAATGATGGTGACATCAATTCCGGCGGCCGAATCCAGCGAGAGTGTTCCTACAACTGCTATCGCAATAAAAACAACATAAATTCACGAAAAATTTAAAAGATTCACCGTATCTCTTACTTAAAAAAAATTAAGAAGCTGCAGTGTGCGATAATCCGCTCACAACTCCTTGAGGAATCATTGAGTTGGCTTCCAAATATTCACACAAATTCTTTTTTGTAAGTGCTCAAAATTGGCATGAATTCTCTTATGATCTTTTAAACTTAAGATGGCCTTGTTAATTTAAAAGAGTTCTTTTTAAACTTAACATGTGGTGAAAAAATCACAGCTTTGCAACAGAGACGAGCAATGAACGCGAACACAACAAATTGGAAAGTCACGTGAAGGATGGCAAGGAACTCGAAACGTGCCCCACGTTTCTCAAACACAAAAGACACACGAAACGAGCTCAAAGGTGCAGATGAACGCCCATAAGCAATTTAGTTGTTACTTAGTTGTGTCTGAAAAGTGCGCTCTTTTTTGAAAACATACACTGTGAAACAATTGAAGTGACCTTTGTGCGCCCAGTAACAACAACAAAACGGTTCAATGAAAGTCCAAGGCCAGCCAAGACGTATGATCCTCCCCAACGCAAGCTAAGAGCGCGAATGAGCGTCCACCACTCTCCTCTCCGCGGCGCAAAGTACGCGCGAGAGATGAGAGAGCACGCTGCCGCTTCGTGACCATGTGGAGACGCGCGCTCATGGTGCCATCTTGCAGGTAATGCTGAAATGAACGACGGTCCACACCGAGATGCTCGTCACCAGCGGTAAAACGTAGGCATGAATAGCTTGTCGGTTCAACGATCAAGAAGGTGTTCCACCGCGGCCGTCTGTGGTAATGCCTTGCACTCACAATTTGTAGGTCCAAAGTTCGATTAAGCGCGCAGGAGAGCTTTTCTTGATTATTTTTTCTTGCGCCTACATATATATAGATACGTACACATATTCGGTGAGTGACGGTAACGGCGATGCCAAATCAGGTGGCAAAACCAAGCCGAGAGTGTCCGTATAATTGATATGTAGTGAAGAGGAATGCCCACTACAGCAGCGACATTGACACATCGACACGTTGGCGCGAGGCATGAGCTAAGACTGCCTGGTTGCTGCTGCGACGACGCCCGTATACCCGGCCAGCTCTTGCTGCTTCTGTCCCGACGCTGCTACCCTTTTCGCCTTGCATTTACATTATATTATGGTGGAGGCTGCTGCGGTTTTCCCCGACGCTGGAGTTGCGTAGCCGAAAGTTGCCCTCCGTCAAGCCTAACGATGCTGCCTTCACCCCCCCCCCCCTCGGCTTCGCCACCCATAGGCTATCCCTGTGCCCAGCTCGTGTGAGAACCCGACAACTTCAGCGGCACAGACGAGAAAGACATTGAAAATTGGCTGGAATCCTATGAACGATCCAGCACTACCAACAAATGGGATGATGCCATGAAACTGGGTACCATGATGTTTTATTTAACGGATGTCGCCAAGCTGTGGTACAGAAACCACGACGCGGACATTCCTGCTAGGCCGATTTTCAAGACCTGCATCGCAGCTGTTTTTTGACGCCCTGGGTGCACAAATTTTGCGTCGAACAATGCCTACGACGCTGGTCCCAGCAAACTGGTGAGACATTCACCAGCTACACCGAGGACATTCTCGACCTCTGCCGGCGTGTTGACCCGACGATGGTGGAAACTGACAAGGTATGGCAGATTATGAAAGACGTTTCCGACGACGCCTTTCAAATGTTCCTATCGAAAAACCCTGTCCCTCTCTGGGAGTTCATCGAGCTAGGTCGAAGTTTCGATGAGCTACGACGACAGCGTCTTCGCACGCGACGACCTAACGTCCCGGATGACACCCTTGAAGCCTGACAACCACCTCTGACTTTCGGTCGCTGCTATCGCAGTTCAAGGAGTTTGTTCACACTGAGGTCACTCGTCAGCTGTTGCTGCTATCAACAGCCGGCCAACCACCATCACATCTGCCAGTAAACATTCGTGAGGTCAACCAGGGGCAAGTTTGCGTGGCTCTGCCATCTGCCCGCGACACTACGCCATTGCTGACCCTTGTGCCGAAATGACTGCACCTCTAAGCAATGCTGAGGTTGCCACAGGGCCACCTGTTCAGACTTTCACGTCACTACCACCAGCCATGCCCACTCCTCGGTTCGCTCAGACAAGGCCCCTCCAGATTAGTGGAAAATGGCTTACACGCGGCAATCTGCCAATATGATTTTCCTCTGGCCTGCCTGGCCACAGAGCGCGATACTGCCGTAGGCGAGTCTCTGCCTATCACTAGAACTACCACGAGAGCTTTGAACCTGCCCTTTATATACCACCACGTCCTTCGTTCGCAGGCTCTCAGCACCCCGAGCAGATGTCATTTAACGCCGGCCACCGGCTTCCTGTTAGCCGTCGCTCGCCATCGCCTCGACACCGCTCGCCATCACCGATGCGTCGTCGTCCTTCATTGCCGGAGCGGGAAAACTAATTCCCGACGTTCCAGAGGCAGGAACTGCGTCCCTCGCGAAAAGACCAAGACCTCTCTCATCATCGACGAATGTTCTGGACGTATATGTCGACGGAATCGATTTCACTCGCTCTTGTCACGTCAAGCACGTCAAGTCGGCCACTGCCTGTAATGTTCGCATTGCGACTTGCCTGGGCACGTTGGAGTGGCTAATGACCACCTCTCGAGGGCTTTGAAGACGCTGCTGCTACGTAGCCTACGCAGTCACCCCTGAAGAAGGAACCAAGTCGGTTCCGAAACGTTGGCTCTCTTGAAAACTTTTGCTTGGAAGCCTATATCATCTTCCAGTTTCATACCCAACCAGACAGACTTCTGTCAAATGTTTACCTTCAAGTCAACTAGAGTTGCACAACACTCTGGGAGAGCTTGTAGAGGCGCATCTTTTCAGCGATTATCAAAGACTATCACTCACAGTAACAGGACAAGTACTCCTGCGCCGACTTGGAATCAACGTTCCTGGTCACACCAACGCCACGCATACAGTTCCCGTCACTGTTAGCAGCAAACATTAAATCCCGCCACTCCCAAAAAATACTTACCCAGAACATAATTGGACGCGACGGGAAGCTCGAGCCAAGTCCCTTCAGAAGCGCTTCCCTCCTAATTCTCCCGCAGTCTATGTAGACGCGGCCGAATATGTAGATCATCGAGCTTTCGCGGTAGCTGTTGTAGACGGACTTCAAAAACTGGTCGCTAATACGTCCTTTCCGAATTCAACAGAATCCCTGGAAGTAGAGGAGGCGGCAATTGCCTTAGCCATTGTTCACTCCTTCGCTGAGTATATTTTTTTCCGATTAAAAAACTGCAATTCGTAATTTCGCCACTTTCCTAATTCATTTTCCGGCTACTAAAATTCTTGAATAATTTCCTCCGCCTGATCGCCTCATCACCCTCCTTTGGGTTCCTGCGCACTGTAAACACACAGGCAACACGGCCGCTCACACCCAAGCCCGAGCACTCGCCAACCGGGCTCACAGCGACCTGCCTTCGCTTCGAGGTGCCAGGCATTGACTCCTCAGCTATCACAATATCACGCTATTTTACCGGAATTCCCGCCTAACATATCCCCCACCACATAAATCTCTCTCCAGAAGTGACCAGGCTTTGTGGCGCAGACTTCAAACGGCCACAGTGACGACTCCTTTTCTTCTCTCCCTTTTTACACATGGCGAAACCTCGCCTCATTGCAACTTATGTCCTAGCACCAGAACAAACTTCCTGTATATATTTCTGAATTGTCCAAACAAACCCAAGCTCCCGTGGCAAGGGTCCGAACACCAGGAGCGATGGGAAGCTGCGCTGCGCAGCTCGCAACCGGGTTTACAGCTCCGCACAGTGAGCTGGGCCAGAAGGGTCAAGCTCACTGTGCCCAGAAGCTGCGCCGCTCACTGGCCCAGAAGCTGCGCTCACTGCGCTCACTGGCCCAGAAGCTGCGCCGAAGCACAGTAGTGTCTGGCCACCTAGAGTGGCCCGAGGGCTCGTCGTCATCCTGTTTCCACTTTCCCTGCCACACCACCCTCAAATGATTCCTTTGTGAATCAATCAAGTTGATTACCTACCTACCTACCTAGGCGTCGTTAGCTGATGACTTGGAAACTGCAGCAGCTGCATTGGCTGCGCTACACACAAAACGCCACTATTGGTTGCCTCATACTAACTTCAAGTTGGCGCACAATCAGCCATGCTCTTCCGCATAACACATCGCTTTTAAATGCGAAGCATTTTTCAGCGAACTTTGCCGAGTCGGAGCGTATCTATCTATCTATCTATCTATCTATCTATCTATCTATCTGTCTATCTATCTATCTATCTATCTATCTATCTATCTATTTATCTATCTTTCTATCTAGCCACCTAAGACTATTAGCTCTCCCGGCCGTTTCGATAATGGTATCGATACCAAACTTGGTATGGCATAACATGACTGTAGGACGAGCATAATTGACTAGTCAAAGCGTGAAAATCGTGATTGGTATGTCATGAATGTGATGGTTTATATTTATTGGTCTTGCTACTCTTGCGGTGGCTTCGTTCAGATGACATGTTGGGAAAATGGTATGGTCTGACATGACTGAATGACGAACACAAGCGACAGACCATAACATGTAAATCATGACATGCGTGCCATGTAACAACATGACTACATGTCACGCTCATGGGGCAATCGCGGCCGTTTCGCTAGCTTCAGATACACCAAATTTGGTATCACAAGACTTGAATGGGTGACAAGATTATACGACTGGTGCAAACATGATAATCGTGAGTTGCGTGTCAGGTAACCAAAAATTGGCAGATCCCACGTACAGTGGGAATAGATGATATGCAAAACACGAATGAGAACTGCTGATTTATCACTTTAAAATCAGCACAACATTACGATTTGGAGGCAAATGATGCTCTACATGAAAAAATTGTAATGTAGAGCATCATTTGCCTCCAAATCCAATTACAATTTTTTCATATAGCATTTATTGTATTACATTCAACGAGACGTGTTTTTGCCAGAGCTAATTGGCTAATCGCAGAGGGTACGGTACAGGGAACTTGCGGTGCAAGACGGAAGCGTGTGGTGAGTCGACCTCCGAAGATCAGTCGTCGTCACAGTGCTCTCGGGGAGTTTTCATCACCGCCTAATCTTATCAAGTTTCAGTAGACTCCTAATAAATGAAACTGTCTTAAATGAAATTGCTGTTAAATGGAACAGTTGCCCGTATTATATTTGGTTTCGTACTTGATTATGTCCCTGTTTATCTCTTAATTCATTAACGAAACTCCTCTTGAAAGAAACACATTTACCTGGTTCCTTCAGGTTTCATTTAAAAGAAGTCTACTGTATTAATGTTGTTACGAAGGGATGGATAGCTGCCTGGCATGTTCAAGAAAGCAGCGGCATCGTTGCGCAAGTTACCATTTCTTCAGACAACGAATACAGTCACTCAGTAGACACATAAGGGCTGACGTGCCAATCTTACCATCATAGTTTTTTGGGTATCTTGAATGAACACATATAAACATGTTTCTTAATATAACGTGCCCTGTTTAACACTGCAGTTTTGACAGTAAGTGAAGCACGGAGCTTTCACGTAATTGTTGATGTAATACATGAAGGCCAGTACATATTCATAAGATCTACCGCAGATGCATATGGCAGGTTTACCAATAAGGTACAGTGAGGAATATTATAAAAGAAGGCAATGGGCAGGCTATATTTAAACCTGCCTTTAACAACCTCCATGGAACAAATTCCTTGATATTGCAAAGCCTTTCTATTCCCCGCCATTACTCTACAGGAGGGCATGTATGTGCGACCTCTATGAAACAAAGTAGCTGCGAAAGACACCTTCGATGTAGTGCACTTCCACTGCTGGCAACCTCAAATTTGGCATACACATGTGCTGGCAGTAGGCTGTAAAAAGTAAGCTCATGGGAATAGTGAATTTTTAGGTTCAAAGTAAATAGTGATTTTGATCGAATAATTTCTAATCAAGTTCAAACACTATATATATATATATATATATATATATATATATATATATATTGCATATTATAAAAAAACAGGGGCATATTTGTCATGACCGAACTAACCTGCACAATATATTAAAGAACTGTAACAAGGCCTGTGCAAATGCGTTTTTTTTGTATCAAATCAAGAGACAACTACTTTGAATAGTAGCAGGAATCGACCTTCGTTAGAATGTTAGCGACAGCCTGTAATGTATGTTACGTTTTAAAATTTGTTATACTTAGAGCACTTAAATTGGTATAACGAGCTTCTAAACTAAAAAAAATATAATAAAAGAATCGATATGAAGGCAATATCTTCATTTAACCTTGAAATGGGGCTTTGCTGCAGTGTGAATTTTTTTTTGATATGTGTTATTACAGTTAAGCACCACTTCACTGCAATGACACCACTTTTCAGAGTGTTACATGCAGACTAATATGCATTTGATTATTTGTTTCGATTAATTCGAAATTTCAATAATTTAAATTCAATACAAAGCGAATTTTAATACTGTATTATAAGTTCGAATATTCGAAGCATTTGAATATACGCACAAGCCTAAAAAAGGTATTTGCATTGGCAGCACCTCTCTTTGGCTGTTGTAAAAGTCGCTGAAATGCACTTCGTTAACAGACACTAGGTGGCTGAACTAAAAAAATATTTTTTCGTGCTGTTATGGGAGTCATACTTAGAATTCGTGCAGCACATGTGGGGCCACGCCACACGAGGAGAGGACCTTTCTTAATGTCCTGTGGTGTCCGTGTTATGCGCTTCTATGTGATTTATTTCCTATTGTATACCGATATAGAATTTGATTTAAAAGTTCAAATACTTTGAATAGTAAAATTCCCGTGCAAATCAAATCGAATAGAAATCGTTATTAGAAAAATATTGGAAAAATTTGATTATTCACACAACTTTAAAAATTATATATATATGCAGAAATGATATGCAAAATGATAAAAAAGAAATGAATGAAAAAACCGCAGGGGTGCCTGCGCAAGTAGGCATTTGGTGTGTAGCGACACCACGAACCCGAGATAACTGGGGAGTTTCGACTCCCTCCCACGCCTAGCCGTGCGTGGCTTTGCCGTATCCGAGGAAAAGGGGATCCTGGGGGTTGAGCCGACGCTGGGTGATTGGACCGTTAAGGCCCCCCGGCAGAGGCAACACACCCCTTTGGCCCCGGCTTCACGTAGACGGCACCCCTGAGCTGACCCACCCAGGGGAATCGGCAGTCGCCTTTTCCTATCTCTCTCTCCCTACATCTTCGTCTTTATCTCTTACTATTTATCTGTCCTGTGGTGGTGGTGGTGGTGGTGGTGGTGGTGGTGGTGTTGTAGCAGGCGGGGTTAGCCTGGCCTGCATGGCCGGCAATTGTTCCGCCTGAGCATCTCCTGAATTTGGAAAATGTCACCACGTGTCAGACAGCCCAGTGTCTCGCAGGAAGACTAACAAAATTCGTTGCACGTTCCTCCTAGTTGCCGCGGGTCCTTCAGGAAAGATGATGTCATCAACTGTCCGGTGTCTATGACAGCCTTTTCGCAAGGTGCGGATCATCGCTGCTCTTTGCACATCAAACTGTGGGCAAAACCAAATGAAATGTTCAATATCCCCAATGTCACCACAGAAGGCACAGAACGGGGAAGCGTATCTCCCAGTCTTGAATGACCAGGCCGGGGTGTATGCGGAGCCGGTTCTAATGCGGTACAACAGCGTCGCTTCTTCACGAGAAAGTCCATGAATTACACATGCTTGGTGTGGAAACTTGTAGATCGCCTTGAAATGATTGCGTATCACATCTTTGTTGTTCTGGTAAGTCTTGGGAATTCTTACTTTTGGAAACGATGTACGTGCTTCGCAAGCAAGGGCATCAGCCTTTTCATTGCCCTCAATGCCAACGTGGGATGGGATCCACTGGAACTTTTTATTAAAACTCTTGCCATTTAGGTGTTTGATCAGTGCCAGAGATTGCCTGGTGAACTTTTCTTGAGGTAGGCCACGATGCAGTCTTTGTAGCGCCGATTTGGAGTCCGTCAGCACTACAACATCTCGTGCAGTGAAGGATCGCAGTTTTCGCAAAGCCGCCGTAATTGCAGCGCTTTCTACCGTTGTGGACGAAACCACGCGATCCAGGCGGCCCGACCATGACACGCCCAGGCAGGGTATGCAGAAAGCCGCTGCGCAGCTATCCGTCTGTGTGCACACTGATCCGTCGAAGTACACTTGTAGGTGGCCGCGGTACATGGTGCTCAAGTGGTCCAGCGCAAGAAATTTTGCTTCCGCGGCTGGAATGGTGCGCTTCGTTGGTAGCTTGGGTACGCTGAAGTTGCACGCAACATCCACAAAAGACCATGGCGGGTCCATAGGGCGCCGTTTAGGCAGTTTCAAGCCTAGAAAATGAAATGTGTTTAGTGCCGCGTTGAAATGTGAGCCAGTTCTTGCTCTTAGCCGCCGGAGAAGCGCCATGCCTGCGAATGACTCGCCCAGTCTTGACAGCTGCGTCAATAAGGCCTGAGATGCCAAAAGGCGGAGCGGCAGAGACTCGGCTTCATTGGTGACCTTCGTGTTTGAAGCCGCCTGAGGGACTCCCATCGTCAAGCGAAGGCCCTTTCTGTGCACTGCCTCTAGGCGTCCGAACTGGCTTGGTGATGGTGATATCAGGGGCAGCTGATAAATGATGCGGCTTGTTATAAGCGCATCATTTAATTTAGGCATGGACATAGGATTGTTGCCCCAACGGACCCCTGCCATGCGACGAAGAGCGTTGATCCTTTGCACTGATGCAGTGACTATACCATCAACCGCACGTCGCCATAATAGCTTGTTGTCGATGGTAATGCCCAGGAAACGGACACTTCTTGCACAACGAATCGAGTGGCCTCGAATATTCAGCGACAGACGTGTTGACTTCCGTCGCGCTCCCTGTCTTCTACTCTCTTCCGTTTACTTCCAAACATCCTGGCGGCTAGGGTTAACCCTGTGCAAATAGCCTACCTTGGTCTAGGCGCATTGGGTTATAGTGGCGTTGTACGGCTGGCGTCTACAGGTTTCAGCATTTGTAAATTTGTAGCGTCCCCTCGTTGGGCTCCGTGGTGGGTGGCCGCCAACGCTGCTGAACAACAATAAGGAAGACATGCATGGAGCATACCCACTACTGTCTGATCGTACCGGCTTAAAGCCGGTACGCACCGATGATCTCACCAGAGAAGGATTGGCCACCCTGGTGCAGTATCTGGCCACCCTCTCCCGTAGGCATTTGTCAATTAACTCACGGCCCTCAGTCCCCACCAGCTGCGGAGCAACTGACCACGGCGGCGGTCAGATCTGCAAAGCAGCAGAGGGTGCTAGGAATCTCTGGATAAGGACAGGCTACCATTGGAACTTGAACTTAGCAACGTTTAACGTTAGAACGTTATCTAGTGCGGGAAGTCTGGCTGTATTATTCGAGGAGCTAGAAGGCATTAAATGGGATATAATAGGGCTGAGTGAGGTTAGGAGGACAGATGAGGCCTACACTGTGCTACAGAATGGGCACGTCATTTGCTATCGGGGCTTGGCAGACAGAAGAGAACTGGGAGTAGGGTTCCTAATTCACAGGAACATAGCTGGCAACATAGAGGATTACTATAGCAATAATGAAAGGGTGGTAGGCATTGTAATTAAACTGAATAAAAGATACAAAATGAAGGTAGTACAGGCTTACGCGCCTACATCCAGCCATGATGATGCTTCAGTTGAAAGCTTCTATGAAGACGTGGAATCGGCAATGAGTAAGGTGAAAACACAGTATACTATAGTAATGGGCGACTTTATTGCAAAGGTAGGGAAGAAGCAGGCTGGAGACCAGGCAGTAGGAGATTATGGCATCGGCACTAGAAACGCCAGAGGAGAGCTACTAGTAAATTCGCAGAACGCAATAATCTGCGTATTTTGAATACCTTCTACCGAAAACGAGAAAACCGCAAGGGGACATGAAGGAGCCCTAATGGCGTAAATAAGAACGAAATAGACTTTATAATGACTGCACACCCAGGAGTCGTGCAGGATGTGGAAGTGGTTGGCAAGGTAAGGTGCAGTGACCATAGAATGGTACGGGCTCGAATCCGCCTAGACTTGAAGAAGGAACGACAGAAACTGATACGCAAGAAGCCAATCAATCAGCTAGCACTGAGAGGGAGAGTACAGGAATTCAGAGTGTCACTGCAGAACAGGTACTCTGCTCTTAGCGAGGAAACCAACCTTAGCGTAGATACAATGAATGATAATCTGACGAGTATCATCACGGAGTGTGCAGTGGGCGTTGGAGGCAGGGTAGCTAGACAGGACACCGGCAAGCTTTCCCAGGAAACGAAGAACCTAATTAAGAAGAGTGCAAAGCATGAAAGTGTCAAGTACAACAGGCAAAATAGAACTGGCAGAGCTTTCTAAGTTGATTAATAGACGTAAAGTATGCGATGTAAGAAGGTATAACTTGGAGAGAATTGAGCACGCTCTGAAAAACGGAGGAAGTGTCAAAGCAGTGAAGAGGAAACTTGGGATAGGCAAAAGGCGGATGTATGCACTAAGGGACAAAGAAGGCAAAATAACTACCAATATGGATAGGATAGTTAAAATGGCGGAGGAGTTTTACAGAGATCTGTACAGTAGCCGAGACAACCACAACCTTAATACTATAAGAACTAGCAGGAACCCAGACGACACCCCACCGGTAATGATAGAAGAAGTCAGAAAAGCTTTGGAGAGCATGCACAGAGGCAAAGCTGCTGGTGAGGATCGGGTAACATCAGATCTGCTGAAAGATGGAGGACAGATTGTGTTAGAAAAACTAGCCACTCTATTTACGAGGTGTCTCCTGACGGGAAAAGTACCAGAGTCTTGGAAGAACGCTAACATCATCTTAATACATAAGAAAGGAGATGACAAGGACTTGAAGAATTACAGGCCGATCAGCTTGCTCTCTGTAGTATACAAGCTATTTACAAAGGTAATTGCTAGCAGAGTAAAGAAAACATTAGAATTCAATCAACCAAAGGAACAAGCAGGATTTAGAACAGGCTACTCAACAATTGACCACATTCACACTATCAATCAGGTAATAGAGAAATGCTCAGAGTATAACCAACCACTATACATAGCCTTCATAGATTACGAGAAGGCGTTTGATTCAGTAGAAATATCAGCCGTCATGCAGACACTGCGGAATCAGGGCGTAGATGAAATATATATAAACATTCTGGAAGAAATCTACAGGGGATCAACTGCTACCATAGTGCTTCATAAAGAAAGCAACAGAATACCAATAAAGAAGGGTGTAAGGCAGGGGGACACAATCTCCCCAATGCTATTCACTGCGTGCTTACAGGACGTTTTCAGAAGCCTAGAATGGGAACAGTTAGGGATAAGAGTTAATGGAGAGTACCTCAGTAACCTGCGCTTTGCCGATGACATTGCATTGCTGAGTAACTCAGGGGACGAATTGCAACTCATGATTACGGAGTTAGACAAGGAGAGCAGAAAGGTGGGTCTTAAAATTAATCTGCAGAAAACGAAAGTAATGTACAACAACCTCGGAAAGGAGCAGCGCTTTGCGATAGGTAATAGTGCACTTGAAGTGTTAAAAGACTATGTCTACTTAGGGCAGGTAATAACCGCAGAGCCTAACCACGAGATTGAAGTAACTAGAAGAATAAGAATGGGGTGGAGCACATTCGGCAGGCACTCTCAAATTATGACAAGTAGATTGCCACTGTCCCTCAAGAGGAAGGTATATAACAGCTGTATCTTGCCGGTACTTAGCTACGGAGCAGAAACCTGGAGACTCACAAAGAGGGTTCAACTTAAATTGAGGACGACGCAGCGAGCAATGGAAAGAAAAATGGTAGGTGTAACCTTAAGAGACAAGAAGAGAGCAGAGTGGATTAGGGGACAAACGGGAGTTAAGGATATCATAGCTGCAATAAGAAGAGGAAATGGACATGGGCCGGGCATGTAGCACGTAGACAGGATAACCGCTGGTCATTAAGGGTCACCAACTGGATTCCCAGAGAAGGGAAGCGGGGTAGGGGGAGACAGAAGGTTAGGTGGGCAGATGAGATTAAGAAGTTTGCGGGTATAAATTGGCAACAGCAAGCACAGGACCGGGTTAACTGGCGGAACATGGGAGAGGCCTTTGTCCTGCAGTGGACGTAGACAGGCTGATGATGATGCTCTACATGACTTTCGTGTCATGATTATCTTGTTCGGATGTGTCGTTTACCTTCATCATCTATTCACGTGACGTGATATCGAATTTAGTTTATGTGATGCTAGCGCAACGGCCGCGAGCACGTTATGAGCAGTGTATGTTGTCAATTTCGTACATAACACGCGTGTCAGGATTATCATGTTTGCACCAGTCATGTATTTTATATTCCATTGACGTCACGTAACACCAAATTTGATATATGTGTAGCTATCAAAACGGCCGCGAAGCGCATCATGAAGTGCCAAGTATACTTCAATGTAGCGTTAACGAGCGTGCACGATGGGGACAGCGCACTCTATATTATGACGCCAGGCGCGACCAGCGTCCGTCGCACAGTGAGCTAGATTATGATCTAGTGGTGCAACCGGCTGGGCTCAGCGTCAGCTTTCACGCGCTTGTCGCCAGGTGGCGCCACTGCTACGTTTCGTGCCAGCTTTGGCTGCGTTGTCGGGCCGTCGTGCACCCCTTCAGAGCTGCGGATGTGGCTACTTCTAATGCCGGTTCGCTTTCTGCTTTGCGCAAACGCAAATCTACGACGTTAGTAACTGCGTAAACAACATGACAAAAGTGTTGGCGTGGCATTAGAAACCAATGACGCCTTTTCTCAGGGAATGCGCTACTTCACAGCCTCTTATCACGTGCACATATTCGCACAGATTGCATCTTGGCTCCAAATGATGTTCGCACACCAGTGACGTTTTGGTCAGAAGCTTGTTAACCCTGCGAGGGTGTCGCTCCCACTTTCCGCTGAGATCGGCATCCCTGGGAGCTGAAAACAGCGGTGCCTTTGGAGCGCCCCTGTTACCGCTTGGGCAACCCGGAGCAAAGCAATGAGAGTACGTTCTCCACTTCGACATGTCACGAGCTACATGTTTGTTAGTGCGGGATATCTCACAAAGGACCAGTAATGGCAAGAAATTTCAGGTTATTGCAGGGACCCCAGTAATGACGAGAGATTGCAGCATATTGCACCGCCACACGTGCTGTAGAAAAGCTTGTTACAACTGGAGTGCAATATAGCTACCTGCAAGAGACCCTTATCGGCTTCGCTCTCTTAAGGCTGTTTCACATGCCGCGAGTGCAGCAAAAAATCGTTTCGTTCTCTGACCGTTCACTCTGTTCGCAACCGCCGGTAATGATGGTTTCGTTTTACATCAACTGCAAATACTCCACGATTCTTGCTCTGCGACTAGAATGGCGAGTTCTTGACACCGTTATTTATGACAGACAAAATTGTAATGCAATGATCTGTGCATTATGATATCATTAAATAACCATGAACGGCAACGATGGATCCGTCCAATTGTTTCGTCATATAAAAACACTTTCCTATCTAAATTGATTTTAAAATGCAGAGAATAGGTCATTACCAAAACAAACAAGTCTACTCTATTTTGACGGCTTGGCAGGCCCTTCTTCGACGGGTTTCAAGAGAAAGTCGCTCCCGCTGCTGCGATCACACCGAAAATTTCCAGCATGTTGGAAACTCGTCGCGGACCACTGTGGCGGGAGCTGGCTGTCCTTTTTTTCGTTGCGAGTGAATTCGCAACGTGATAATCGCTACTTTTATGTCATGTGAAATGGTCTTTACGTGGCCTGCAGTCCACAAGAGCGCAGTACGCGTACCGCAAGAACCTTTGTTGAGAAGCACGCACACGCACCGGAGGAATAGAAAGCGTTTTTTGTGTGCATAAAGAGAGAGAGAGATAAATAGAGAGGAAAGGCAGGGAGGTTAACCAAGCTTGGCTCGGTTGGCTACCCTACATTTGGGGTGGGGAAAAAGGAGAATAATAGAACGGAAAGAGATAGAAAAGAAAAAGAGTAAGAAAGAGAAGCATGAATAGTCAGCTCGACACTACACAGCACGGTCTCGCACAGTTCTTTCACAAGCGGTCGTGAAGTCTGCTGGTCCATAAAAAGTACAAGAGGGCTTTCGTGGCTTTGCGCGTATGGGAAGCCGTCGGCCAAGATTCCAGGATCTTCTTTTCTGTAAGCGGCCGTGAATCCAGCTGACAGAGCTTGGCTTCCATATTACGTCGTTCGGTCTGGTAAGCTGGGCAATGACATAGAATGTGCTCAAGCATTTCCTCGCAGGCGCAGATTTTGCATGCCGAAGTGCTCGCCATACCAAGGAGACGAGAGTACGAATTCGTAAATGCCATGCCCAGTGTGCATAAAGATTTCCTGCTAGCCGTGGCAGGCCCTCTCTTCTTTATCTATTGGGCAAAAATTTATTTCGAACATCTATGAACGACAAAAAAGCGACAGCATTATGCTCCGCGTTTATGGTAATAGCGAAAGTGGGGCTAGCTGGTGGTTCATACTTGGGAAGTAAAAACAGCGCACCAGTAAAGACAAGAGCAGAGGAAGAGACGACTCCGCGCTGATGTCGTCTCTTCCTCTGCTCTTGTCTTTATTGGTGCGATGTTCTTACTTCACAATTATGGTATTGGTCTTAACGCGCACTTCGAAACACGCACATGGGATAAAGGTGATACAAATTACATGGTACTAGGGGTAACAGAACACACGAAACGAAAGAAAAACAGCCTATTTAGTTTTTCGTGTTTTGCTGGGCTGACACTATCCCTTCGGAAATCCCTTATTTGTGCCTTTCGCGCGTATTTATCAGTCAGAAATACAGATACACTCGCAGCCCAGATTCACGGTTTCCACGGAAATGTGGACACAACACTTCTTTGGCACCACAGCTGTTCGCAATCTGGACACTTACCAACGAACACGAGCACAACCACAAGAAGCCCACACCACTACTCCTAAGAGCCCGACGACACACAGAGAACGATGCAACATTCGTTGTCTCTCGTGAAAGCGCAGTAATGCTGCAGGAACTGCAACGCCGATGCTAACGCGCCGCAAAATGCCGGCGTTGGTTGCGTTGTGTGCCACCACAGCGCACAACGCAACCAGCATCGTAAACCCGTTGACATATGTGGTAGAGCTTTCTGGCCTTGACGAATTTTCTTCAGGTGGTGGTGGCTCAACGCACCAAGCTCACACACACACCCACGCACACGCACTAATTGACTCCAGCACTGCACACGCAATCCAGAGAAGACGCCGTCGGCGCGTGCTCGCCGCGTGAACATGACATGAAAAGGCGCAGTGGTGCCGCGAGAAATCCTAGCGGCCGTCCGTGTTGTATTGGACCACCGAATCAGCAGCCTAGGCCTGCCGTTCACGCCACTAGATCATATTATAGTTAACTATAGTCCGTCGGCACGGCCCGATGGCATCCGGCTCGAAATGAGACATGCTGCATTTCGCGCCGATGCGTTACTGCGTCTCCCTATTTTATTGACGGGGGGACGCTGAACGCTCTGAGATTGCGCATGCGTGAAAGCAACGCAGCGCGGCGCACGCCTGCGAGTATATGGCTGGACCCGCGCCTGGCGTGGCAACGCTGGCATGACGCGACAAATTAAACGCCAGCGAGCACGCGCACCGCGTCACGTCGAATTGTGTTGTCGCCTTGGCTGTGGTATAGTTCCTACAATATACGTAAAAAGTAGATTCTAGGCGCTATCACTGTGGCATGTAGTCTATGTTCACACATGACACGCAACTCATGATTATTATGTTTGCACCGGTCACATACCCTCGTCATCCATTGGCGTCACGTAATAACAAATTTGACATATGTGAAGCTATAGCAAAACGAATTCATCAGTGTGGCACGAAGTAATGTTGTTACATGACGCGCATGTCATTATTATCATGTTTGAATGTCTCATTATCATGACTATAATGTTTGGATGCGTCGCGTAATACCGAGTTTGGCACATGTGAACCTAGCGAAATGGCTACGAGCGCATCATGAGCGTAGCATGTAGTCATCATGTTACATGACACGCATCTCATGTTTATCAGGTTTTCACCAGTGTCATACTGGCGGCATCCATTTACGTCCCGTAATACCAAATTTTGTATAAGTGAAGCTAGCAAAACGGGCGCCAGAACATCAAGAGCGTGGCATGTAGTCATGTTGCTACATGACACGCATCTGATGATTACCGTGTTTCACATACCAACTTCATTCATTCACGTACTGAATACCAAATTTGGTATAAGTAAAGCTAGCGAAAGGGGTGCCAACGCATCATCATCGTGGCATGTAGTCATGTTGTTACATGACGCGCATCTGATAACTACCATGTTTCAGATACCATCGCCATTCATTCGCGTACTGTAATACGAAATTTGGTATAGTTGAAGCTAGCGAAACAGGCACCAGCGCATCATGAGCGTAGCATGCAGTTATTCTTATACATGACACGCGTCTCATGTTTATCAAGTTTGCACCAGTATCATACCTTCGTCATCCATTCATGTCCCGTAATACCAAATATGGTATAGGTGAAGCTAGCGAAACGGGCGCCAGCGCATCATGAGCATGGCATATAGTCATGTTGTTACATGACACGCATCTGACATCACCTTGTTTCACATTCTATCGTCATTCATTCGCGTACTGTAATACGAAATTTGTTATATGTGACGCTAGCGAAACGGCCGCGAGTGCATCATGAGCGTGGCATGTAGTCATGTTGCTACATGACACGCATGTCATGATTTTCGTGTTAAGGTCTGTCACTTGTGTTGGCCATGCAATCATGCCATACCATACCAGTTTTGCAACATGCAATGTGAACGAAACCACCGCAAGAGCTGCAGGACAATGAAATGTAAATCAAGACATTCATGGCATACATATCACGATTTTCATGGTATGAGTAGTCAAAAGTGTTCTTCATTGAGTCATGATATGCCGTACCAAGTGTGGTATCCATGCCATTATCGAAATGGTCAGTAGAGCTATAAATCATAGGCCGCTAGATAGATAGATAGATAGATAGATAGATAGATTGATTGATAGATAGATAGATAGATAGATAGATAGATAGATAGATAGATAGATAGATAGATAGATAGATAGATAGATGCTATGAACTGGCGGCCGTTTCGCTATCTCCATATATACCAAATTTAGTATCATGTAACGTGAATAGATGGCTAAGATTAATGACACGTCCAGCGGTAATAACCGCTGGACGTGTCACCGTTAGGCTCAGCGGTAATAACCGCTGAGCCTAACCACGAGATTGAAGTAACTAGAAGAATAAGAATGGGGTGGAGCACATTCGGCAAGCACTCTCAAATTATGACAGGTAGATTGCCACTATCCCTCAAGAGGAAGGTATATAACAGCTGTATCTTGCCGGCACTTAGATACGGAGCAGGAACCTGGAGACTTACAAAGAGGGTTCACCTTAAATTGAGAATGACACAGCGAGCAATGGAAAGAAAAATGGTAGGTGTAACCTTAAGAGACAAGAAGAGAGCAGAGTAGATTAGGGGACAAACGGGGGTTAAGGATATCATAGTTGAAGCAAAGAAGAGGAAATGGACATGGGCCGGGCATGTAGCGCGTAGACAGCATAACCGCTGGTCATTAAGGGTAACTAACTGGATTCCCAGAGAAGGGAAGCGGGTTAGGGGGAGACAGAAGGTTAGGTGGGCAGATGAGATTAAGAAGTTTGCGGGTATAAATTGGCAGCAGCAAGCACAGGACCGGGTTAACTGGCGGAACATGGGAGAGTCCTTTGTCCTGCAGTGGACGTAGTAAGGCTGATGATGATGATAATGAATGACACGTCCAAACAGGATAACCATTACAAGGAAGTAATGTATGGCATAATTTATCTCCGCCTCACAACGTTTTGCTGATTTGAAGTGACATACCAACCTTCCTCATTCTTGCCTCGTATATCATCAATTCCCACTGTGCGTGGTATCTGCCATTTTTTTGTTTTGCTCTTACAGTTATCGAACTGCAGCTGCTTCAGGAATCGATTACCATATTTTCATGTTTTTTTTCCATAATCAATCGTTAATTATTGGCGTTAGTTGTCGGGATGGACATGTATCACTAAGCTTCAACGTGGATGGAACAGCCGTGATTTAGCTGTCGAACACCAACAGACGTTGTGTAAGCTCTCCTATATGAATGTACTAAGCACCTAACTACTTTTGTAGGGACGCGTTTTACTTTCGTTATTGCAAACTGTACTTTCATGTCATACCGATTGCTATGACGGAAAGATCAACTATGTTGTTTTTATCATATGTGACACAAGCGAAGCATCTGCAACAATGCAGACGACGTCCTTCTATATAGCTCAGAGCTATTAGGTAATATTGAGCGAATAATTCTTTGCACTGCACTTGTGAAAATGAAGTACGCACTCTAAGCGTCAAAGAAGCTAAAAGGAATCAAAATGGGAGTAAGGGCTATATTTCGTCGCTGCAAAGAACGGTTAGTCTTTGGAACGAATACCTGCAAGACGAGAATGCCGTGTGCAAACAAAGGGAGAAACTGTTAGACCATGCAGAGCAACGTTCACTGCCATGGAACTTGCCGGTTCAGTGGCGGCCTCGAAGGATTGATAAGCATGTGCGTAAGCAAATGGTTCCCTAGAGAAATGAGCTGCTAACAGTTTGATTCAGTTGAAATGGTCATGAGAACTACAAAAATTACGTTAGGAACAAAGTAATACTGTTCATAAGGCATAAGTTTATTCAAATGTGTAAACCCCCTCCTAAATGAGTTTGCAGAACCCACGTACAGTGCAAAACGATGATATGTGAAGGAAGGTACTCGGATGCTGACCCGCAGGGCGCGGGTTCGAATCCCGGCTGCGGCGGCTGCATTTCCGATGGAGGCGGAAATGTTGTAGGCCCGTGTGCTCAGATTTGGGTGCACGTTAAAGAACCTCAGGTGGTCTAAATTTCCGGAGCCCTCCACTACGGCGTCTCTCATAATCATATAGTGGTTTTGGGACGTTAAACCCCACATATCAATCGATATCAATCAATCATGATGATATGTGAAGGACGAATGAGAAAGGTTGATATGTCACTTTAAAATCACCACAACAATATGAGGTGGAGGTATATGATGCCATCTATGGCTTCCGCGTCATGTATATCATGTTTTTATGTGTCGTTAACTTTCGTCATCTATCCACGTCACGTGATACCAATATTAGTTTATGTGGAGCTAACGAAATAGTCGCGAACACGCCATGAGCGTGGTATGTTGATATTTTTTTACATGACCTGCGTGTCAGGATTATTATATTTGCACCCGTCATATATTTTCGTCATCCACTGACGTCACGTAGCACCCAATTTGGTATAAGTGGAGCTAGCAAAATGGACGCGAGCGCATCACGAAGAGTTGACGCGCGCGCACGCTGGGCACAGCGACGCGATTTAGTAAAACACGTGCATTCTACAGTCTGACGCCAGGCGCAACCGGCGCGACGGGCGTCCGTCGGTGCGACCCGACGGCAACTGGTGCGAAACATGACATGCTGCATTTCGCTACGATGCGTTACCCAGAAAAGACTGCGTCTTCCTCTTTTTGTGATGGAGGGACGCCAGACGCACTGAAACACGCACACGTCAAAGCGACGCAGCACGGCACGCAACTGCGAGTATATGGCAGAACCGGCGCCTGGCATGTATGCCATAAATGTCATGATTTACATTTCATGGTCCTGCAGCTCTTGCGGTAGTTTCGTTCACATGGCATGTTGAAAAACTTGTATAGTATGACATGATTGCATGGCTAACACAAGCGACACCTCTAAACATGAAAACCATGACATTCGTGTCATGTATCAGCATGACTACATGTTACGCTCATGATGCGCTGGTGGCCGCTTCGCTAGTTTCACTTATACGAACTCTGGTATTACGTGACATCAATGAATGTCGAAGGTATGTGACTGGTGCAAACATGATAATCATGGGATGTGTCTCATATAAGAACATGACTACATGCCACAGTCAAGGCGCCAATGCATTTTGACGAGACGCGGTGCGCGTCTCGCCAGCGTTCAAGTCGTTGCGTCACGCAAGACGTAAAATCGTATATTAGAATGAATGTACCTCTTTTCACGTAGGTACCCACTCCTGGAGCGCTGTATTTGCAATATGCTGTTGTGAAGAATACCAGCTCAAGTTGATTTTCAGTTTTTACTTTCTTGCATGTAATCTCCACTTCTTTACCACAATTCAGTGATTACTGTAGACGTGCCCCAAGTCACGTTTTTTTGCTTGTTCTGCATATAAAGGTACTCACACTAGCATGCATTCGGAAATTTCAAAAAAACCCTTTTTCATGTTGTCTTTAAAAACAGGAATAGGCGTAATTAATTATACTTGCGGTGTACTGTTCCAAACCCACGATATGATTATGAGAGACGCCGTAGTGCAAACTTCAAGATATTAAGACTACTTGTGGGGCTATAACGTGCACCTAAAGCTAGGCACACGAGACTCAAATATTCTCGTCTTCATCGAAAAATCAGCCGACGCAACTGGGATCAATCCCACGACCTTCGGGTTAGTAGCACCTGCTTGGTTAGTAGTCGAGTCCATTATCACTAGACCATTGTTTTAGGGTAAAGTTGCAGTCGGTACGATCCTAATACTTCTCTAAATCCCTACTACAAGACTAATTTAATATCTCTTTGTGTAAAAGCCGTCCAGTCCAGTGTTTCTTCATCACAGTTTTACTTTAAATGAGGTCAGTGAAATCTCAACGCACCTGGCTTAATTTCCGAAAAATAATTATGTGGCGCACAATTTATCACAGGTTTCTCATAGAGGGCTAGCGAGAACGCGTTTCATTTTTTTATCCTGCGTTTACCTTGCAGTGCTCAAAAACGCATAGGTGCAAAACAAGTTTTGTAAGTGGTTTTAAAATAAAGTTCAATACACATCTCAGTTAATTAGGGCCAATTTATCTTCGCTTTATTAAAATAACCAAGGCCTCTTCATACAGGTCGCGTATTGAATTGTTGCGACGAGATTGATGGCTTTTGCATGCGTTTCGCATGGTTCCTGGTCAGAGCTTGTATCGAAATTGCTACATGCAGAACCATCAATTTGGTTGCTCAATATGTTGGGGCACTTTAAACTCTGGTGTTCTGTTACAGGGAACACCGTGGAATTTCAGTATTAATCAAATCGCGGCGAAATTGCCAGACATTTTTGATACCATACCAAAAGCACGTCCTACATCAATGCCATAGCGAATTGCGATGCACAAAGCCTCAAACAAGCATTTTGATATTAAGATAGATGGTTTTATGCAGTTTCCGGAGTATTACCTGCCAGCATTGACCTTTGTTATTGATGGCTGAGGAAATGTTGAAAACCTATCGTTCTCTTGATTTTATTTTCATTTTTCCTGATTCATTCTTTCGACATCCTTTGTTCCATTGCTTTTATGTGTCTTTTTGTTATTTCCTTTTTTTAGTGTCTTACAGTTTTTCTTATTTCCTTCCTTGTTTTCTTAATGTGTTTTTTTTGTATTTATTTCTTTCAAACAAGTGGTGGTCTTCGGAAAGGAGTCATGGAGTAAAGCCAGCGTGGCGTCGACAAGGAGGTTCATTTTTTAAAAGCACTTAAGGCATTTGTTGTACTCTTTTCGGCGCTATAGTAGGAATCAACAAAAGTACCATTACGTGATCGAAGAACGCGTGATAGGAGTACAATTTTATCGAAGCCGGAATTCTCCAGAAATGCGCCATTTCTGGTCACAGTCTATCGGATTGTCGATGATATGTGTTTCAGTCTACCAGCACCAACTATTGCGATGGAGCGCCCGTCGCAACTTCCAAAGTGCCTTAAGGTCAGAGCATTTATGGGTTCATATACTCGCGTTTCTCGACCATCCGTCCGTCGGTGCCCTGAACCGGCGGAAAGTGTGACCCATTCCTGTGCACAAACGGGCACTGGAATGTGTCAATGTGGGAAATCGTAGAACGTAGCAATTTATTCCGATCAGCTTGCATGCATGGAACCTTATGCCAGATGAACTTCAATCTTCTAAGTCCTGTTATCTTCTAGGTTTGAATTTTCGCAGTTTCGCTGGTGCTGGTAACTATTTTTTTCCCAGACTTCTTCACCTTTGGTCTGCAAGTTAGACACAACTGAACATTCACTTTTCTTTCTTTCAAGTGAGGCATGAAGCGCGCCGCGAACATTGACTAATCAAATTATACTTACGTGCATAATGTGACCTAACTTCAATTTAGACCAAATAAATTATTTCTCAAACGACCAAATGGCTCAAGGTACGGTGTGGATGTAAATATTCACGCCAACCTGGGCTTTTCATCGGCATAAGGAAAAGCAAAGCGCTTCTATTATTGATTTATTTATCGTGTACCATACTGCACAAAATTAAATTTAGTGTGCTCTCTAGCAGTATTACTTTTCTCTTATAGCCAAGAAAGGGTCACAGGGCGAATTACTGGCCAAATCGGATAATGAAATATATTTTGAGAATGCTTAGTCATTGGAAAGTGCCCAAGTCATCACCGACGTATCCTTACTTTCATTAGCAGGTGTGCTTTTGTGTTTAAAAAATTGGGCAACGATTTACAGTACTACGTACTCTCTGTTTCAAATCACACGCACTTGGGGAGTATTGGCCTCAAATTACTGCAAGAATATTTTGTCATTTGTTCACGCCCTTTCTAGTGACTACTGATAATGCATAAATACTTGACAAGACAATGGAAATCAATCTCTTAGACTATAACCAGTATATATGAGTAATATGTCACAGTTTATTTTCAATATCGTTTTAAACAAAATACATTTTATTCCATTCAAGTAATTACCACATACGGCAGTCTTCAATAAAGAATTATCAGGCCACTAAAGTATTTGATTATTAACTTCTTGTGAGTACCCGACATAAAAAGGGGAGTAATCAAATGAAGAATGAGTGCCCAATCTATCACTCGACCTATTCCTTTCAACATATTTTAATACGCGGACTCGTACAGCACGTACAATCACTCGCTGTCCTGCGGGCAGCGACAAGAAAAAAGATACATTTGATCTTGTCAAAGCAAGTGAAGCCGCGTCGTATCGATTATGTTGTCGTGTATCCAGTGGTTGTAACTGGTTGACCTTCGCACTATTTCATTGACGGGATCAAGATCAAGAACTAATTATGGTACTAGAACTATAGATTATCAGATTATTTCATTGCTGAATGCATACCCATCCCTAATCGAATTGGCTAATCAGAACTCAAGTATGTCTCGTTTTAAAAAAAGAAGTAAACCTACTTTTCCTGCCTCTTTGAAATTACAATTATTTTGCTTTCAACACGAAAATATGTAATTTTGTATATTTATGTAACTTTACAAAACTTTTAAACCTGAACAATGTAAACTTTGTATAGTTTTTGTCCGAATGTGTTTTTTACTGTTCGTTTATTGTTTATATAAGTTGTGCAATGAGCATTGTACTTATTTTCTCTTATTTTGCTCCTGGCTGTCCGACGTGTAAGTCCAGGAGAAAGGCCTCGTCAGGAGACATACGAGTCTCCTTTTGCCTTGCCCCGTGGACATATTTCATGTCATGTAATTATGTCCGAAATAAACTGAAACTGAACTGAAACGGTATCACTTTAGCGAAGGCCGGCTTGAAGAAGGCGACGAGGGCGTTCTAGGTGTGTACCCTTTACATGTATATATAGAGTTATGTGCATTTGCTGGTGTACTGAAGTGATACAATATGAACACCTGTCACACACTGGTAAATGCAACCAGTTTCATGATGATATAACAGCCCGTGTAAGGACCAGCCTTGCCTGAAGCCTCCTCAGCACAACTTCCTCCGCGATATGGTGAGAGGGGAGGGGGAGAGCAGGCGCACGGTGAAATAGGGGCCTGTTTATCCTGCCGGCGCACATATTTACTGTAAGGAGTAAGTTTAGGGGCTGAGGTAGAAGGGCAATTACTGGAAGGTTTATATCTGGAGGGCAGTGCGCCTCCTGGTCAGCAGCAGTGTTGTGTAGGTTCCCAGCATGGCATTGAATCTAATGTACATTGGCGCAAGTACTGTATTGTGGTTCACCCTATGAATCGCCTCACAGATTTACATAGTTTTGCGAACGCTCTTGAGCTTTTTAATAGCTCCTAAAGAATCAGTGAATACGTCCATTTGCTTAATTGTAGGCAGCTTAGAGGTGGCAATCTGGGCTGCGTCATGGATAGCTTGAAGTTCCTTCACAAGTGGACTGCCTTCCGTACAGTGATAACGCTGGTGACAATTGAAAAATTTGTGCGTAGTACTCAGGATTGATGTCCTCCCGTCGTCTTCTAGTACGGCGTCTTTTTTTACTTTGCAGGTTTTGGCGTATGGGGTTTCGATGATAGAGCATCCGTCAGTTGTACGTGATGGATCGGTGCGCCACAAGTTTGTTGTCTTATTAGATGTGATGGTGGTGAATTCCCAGGAACGTATAGACACGGACTTGTCATTTCGAGAGCCACGTTGAAAGTTAGCATGCAACGAAGCAACAACCGCAACAGGTTGCTCTTTAATTTCGCAAGCTTTTTTTTGCCACATTAGCTTCGTGATTGTGTTTGGCTGGCGCGCTTCTGTAAAAAAAAGAGTGATGCGGGGAAACGCTGTTATTGTGCGCATCGCATCACGTCTAATAGTCTCAACTGGACTAGCTGTATCACGTTAACCATTGAAATTTTTCCGGTTATGTAGTTCTTGGCTGCATAATTGTGCGTACGAGCTGTCCAGCCACATCTTTTGGAGCTCCAGCTGCTTTTGATGCAGTTCGGCAAATCGGATTGAGCGCTTTTGTAGAACTCCGTCTGACAATGCGGAGCCAGTGCATACCACTGCCAGAATGGCGAATACTGAAACCTAGTATGCGGACCTCTGAAGCCTCAGGAATGGTCATTTCACCCAGTGTGATTGTGAAAGGGCACTGCTTGATCTTTCTGTGTCCTGCCTTATTAGCCACCAGCTCGTTGCTTTATTTTTGGGTGGATATGCCTAATACCACATTCCGCGTGTAGTTCCAAAGAACATCAAGGACTTTCTGCAGCTGTTGTTCTTGTCTTGAGACGTCTTTATACAAAATCCATAATTACACATCACTGTCGTATATCAGACATTGCACGCCTGGAATTTGGTATAGTTGCCAAGCTTTATGTGTCAGATGAGAAGAGGAGTAAAAACGGATACTTGCGGGACACTTCTGTTGGACATCAAGCGACCTTTATGCTGTCAATCTACGATTATCACTAATGCGCTGTTGTGAAGAAAATAATCCTACTGCTGATGGGGAATTGATATTCGAACAGTCGGACAAGTGCGATAGGGTTTTATTTAATTTATAGGCTGGTGGAGTGCAGTAATCTTCAGTCTGTAGCACGGTGTAAGACATACACTCTATAGGTGGGGACACCTACGCCCCTATGAAAGGCGCGTTAGGCTAAATAAAGTACCAGAAGTGTGCATCCATGTGTCCGCTGACGGCAGCCAGGTATCTACTGGCTGCGAGTAGAGAAGACAAAAAATCATTTCTGCACTGATACTTTAGCAACCAATGTGCTCTGTGGCAACGCCCGCGTCCAACGCGTGGCACAATCTTTGCCCGCAAAACACGTGGTATGCGTTACCACCTTTTTTCTAGCGCATGAAGCCCCGTTCACTGTCTGGAAAATTCAGATTTTCCGCGATGCGTCAATTGCTACGGGAATAAGTTATTGTCTTGAAGTTTCGTAGTTCCGGCAAAAGAAATGCGCCGCCGTAAGCTGTCCGATGGGTGCCCGGAATTTTTACTTCATATGAATGATCGCCTCCCGAGTGTCCTCACTTAATCCACGGTCTGTAGCGACATTAATAAAAGAGGTCACAATTCTAAGAAAATCATAAGTAGCAATACGATTTGTCTTTAATTGTAGTCCAGCAGTTAACACGTAAGCAGGAAAGGATAATAAATTGAATAAAACCCACCCATTGCGATGCTAAAGGCTGGATCGATTTTTTTTATTTGAAAGCTAGACTACATCTACCTTTGAAATATGCGCCTTATATGGTTTACCCAATGAGTTATGAATAAAAATTGCTGAAGTGATATTTATCGCCCACAAGTGAAGCCATCTCCAACGTAAGATAGCGGCTGCGGCCGCCATATTCCTAGGGACTTGATGGCCTGTAGGGCTTTGGTAATTCAGAGAGAGCGTTCTTCTCGCACGGCCAGCGATCTTAACATGACAGCCCTATTTGGACAACATGCGTTATTCTTTCAATAGCTTTCTTTAGTAAGCCTCAAATTTAAGACAAATTCTATTCGAGATTCAGTCACCAATACTCGTCTCTGTAGGTTATTTCATCATAAAATACTATTGTATTAATTATCATTCACGTAGCCTTTAGACTGACACGTCAAATTGAGTTGATGTGTAAATGGGCATCGCTAGAAAGTAGAATGTTCCATAGGTCTTTGAATGGCAAATGCTGACTTCACCATTGCTAGTGTGGCGACACATTGCGCACAAACCGGTGCAGCCACAATTATTCGGCCACGTGCTCCAATGCACGTCCGATAACGGACAGCGCCACCGCTTTTTCACCGGAGGCGAACGTCACCACAAGTGGCTATATTTTTTGGGGGGTCTGGGTTTATTTCCAACACAAAAAGTTGGGGGATCCCCAGGCAAAAAAGCTGTTGAAAAACAGCTCGACGGGACCTGGGGGACCATACAGGCAGCAGCGAATAAAAAGCATAACACGACATGATACAACTTATACAACTTGACAAGATATGACAGCATCGGTACATATCAATGTAAATATAAGAAGGTACAACAAAAATGCACAGATACAGCGAAATGAATGTCACAGGGAAAGGCATCAGAAAAAATTGCACCCATATAACTAGGATATCTGCACATACCGAAAATGCAAACGTTTGAACGTATAAAAAATGCAATTCAAGAACAGTGGTGCAGCGAAAGTTAATGAGGTTATGCTGTAACGGCTGCACAGTCATTTAATAGAAAAAAATTTTGTTTGTTTTTTAAATCTATGGAATGGGATGTGAAAATTTATTTGTGAAGATACACAATTAATTAGTGCAGGTATCTGATAAGTGAGGGCTGACCTTCCGTAGTTCGTACGTGTTCTTGGTATTGGTGTCTGTGTATTACGTAGTGGATAACATCTTGATGTTGCATGCGCCATGTCTCTCAGATTATGTTTCCGTATGTGCAGGAAGGAGTTTATAATCGTATAATTTGGTTGCTTCAAGCAAATTATACTTAACAATTAAAGGATTTGTGGGTATGTCTTTTGGCTCGCCAAAATACTTCTCGAAAAGTCTGAGCACTTTCTTTTGCATTGTTTTCAGCTTGTAGTAATTAGTAGTTGTTGTGGTACTCCAAACAAGTGTGCAATAAGCTAAGAGGGAGTAGAAATGCGCGTAATATATCGCCTTTTCAGATATAAAGGAATTAAATGGGATAGTTTAAATATTATACCGACGGCTCTGCTTAGCTCAGAAGTGGGTTTATTGATGTGTGTATTCCACGACATGCTTTCTTCAAACCATACGCCTGAAAATTTATGACATTTTACGCGCTCTAAGACGGTGCCCTGATACGTTAGCGTAAGCTCTGTGTCACAGGGCTTATTAACGGGCTTAACGAGGACGTAATTAGATTTATTTTTATTTAGCGATAGTTTATTAGCGTGAAGCCAACCTTCCAGCTGAACAAGATATTCGTTTATCATTTCCTGAAGCTGAGTAAGTGTGTGCGCTGAAAAAAAAACATTGGTGTCGTCAGCGTGCATTACTAACTTGGGAGAGTTAGGAATAATGAATAAGTCATTAACGTACAATATAAATAACGAGGGTCCCAGAAGCGACACCCTGGGGCACTCCTTGTTTTATCGTGGTTGTAGGGGAGGCAACATCTCCAATTTTGACACACTGCTTTCTGCAAGAAAGATAATTCTTTAAAAGATCTAGGGCGATGCCGCGAATACCATTGTCATTAGGTTTCAGTAGTAGAATGTCGTGATTCACGCAATCGAACGCTTTTCTTAGATCAATGAAAAGACCTACACTGTAGAGTTTGTTTTCAATGTCATGTAGTATTTTATCCTTTAGATGTAACAAAGCTAGCTCAGTGCTTTTCTTTTTCTGAAAACCGTATTGTGCATCGTTTATGATTTAATGCTTATTAATGAAATTAACAAGACGCGTGTTGATGACATTTTCAAATACTTTAAATAACACAGGTAGCACCGAAATGGGTCTGTATTACTTATATTACCAACAGCACCTCCATTATGTATCGGGAATATGGGAGCAAGCTTCAGATCTGAGGGGAAGATTCCAGTTTCAAGCATTCTGTTAATAATATGTGTTAATGGTGAAGATATAAGAGCCGCAACGTATTCAATGGCTAAGGCACTTAGCTCATCAATTCCTGCCGAAACATTGTTTCTAATATTTTCCACTAACTTTTCTACCTCTTGTGTACTTGTAGGAAATAAACTAATTGAGTGTGGTAACCTTTTGCGTTAAGGTGTAGTAACATGACAACTTTCAGAACTGAGATTTATTTGAAATTCACCCACATTCGTAAAGTATTCATTTATTTCTGTGAGTGCTTCCAATTCCGTTTTGCCATGGGCAAAACCTGCAATGTTAATGCGACGTTTTACTTTAGAGATGTTTGATAAATTATTTACTTTGTTCCACAGCTATCTGGGTTCTTTAAGTATAATAGCAAAAAGCGTCTGATAGTAGCAGGTCAGCCTTTTTCAATACGGCGTTTAACTTATTATGGTATCTTTTAAATTCGCTAAGAAGAGCAGCGTCACGTGTCTGTACAAATTCATGATACATTCTGTTTTTATGTTTTATTCTTTTGTACAAACATCGACTAATCAAAGACTTGCGAATTTTTTTCTTCCTGCGGAATGGAACAAGTGGGAAGTGTCGGTCATAGATAACCATAAGTGCCTCATTGAAAGGCTGTATGCTTTATCAGGGTCTTTTTCTGCGTAAACGAAGTTCCACTGTGTGGTTTCCAGCGCATGATAAAATTCATTAGGCTGATCCGACGTCAATTTACGATAACACGGCTTTTCGCTTGAGTCGCGCCTGTCACTATCAAGCGGCGAAAATGTGAAGATAGGCAGGTAATCGCTTACATCAAGTGATAATATACCACTGGTGCAAGTTTGACTGGGGGCCTTTGTGATACTTACATCGAGCAGTGTGGCCTTGTGGGTGGTAAGACGTTGTTATGCCACAGACATCTTCCTCGTTCGGGAGCACGTCTCACGAGATCGAGCGCTGTTCCGAAGAACTGTCTCACTCCTCCCAGCGCCGCCTTCTGTGCAGTTCCGGGGATAACCTCGCTTCCTCCGCCGAACCACAATGCAGTTCCGGGTATGGCTGCGTCTCCTCAGCCGAGCCACTGTGTCGTTCCGGGGATCTGGTCTCGCAGAAGAGTCCAAAAACGCTATTTAAGGCCGTGCCGGCCCCATGATTCAGGATTTGCCCCAGCCGACGTTGTCGTGCTGGCTGGCTCTGTACAAACGACAACCTGCTACAGTAAACGCTCCTTCTTGTTGCTGTTTTCAAAACGAATTGCCTCCCTGCTTCGCCTTTGGGCAAAGGCTTCAGTGAAGTCCACTCGGCTGCTGGCCGCTCTTCGCCACCGCTACCCTCACGACACAGCAAATTCCTAACAGTGGTTGGCAGCTGCGGGATACGCTACCCCTGTCCTCAACGTTTTGCTGCTCTGTGACCCGCTACCCCGATATCAACGGCTGGAAAGTTGGATCGGATCTCCGAGCACGAGGACGACCACCCTGATATCGTTATGCTACGCTGAGATACGCTCCCGCTATTCTCATCGTTTGGCAAGCTGGGACAAGCTACTCCGGATCTCAACATTGGCAAGTGGGACCGGATCCCTGCAGACCTGACGACACCCACGACACTGTTCGAACGCAGCCACGAGTCGGACCATCGTCGGCTACTTTGGTTGGGTGAGTGCCCAACGTTTACTGTTCATTTCCCCCCGCAGGGGCGCCTGCGCAAGTAGGCGTTTGGTGTGTAGCGACACCACGGACCCGAGCTAACGGGAGAGTTTCGGCTCCCTCCCACGCCTAGCCGTGCGTGGCTTTGCCGTGTCCGGGGAAAAGGGGATCCTGGGGGTTGAGCCGACGCTGGGTGCTTGGACCTTTAAGGCCTCCCGGCAGAGGCAACACACCCCTTTGGCCCCGGCTTCATGTAGACGGCACCCCTGGGCTGACCCACCCAGGGGAAATCGGCAGTCGCCTTTTCCTATCTCTCTCTTCCTACATCTTAGTCTTTTCTCGTCCTTTAAATCTGTCCTGTCTTCTACTCTCTTCTGTTTACTTCCAATTTTCCTGGCGGCAAGGGTTAACCCTGTGCAAATAGCCTACCTTGGCCTAGGCGCATTGGGTTATAGTTGCGTTGTACGGCTGGCGTCTGCAGGTTTTAGCATCCACAAACTTGTAGCGTCCCCTCGTTGGGCTCCGTGGTGGGTGGCCGCCAACGCTTCTGAAGAAAATTAAACTGGCATGCATAGAGCATTTCCCCTATTAAGTGATCGTACCGCCTTAAAGCGTGTACGTACCGAAGACTTAGGCTTTTTCAAACGATCAAGTGAAAACTTCCCCCATTTTCATGTTATACATAGTGAGATAAGCAGCAAGCAAGCCAGAACAGTATCACCCTTTGTAGTAGCCAGATGTCTCACAGAAACTCTTGGAGCCGGGTACAAAGTTACCAAAATGGCCAGCGGAGACCTCCTCCTTGAAGTTCGAGAAAAAGAACAGTTTGAAAAGCTACAGAATCTATCAACTTTTGGTGACACTCCTATCACAGTAACGGCACACAGATCGATGAACACAACCCGTGGAGTAGTATCTGATGCTGATTTGCTCGGCTTGACTGAAGAGGAACTTCTGGAGGGGTGGAAGAGTCAGAATGTGACCAATGTACAAAGAATCACCATTAGAAGAGACAACATGGTAACACCAACGAAACACCTGATACTCACGTTCGCTTCCAGTAATCTGCCAGAAAGTATTCAAACAGGGTACACAAAGACGTCGATCAGACCATACATACCTAACCCGCGTCGTTGTTTTAAATGCCAAAAGTATGGCCACGGCTCGCAAAGCTGTCATGGTCACCAAACTTGTGCACAATGCGGAGTGTCAGGCCACAATTCTGACAATTGCGAAGAACCATCACACTGTGTGAACTGTGGCGGAAATCATGCTGCGTACTCACGTTCATGTTCTTACTGGAAAAAAGAAAAAGAGATTATCACTTTAAAGATAAAAGAAAACATTACATTTAAAGAAGCAAGAAAAAGAGTCTCGCCATTTTATGGCCCCACGTATGCTGATGCGGCGCGCCAGGGGGCAGTGTCGCACCAGCCCTCGCCACTCCTTCGGCCTGCGCAGAGCGAGCCATTGGCTGTGGCGCCTGCCCCCAAGGCGGCAGTAGTTGAATCTACTCCGCCTACTATTGAACAGAGACCAGAGACCCCAGGGTCCTCGGGTCTCAAGGCCTCACCTCGCCAGGCGAGGCCCAAGCTTCGAAAAACCAGCTCGCATGAGCGGGCATCCAGTGCCTCCGAGGAGGCAATGGATACGGCGGCACCCCTGGTGCCAAAAGAACGGCGCGGCTCTCTGGAGCGCGCCAAGAAAACTAAAAAGCTCATAACAGGGCCTGACAATGGCCCTGGTACTTGAGCTCGACCTTCCAGCTTAAACAACTCACTCGCTTAACGTACACACAGCACTACTTTACTTTCAATATGGACACACAAATTATACATTGGAATGTCAGAGGACTGCTTAAGAACCTCGACGACGTACAAGAGCTTTTATACAAATACTCACCTCAAGTGCTTTGTGTACAGGAAACACACCTAAAATCCTCCAATACAAATTTTTACGTGCTTACGTCATATACCGAAAGGACCGAGATGATGCTGTGGCGTCATCCGGTGGCGTAGCCATTATTATTAACCAAGGAGTAGCGTGTGCCCATTTACCACTCCAGACATCTCTTGAGGCGGTGGCTGTTCGAGCGGTACTGTTAAACAAACTCGTCACCATCTGCTCTTTGTATGTACCTCCCCACCACCGTCTTGAAAGACGTGAATTTCAGTCTTTAATAGACGAACTTCCAGAACCTTATTTGCTTCTTGGGGACCTAAATGCACATAGTGGACTGTGGGGCGATTCTCGCTGTGATGCACGAGGTCGTCTCATTGAACAATTCCTCTTCTCTTCCGGTGCCTGTTTGTTGAATAGGAAAGAGCCAACATACTATAATGTTGCCAACAAAACTTACTCGTCTATCGACCTCAGCATCGTATCACCTTCACTCCTACCCCTACTCAAATGGAAAATCATAAATAATCTATATGGTAGTGACCATTTTCCTGTAGTGTTGAGTTCACAAACAACATATGAAAGTCCTCTACACGTTCCCAAATGGCTGATAAACAAAGCAGACTGGGAACAGTTCCATGACACTACACGTTTGAGCTGGACAGACATATGTAGGTTAAACATAAATGAAGCTGTGCAGTATTTCACAGCTTTTCTAACTGACGCAGCAGCCAAGTGCATACCGCAAACATCTGGAATGCCCGGCAAACGACACGTCCCATGGTGGAACACAGACTGTCGTAACGCGCGAAAGGAACAGAACAGGGCATGGAGGTTGCTGCGCAACTCGCCGACAGCGGTAAAACCTTGAGAGCTTTAAGAAAATAAAATCTCGAGGCAGGAGAACGCGTCGGCAGGCCAGAAGAGAAAGTTGGCACAAGTTTTTATCAGGGATAAATTCGTATACACAAGAGGCCAAAGTCTGGAACATGGTTCGTAGTGTAGCAGGAAGAAAAGTACATTCACTCCCACTCGTAAACACTCAGGGTGAAACCTTGGAAGATCAGGCAAACTTCCTCGGTGCACACTTTGAAAGGATATCCAGCTCGTCCCACTATACCGACACTTTCCAAAAATACAGAACAAGAATAGAAAAGCAGAAACTCGAACACAAATCCACTAGACACGAGGCGTATAACCAAGCTTTCAGTCTAGCGGAGCTCCGAACATCTCTAAACTCCTGCAGTACTTCTGCCCCAGGTTCTGACCGTGTGATGTATGAAATGTTAAAAAACCTACCAGCCGAAACACGAAAAACCTTACTTAGTTTATACAATGCTATCTGGTTTTCTGGCACTATCCCTACCTCCTGGAAAGAGGCTATTATTATTCCCATTTTGAAAGAGGGCAAGGACCCTTCTTTAGCTTCAAGCTATAGACCTATTGCACTTACAAGCTGCTTGTGCAAAGTCTTCGAAAAAATGATAAACTGCCGACTCGTACATATCCTTGAAACAAACAATTTGCTCGACCCATTTCAGTGCGGGTTTCGAGAAAGTAGATCCACCACAGACCACCTTGTTCGTATCGAGGCACAGATCAGAGACGCCTTCGTCCATAAACAATATTTTCTCTCTGTGTTCCTCGATATCGAAAAAGCTTATGATACAACATGGCGTTTCGGAATTCTAAGAGACCTGTCCCACCTTGGTGTGCGCGGAAGAATGTTTCATATAATCGAAAGTTACCTGTCAAACCGGACATTCCGTGTCCGTCTGGGCAGTGTGCTCTCCCAAACATTTGTCCAGGAAACAGGCGTGCCACAAGGTGGTGTGCTCAGTTGCACACTTTTTATTATTAAAATGAATTCTTCGCACTTGTCCATTCCCCACAATATGTTCTATTGTACATATGTCGACGACGTTCAGCTTGGCTTCAAGTCATGCAACTTGGCCATGTGTGAGCGGCAGGTACAGCTGGGTTTAAATAAGGCCTCCAAATGGGTAGATGAAAATGGATTTCGACTTAACCCACAAAAAAGCACGTGTGTCTTGTTCTCTCGAAAGAGAGGCATGCACTCGGAACCTGACATTCGACTGAACGGGCAACGTCTGTCCGTCAAAGCGGAGCATAAATTCTTAGGCTTAATCTTTGACAACAAGTTGACCTTCGTACCCCACATAAAGTATTTAAAAACAAAATGTTTAAAAGCCATGAATGTTATAAAAGTGTTGTCACGTACTACGTGGGGTAGTGACAGGAAATGCCTCATGAACCTGTATAGAAGCCTTATTCGCACCCGCTTAGATTATGGGGCCATTGTTTATCAGAGTGCGACTCAAAGTGCTTTGAAGATGTTGGATCCCGTGCACCATTCGGGCATCCGCCTTTCTACGGGTGCTTTTCGCACCAGCCCCGTAGAAAGCCTTTACGTAGAGTCAAATGAGTGGTCGCTTCATCTACAAAGAACCTACATGTCCTTTGTATATTTCCTTAAGGTGAAAGCAGACAAGAGGCACCCCTCATACTCTACTATTAATGACTTGTCAAGCTCCATTCTTTTTCAAAACAGGCCTTCAATGAGGCAGCCCTTCTCAGTTCGCCTGAAGGGTCTAGCTGAGGACACTGGAGTGTCACTCGAACACAGTTTAATGGCTCCTGTAGCATACCCTCCACCATGGCAGTGGCAGAATATAGATTGTGCTGTGTCTTTCCTAGAAGTTACTAAACATGCGCCTATTGCCCATATTCGAACATACTTCTTGGAACTTCAACACAAATACACACGTCCTGAGTTTTTTACAGATGCCTCTAAGTCTAACTCCTCTGTGTCCTACGCTGCTGTTGGCCCTTCCTTTTCGGATGCTGGCCTTCTACATCCAGGCACAAGTATCTTCACGGCGGAAGCTTACGCGATACTTGTGGCAGCTAAACACATCAAACAATCACAAATACAAAAAGCAGTAATTTATACAGACTCCCTCAGTGTGGTAACGGCTCTGCACAGTCTTAAAAAACAAAAAAAACCCTGTCCTCGTTTCACTTTACTCCATTTTATGCACACTCTACACACTCAACCAACATGTTGTAGTATGCTGGGTGCCAGGGCACCGTGAGATTCAAGGCAACGTGAGGGCGGATCAGCTCGCTGCATCCGTCAACAAAAGCACTCCCCCTACACCCATATCAATCCCGGCCCTTGATCTGAAGCACTCTCTCAAACGAAACCTCAGGGACTACTGGCAGAGCAAGTGGGATACACACACACAAAACAAACTACACGTTATTAAGCCACACCTTGGTCATTGGCTGCCAGTATCGAAATCGCGTCATACAGAGGTTATACTAACGAGACTCAGGATAGGACACATATACACGACACACACATATCTTTTGTCTGGTGGCGATCCACCACTGTGTGACAGATGTGGTGAGCCATTAACCGTCCTTCACGTGTTAATCCAGTGTAAACATTTAGAAACTATAAGAAAACAGCATTTTCCATTACCCTACCGACAACATATACCTTTACACCCTGCAATGTTCGTTGGTAGGGAACCGCTTTTTAGTCATAAATCGTTGTTAGCGTTTTTAAAAGAAATTCGTAATTTTCATATCATTTACCCGGGCATCCCGTAGCACGACCTCTCTAGAGAGGTTTTTGCTGCGGTGGCTACACAGGAAAGCACTTGCCTCACGGCCCTTGCACGCAAGGGTACTAACGTGTGAGGTAATTGTGCTAATGCCATACATGTCCACCATCGTTTTTCATTATCACCAACTTTTGTCACCTATTCACACCATGCACACCTTTCACGGCATAGTCATGGTTTTATTACTTGTATGTTTTTACCCGCTTTACTGCAAGGAATTTTATGGCCCCTATACAGCCGCTAATCACAAACACTGTCCACATTCCTGTCTCATGAACTGGCACTCTTTGGCCATCAAATGGCCCTTGCGCCAAAAAACACCTTATATCATCATTACTGTTCATTTCGTCAGACCTCCCTAGCACAGGCAGATGTTAGGAGAGCGTTTTGTGTTTTGTTGTTTGTAATTTATTATTCACGTGCTCTAGACCATGAGATTAGCTTTAGAGTACGGTGAATATCAATAGCAAAGCATCACGAGAAAGGAGATTGCGATGAAGCAGTACCTAGTGGAGGACCTCCTCGAAATTTGTCGAGCCATGGGGATTTCCGCCGGGTCCGCTAAAACAAGGGAAGTGATTCTCGAGGTGATGCGGGCAGAGAATGTGACGGCCGAGGAAGCTGACGAGTTTTGGCAGCTCATTTGCGAGAAAAGCCGCGAAGAGCTCGAAGCTCAAAGGCATGAACAATGGAAGGCTGAGGAGAGTCGCAAAAAGAGAGAGCATGCTCTCAGAATGAAAGAGCTTGATCGTCAAATTGAAGCGATTAAGTGGCAACGAGCACAATACCGACTCGGGCTCTTGAGAATGGACGAGAACATTGTGTCTTTTCTCGTTAATTTTGAAGAGGTCTGTGACGATGTTGGTGTTGGGCGAGACTTATGGTCGAAGAAGCTTGCCACGTTGCTTCTCTACAAAGTCGCAAGCATTTTGGAGCGCTTATCTACCGAGGAAGCGCATAAAGTTGATAGGGTTATCTAGCTGTGTTCTGCCACTTTGCTGCCCTGAGTCCTGTTGACTGCGAAAGTCGAGAATACAAGTACATCACTGAAGCGCGCAGCAAAGTGCTAGAAATTGAGGCCCATCGCAAAGCGCAGGACGCCAACGTGCGTCAGAGAGAGCAAGATGAAGCGCGGCGTAAGGCGATGGAGGTGGAAACATGTGAGAATCAGGCTCGCCAAAGAGCGCTAGAAGTAGAAGCGCGTCGAGAAGCGCGTAAAGATAAGGCATGTCGAAAAGCTATGAAGGCTGAGGCCCGTCGTGAAGCACAAGCCGCCGAAGTGCGCCAGAAAGAGCGAGACGCTGAGGTGCACCGCGAGGAGTTAGGGGCCGAGGCCCATCGCATAGCTAAGCACACCGAGGTACATCAGAAAGCACTGGAGATGGAGCCGCTTTGCAGCGCACGCGATCAAGATGAATTCGCGTCAAAGAGAGCTTGAGGTCGACTTCGAAGGCCAAAGAATTAGGGCTATCCACGACAGCGATAGACCCCCACAGATCAAATGCTCTCTAGGCGTGTTTGTTGGCTTTGATGGCATCGGGAATCCCGTTCTGTCGCAAGCAGAGCCAGCTAGCAACGCGCCCGAAGAAAGGCTAGCTAACCAGTCTAGAGTCTTGGCAGTGCCTGTCAAAGGCAGCGCATTGGAAATTAGGTGTGTCAAAACAGCCGGCATTCCTATCCATTCTGTCAAAAGGAGGCATCGGCGAAAGCCTAACACGGAAAAGACGACAGGCGCCAAGTGCGCTAAAGGCACTGTTAAGGGCCATGACGTCATCAGTCGAGACACCAGTTTGAGGGCTAGGCGAAGGATCGCGGAAGGGCCCTCTAGGAAACGTTTAAAGCTCAGACTATCACTGAGTTCAAGATTAGGCTGGAAGTGCGTTGAGAAAAACCGACTTTCGAGAAAATTTGGACTACGAGATCTTCGCCTGGCCTCATCTTGATGCCACGTAGATGCAAGCAAGTGGGGAAACGATGGGAGCGCTTGAGCTGTAACACAAGCGGTTGTTCTCCACCGGGGCGAAATGGTCGCTGGTCAAATGGGCGGCGTAAACGATGCTGTGCAGACGCGCCCTTGTTCGAGTTAAGCGGCTGCGGGTCAAAAGTCGCTGCTACTGAGTTCGGCGAACAGGTTGATTCAACGTCCTTTTGTCCAGACCGCAACCCTCAGAAGCTGTGTAGTGCGCGACTCCCCAGAGTTCGCTTGAGAGTGTTCCGCCTCGCTAATATGAATAGTATTTTTTGTATTTTATATTGTGAATAACTTTTTCTAATTTTTTCGCCCTCCTATTAGCTATGAATGCATCTGAATTTTTGTAAGTTTTCCTTTCTTTCCAATTGGAGAAGCAGGCATTGATATGTTTGTTTGATTAATTTTGTTTTCATAATATTTCGAAACCTAACAGTTAGTGTCTTATATTTTAACAGAGAAGGCATACTACAAGCCCCTGTTTAAGACACCTTCTATGTTTAGCATTGCGTGTTATTTTGCACGTCGGTGTAGGTTAACCTTTCACTTTGTTGTTTATAATGCGCGCAAGTTTGTTTTTCAGTCTTATTTTCTTAGTTTTTTCAAGCGTGCTTTCTCTTGTCGTGATGATCGTTGGCGGCGCGCATTGAATGATTGCTTGTGGGATGACAAACTTTGTTATGTTTAACAGTCCGACGCTTGGAAGCGACGCCAATGTGCGTGATTCAGAATTGCTTGGTATTATAAATTGTAGTTTCGGGGCCAAATTGAGTTAACCTCAGCAGCATTAATCGTCCATAATCTGCCTAAATCACAATTGAGAATCGCTCAAAAAAATTCTGTTTGGTTCAACAGTGTCATGCACTGCTACTTGGCTAAAGGTGTGTCCACATTATGTATTGCTCCTCAGATACATTGCTCGTGATGCTATTTTTTTTAGCTCAGCTAAATCTCGAGGAAATATTTTCGTTTCTGCTGGTCTGGCGATTTGATCAGCATTTGGCGGGTGCTTGCTTTGGCCAGAGTAGTTTGGCTTTGTGTTCGACTCCGTCGTTCCATGAACCTCTGCAGGCCTATGGAAGTCTCAACGAGCGGAGAGAGCGGAACGGCTACAGACGGTCAACCAGCATCCCTCCTTCCGAGCCACGCTGACGACTCGACACTCAGGATGCATTGTCTGGTGGCGGGGGTGCTGTTATGCCACAGGCATTTTCCTCGTTCGGGAGCACGTCTCACGAGATCTAGCGCTGTTCCGACGAACTGTCTCCCCTCTCCCAGCGTTGCCTTCCGTGCAGTTCCAGGGATAACCTCGCTTCCTCCGCCGAACCACATTGCAGTTCCGGGTATGGCTGCGTCTCCTCAGCCGAGCCACTGTGTCGTTACGGGGATCTGGTCTCGCAGAAGAGTCCAAAAACGCTATTTAAGGCCGTGCCGGCCCCATGATTCAGGATTTGCCCCAGCCGACGTTGTCGTGCTGGCTGGCTCTGTAAAAAAAACGACAACCTGCTACCGTAAACGCTCCTTCTTGTTGCTGTTTTCAAAAAGGATTGCCTCCCTGCTTCGCCTTCGGGCTAAGGCTTCAGCGAAGTCCGCTCGACGGCTCGCCGCTCTTCACCACCGCTACCATCGCGACACAGCAAATTCCTAACAGTGGAATTCCTAACAGCGTGTAGGTTGTGTGATGACAATGGAACAGAAAACGAGTCTATAATAGCTTTCAGCTGCTCACATGATGCATTCCCACTGAGCATGTCAACATTTACATAACCCATGATGAGGAATGGGCTACGCATATCATGGAGTTTGCGCAGAACCTTTCCTATAAAAATAAAAAAACCAGACTTATACCCAGTGGGAGGTCTGTAAACAGCTGCAACTATTACATTTTGCACACACATTGTAAGGCACTATATATGAGGCGTGATACAGGTCAAGTCGTCGATAACGTCATGTATGAGGGTATCTTTAACATACATACTGATCCCACCACCCCGATTCGAAGAACGAACAATGCCATTATGAACTTAACTCGCGAACTGTGGTCGGCTATTTTTCGGAGTCAGCCAAGGTTCCTGTGAAACACAAAACATGAAATTTACTCTCAAAACGATTGAGGAACAGGCTGATGTCATCTGTTTTGTTTCTAATGCTGCGAGCATTTAGATGAAATGCAGCAAACTGTTCAGACAACACTTCGAAGATGCACAAGAGATTATCTTGGTCATAATATTGACAATCTGAAACATTGGCCAGCCTGGGGAAATTAAAAACAGTCCAAGTACTCGGAGTTCATTCACTAATGCATCTTATCTATATCTTACCGACAACAGATTCCGTGTCTCTCCGATGTCTCCGATTTTCGCGCGAAGATTTTCCCTCCTTGCGTCCAGACGAATCGCCAACCAACTTCCCGTTTCTTTGCCACTGCAGCACCAAGCAACTGTTTACCCTGACGGGTTAAGTTTTCATTTACAAAGATTGATGCTGAGCTCTTGAGACCAATTTCTCTAGCCGAGGGCCTCACTTTTCTAGCTTTTATGAGAACGGCATTCCGCTTGTCGCGTCGCACAAAACGTACAACAATGTTCCTAGTTCCTTCCTTAGATATGCCCTATATCAGACTTCGTGACCGGTTCCTGGACTGCGGCACACAACTTTTTTACAATTTCAAATGGCTCTCCTTCATTTGGCACACCTCTAATTTCAAGGTTGTTAGCACGGGTATATTGCTCGAGCTCTTCCACTTTTGTTTGTAGCTGTCGATTTTCTGTCACTAGTTTCTCGTTAGCTTTCCGTGTTATTACTAGTTCCTCGCGCAAAACCTTAAGTTCTTGCGAGAGCAAATTGACATTGTCACAAGTCTCACTACAGTGATCAATGCTCTGTTTGAAACCACGAAGCTCAGCCCAAAATTCTCTCTTAAAATCCTCGTCATGGTAAAAAAAATCGTCATGTTGTTAAAATCCTTCGTCATGTCAAGAAACACGAAACACAATAGTATGGCAGCAGTGCAAAAGGTTAAAACACTTAGAATTCTATCGCAAGTGGAACAACGCTCACCTTCGTGGAAAAATATACAGTATCAAGCGATGTGAAGTTGTGGCCGGCTAACCGACGGATCCGATCCTTATTCCGCTTCTAAGGGCAGTTTCTCTGTGCACACTTCAAACAGGCTGCATGAAAAATATACAGTATCAAGCGATGTGAGGTCGATGCGCACTGCCGCCAAACTATATAAAATATATAACCCAAGCTACCAAGCTTGGTTTAAGATTTGTTTCTCAAACCATCCGAATAAAGCATCGGCATACTTGCCCCACTGTTGCTACGACGTTAATAAACATCCTTCCGTTTTATGTTGGGATCTGTCCTTCACCGACTCCGAATCCCACAATGCTAAATCATTGCATGATGCTCCACTCCTGTATTTTTAATTCTCCTTGAGTTGACTATCATTAGTTATTTATTTATTTCCAGGGACTGCTGGCAGATTGGGTCGTTCCGGGGTTGGGGTATAAATCTTATCACTGTGTAGAAGAAATGGCAAGGCGCATCGCATACAACGAAATAAAATGAAATAATTAATTGAAAATTTCGCAGATCCTGCGTACCTGCGAATCGACGTTATGCGAAGCGTGCGCAGGGAAGGTGACCATGTAGCAATTTTTGTATTGCGCGACACTTCGTGAAATAACGCTACATATAAGTAAAAATGTTGCACGCACAGACTAATGTTCAAGAGGTGATGTTTATATAACCAGTTATTTGCACTTTCGCAACTATGCCAACTGGAATACGCGTATTAGCAACACCTGAAGCTGGTATGAAACGCTGTTGCTCGCGAGGCAGCCGCCCCTGGACACTGCTACGTAAATCAACTTCAAATCATGGCCACTAACCACAAGTGATGTTAACATGATGTGACGGCTATGTGAAAGGTGTACGTATGTAATGATTAAAAATTCAGTAGGCAGCACTGCAAGCACTATTGATCTTTCATGAAGATTAGCGTATATTTGAAAAGTATAGTTCCGAGACCTGGCGTAGCTCTGTGGCACAATGCTTTATTGCCACGCAGAATGCTTGGGTTCGATTCTTGCAGGAATCCTGACATTTATGCTTTGCATTCGTCGGGTCGACGCTACCGATGTCGGGTATCTCTCAACGCTCACACGTTGAAATCGCCCATGTATGTTTTCGTTGTTCCTTGATATATGCTGAGTGTCAATCACCTGTGGCACATAACCGCATATCAGTGGCCCACACCAGCCCTTGTGTATGTGCCATTGCCTGGCGGGCTTGCGGGAAGCCTTTGGCGACGTACGTGACGGTATTGTGACATTATTGATGTTTTGACAAGCGTGTCACATTTGTCGAACCACCTTAGCCTCCCTTGCCAATTTTGGTTCCCGCCAAGTTAAAGGGGTGACCACGAGTGCATCCAAACGTAAGCGGGTAGATAGATAGATAGATAGATAGATAGATAGATAGATAGATACATAGATAGATGGATATATATATATATATATATATATATATATATATATATATATATATATATATATATAGATAGATAGATAGATAGATAGACAGACAGACAGACAGAAAGATAGATAGATAGTTAGATAGATAGATAGATAGATAGATAGATAGATAGATACGCTCAAGGTCGCCGAAATGCTTCGCAATTCTTAGCGAATGAAAGATGAAACATACTGCTGAAAGATGAAACATGCGAAAAGTGAAAAAATGTTACATATTAACTGTCACGTTTGACATCATTAGTAATATGTCATGCTTGGTCCCTGCAAAGCTGTACGATCTCTTCAAGGCCGGGGGGGGGGGCGCTACAAGCGCGCGACGTAAACGAATGTGCACTATATCGGCTCCACCCAATTTCTGCGGGTGCCGCGGCCCAAACCTTGATACCCGGACAAAACTGGCATCGTATGATCCTGAGCATCAAGCGACATAACTGTATAACCACTTCGTCGAGTGGGCCATTTCCTTTCAAGTTTACGGCCATTTGTCTGCCGACCACGGAAGTGCCGTGGTCGGCGATGCCTGGGCTCGGCTCGGTGGAATCGGCCCTTTGGCTGAAACATGGCTGATTTCATGCTCCAACTACACGGATATTACCCCGAGGCGATGGCGTGGACCTCAGTCCCCAAGTTTGACGATTTCGCTAAAAATGCGGAGCCAACCAGAACAAAGCCAAGACGACGGCGTCTGATTCCACTCCGGCTACCAGCTTATCGCTTGACAACACAAACTCTCTCGCGACGCACTCCACACGATGCAAGGGCAAGACATCGAAGAAGTGGAAGCCGCGTCCAATGGTGAAACCTGCTCCCGAAGACTACGTTATCGTATTCAAACTCAGAAAACTAGTTTTTTTCTCGATGCATTCACGGAAACCGGCAACGGCACCGCAATCTCGGCGTATACCTCGGGCAGGAGTAAGCCCGTGGAATTGCCGAGCTGCTATCGCGAGACCAAAACATCATTGTCGTGCCTACCCCGGACGTCAATCCGGCGGACCTGCTCTTTGGGGACTTCGCAGTGAATTAGGAGAAAGGGTCAGTCCTGCTACGGGGTTACCTAAGACAAGATGGCGGCAACATCTGCCACGTAGTGATCGTGGTCCGCAACACGGACTCCGCGGAAACTGTTCAACACCGAGTCTGCTGGCGTGCCGGCACCATCGTAGAAATCCAAAAATTGGGAACATTCAACAAGGCACGCCTCACCTTCGCGGGCAAGGTGAAGCCTCGTTACGTGCACTATGACAATATGGTGATCTCCGTGCAGAACTTCTATAAAACTCTCCCGGCCTGCAGCTGGTGTGGAGCCGTCGGGCATCGCACTGATGCATGCACAAATCTGCAGCCGAACACAGGTGAACTCTGCGGACTCCACGCCCTTCTAGTGGAGGGGATGCGGGCCCCTCATGTATGTGTTCCCGGGTGTTCCGTGTGTAGTGCCGCTAATGCCATGCAAATTCCCCAAAATGCAGCAAACCTCCAAAAAAGGCGGCAAAAAGAAACCGGCACCCAGGAAGACCAGCCGCCATCATGGGTTAACCAGTGACCAGCCTCACCAGCACAACTAGAAAACAGAAAAGCCTACGGGGGTTGTTGGAATTCATCCGTCGACTTTGTCTCAACCACACGGCGACCCTGAGAAACGAGTGACGGAGGCGCATGGCAAGACCGGGGCCTGGGTTAACGCCGTTAAAAATGGTAAACAGGTGAGCGGTCTGGGTGGGGCTGCCTCTCGTACCACTGTTCTCACTACCCTCCCAGTGGTGCGGAGCGCGGATTAAAAAGAAATAGTAGCACTCAGGGCCCGAAACGAGATGCTACTAAAGAAAATTATTCAGTTAGAATCCGAAAGCAACCAGGTTCCTTTTCCCCCCTCCTGCACTGCGGCTTGGGTAATGGAAAGTGGGCTCGTTGCTCCAGAGGCGACAACAAGCACGGACGGCGCATTTGAGGCGCGTTTCGAGGCCCGTATCCAAGCCATAGAGGCCTGATTCGCCCCCGTAGAAAACCGAATGTCAGTAATGGTCACCGCCATGTCCGAATTACAAGAGACGATCCCCGCGATTACAGCCCAGCAATTTTCGCATTCCTCACGCCCCTCGTGTCGGATTGGCGGTCCCTATGAGGACGTTTGTGGCCACTCAGTTAAGACTTCTAGATACAACATAGGATAGATGATGATAACAGCCGCTCGCTCTCCGGTGTTGAGGTCCACTCTCTCTCTGCGAATGCTGGCTCCGGAGCAGTGCCACAACAATCTCACCTGAGTCTAACTCACCATGGCAAGCAGTCCTAAGGTCAGGCGCTTTCCGAAAACCAACTCGGCCATCCCAATTACCATTGTTCATAGGAATTGTCGAGGCTGTCAGTCCCGCACGAAGCGGGTGTATCTTCGACTTTTCTTATCAACTCCTGACTCATTTCAGGCTGTGGTTGTTCGGAGGAGCAAGGGAGTGGCGCCACCCTTACAAAACATCACTTTCCAGCAGGACCCTTGTTCCTGCATCTCTGTGCATAAAATTTATACAGCTAACCTTGTCGACTTGGAACTTCAAACTTTCTATTCCTACTTGATTGTGAAACTTCTGCTCAAGAAACAAGATGCGCCACTCCACGTACCAAACATATATTGTTCCCCCAAACTTAAAAGTGTAACGTTCGCAACACTCTTCAGTCGCGCCATTAAGGCTGACGCCAGGAATCTCCTGGTGATCGTGGGTTATTTCAACGCTCACAGCACACTATGGAGATATGTGCGTGATGAGAAGCGTGGGCGCAAGCTGGTGGAACTTGTTTCCATGCTGGGCCTCGCTCTTCACACTGACCCTGCACATCCAACTCGGGTAGGTAGCTCCGTGAAATGGGTCACGTGTCCTGACTTTACCTTCACCAAACACATTAGACATGCAGTGGGCCAAGAGAGAAGAAACTCTCGGCAGTAACCACTGTATACTCAACACTGCCGTCACAATAAAACCATTGACAAGACCCTTTGCTCAAGCCCACATACCCAGCTGTAAAAAGTTTAGAAAACCTACACTAATCTGGCCCCTAATCGCAAAACAGGTTACCACGCAAGGTCACATGAATTGGTCACACACCTTCGTTCGATGGAAACTTAAAATAAACCCTCAGAGGCTACGCCCGAGGTAGACAATCACGTTCTTCACATCTGGGAGGCGCAGCGCAGCATCGTCCGCCGATGGCGCCACCAAAATCTCAATCGGAAACTCAAAATTTGCATTGCCTAGTTCACCCAACGAGTGGCAGAGTACGCGGCCCAGCTCACTGACTTGAATTTGGGAGACAGTTGTAACCCGGCTGCTAGAGAAATGTCCAGCCTGAACACTTTGCGTCTCTTTGGCGCCTTGATTGATCTGACCCAAACCAGAGCTGAGACACAAAAACATCTCCAATGGTCAATGCATGCCTTCGACTAATACACCTCAACAATAGCATGCAAACTACGAGATTAATACCTATGTGTCCGACATGACACCCAAGGGCTAGCGTACTCGCATGCATGTTCCCAGAACACGGAGATAGATCAATCGTTCCAGCGCCATGACCTGAAGGCGGCCCTGACCAAAATGAAGCGAGGAACGGCACCGGGGAGAGATAAAGTAACAGTGAATTCACTTGTCAACTTTCCCGATCCGGCTTACGGCGTAATCCTCGCGTGAGATAAACTCAATCTGGCTTAGTGGGACACTTTTCCAATTGAATGGAGGGCCGCCCTGGTAACTTTCGTTCCGAAAGCCGGCAAAGCCATAAACACGGACAAACTTCGCCTTGTCTCTCTCACGTCTTGTGCAGGTAAGCTGATGGAGACTATGGTGCGAGATCACTTGTCCGTGTTTTTGAAAAACCAACGCATATTTGCAGACACAATGTTTTGGTTCCATAAGCAACAGTCCGTACAGGATGTCCTGATTCAATAAAACCGCAAAATTTTTAATCTTGTCGAATACCCTCCTAATGACAAGGCAGTACTCACCCTTGATTTGAAGGAGGCTTTTGACAACGCCAAACATGGCATAATACTGAAGCACCTCTTTCGAACGACCTGTGGACACAACATGTTTCAATACATTCGACAATTCCTCTCTGACCGACAGTCATACATCCGCATACACAATAAAGACTCGGCCCCTACCAATTAGGTACGAGAGGCATCCCACAGGGTGCAGTTCTCTCACTCCCATTGTTTATTCTGGCTATGATGAAACTCCTTGCTCAGCTGAATAATGTTGAAAGCATACAGCACACGCTGTATGCCGACGATATTACCATATGGAATGAACACAGATCGGTAGGAGACATAGAAGCCAACCTGCAGCAAGCGGTGGAAATCTGGATGCCTACGCCCGCCGCTGCGGCCTCCAATTCTCCCCGACCTAATTGGAAATCATGTACATACGCCCCTCCAGAGAGTGCGCTACCAAAACATAACTGTCTTTACAAAGTGGATCCATCTCAGAACACTATGAGATCAGAGTACTGGGTCTGCTTATTTATGAACATCGCCGAGTCAATACAACATTCACAAAACTGTGTAATGTGGGAGACCAGGCAGGCTGTATGTTCCGCTGGGTTTACAACAAGCGCGGAGGGGTTACGTTGCAAAGATGCCTTGCGGCTGGCGCATGCATTCGTAATCAGTCGAGTCCTCTATTTGGCTCCTTAACTACACCTGCGCAAGTTTGAAGAGAACGCCGTTGTGGTGATTCTCGGAAAGATGCACAAGCGTGCCCCTGATCTCCCAATAAACACGTCCAACCAGCGCCCGATGAGTCTGGGGATGGTAAACACCTTCGGAGAGCTCCGGGAGGCACACTTGACCAATCAGAACACCAGGCTTTCAAACAATCCGTCGTGTCGCCGCCTATTAGCCCGACTACACATCCACCACCCAACGAGACGGAAGAGCACGCACACAACCAAGAAGTATGGAGAAACGCCCTGGACGTGTGCCCTCTTCCGGCCGACATGACACGGGACGACCACAATGGCAGGCGCCTTTCAAGGGCGGAGGCACTAGCTCGCCAGTATGGGAACAAACACGGCGTATTTTACCTGGACGCCTCCGGCCATAACCATGGGGGTAGGAACACGGCTGCAGTCGTCCACCAAAATATCGCGGTGAATTGTCTCACATTCAGAGCACAGGACATAACACGTGCGGAGCAAGTCGCCATCGGGCTAGCTGCCGCAGACCGGGACGCACACTTCATCATTACAGACTTGAGAGGGCCGGCCGAAATACTCAACGTGGCTATGTCCCACACCTGGCGTACTACATCTTACAAAACAATTACGTCGGGGCTCCCGTGTCCCGAAGAGTCATTTGGGCTCACATCCGCCTCGAAGGCAATGAAACGCTGACGCCACTGCTTGCGCGCTAAATCTGCGGGTAACGCCTTCAGATCCTTCCAAAATGAATCTCGAAGCAAATCCGGCCTTAACATTTCGAAAAATTACTGTTTTATACCAAAGGCGGAGGAGCTTTTACTCCTCCGACTTTGTACCAAAACACTGCGGTGCCCGGCAGTTTTTAAATATCTCAATCCTGCTTTACAGGAAAATACAATCACTGTGTGGAGCAGTCTTCGGATATCTTTCACATAGTGTGGGCATGCCATTCAACCCCTCGCCTCACCTTAAAACCAAACCTCACCCGGGAGAACTGTGGGGCGACCCTGCTCAGCTGCTTCGACCTGGCGAACCAGAAGGCCCTGGTAAACGGAGCACGAGTCCCGTTGCACGCCAATGGGCTTCTGCAATGAGGAGCCCACCTAGTGCTTATAAGGATGGCTCACATCGTGCTACCTCCCACATACTCCCTGTATATGAACAGACTAATTTTTTTTTCTCTCACTCCCGTAGCATCATATGGGCTCCAGCTCACACGGGCCTCGTAAGCAATGAAACGGCGTACGCGACTTGGCGCGTGCTGACTCTCCTTGTAACACCTTCAGACCTTGCCAGAATAGATCCCGAACCTAATCCGGTTTTAAAAATTTCAAAAATTACTGAAATATATCAATTTGGCGACGCAATTTATTATGAACACTGTAACGGCCTTACAAAGGTAGAGGAACGCTAATTCCTCCACTTATACACAAAAAAACTGCTGTGTCATGCAGTTTTCGAATATCTTGATCCCGCGTGTACAGGAAAATGTACGCACAATGCAGCGAAGTTCTCTCTTGTCTTCCAAGTGGTGTGGGCATGCCAGTCAACTCCACATCTCACCCAAAAACCAAACCCCACCCCGGAAGACTGCGAGGCAGCCCTGCTCAACTGTTCCAACCTGGCGAGCTAGAAGGCCCTGTTAAAGCGAGCTCGAGTCACGTTGGCTGCCAAAGAACTTCTGTAACGAGGACCCCAAGTAGTGTGTGTAAGGGTGGCCCACTCCGGGCTATCTCACTCCTACTCCCTGTGAATATATAAATAATAGAGTTTATTTCTCTCTCGCTTCAGGGCCCTCAGTCTTTCGCTTAAACCGCTTAGGTTGGCTTGAATTGCTGTTTGCCCTTCATAAAACTTTGGCACGTGTCCTTTTAGATCAGGTCCAAGGTTTGTCTTCACGACACCCGAAAACAGAAGACATAATGTCACAAAGGCAGAAAACAACAGCCGTGGGCACGGCATCACTTCGAGAAAACTATTGTCGCTCTTATAGCTTGATGATGAACTAGCCTGTTCAAAAAACAAAGTTGTTTGAGCACATCATCCATGCGTGGCCGCCGTGTTCACAGAACGCTGCCGGCGACAGTGCTTGCAATATGCGATCTTCCTATGGCGCTGCTCCACCATTGTTCCTGGTGTCGAGGTAGTCGATGCACGGGAGTTGTTCAAAATCAGCAGAGTTCGTAGCAACAGCAAAACCACGCAGGCGCAAGATTCAAGCGTTCTCATGGAAGAAAGCGCACATAGTACGTGTATCTGTTGAAAAAGCAGAAACCTGTTTGAGCACATCGTTCATGCATTGCTGCCGTACCGGCATGCATGTATGATGATGATGAAATAATGGATGCGTAATTTGACGGTTTGATGCGCATGGAAGTAAAAGTTTGTGGTTCACATCTTACCTAAGAAAACGGTAATTTCTCGCACTCTCTAAAGTAGGTTGCCTCTTTTTAAGAATACTTTACCCTCCTTGATCTCAGGGTACCCCAATGGGTACCACTGTTTTAAAGGCTACAGGTCGTGACGATTCTACATCCACGTGTCCGAATTTCTCTTGGCACACTGAAAATGAGTTGCTTTCCCGGTACCACGAGAAGTAGCACCGTGTGTCTAGTCATACTCGCAGAACAGGCAAACGAAAATGACTGAGTACTGCACTAGCGCTCGTCTGCACCTTCGGGTAAGTAAACGTTTTATTTTTCATAGCTATAGTGTGAACGAGAATGTCTATAGTACATTACTCTTACTGTGGACGTCCTCTAAGTCCTATTGAAAGTCATTGTGGCCCCGTGTTTTTCTTTCACTCAGTCTCAGCCTTCAAAAGATCCGGAGTAAGCTCATCGGCACCATTACATTTTTGGACTACTGGTCCATTTTTCAGATTCATAATTTTTCGGCGTTTGTTTTTAAAGGCGGAGAGTAAAACAAATGGCCTCGTATCTGCATGTTTCTGCAAGCGTCATCGAAATACGATAGTCTTCCGTGTGGAAAGAGTGAACAACACATTTATTTAGTGCTCAAGAAAATCGGTGAGTGCTTTCTGGAGGCGCTGCGTTAGAGTGCCTCGAGCGTGCAGCGGAGGCAAACCAGCACATCAAGTGACGTCACACGCGAGACATGAGCGCCATCTGGCAGTTTTCTTAGAAAACAAAGCACATGGCTCTGAGAAGAGTGTGCGCGCCCATCTCAGAAGTGATAAGGTGTAGAACGCACGGTGACGGGTAGGTGCCACCTCCGTCTCGTCTTAGCAAAACATTGGAAACACTGCCCGTTCCGTGCAAGCGTTGCATGGTCAGCGCAGCGTGATAAGCGCTACGCTCCTTAAAATGACTTATGTATGCTTTTTCTGGTAAAAGAGACACATGCAGAATATATAAGTGTTGTTAGGGTGCCCAAGACATGCGCAATAATTCCTTTTTAACTGACAAATGCACAAGCATGAACGCTCAATCTTGAGCAACATTGGTGGGCGCTGCGGATTATGTCGGCCATTTCAAGTTCTCAATGCCGTTAAGAGTGTACAAACAGACGAATGTACAGACAGACCAAAATATTCGCGTCGAAGGTCCCCAACAAAGACTATCGTCTTTAATAATAAAGTTTTGCAGAAGCTTTTTGTATCGGTGCATTCTTGAAACCTTAAGAGAGTATAGATTTCGATGCTAAAACCAATTGTTCTGCGTTCGTTATGAACAGAGTCGTTTATACATTCACTTCAAGTATATTGCGTAAAAAGTGCCACTATTGGTGATTTAATTTACAAAGTATTCAACAGTGGCCACCGCGCAAATGTGTAAAGCACCAATCATGTGATCCGAACTAGAAAATGAATAACATCAACGTAGCTGTACAGTAAAGCTGTGCAATGAACTAGAATCTGGTCATTGTGAAATAGCAAGTGTACGGTGGCCGACAAACTGACAATTGTAGAATTTCCAATGAAGGCATTACAGCCGAAACCCTATAACATCAAAAGTTATCCGTGGTGATAAATTATTCTAGTTCATGGCGTAGAATATTCTTCCATAAAGAAGCATGTGAAGTTTTATCGACAGGTATCGCACAAATAAAATCTTATGACTTTTCAGGCACTTCAAAACAACAAAAAAATTTCGTTTTCAGAAAAACAAAGAAGAAGCTTTTCAGACGCGTTGTATGCATTGGTTGAAAAGTTGTGGGTCAATAAAAACCACCAAACTCACATTTTGGACTTTCCTTAGCTGCCATGATTTTACTGCTTCGTGCTTTAGCCGCTCCTAGTGTTTGGAGCTCGTTTTTTGTCACCCGTTGACTGACAACTTGAATTATTCAAGCGAGTTTCGTTCCTGCTGAGACAAGCTTCTGTACTGATGTGGCTAGGAGCGACACCAGCATGCCTGAAAATATCCATCCTGCCACTATTTTCTTTGCTGAACTGACAAATACTATTCTATAGTCAAAACAACATAATATTCGAGCCTGCATAACTATCTTTTAAACACGCTAACGAAACGTCCAACTCAAGCTTTCATTCACGTTTTTATTTTTCCAGCTGTCATATTTCTCAAAATTTTATTTTCTAGAAAGAGCTGTGCAGAGACATCCTTCTCTTTGTCCAGCGTGTCCATGTCAAAACCTCTCTAGTGCTTGCTTGCACTGCAGTATGCCCACAGGTTTTTACTTTTCTAACTGTGCGTTGAGGTCTTTCTCTCACTCGACTCTTAGCCATATCTTGTTATATTCTGTAAGGGAACAATATGGGAAACTGAAACGACGATAAGATGCCTTCGTACAACGAATTGGCGTAGAGTAAAGATTTGGTCACTTCATGTGCCCCCACAAGGCAATTAGTGCAACTAGGAATAAAAATTACCATTGCCCCTTTCTTGTTAACTTTACCGCGGGAAAACGTTGGCGGGAAACGCTATGTTGCGCACCAGACGCGTGAAGAAGCAAGCCCTGCGCGGGGGGCACGTGAGAACCCAATAAAGAAAGAAGAAACAAACGTTCCGCCAGAAATTCGTAGCGATATCTATCAGGAACAAGGGATGGTTTGACCTCTTTCTAAGCAAAATATTTGTCTATTGGCAGTATTATCTGTAAAGTTATTTTTCAGATTGGCTTAATTTTATTTTAGTTTCATTTAAGTATCCTGCCACCCGATTCTTGGCCCATCCCCCTCTGCGGGTGAGCGCCATCCATCTGAGGTCATCAGCATCAGCAATGTCGGTCTAGACATCATTCGACCAATTTCGTTAGCATCCAATTTTGTAAAAATGATTGAGAGACTCGTAAATGCTCAGAAAACTAAATTTGTTACTGTTAATAAATAATTAGTCTCTGTCAAATTGATTTTATAACAGGAATGTCTATTTGGTGTGCTCGCGTTGATTTGGAGAGCAGAAACCAGCTAACACGGCGTCAGAGACAGTATGCAGCATTAGTTACACTAGATAACTCTAAAGCCTACGATAGTGTCGAATACACAATTTTACTAAGAAGGATGAAATCGATTGGCTTGCCTGGCTTTTTTATTACGTGCAAGACTGATCTAGGAGAAACTCAGACAGACACGAGGTATTTCCCAAGGAGTGGTTTCGTCCCCGCTACTCTTTAATATCTTGCTTAGCTCCATCCCTCGTCATCAAAGAGTGAACGCATATGTTTACGCGGATGACATAGCATCCTTTGCATCTGCGGATGACATCATTCACGTTATACCTTTTTACAAGGATACTTATCTACCTTGGAAACCTGGATAGACAGCATTTGTTTAACTCTTATTGTACCAAAAGGTGCAGTTCTGGCGTTCTCCCCACAAGACAATATATATATATATATTAAAATAGAGGTGTTGTACGTCGAGAAACGTTCAGACGCAGCTTGGCAAAATGAGCTTTAACAGGCAGGTCTGGCTAATGGCGAACGGCGTGCGCGAGCTACCACTGCAGCCACCGATCATCGTCGTCTTCTTCATTGCCAGCAGAGCGTCCGTTATTTAGATTCATTAATTCATTACAATTACTCCCCGCGAAATAAGGAGCCATCCTGGCGACCTATGGACAAGTAAACACGGGAGGGTCGTAGCAGGGCTTAAGTCTCGAGACGTGGACAATTTCCTGGCCACGACGACGTTGGTCAGAAGATGGTTCCAGTGGCTCGATGAGGTAATTCACCGGTGACGTTTTTTGTAGCACACGATATGGGCCGTGATACTTGGGGACCAACTTGGTAGAAAGGCCAGGTGTAGCCGAAGGGACATGCAGCCAGACGAGTGAACCTGGATCGTAGGAAGTAGTGTTATTTGATGCGTCATGGTGGTGTTTTTGGCGTCCTTGGTCTTGAGTTGTGAATGATCTTGCAAGTTGGCGGCATTCTTCAGCGTATGTAGCGGCTTGAGACAAAGTCGTGGACTCTGAGGAGTCAGGTTTGTACGAAAGGATGGTGTCCATAGTGCAAGAAGGTTCGCGTCCGTAAAGGAGGAAAAAAGGAGAGAACCCAGTAGTGCTTTGAATGGCGGTATTATAAGCGAACGTGATAAACGGGAGCACTCGGTCCCAATTGGAGTGGTCTGACGAGATATACATAGACAGCATGTCACCAAGGGTGCGGTTGAAGCGCTCTGTCATTCCATTGGTCTGGGGATGATAGGCGCTTGTAGTGCGGTGAACGACGTGGCACTCACGCAGCAATGCTGTGATGACGTCTGACAAGAATACGCGACCACGATCACTCAGTAACTCCCGAGGTGCTCCATGCCGTAATACGATGTTGTGAAGAACGAAAGTCGCAACGTCCTTTGCTGTAGACGAGGGAAGGGATGAAGTTTCGGCATACCGTGTGAGATGGTCGACGGCAACTATGATCCAGCGGTTACCGTCAGCGGTGTTGGGAAGGGGACCGTAGATATCGATGCCGACGCGGTCGAATGGTCGGGACGGGCATGGTAAGGGTAGCAAGGTACCGCTGGCGTGACAAGGGGGAGTTTTTCGTCTCTGGCACGTCGAGCAGGCCCGAACGTATTGTCGTATGAAACGATACATGCCACGCCAGTAATATCGGAGACGTATGCGAGAATAAGTCTTCAAGAAACCTGCGTGGCCACATTGGGGGTCGTCATGAAACGTGGAACAAATTTCGGATCGCAGATGACGTGGAATCACGAGTAGCCACTGACGTCCACCGGGTGCGTAGTTGCGTCGGTACAGCACGTCGTCGCGAGTGGCGAAGTGCTCGACTTGCCGACGCAATGTGCGAGAAGGGGGGGAAGCCGTGTGCCCAGCCAGGATGTCTAGAATCGAAGCAACCCAAGGGTCCTTGCGTTGCTCAGATGGCATCTCGGCGATGGTGACGGCAGTGGCATCACAGGTTAGACTTTCGCAGCAGTCCGGGTCAGGGGGTAGCGGCGAACGGGATAGGGCGTCTGCGTCCGAATGTTTCCGGCCGGAGCGATAGACCACGCGAATATTATATTCTTGGAGGCGTAATGCCCATCGGGCGAGGCGACCGCTTGGATCCTTCAGTGACGATAACCAGCAGAGGGCGTGGTGGTCAGTCACGACGTCAAAAGGGCGCCCGTACACGTAAGGTCGAAATTTCTCTATCGCCCAAATAATGGCGAGACATTCCTTTTCTGTGACTGAATAGTTGGTTTCGGCTTTGCTAAGAGTTCGGCTTGCGTAGGCAACCACGTACTCTTGGAAGCCGTCTTTCTTCTGTGCAAGAATAGCGCCAAGCCCGACACCACTAGCGTCGGTGTGGATCTCTGTGGGTGCCGATGGGTCGTAGTGTCGCAGAATAGGCGGCGACGTGAGGAGGCGGCGCAGTTCATTGAAAGAATCGTCACAGGTGGCAGACCAGGCGGAAAGGTCTCTAGAGCCGGCGAGGAGCTTGGTCAAAGGAGCGATGATCGTCGCGAAATTGCGGACAAAGCGCCGGAAGTAAGAGCAAAGGCCTATGAAGCTTCGGAGCTCTTTCATGGTGGTCGGTTTGGGAAACGCTGAAACGGCTGTAAGTTTGGCAGGGTCAGGAAGAATGCCGTCTTTTGAAACCACGTGGCCAAGGATCGTAAGCTTTCGAGCAGCGAAATGGCACTTCTTCAGATTCAGTTGCAGCCCCGCGGCAGAAATACACGCGAGTACTTTCTCGAGGCGGGTTAAATGGGTTGCGAAATCGGTTGAAAAGACGACAATGTCATCTAAATAACAAAGGCAAACGTTCCATTTGAGGCCTCGAAGGATAGAGTCCATCATCCGCTCGAAAGTAGCTGGTGCGTTGCAGAGGCCGAAGGGCATGACTGTGAATTCGTAAAGCCCGTCGGGCGTGATGAAAGCAGTTTTTTCACGATCGGCCTCTGCCATGGGTACCTGCCAGTATCCAGAGCGCAGATCTAAAGAAGAGAAAAATTCGGCTCCCTGTAGGCAGTCTAAGGCATCGTCAATGCGTGGCAGCGGATAGACATCCTTGCGCGTGATTCGGTTGAGACGCCGGTAGTCCACGCAAAACCTGATGGATCCGTCCTTCTTCCTCACCAACACAACTGGAGAGGCCCAGGGACTGCTTGACGGTTCGATTATGCCACGTGTCAGCATGTCGTCAACCTGTTCATTGATGGCACGGCGTTCGGTAGTCGACACACGATATGGACGCTGCCGTATTGGCGTCTCTTGACCGGTATCTATACGGTGAACAACAGATGACGCTCGACCTAAGGAAGGCTGATTGTCGTCAAACGAGGCTCGAAAACGCTGTAGGAGCTTGATCAGCTGTTCCTGCTGCCCAGGGGTGAGGTTACAATCAATGGACTTGCGGAATACATCTATAGGTTCATTAGCGTCCGTTGCGGGTGTAATGGCACAAGTCGGTAAAAATGGCTTGTCTGGATAGATCGGGTCTTCGAAAATACAATTTAAAGTCTCGAGGCTTCCCAGACACTCGCCGCGTAGCAGGATGTACGGACATGCAGAAACGTTGCACGCATAAAGTACCGCCGAACCATTGGAAAAGTTGATGACGGCAAACGGGAGGACGATGGTTCGGTGTTGCACACTAGCTATAGTTGGCTGGAACAGGAGCGTCGAGTTAGTGGCAGCAGGAGAAAACACAGGCACTAGGACGGCGGACAACGGCGCGATGTGGACGTCAGCTGCGGCAAACACTTTGGAGGGACTGTGGTGGTCGATATCAAGACACGGATTCGTCAACGTGAGTTCAGCACGAGCGCAGTCGACGAGGGCCTGATGGGTAGAAAGGAAATCCCATCCTAGTATGACGTCGTATGATGAACGTGGGAGAACAACAAAGTTGACGGCGTACCAAACATCTTGAATAAGAACGCGTGCTGTGCACTGAGCTGTCGGCGCGATGAAATGGGAGGTGGCTGTACGCAGAGCAAGATTCGTAAGCGGCGTTGTAACTTTTCTCAAATCGCGACACAGTTTTTCACTAATTACAGAAACGACGGCGCCTGTGTCGACAAGTGCACGTACAGCAACACCTTCTACTAGCACATCAATTTCGTTGGTCGGACAAAGAGGAGGTCTTAGAAAGTTCGACGACGACGCAGTTCTTGCCTCCGGAACTGCGGCTGTCAGTTTTCCTCTCGAGCGGGGCTCGTGCGCCGAAGCATCGGGGAGACAGATCGGCGACGGGGCGGTAATGACCGGCGAGAATCGACAGGGCGTCGTGGGGACAATGAGTCGGTGATAGGAGAAGATGGTCGCCGGGGATTCTGGGCAGCCTGGTAATTTGCAGAATTCCCGTGGTCTGGAGGCTGGAAGTTACGACGGCGACAGTAGCGTGCTATATGTCCCACGAAACCACATGCGAAACATATGGGCCGATTATCCAAGGTGCGCCATGGGTTAACGACAGAAGGTGCATGGGGCGAAACGGGATGGGGTGCCGTGTATGTAGGCAGCGTCGTAGGATAGGAGGACCCGGTGCCCCTGTATGCGCCAGAGACAGGTGGGGCTGGGGGTCTAGCAACGACGGCAGCGTAGGTCAGTGGCGTAGGGACAGATGGCGATGGAGGCAGTGCCTGCGTGACCTGTGTCTCAATGACCTGGCGTAGACGTGGGTCTAACGATGTCACTGGCGCGGATGCTTCGGCCACAAGAGAAAGCTGACGCGCAACTTCTTCACGAATGAACTGTTTGATGTGGGGCAGTAAGGCGGTGTGATCAGCAGCGACATCGTGCACGAGGGCGGAAACTTCAGCCGTATCTTCAGCGGCCCTGCGCGTCGAGACACGCTGCTTACGCAACTCGTCGTACTCCTGACAGAGCTGGACAACATCTGTGATGGTCTGTGGATTCCTAGCGACGAGCATCTGGAAGGTATCGTCGTCAACTCCTTTGATGATGTGCTTGATTTTGTCGCGTTCGGTTAGAGATTCATCGACGCGCTTGCAAAGAGACAAGACATCTTCAATGTAACTTGTAAAGGTCTCGTCCCTGCGCTGGATTCGACTACGGAGACGCTGTTCCGCGCGAAGCCGGCGCACGGTGGGACGACCGAAGACCGCGGCGATGGTGGTCTTGAAGGCGGACCAGGTTGTGATTTCGCCTTCGTGGTTCTTGAACCATAGGCTGGCCACATCATCGAGGTAAAAGCGCACGTTTGTGAGCTGGTCGCAGGCGTTCCACTTGTTGGAAGCGCTTACGATTTCGTACTCGACGAGCCAGTCCTCGACGTCTTGTTCGTCGTTGCCGCGAAAAATTGGTGGGTCGCGTTGCCGAGGCACGCCAGTACAGTAGACTGTCGATGGTAAGGCAGCTTGAGAAGGGCCAGGAGCAGTCATGGTGAACGGTGATGGTAGCGTCCGATTGCGAAGTTCCAGGTTGATGGGAACCCCGGCTCCTCCACCACTTAAAATAGAGGTGTTGTACGTCGAGAAACGTTCAGACGCAGCTTGGCAAAATGAGCTTTAACAGGCAGGTCTGGCTAATGGCGAACGGCGTGCGCGAGCTACCACTGCAGCCACCGATCATCGTCGTCTTCTTCATTGCCAGCAGAGCGTCCGTTATTTAGATTCATTAATTCATTACAATATATATATATATATATATATATATATATATATATATATATATATATATATATATGTATATATATATATATATATATATATATATATATCACTTTCACTCCACGAAGCAGATATTCAACAAGTGCAAACACTCTAATGCCTCGGAACCATCCATGATGGGAAGCTACACTGGATGATGCATATTTGAACATGCAGTGGCCAAAGCGTCACGTGCGTTAATCCTACTCATAAGGATTAGTGACAGAAGATGGGGCATGCGGACAGACACCTTAATCATGTACATACGCCCTATACTGGAGTTTGGGTGTCCATTATTTGCTGGCGTAGCAGCATAGAAGATACAACTGTTAGTTCTAATTGAGCGTCAAGCACTTCGCTGGTGCCTGGCGTTACCCGAATTTGTAGCAAACTCTGGTCTATATGAGGATTCCCGAATTCCTTTTTTACCTGTTAGATTCAAATTACTAACAAGTCAAACATTCTTAAGAGTCAATGACTCGCCGATAAGACAAGAAGAATATATAGTTATCAGTGATCCAGCTCTGTTTTTATTTTAACATGGCCTCGCTTTGATACCCCTCAAGTAATCGTTACCCACAAGCTGTTGGACCCATTGAAGATAAGACTTAATGATATAGTGCCTATGACTGGCAAGTTCAGTGAATTACCCATATCTTATGACGATATATTTCCTAACCATGCGAAATGACTGCCTAGTAATCTCCTGAATAGGATTTTTCAAGAGCACCTAAATCAAATTGGTTCTATGGTTGTGATAGCAACTGTTGCTTCGCAGTGTACAAAAGAGGCCGGGGAGGAATTTTTCTACATAACAAGACTGGTAGTTTTCTGTAAGGCTTCTTAATAACACCTATATATTTTTGGCCAAGTTCTCAGCTGTTATAATAGCCCTACGTAAAATTTATTTAGCCATTACTTCTGTCGCTATAGTTACTGATTAATTGTCGTTGTGTTCGGCACTACCTGATGCAACAGATTGAGATATTCTAATGTTATTGCAATTATTTGTTCCTCATCATCTGCGAAACCTGCCATCAATTTTGATGCCGGAACACAAAGGAATTGTACTCAATGAAGTTGCGGACTCTCTGGCGAAAGCTTCTCTGACAGGTTCAGTTTTCTCTCTCCTTCCTCTTACGGCATTTCCTGCTGCGGCAAGGTTCAGAAAGTATGCATTATCTTTGTTTACTTAACGTCTCGATTTCATCACTGCACTTTCGGCGCCTACATTTCCCTTGGAGCAGGAAATGATGTGAAGCAAGATGAGCTGAAGTTGCAATAACCAGAATGCGTTGTAGAGTCCGAAATATAATATTTACGTGCGCAGAGCGGGTTTGGTGGTCTCTCCTTATTGCTCATATTGCAACGAACTCGATACTATTTAACGCTCCTTGTTGAGCTGCCGACGTTTCTCCTGACACAGAAAACGTATCAAAATTATATTGCGGCAATGTGCTCTACAAATTACGTCGGCCATTCTGCTATCATTTCAGGCCTTTGCACTGGGGCACTAAGACAGGATTATTTTCAAGGCTGTCGAAAAGTTTATATGCGACTCGAATGGCTTTGGTAGGTGTATCAACTATTAAAAATTTTTTATTCAGCCTTCCTTCTCAAAATATCTTTTCTCGGGTAGATTACACAAAATAGTGCGACTTAAAGATACGATTATTGATAATTAACGTTACATTAAAATCACCATAATATTATTTTAGATCTTACTAAATATTAATCATAAATTCAGTATGTATGATCCGCCCGACTGATGGCCGATCGCCCAGAGTGGATAGGTGCCCATGATCCTAGAAGCATCCTCATCATCATCATCAACGCGGGTGTCAGTATCGTCTCTGTCACAACATATTGGTGTCGAAAACCCGCAAAAAGGCCGACATCCTTAGCATCCAGACGTCCTCAAGATGGACAAACTACACAGACATCGCGGCATTATTCGTGGTGCCACGACCCGACTTCTGTCCGAAGGGAGCGAGGTCCTCCTGCGAGACACATTACTGTCTACCGCGAACTTGAAAGAAATCCTTGACGGACTCGGTGACAAACATTCAGCTCTCGCCAAACTGGATAAGCAGATTGCCGACGTCCTCAATGGAGAAGAGTTTGGTGAAGAGTCTGAGGGTGCTCTTGGCTACCAGGAGAAGATCGTGAGAGCCATCAGCAGGCTTCAATCTGCAATGAACGTGCGTGCAATAGTTGGGTCTACCGTCCTCGAAACCAGCCAGTTGGGGCATGCGGGTACGAGTGATGGATCCAGCCACTTTATCGGAGCTACCCGCTTGGACACTAACGGCCAAGCCCTCGTCGATTGCAGTAGGCCACGCGTACCACGCTTGCGAGCAGCGCAGCCGAAGCATCACGTCCCCGTCTTCAGCGGCGAGAGCAGTGAGTGCAGATGTTCTGGGAGCTTTATGAGGCGACCATTCACGCACACTCCGATCTCAACAGCACAAAATTTTCAAGTACTTCACGACAAACTTATCCGGCACTGCGAAGCGGGTCATTGAAAGAATACGCCTTACAGAAGCGATTTACAGCATTACCGTCAAAGTGCTCACCGAAAGGTTTGGCCGAAAAGGTGTCCTCATCGACGATCATATTTACAGCCTTGTAGCCATCGAGATAATCGAGAAATGATCACACATATCAAGGCTGCGGGACTTTTACGAGCAGATAGAGTTCCGGACTAGCTGTTTGAATAGCATTGGAATGCCGTCTTCAGAATACGTGGTTGTTCATCAACGTGTTCTGATGCGCTCATTGCCAGAGGACCTCGCGATCCAGTACGGAAGACGCTTGAAAACCGAGACAGATGCCGTTCCAGTCGAGAGACGAGCAAGTGAAAGCAATCCTGAAGTTCCTTCAAGTTAAAGTTGAAAGGAGAGCCTTGCGTCACGTGAGCAACCCGCTTCAGCGAGTCTATCACCGAAACGTGATAATACCGCGAACACTGTGACGCCACCTTATCTGACATCCGCATTAGCACTGACAGTGCGGCCATCATCGGCAGGTTTGAATTTAAGGCCTGAACAGACTAAGTTCCCTCTGTCCATCTCTGGACACATGGCACGTGATTGTCGGATCACGCTCTCGGGTCAGCAGAGGAAAAGCGTCAACGTCTTGCCAGCAATAGCAGCTGCTTCACGTGCGGGAAGCAAGGACACAATGCTCGCAGTTGCCGAACCGTACCCTGGCTTAAGTGCGTCCGATGTTCAAGACACCATATCTCTGCTCATTGCGAGATCTGGGGCCAACGAGGAACTGACAGTCCACAGTTCACTGCAACTAAACCCCTTGAAGTGATCTCACAGCGAGGAAAGCACGTAACAACGGCTCCTGCAAGCAGTGTGCACTAGTTGTCTGTGTCACTGTCACTCCTAACAGTCACAGTTTGAGCATTCGGAACCAGTGGGCGCGTACCAGTGTGTCTGCTGCTTGACACTAGGCCGCAAAAGAACGTTCATCTGTAAGGACGTATCACAACAGCTTCGCCTATTTTGCACTAGAACTGAAGCGGTGGACGTCTTCATATTCGGCGGGTCAAATAATCCACAATATTATGAGTGCCGAAGGGTAAATGTTATGCTCTGTAGATGTATAGAGCATATCCACGTCGATTTTGAAGCACTGGAGGTACCTGAGGTCTGCACCGTAAATAGTCCCACGTTAGAAGCGTTATCGCTACGATGCGTAACTGAAATCAGGCATTTGCTGATGCATCTCAAGGTGGCCAACCGCAAGACTCCGTGATAAGCGTTTTGATTGGCTCAGACCCATGCTGGAGGATTGTGACCGGGCGGGTCGAGCGTTTCACCGACACTCTGTGCGCTGTTGAGACCATGTTTGGCTGGGTCATTTTTGTGTGCGCTAAAGTCAACCATTCTTTGTCCTTGCGTAACATCAGTGCCAACGCCTTGTTTCTGGCTTGTTCCGACAAGTGGTGGACTGAAGACCTACCTAAAGACCCATCAGACATCTGGCGCTTGGACGCCATCAGTATCACTGATGAACAAGACGACGTCAGCAAGCACCCAGCACTCGTCCAATTTTGTAGCAGAGTACGAAAGAGTTCAGGATGCTACGAAGTACCGCAGCAGGTCAAGACACCAGGTCTCACCTCGAGTACGAACATAAGTGTGTCTGAAACTAGGCTCAAGCGTCAGCTTCAGTGGTTCGAGCATCATCCAGAGTTTCTGCAGGAATACCATGCCACCATCAGTGAGTATCTCGAATAAGGGCATGCGGCGAATGTAGCACCGTTAGCACCTCTTGGACAAACCTTCTATTACGTGCCTCATCATGCGGTAGTCTGATGCCATGATTAAAAAGGCCCGTGTCGTATTCGACGCCTTGTCGCACGAATACAGTGATGCGCCTTTAAATGACATGCTCAATAAAGGCATCAAATTGGGTCCTGACCTCCTGCAGTTGCTCTTGCAGTTTAGGAGCAGCAGAGCTGTTTTTACTCAAAACATCCGAAAGGCATTTTTTCAGATATGCATCTGACCGGAAGACAGAGACGCGTTTTGTTTCCTGAGGATTGACCAACTCCCGTCCTCTGACCTGCCAGTCTCGACAATCGTCGAGTGGAGCCTGACCCAAGTTCCGCCCGGAGCGCCTTCCAGCCCGTTTTTGCTGTCAGCAGCGCTGCAGCACCACCTCAAAACATGGAAGAAGGAATGCCCGTACAGCGCCACCCGTCTGCGGCGGTTATTCTTAGTTGACGACTTGGCCATAGGTGCGTCTTCGGAAGAAGAGGCGTTAAGATTTCCAAAGAAGCGAATGCTATCGTTGCCCACAGCGCAATAGAATGGTGAAAGTAGTTCTCCAACTCCCACAATCTATGCGCCCAGTTCTTGAAGGATGGCCCCTCACTCAAGAATGTTACTGAGCAGACCTTCAAGTCCATGGTGCTCGGTCTACTTTGGAATTGCTCATCTGACCACATCATCATCACTTCACAAGCCGTATTCGCATTCATTGCAACCCAACCGTCAATGGAGCGAACCATTTTGCAAGCCTTCGCCAGACTCTTCGACCCGCTAGGCTTCATCGCTCTTTATTCACGTGACAGCACGAACACTGTTCCAGCGGCTAAGCCGACAAAAAAAAATCGACGGGGACGAGCCTTTTCTACTTAACATTGAGGAAATATGAAAGAAGTGGGTGTCCTAGCTGCATGTTCTGTCTACCATTCCCATTGCACGTTGTCTTGCAGTTGCCTCGCAAGAGCATGGACGCGCTACGGTACACTTGTTTACTGAGGCCAGCTTTCATGCATATGGAGTCGCCGTGTTTGTGCGCCAACCATTTAAACACGGCCGTTTTACAGTGCGCCTGCTCATGAATTCTCGCCTTGCACCACTGAAGAGAATTACTTTACCGCGTTTAGAGATTCTTGGGTGTTTTTAGCGGTAAGGGTATGGAATTACATCCAGAAAATGCCCAAGTTCTTCTCCTGGGTCACCTCCTTCTGAGCGGATTCAATGATTGCACAGCATTGGGTTTCTGAGATTGCCAATCAATGTGAGACCTTCGTAAGGAACACTGTGCACGATATTCAGGCTTTGACTCAAAGCTACACTTAGTGGCATGGCGTGAGCGCAGACAATCCCGCAGGCATTTTTACGTACGGAATATCCGCAGAGGTTCTAATAAAAGAGACCAAGTAATGGAATGATCTTCCTTGGTTGGTCGAACCAGAAGCCATCTGGCCACTGAATCTTCGCCCTGCATTAACGGTACAGGACCTCAACGGCGAACTGGCGGCCGTGTGCCCAACTACAGTCTAAGCTCAAGGCATGCATCCACCGACACCACTACTCGTCCTCGAGAAGTACAGCTCACTGACTGGGCTCCTCAGAGTAACCGCCTGGATTTCGAGGTTCGTTTCCGACACCTCGAGAAAGCAGTCATCCTTCTCTGTCCTTCTAACGTCCCTGGAAAAGATAACTCAGAGCGATACTTGCTCAAATTTGTCCAAACAAAACCGCCTTCCCAGGAGAGGTTGCCGCACGTCGCTCGGGCCAGCCTTTGCCTTCTGGTGGCAGTGTTATGACACTATGGCCGGATAATGACCAGGACGGGTTGCTGAAAGTTGTAGGCTGCTTACGGGTACTTGATGGACCAGACGAACTTAAACGCTCAATCCTACTGGCAAACAACCACGTGTTTACGAGGCTCCTTATATGCGCGACGCATGTCCGTATTCTACACGCCGGCGTTCAAGTTATGCTGCTGGACTTCCGATCAAGGTATTGGATTTTAATGGGCAGACGAACCGATAAAAGGGTGTTTCAGTCGTGCTTGGCGTGTCATCACCAACGTTTGCGTCTAGCGTTGGTCTCAGTTTACACCATTACCGAAATACCGCATAACAGAGGCGTCACTGTTTGACGTCGTGGGAATAGACTTTTGCGACCCACTGTACTACCGCTGTTCTCAATAGTCGGCGAAACTTTTGATTGCGGTTTCTCTCTGTGCAGTGACACAGGTGGTGCACTTAGAATCAACCTTGTACATGACAGCGTAATAATTTCTTCTTGCCTTTCGCCAATTTACGTCCAGAAGGGACGTCCAATTTACCGTTTATTCGAATAACACCAAGACCTTCCGCATCTATTGCGAGAAACTGTGATTCCCGCTCAGCAAGACCGTGCAAAACCAAACAAATACCCACCGAATCTACTGGAAGTTCACCGCCGAACAAGACCCATGTTGGGAAGGCTTCTGGGAGCGAGTCTTACGGACATAAGGGATGCGCTCAAGCGCTGCCCTAGAAGAAGAAGCCTAAGTTACGAAGAGCTGCTCACTGTGCTGGCGGATGTGGAAGCGATAGTCAACTGCCAGCGTCTGACCTAACTCTGCGACGACGCCGAGGATGCAGAGGCACTGACGCCATCGCATTTCTTAACAGGCAAGCGTGTTGTGGGATAACCAGCAAGCACAAGTGGCAGTTTACCTAGTTCCACTGCACATGAATTGCGAAGGATGGTGAGATACGGAGACAAGCTGCTTCAGCACGGATCGTGGACAAGGTGGAAGAAATAATATGTACTTCTCCTGTGCTCCGCCCACTGCTACCAGTCATCGTCTTCATCCCAGTTGCACGTCGAAGACCTTGTGGTTGTTAGGGACGACAACGTTCCAGCGCTGAAGTGGAAGTTCGGCACTGTAGTCGAGACGTTCCAGGCAGAGACGGCCTTGAGAGGTACTTGAAGATCGCCTTCCCCAATAACCACCAAGTTCGTCGCACCACTCAACGGTAGTACACTTTCGAGGCAAGCGGCGCCGGGAGGATGTTAAGCCGTCAGTATATAAACTCTGTGATGTTGAGTTTCCCGCGGAAAAACGGTGGTAGAAAACGCTAAGCTGTGCACCATACGCGTGAAGAAGCGAGAGTAGCGCGGTCGGCAGGTGAGCACGCAATAAAGAAAGAAGAACGAAGCGTTCAGCCAGGGCAACGCGGATGTCGGTCTCGTCTTTGTCGCAACAATCCTAGTAGGCGTTAGCATACTTTCCCACCAACTGGTCTAAATGTATCCGGTGAAATTGAGCGGAAACATTAGTTTGTTTTACTAACAAAAATGCAGCTTTTGTTTTCTTAGCTTCAGTTTTGCTTCCAGGCAGAACAAAAGCACGTAAATATGTCATTTTTTTCTAAGCACGCTTCTGAATGTCTCTCGATTCCTAATATAGTTAAAGGAATGATCACATTAAAACTGTTTTTTTCAAGGGTGTCAGCATACACTAATTTCAGTATACACCAAAATATTTGTATAAAAAGTGTTTAGATTTACGTGCTGTACTCAAAATCTTTCAAGCATGGTGGTAACGCCAACTAACTACCAATTCTTCATTTTTTTTTCCTCTTTGGACACGGAGCACCACGTGTCTAACTTCAAATGGCACATATTTTACAGCATTTCGCAATCTCACAGAAACGACGCTACTTCTTTGGCCTTTGATGTGACATAACACGTCCGCTTTCTTCCGGCTGCCGTCGTCCTCAAGGTGCGCTAAACGCTGTACCCAAAATATTTTTACAGATATCAAAGTATGTGCTGTTTCTACCATGTTGATAGTGCAAGAAGGCATGTTGTATGAGTAGCTAATACAAAGTACTACCGAAATGACGAGCTGTACTTCAACTGAAAGCGACCAGTAGACCCATACTGCTTGGTAGTTACCTCAGGTGACTATCTCGTATCTTTTGAAATGTTGCGAATTTTTCAAATTCAAAGCATTTCTTAGTGAACTTCAGCGACTTCGGGCGCATCTATCTATCTGTCTGTTTAGCCACCTACAACGTTTCGCTCTCCTGGCCGTTTTGATAATGGTATCACTAAAAACTGGGTATGACATAATATGACTGCATGACGAGCACGAGCGACTAGTCGTAACATGAAATAATATGACGTGTATGTCATAAATTTTATGATTTACAATTCATAGTTTCAATGCTCTTGCGGTGCTCTCATTCACATGGCGTGTTGAAAAAGTGGCATGGTATGACATGACTACATGGCGACCACAAGCGACAGAGCCTAACAAGAAAACCCTGACATGCTGTCATGTAACACTATGACTACAAGTCACGCTCATGAAGCGCTCGTTACTGTTTCGCTTGCTTCACATATCCAAAGTATGGTACTGCAAAACGTGAATGAACGAAGATAGTGTGTGACTGGTGCAAATATGGTAATAATGAGATGCATGTCATGGAATAATATTACTACATAAGACGCTCATGATGCGCTCGCGGTAGTTTCGTTAGATTCACATGTACCAAATTTGGTATCACGCGGCACGAACGGATGGCATAGGTATCTGACACGTCCAAATATGATGATCATGATATTCGTGCCATGTAAAAATTGACTACATGCTACGGTGATAGCGCGCTCAAGGCGGTGTTGCTAGGTCCACATATACCAAATTTGGCATCGCGTGCCCTTAATAGACGACGAAGGTAAATGACACGTCGAAAGATGATAATCATGATACACGTGTCATGTAAAGCATGGCTACATGCTACACTCATAGCGTGCTCGCGACCGTCTTACTAATTGCACGTATGCCAAGTTTGTTATTACGTGATGCGAATGGACGACAAATGTAAGTGACAGGTTGAAATATAATAACCATGATATGCATGTCATGTAAAACCTAACTACATGCTAGTCTCATAGCGCGCTCGCGGCCGTTTTGCTAGCTCAACATACAGCAAAGTCGGTATTACGTGGTGTGAATAGACGACGAAGGTGAATTACACGTCCAAACATGATAATAATGGCATGCGTTTCATGTAAAACTTAACTATGCACAACGATCTTAGAACGCACGTGGCCAATTCGCTAGCTCCACATACACAAAATTTGGTATCAGGTGATTCCATTACATGGCGAAGGTAAAGGACACGTCCAAACATAATATTCATGACATGGAAGTCGTGTAATGCATAATTCACTTCCGCCTCGTAATGACGTGCGGCTTTTAAAGTGACATATAAACATTCGTCATTCGTGCTTCGCATATGGTCGATTGTACTGTGTGGGCTTTGCGATTTTTTGTTTCTTGCGAAAAACTCGCAAGAAACAAAAGGCTTTTTCAATATTTTAATCAAACTCTTGTTTCATGCCCCGAATGGAGGTATTTGCATGTGAGAGTTATGGGAGAGTGTATAAAAAGCGGTGAACGCTGTTGAACGTGCCAGTTACGTGCACTTTTCAAAAAGTGGGTAACGATTCAGAGTACTAGATATTCTACTATGGTTGAGCTTAAAGCCGTCCCGTGGGCCTCCCACTGGATGAGACCCTGTATAGAGAAATACACTATATAAGGAGTGGCACCCCGAGCCTTTCGCTGGCCAGCAAGAAAGGGTTTCACCAGCCACCAGATGGCGTGCCACTGCTCGCTTCTACTACTCTTTAAAGGCATGTAATTGCTGCCTCAGGAGGGCACGGAAAACTCTTGTTTGTAATCAAATTTTCGAGAAAAAAAATGATATTGATTTGTGCAATTTTTCATATTCGCTCTACATCGTGTCTCAATGAAGACGTTTAACACTTTGCCACAAAAATGAGTAAGGAGTGACTAAAGATATTGTCTTTCTGCATTTGTTTTGTACAAAAGGTGCAAATTCATGTGGTGTTGATGTACTGTACATTGTGTGTAGCCTAGTGGTAAAGACACTCGCTTTCGGTAGAGAGGGTGAGGGTCGAATCTCAGCATCTGAAAGAAAGACGCTTGCCATTTTATTTATGCTGAAAACGTTATCGGGTCTGACCAACCACTCGTGGCACTGAAAGCCGCACAGTGGCTCAGGGCCCTACGGTCGTGTCCGCTCTTTATGCAAGCATGTTTCTCTATGGTGTTCATGTGGTTAGAAAAATGTTCGTCGATATAGAGTGCCAAATACTCTACAATGGGGGACGTTTGACCTGTCTAGTAATACGGGGCCGCATGACAAGCAGCCATAAAGAACACAGACAAGCATATTTACGAATTCAATGCTGATTGGCAGCAGCAGTGTGCATCGAATCATTAACCATGGCCCTAAGTTTGGTTCGGCTATCAGCCTTTCATCGTGCTCTTTTTAACTTCTGTTCTATCATATGCTTTGAATATTGGGAAATGAATGTTGATGTTTTCCAGTTTCGTCACCTCCTATTTCGTTTGTTCTGGTTAACAACCATTTCATAGCCTTCTTTTCATTCCCCGAAGTTTTGGTTTGCGCATCTGCTGTTCCAGGCGGTGATTTATAGCCAGGTGGCCTTAAAGCGTTGTATCACACCTCACCCCCCCCCTCTAAAAAACAGCGTATCAACGGAGCAAGTGATGACGAGTGGGCCGATGCTTCGAAGAGTTCGCCTGTCCGCTGCCTGTATGCCTGTCAGTCTATCTATCTGTCTCTCTGCCTGCCTGCCTGCCTGCCTGTCTGTCTGTCTGTCTGTCTGTCTGTCTGTCTGTCTGTCTGTCTGTCTGTCTGTCTGTCTGTCTGTCTGTCTGTCTGTCTGTCTGTCTGTCTGTCCTTTCGAAGAGCAGATTTGCAAGAGCAGGTTCATTTTCAAGCAGTGCGCAGTAATATCAGGAAGAAAATATGAACGGAAGCATCTATATTATAATCACAAAGCTTTTGCAAATACAGAATTATACCGAGACTCTTGGCTGGATTTTTTAACTGGCATCGACGTCATCATCAGCGGCCTACGTCCTTCACCGTATATGTTTACTTATCTACATATATAAAATCTAATGAAGATAAATAACCAAGAAGAAGACTCGAATGTGCGGAATTGAATGTTCGACCTTTTGCTTGTGAGTGTGTGGTGTTATTCACTCAGCCACGAAGGAGCACCTCCTTTGACGTTTAAATGGCAAGCTAGTTATACCTACCACTTCCGTTGGTAATTTATATCTCGGAGAACTGTCGTGTTTTCAGTGCTACCAGCGAGATGACGCAATGAGCACGCACCACCAGATCGTCGCGACACGCCGACGCACTCTTATGCGTTCATTTCTCACACGTACCTTTCCCCATTGCGAGGGGGGGGGGGTAGATGCTCAAGCTAGCGCGCGCTTATCTCGCGGGTAGAGAGGAGCACGAAAAAACTTTTGTTAGAAAATGCAGCGACCTCGGTAGTGTGGATCTCAAGCCTACTTGTCAGCCAGGAGCACTTGGGCCCTGGCGGCGTCCTCAGTCCGTTGAACTGCCCGGATAATAATACGCCTTGGGCTTTCCTCAGAATGATTTTTTGCCAATACCGGGCCCTCAAAGGTGGCTGAATTCACTTCAGAGTCTCAGTTTGCAAAAAGAGAGGGCTTGCATTTTACACACAGTGAAGTAACAATTGAGACATTTATTCGTGTTCATCTGTAGCTGTGAGTACATTTGGTCCTCAATTGTGCGTGAGCAACGCGGGTAAGTTTTCATCTACCTGCCAATTTTTTGCGTGACAATAAAATTTGTTGCATTTAAAATTTTGCCCCGACACGGTGGTTTAGTGGCTAAAGTACTCGGCTGTTGATCCGCAGGTCGCGGGATCAAATCTCGGCCGTGGCGGCTGCATTTCAGGTGGAGCCGAAATTGTTGTAGATTTGTGTACTCAGATTTTGGTGCACGTTAAAGAGCCCCAGGTAGCCGAAATTTCCGGAGCGATTCACTACGACGTCTATCATAATTATAGCGTGGTTTTGGGACGTTAAACCAAACAAATCAATCAGCTATAGCAAATACTGCTTCGCCTTTGCGGCAAAGCTGTGACTTTTTTCAGTGGTAGCACACAGATGATGTGTGCACTCTCGAGGTGTGTCTAAGTGTATCAGCAAGCATACAAAATGCCCTCATACTGACTCCGCCCCCCCCCCCAAAAAAAAAAGAAACCTATTGCAAACTTGTGATTTGGAAGTCTTATCTTTTAGGGGCAGAGCTCCTTAGGATGTGGTTCTGTGCATCCCATGGGGTTTGTTGTTGGTGATGTACTTAGCCACCGGTCACTTGTAGGTGTAACTAGATGTTGGTACTTGTAATTGATAATACTTGTATTTGATGAAATTTGTTAAAACGTTTCTATCGCAGACACGACCTGGTTTGTCCAACATGTGGCTTCTAGATATGAAGTCATATGCGTATCGAGTGACCATATGAAAAGAACCACGATCTTAGGAACTTAGCAGTTGACCTATAAGTTGCATATTTTTCACTGCAACCTATACACGAACCGTTAACCCTTCATTTCACGGACCACAAAGCTTTCATTATGAAGGGACATCCCAAGCCATGCATGGTCTCTCGGAACAATTAGAAGTCGATTTTTCTATATACACACACAATGTTTCTCATGATTTGTTTATATCATGATTGACTGGGTGGATTACGCATGCAAGATTCGCGGTTTTACCAATTATTCTCTCAGGAACTTCGCCCAGTCGTCATCATTCACACCGTGGATATCCTGTGTTTTTTTTACTTTGTACTATGCGCTTGAAGTTAGTCTATTCTTCAGAAGACTTGCTGGTTTGAAGACGTATGTAAAGATTTTGTATTCTTATTAACAATAAGTGTGATACCCACACAATAGGTAAAGACAGAAAGCACGGCCAGTCAAAACAAACCTACAATTGCATTAGTCAGCCCACGTGGAAAACACGAAATCTTGTGTAAAGTTTTGCTCCAACGTTCAAGTAAGAAGGGTTTCGCAAAGTTAAGGAAGGTCGACAAGGATAGCGTACCTGGCATCCAAATTGAAGCAGATATATCGTCACTTACTCCTAAGTAGTTTGCCTTCCTGCTCTTATATCAGAAGAACGAAAGCTGTATGCACGTATAGACAGACGGCTCCACTTTGCATAGCAGCTCGAATGCTCTGTTGTGATACTGACAACAGCCTCAAGAACCAACTTCCTGACAACCCTCCTAACGACATCTATGGAAGCAGAGCACATGGCGTTTCGGGTCAAATTCAATTATTTATGAAGAACTGGAACAAAAATGAACTATTTTCAGTGATTTTAAGCCGGCACTGCCGTCATTTCTGTCACCTTTATGACCCGGCTTACACTAACAACTAGTGTTCGAGACGAAAAAATAGACGCACCATTCATCTGAGAGAGGGCATGAACTAGTGTTTCAATGGCTTCCAAAGCAATACGGCATTATCATAAATGAACTAGGCAATGAAGCAGCGCATTCTGCTTATTCTTAGCGCATTAAAATGATTGCGCTCTCTAGACTTGACGCTGCACCGAAGCTCCACTCGTCAACGCCCTTCGCCGCAGTGAAAGGAGCCGCATTTGTAGCAAGCACTTACGACTGTTTACCCTAGACGCATCTCTCAGTCTTCAACTTCCTCTAGCATTTCAGAGAGGTGACTCTGCCCTATTGTGCAGGTTAGGGTTCAGCATGGCATTTACTCATGCGTAGGCGTACCGCATAGAAATACATGAGACGACAACGCGTTGCCATCGCACCAGTTAAAAACACTTCAGCTTAATCTGTGCACACCTAATACTGTTCATAGATACAGACACTTTGCAATGCACTTTATCAACTTGATGACGAGACTTTTTTCGAAGAAAAAATTCAGCTCTACTGATCGGACTTTAGGTCACAGGCGAAGGCCGTGCAGGTGCTGTCACGCTTTTTGTGTGGAACCAGCATATCTCTGAATAACTTTGATCAGAACATTTCGCATATGTCTACATTCTTTTTTCCCAATTATTTTTGTGTTACTGTACCTCTTTTAAGTTCCCAATTTTTCACCCTTCTGCAGAGTTGGAAACCAGTTCTTCTTTCAGGTGCACCTCCCTGCATTTTTCATTAAATTTTTTTCACACTTTCGCAAATCTGATTGCCTCTTGGTTCAAGCAGTGTAAAATGACTTTAACAGGAATTTATTTTTACCTAAAAAACCAAGCGTGTAATATTATTATGAAGGATGAAGACAGTTAGGTGCAGTTTTTATGATTTGTAAGCTATGTATTTTTCGAAGCCACGTGTAGTTTTCTTTAAAGTGTTATTTAGCTCCACCTATGAGCTCGTTCTAAAAAAAGATTGCCCCACTTGCCCGAAGGGAATCGTAAGGAATTGCGAATGCAATTCTCGCGCCCAGAGCGCACGGCGTAGTAGATTTATAGACGTAAATTTTTGACGAGACGAAGATTTGCACAGTAACGATTTATTTACACATTCTTCAGCCAGCGAACGGCAGAAAGTAAGGAGCGCGCTTCACTCCATTTATATATACTTCCGAGCTAGGGGACCGGAGAAGAGGGCGCAGGGAGGAGAGAGGCAAACACCGAGAAAAGGAGAGGCGGAGCACTGCACCTACTCTCTCCTGCATTGTCTCCACCGACATGGAAGCCACAGGACCGCCCTCACACACCAGTGCGTGCTCCATCTCACCACTCACTTTCTGGAACTCCGCCCTCACCACCTGCTCCAGTTGTTAGGGGCGTGGATAAGTGCGTGCACCCGCAGCTTTTGCTATGGGAGAGTGAGCGAGACCGCATAGATAACACCTGCTGGTGCGCGGACACTGACAGATGCCTGACACTCTCCCTCTAAAAAACGCTTTCGCATCTAAAAAAAGGGGCACTCACTCGCTGCATTTCTTGCCGAACAGTTGTGCCCTCAGGATCTCCGACGACAGCGCAGCTCTGGCCAACTGGGCTCGCCCTACGCCATCTTCTGACGCCGATTCCCGATGACATCGCAGCTCTGGCCGACTGGACTCGTCCTACGCCATCTCCTGACGCCGACATGAGCTCTCGCTGGGTGGTGCCCCGTCCTCAGACTCCTGCTCCAAGGTCCAGCTTTCCTATCTCCTCTTTACTTCCGTCACTCGCTGTCCCTGTGCCTTGCTCTCTCCTTCCTCTCATTATATATACCTTTTATTCCTACACTTTTAATCTCTCCTTACCTTTATTCCTTGTGAGCTACTATTGATGTGTCGCACCTGATGCAGACAGTTACGGAGTTCAATTTTCTCTTTTTTTCCTTTAGAAACCACATAAAAAAATTAGAGTTCGAGGCACGTAATAATGCTCTCTCTTGCTTCCAGGGCCTGCATTCTTCACTCAGGTCAATGTTGTCTTTTTACAGTGAAAGCTAATATGAGATCACAACTCGGGTCACGCGCAGTTGTCCACTGCCGCTGCCCCTGCCGGTGTCCATCGCGCGAAATGAAAAGAAAAGCTAGCGCCAATGAATTTGGGCTCCAACCCGGGTCCGCTGGGTGCCAGCCCAGTTTTCCGTCTCTGAGTTACGCGGTGCTTGCAACTTGTTGTCAAACTTCTTTTAGGCAGGCTTGATGTCGGGAAAGTAATCGCAATATAGAGTTTTAAAACAGCGAAAGAACAATTAGTCGTCGCACAATGTGAATATCGCAACGAGTGCGCTGTTCAATGCCTCAACCCAATACGGCTTAGTGACAACCTGGCGTACAGCGGATAAAATGAGCATAAGTTCATCGTTTCATTTTTTGCCGTGCTGTACGCGTACGTGACAAAAGACAGCACTTCATCCCAGTTCTGGTGATAGGAAAAAACGTACATGGCAAGCATGTTTGTCAGCGTTCTGTTTGTCGTTCAACGAGGCCATTCGTCTGCGGATGATACGGTGTGAAATGACGGAACTGTGTCGTGCACATGCGTAGTAATTCTTCAACGGCATCAGCAGTGAACTGGTGGCCATGGTCGCTGATATTAACACGCGGTGGGCCATGGCGAAGAACCACGGAGTGCAGCAAAAAGTCTGCCATGGATGCAGCGGTAGAAGAGGGAATGGATGTGGTTTCGGCATACCGCGTAAGATGATCTACGCAGATGATTATCCAATGGTTCTTATTGTTAGATAACAGAAATCGACCGATAATGTCAATTTCTACTTGTTCGAAAGGTGTGCTGGGTGGTGTTAATGGCTGAAGGGGACCTAGCGTAGCGGTGGCCGGGCGCTTGTGACGTTGGCACGTTTCACAGCTAGCGACGTAACGCTTTGTTGTTTCGTACATCTTGGGTCAGTAAAAGCGTTCCTGCGGGCGGTTCAGCGTTCGTATGAAGCCGAAATTGATCGGACGTCGCCTCTTCATGCATAGCACGTACAAACATCGGAGTGAAGGCTCTCGCAGACAACTAGAAGAAAACGTGCTCCAGGCCTGGAGTAGTTAGTTTTATAGAGCAACTTGTTTCGAACCGTAAAGTGACGGCTGTGTTGAGAGGCACGTGCGGCGGTAAAAAAGAGGATCCAGGTTGAGATCGTTGCGTTGTTCTCTCTGGAAATCAACCACTTTGGGGAACGTGCTTGTAACAGCAGCAAGGCAGTCGTCGAAGTTCTCAGCTTCACAGTCGGTAGTCGCAAGAGGAATCCGGGAGAGGCAGTCTGCATCAGCGTGACGACGGCCACTCTTGTACGACACCGTAAAGTCGTATTCCTGAAGTGAAAGCGCCCAACCTGCGAGGCGGCCAGAGGGATCACGCAAACCGACCAGCCAGCATAACGAATAGTGATCGGTAATTATCTAAATGGCCTCTCGTAAAGATAACAACGACACTTCTGTACGGCGAAAACAGCTGCCAGACATTTCTGTTCCGTAACTGTGTAATTACGTTCAGATTTGCTCAGGCAACGGCTGCCATATGCCACGACATGCTTTGCGCCATTGTGACGTTGTACAAGAACCGCTCATACACCGATACCAGAAGCGTCCGTGTGGACCTCAGTCGGGCAAGATGAATCGAAGTGGCGCAACAGTGGTGCTGACGTTAGTACTGATACATACTTCCTGTCATCCCAGCGCACCCGCGTTCCACTGTCCTGCATCAACTTCATGACGCTCCCATGACGGGCCATTTGGGCGTTTCTCCTACATACGATCGGGTACGACGTTGGTTTTTTGGCCCGGACTTGCCCGCTCTGTTCGACGCTATGTCGCCGCTTGTAAGCCTTGTCAGCGTCGCAAAACGCCGTCTGCCCTCCCAGCCGGCTACCTTCAGCCGATCGACGTCCCAACGAGCATTTCTTTTGAGTTTTTTTCGACCTGTTGGGTCCTTTTCCACTCTCCACAGCCTGAAATAAATGGCTTGCTGTTGCCACGGACTACGCGACGCGGTACGCAATCACACGAGCACTCGCGACCAGCTGCGCTACCGACGTTGCGGACTTTCTGCTGTACGACATATTATTAGTGCACGGTGCTCCCCGTCAACTTCTCACCGACCGTGGCCGCACGTTCTTATCAGCTGTAGATCATGAAATCCTGAAGTCTTGCCATGCCAAGCACAAATTTACTACTTCGTACCATCCCCAGTCAAATGGCCTCACGGAGCGCCCTAACAGGACCCTAACCGATATGCTTCCCAAATACGTTGCGCCAGACCACCATGATTGGAACATTCATTTGCCGTATGTGACGTTCCCCTACAATTCATCTCGTCACAACACTGCCGGCTATTCGCCCTTCTATCTAATATATGGCCGGGACCCAACTCTGCCTTTAGACACTTTACTACCTGCGGCCACTGAATATGCTAGGGAAGCCATTGCTCGCGCCGACCACGCGCGCCAAGTTGCCCGTAACCATCTACAGGCTTCACAGGCGCGCCAACAACAGCTCTAAAATTCTCACTACAGGAACGTGCACTTTTCTCCGGGTTCTCTCGTGCTCCTCTGGTCACCTACTCGGCGTGTGGGACTGTCTGAAAAACTGTTGTCGCCCTAAACTGGACCATTCCGTATTGTTTGCCAAGTGACAGACGTCCCGTACGAGTTTGTTCTAACGGATCCAACAAAGTCAACGTCAGCTACGAGCAACACCATTCACGTGGCTCGTCTAAAGCCCTATTACCCCCCTTCGACATCATCTGCGTAAATTTAGCACCGGGATGGTGCTTCTACCGCCGGGAAATATGATACATAACAACCGCTAAACACGGCTGCATGAAAGAGGAGGACGAAGTGAGTTTCTTTGGATGCTGGTCTAGCGCCATCTTGCTCGTCGAGTTCTGTGCGCTGTAAATAGATGATTAAACAAGTTACTCGTAACATTATAAACTTAAATTGGGAGAAAGCGGCGTCACAGTCTGGTGTCTAGTTGAAGGTTGCATCCTGTTGCAAGATGTTTGAAAGCGGGTACACGATCACCGCAATATGAGCTTAGGCCGACAAATGAGCGAAGTTCTCGTGCGGACTGCGGTGATTTAAAAGAGTTCACTGCTTCTATCTTGCGGGGATTGGGTCTGACGCCATCCTTGTCGACCAAGTGCCCCAGTACGGGAGTTTGACGTTCGCCAAAGCGACATTTTTTTAGAACTAAGAACCAGCCCAGCTTTTTCGATGCAGTCGAGAACAAGACTGAGACGGTTGTTATGTTCCTCTAGCGTACGGCCAAAGATCTCAACATCGTCAAGGTAGCACATGCATATCTCCCATCTTAGACCACGTAATACTGTGACCATAAATCTTTCAAATGTGGCTGGAGCATTACCAAGGCCAAAAGGCATGACATTAAACTCAAATAAGCCATCCACCCTGCCACGGTGGTCTAGTGGCTAAGGTACACGGCTGCTGGCCCGCAGGTCACGGGATCAAATCCTGGCTGTGGCGGCTGCATTTCCGATGGAAGCGGAAATGTTTTAGGCCAGTGTACTCAGATTTGGGTGCAGGTCAAAAACCCCAGGTGGTCGAAATTTCCGGAGCCCTCCACTACGGCGTCTCTCATAATCAACTAGTGGTTTTGGGACGATAAATCCCACAAATAAATCACTCAAATAAATCAAATAAGCCATCCGAAAATACGAAAGCAGTGTTTTCTTTGTCGCCGGGTTCCATAGGTATTTGCCGATAACCTGACCACAAACCAAGCGTTCAAAACTAGGAAGCGGCACGCAAGCAATCTATGACGTCATCAATCCGCGGTAAGGGATATACATCTTTCTTCGTTACAGTGTTTAGACGCCTGTAATCTACGCAGAATCTCCAGGAACCATCCTTTTTCCTGACAAGAATAACCGGGGCTGCCCACGGGCTGGTAGACTCTTGCACGACACCTTTTTTCAGCATGTACTTTACTTGTTTGGTGATAGCTTTGCGCTCAGAGGATGACACTCGGTAGGGCTTTTAGCGGATGGGGTGTGCTGAGCCGGTGTCTATTCTGTGACGAGCGTGGGACGAGGGTAACTGAAGGGGTGCATCTCTTTGTTTGAAGTCGAAAGAAGCAACATACCGGGAAAGAACCTGCACCAGCACTTGCCGTTCCATCGTACTGAGATTCTTGCTGATCATACCGAGCATTAGATCTTTAATATGGTGAATATCACGTGTAGAGGAAGAGGTGCTGAGGTCTGTAGCTACTGCTACTATCAAGCTGCATGAGGCTTCATCGAAGAGATCTATCTTCATCCCGCGAGGAAGCACAACCGGCGAGGCGGAACAGTTCAGCGCCCACAATGTTGCTACTCCTTTTGTCATGCACACAACAGAACAGGGCACAATTATGTCTTCCTTAGAACATTTCTTGCGTAGAGTCCCCACTACGAGGTCAACACAAGCATCATCAACCGCAGTGGAAGAGACTCGAATGGGTGTCAGGCACCAAGATGATGCTATCACTCCATCAATCACACTAAGTGTGTTCCTGTCTTCACCACGGCAGTGTTCTTCGAAACGCGAAGGTGGAAACAAATTGTTTAGTGATATTTTCCCACTTTCACATTCGACGAAAGCACCACATTGCTCCAGGAAATCGACACAAAGAATGCCATCGTGCGAACAACGAGATAGAACCAGAAATTTCTATAGAAACACTTTCCCAGCCAATGAAACACTGACAACACATACACCAAGAGGATTGAGCCACACGCCGCCTACACCAGGAAAGGTGATCGTCCCATAAAAACATAACTTTGCGACCTAAGCGGTTTCTGAAGGCGACGCTCATCACAGGCACAGTTACCCCAGTGTCAACTAACGCCATCGTCGGTATACCAAGAATCAACCCATTCACTTTGTTTTTGAGCATAACAATAGGCAGAGGTATATCTGCCTATTGTTATTGAATGCGGCGATGGCGTAGTGGTTAGAGCATCCGCCTCGCATGCAAGAGGTCCGTGGTTCAAATCCCGGTGCCACGCAGTTCCCAACCGGATTAAAAAAATATCCGCGCGTTGATGGAACTGCATTAAGAGGCCTGGGGTGCGGCCTCACCGGTAACCACTGCCGGGAACGCACTCCCTCACCAGAGAAGGATTGGCCACCCTGGTGCAGTATCTGGCCACTACCTCCCACATGCATACGTCAAATAACTCACGGCCCTCAGTCCCCAGCAGCTGCGAAGCAACTGACCACGGCGGCGGTCAGATCTGCAACGCAGCAGAGGCTGCTAAAAATCTCTGGATCTGGACAGGCCGCCATTGGAACCTGAACTTGGCAACGTTTAACGCTAGAACCTTATCTAGTGAGGGAAGTCTAGCTGTACTATTCGAGGAGCTAGAGGGTGTTAAATGGGATATAATAGGGCCCAGTGAGGTTACGAGGACAGATGAAGCCTATACGGTGCTACAGAGTGGGCACGTCCTTTGCCATCGGGGCTTGGCAGACAGAGGAGAACTGGGAATGGGGCTCCTAATTCGCAGAAACGTAGCTGGCAACATAGAGGAATACTATAGCATTATTAAAAGGGTGCTAGGTATCGTAATTAAACTGAATAAAAGGTACAAGATGAAGGTGGTACAGGCTTACGCGCCTACATTCAGCCATGATGACGCTTCAGTTGAAAGCTTCTATGAAGACGTGGAATCGGCAATGAGTAAAGTAAAAACACAGTATACTATAGTGATGGGCGACTTCAATGCAAACATAGGAAAGAAGCAGGCTGGAGACCAGGCAGTGGGAGATTACGACATCGGTACTAGAAACGCCAGAGGAGAGCTACAAGTAGAATTCGCAGAACGCAATAATTTACGGATTTTGAATACCTTCTACCGAAAACGAGAAAACCGCAAGTGGACATGGAGGAGCCCTAATGGCGAAAATAAGAACGAAATAGACTTTATATTGGGTGCCCACCCAGGCATCGTGCAGGATGTGGAAGTGGTTGGTAAGGTACGATGCAGTGACCATAGAATCGTACGGTCTCGAAGTCACCTAGACTTGACGAAGGAACGACAGAAACTGATGCGCAAGAAGCCAATCAATGAGCCAGCACTGAGAGGGAAAGTACAGGAATTCAGAGTTTTGCCGCAGAACAGGTACTCGGCTCTTAGTGAGGAAACCAACATTAGCGTAGATAAAATGAATGATAATCTGACGAGTATCATTAAGGAGTGTGCAGTGGAAATTGGAGGCAGGGTAGTTAGACAGGACACTGGCAAGCTTTCCCAGGAAACGAAGAATTTAATTAAGAAGCGTCAAATCATGAAAGTGTCAAGTACAACAGACAAAATAGAACTAGCAGAGCTTTCGAAGTTGATTAATAGACGTAAGGTATGCGATATAAGGAGGTATAACATGGAGAGAATCTAACACGCTCTGAAAAACGGAGGAAACGTCAAAGCAGTGAAGAGGAAACTTGTGATAGGCAAAAGTCAGATGTATGCACTAAGGGACAAAGGTAAAAAGAACGCCAATATGGATAGGATAGTTAAAATAACGGAGGAGTTTTACAGAGATCTGTACAGTAGCCGAGACAACCACGACCTTAATACTATGAGAACTAGCAGTAACGCAGATGACACCCCACCAGTAATGATAGAACAAGTCAGAAAAGCTTTGGAGAGCATGCAAAGAGGCAAAGTTGCTGGTGAGGATCAGGTAACATCAGATCTGCTGAAAGATGGAGGACAAATTGTGTTAGAAAAACTAGCCACCCTGTTTACGAGGTGTCTCCTGACGGGAAGAGTACCAGAGTCTTGGAAGAACGCTAACATCATCTTAATACATAAGAAAGGAGATGACAAGGACTTGAAGAATTACAGGCCGATCAGCTTGCTCTCTGTAGTATACAAGCTATTTACAAAGGTAATTGCTAACAGAGTAAAGAAAACATTAGAATTCAATCAACCAAAGGAACAAGCAGGATTTCGAACAGGCTACTCAACAATTGACCACATTCATACTATCAATCAGGTAATAGAGAAATGCTCAGAGTATAACCAACCACTATACATAGCCTTCATAGATTACGAGAAGGCGTTTGATTCAGTAGAAATATCAGCCGTCATGCAGACACTGCGGAATCAGGGCGTAGATGAAGTATATAAAAACATTCTGGAAGAAATCTACAGGGGATCAACTGCTACCATAGTGCTTCATAAAGAAAGCAACAGAATACCAATCAAGAAGGGTGTAAGGCAGGGGGACACAATCTCCCCAATGCTATTTACCGCGTGCTTACAGGAGGTTTTCAGAAGCCTAGAATGGGAACAGTTAGGGATAAGAGTTAATGGAGAATACCTTAGTAACCTGCGCTTCGCCGATGACATTGCATTGCTGAGTAACTCAGGGGACGAATTGCAACTCATGATTACGGAGTTAGACAAGGAGAGCAGAAAGGTGGGTCTTAAAATTAATCTGCAGAAAACGAAAGTAATGTACAACAACCTCGGAAAGGAGCAGCGCTTCGAGATAGGTAATAGTGCACTTGAAGTTGTAAAAGACTATGTCTACTTAGGGCAGGTAATAACCGCAGAGCCGAACCACGAGATTGAAGTAACTAGAAGAATAAGAATGGGGTGGAGCACATTCGGCAAGCACTCTCAAATTATGACAGGTAGATTGCCACTATCCCTCAAGAGGAAGTATATAACAGCTGTATCTTGCCGGTACTTAGCTACGGAGCAGAAACCTGGAGACTTACAAAGAGGGTTCAGCTTAAATTGAGGACGACGCAGCGAGCAATGGAAAGAAAAATGGTAGGTGTAACCTTAAGAGACAAGAAGAGAGCAGAGTGGATTAGGGGACAAACGGGGGTTAAGGATATCATAGTTGAAATAAAGAAGAGGAAATGGACATGGGCCGGGCATGTAGCGCGTAGACAGGATAACCGCTGGTCATTAAGGGTAACTAACTGGATTCCCAGAGAAGGGAAGCGGGTTAGGGGAGACAGAAGGTTAGGTGGGCAGATGAGATTAAGAAGATTGCGGGTATAAATTGGCAGCAGCAAGCACAGGACCGGGTTAACTGGCGGAACATGGGAGAGGCCTTTGTCCTGCAGTGGACGTAGTCAGGCTGATGATGATGATGATGATGATGATGATATCTTGAAAAGACCGTCCGGCGACCTCACCTTCAATGGCCACGGATGCTAGTTTCCGGCGGCGGAGAAGAAGAACGATGCAGAGGAGACGGCGAGCGATGAGAACGGTTGGATGGTGGTGTTAAACTCCGCTCGGATGCTGGCGAATCACTGCGTCTGGTCTCGCGTGAAAAACGGTTCCTTGGAAACAAGTTGGTTGTCAGCAGGTCATATGAAGCGCCGGGTCTTGGTGGCAAAGACATGGCTGGTGTCCTTCGTGATTGGCGGCGTTGTTGGCGGCAATACCGAGCGATATGCCCAGTGAAACCACAGTTGTAGCACACAGGAGGGTCACGGTTTATGCTATATTCATCGGAACGATTCCTGGGCCGCTGCTGTCGGCGAGAAAGTTCGTTATCACGCGAAGAACGGGTTTCTGCCACTCTCTGGAATCCAATGTATTCGTCGTAAGTTGCATCTTCGTAGTAGGGTCGGTACTGTCCTTGCCGCAGCGGGACATAGTCCGGCTGAGAGTCTAAGAATGCGGCTGTCCTCGTCGTGGTCGTGCGTCATAGGCAGGGTGTCTAATGTAGAGACGTGGCTGATACCGAGGTGTTGCATCAGAATCCTCAAAGCCCTCTGCCACTCGGTGCGAGAAGAATGAAGCAACGTTTCGCTCGAACTCTGGTGGCTGATAGAGGAAGTGAGTGCTTGAGCGGTGCGCCACTTGCGCGTACAGGCCGGTTCTTCACGTACTATTTGCCGGATTGATGATTCAAGATCAAGCGCCTGGTTGCTGTCTATACTCGCGATGGTCGTCACATTGGCTAGCCTGCCGAACTTTGGCGTTATGCGCCTCGTATTTTGTTGCTCAAAAGTGTGGGAATGGCTAATGACATCGGTTACAGCTGTCAAGGTGTCTTTCGCGATGAGGAAACTGTGAACATTCTCGGCGATTCATTATAAAATGAGCTCGACTTTGTCTTCCTCAGACATTCCGTAGTGATTGGTCCTACATAGCTGTATGACTTCCTCAATGTAGGTCGTGCAAGTTCCACATGACACTTGAGCGCGTTGCATTAGCGTCTGTTCTGCTCTTTTCTTTTTCGTTGTTGGGTCGTCAAAACGCTCTTTGATTTCAGAAACAATCTGTTCCACGTCATTAGCGTTTCTTCCCGGTTCTCGTACCACAATAATGCAGTATCCGTCAGAAAGAACGCGACGTACAAAAGCTGAGAAGCGGCATCCCATTTGTTAGCGGCGCTCACCCATCGGTTATAGATGAGCCAAACCTCGACGCCTTCATCTGGTCAGCCGGCGAAGGAAAGAGGATATCTCAGTTGTGGGGCCGAACTGGTCGGCGCAGAAGTCGAGAGGGGTCGGTGTTCATCTGCGTTGTGGGACATATGTCCAGCCCAGATGGATTTCGTGGAAGTCCAGCCATGCGACGGCTACGTCGATGAACTTGCGATTCAACCTCCGTCTTCGGGTGTCGATTACCCAGCACCTCCACCACAACTGTAACAACGAGCTGTGATAAAATAATTTTATTTACAGGAAGTGAACGATGGTCATTCGCAGCAGCACACTGCGATTGTGCCAAGACTCTTTGTCTTCCTCTCCTTTTCTTCTCTATCTTTCACTAGTCCGTTACAATATTTCAGCCATAATTCCTCATCGTCGACAGCCACTGCATGAGCAATTGGCACAAAATTGCTTGCAAGTGTTTAAAGATACTACGTTTCTCGAAGAATTACGGAACTAGCATAGCGAATGCCGGTCGCTACCCAATTATATTTATGATTATTACTGTGGTGGGTATCAAGCAAGTATTTTTACAGTGGTTACCCAATGAGCCATTTTGCAGGCTCTGAAAGGCCACTCTTCTAGCTTTCGCTGTGACTGTGCTGCCACTTTTCACGCAGGTGTGGCTTTTTTGATTTTTTGTCAGGGTTCTTTTTTTTGCTTTTGTAAATTTTTTCTTTCCACTCTCCAAACCTTCAGAAAATAGCTGCTTTCAAAGGACGCCTGCTTAGTGTTTAGGACTCTTATTACTAGCGAAATCAGGAGAGATTTCAGGCGCCACAAAGAAGCTGCTACGGCCACAAGGAAGCAAAGAGTTGTCGATGGGC